>OX608078.1:84046513-85246513 GCA_951509765.1 Sphenella marginata
AAACATCCAAACATCCAACATCCAAACATTTATAATATTAGTAGGATTGGATTTATGCATTTTTTTATGAGATACACTCTGGCAATTGATTGTATAGAAAAAATGTTAGCCTATTAATATATAGACGCTTGAAATTAGTGCGGTGGAAGATCTAAAAATGCCATGAAGTGTCGTCTTTGACTCATTTGCTGGTTTGGTGACTTTCATGGACAAATAATAGTTGATGAATGCGGTGTTTCATTGCCATTAACGCACGTGCTTATAAATAGTGCCGTAGATGATCTATACCTGCATTGAAGTGTTTTTTTTTAATGGTAAGGCTACATTTTCTGAATAAGTACTGGGATTTTTTGTCGTTAATATACACGCTTGAAATTTGTGCGATGGAAGATATAAAAGTTCCATGAAGTGTCGTCTTTGACTCATTTGCTGTTTGGTGACTTCGATGAATAAAACATAATTGATGACTCCAGTGCGACATTGCCAAAAATGTGTTGCTTATATTTTGTAAGGTGGATCTACACAATTTGTGCGGTGGAAGATCTGAAAATGCCATGAAGTACCGTCTGTGATTCATTTGCTGTTTGGGTGACTTCAATGAATAAATCAAAGTTGATGAATGCGGTGATTCATTGCCATTAATGCATATGCTTATAAATAGTGCCGTGGATGATCTACACCTGCATTGAAGTGTTTTTTTTAATGGTAAGGCTACGTTTTCTGATTAAATACTGTGATTGTTTGCCGTTAATACATACGCTTGAGATTAGTGCGGTGGAAGATCTAAAAGTTCCATGAAGTGTCGTCTTTGACTCATTTGCTGGTTTGGTGACTTCGATGAATAAAACATAATTGATGACTCCAGTGCGACATTGCCAAAAATGTGTTGCTTATATTTTGTAAGGTGGATCTACACAATTTGTGCGGTGGAAGATCTAAAAATGCCATGAAGTACCGTCTGTGATTCATTTGCTGTTTGGGTGACTTCAATGAATAAATCAAAGTTGATGAATGCGGTGATTCATTGCCATTAATGCATATGCTTATAAATAGTGCCGTGGATGATCTACACCTGCATTGAAGTGTTTTTTTTAATGGTAAGGCTACGTTTTCTGATTAAATACTGTGATTGTTTGCCGTTAATACATACGCTTGAGATTAGTGCGGTGGAAGATCTAAAAGTTCCATGAAGTGTCGTCTTTGACTCATTTGCTGGTTTGGTGACTTTCGACGAATAAAACATAATTGATGACTCCAGTGCGACATTGCCAAAAATGTATTGCTTATATTTTGTAAGGTGGATCTACACAATTTGTGCGGTGGAAGATCTGAAAATGCCATGAAGTACCGTCTTTGATTCATTTGCTGTTTGGTGACTTCGAAGAATAAAACATAACTGATGAATTTGATGATTCATTGCCATTAATGCATATGCTTATAAATAGTGCCGTGGATGATCTACAACTGCATTGAAGTGTTTTTGAAGTTAACTTCTTAGGCGGCGATATGAAGTTTTTATTGAGAGTAAAATTGAGAAAATTGTATTGTAATAGATGATATAACGGGAACTATGCAACGGAAATAGAATATTGGTTGTTGTCTTTGAAATCCATCCTCACTACTGCTGCGTAGATGGCACTGAAAACGCCATATGACGCTAGATGGTGCACACCAACACACACACACGCTATACATAATTGCCTTTGGTGCTGGTTAGATTAGTACAGTAATTATGTACATAGTTGATTTTTGTTGCTGCAATTGTCAACTCATTTGTTATTGTCATGCTTGTTGAGTATAATATGTTGAGTAAATAGCTATATTAAATGGACCTAAGGTGGCTTTATGTATGCGTCCAAACCACAACTGCATATCTTATAAATAAAAATGAATGTGTGTCTGTGTGTCTGTGTGTCTGTGTGTCTGTGTGGCTGTGTGTCTGTGTGTCCTTTATGGGCGTCCAAAGTACTCAACCGATTTTTATGAAATTTTCACAGTATATTCTTGAGATCATGGGTTAAAGCATAGGCTATACTAATTTTTGGAAAAGTGGGCGGTGCCACGCCCCCAGGCTATATAAAACTACAATTCTTCATAACTCTGAACATATTTGGTCTAAATTAATGATTTTTGGATATGTGTGTCCTTTGGTCAAGATTTATGTAATTTTGGAAAAGTGGGCGGTGCCACGCCCACATTTTTTGTGTTTTGTTTGTACTTCAATAATGTCCAAAGTTTATGGTCGATCTCTTTTAAACTTTCAAGATTGGTTCAGAAGATTGTTGTGTACGATTTAGGCTATATCAATTTTTTGAAAAGTAGGCGGTGCCACGCCCCAAGGCTATATAAAATTTAAATTCTTCATAGCTCTGAACATATTTGGTCTAAATTAATGATTTCTGGATATGTGTGTCCTTTGGTCAAGATTTATGTAATTTTGGAAAAGTGGGCGGTGCCACGCCCACATCTTTTGTGTTTTGTTTGTACTTCAATAATGTCCAAAGTTTATGGTCGATCTCTTTTAAACTTTCAAGATTGGTTAAGAAAATTGTTGTGTACTATTCAGGCTATATGAATTTTTGGAAAAGTAGCCAGTGCCACGCCCCCAGGCTATATAAAATTTAAATTCTTCATAACTCTGAACATATTATGTCTAAATTAAAGATTTTTGGATATGTGTGTTCTTTAGTCAAGATAGATATAATTTGGGAAAAGTGGGCGGTCCCACGCCCACATTTTTTGTGTTTTGTTTGTACTTCAATAAAATCAAAGTTTATGGTCGATCTTCTCTAAATTTCCAGATTGGTTCAGAAGATTGTTGTGCCACGCCCCCAGGCTATATAAAATTTAAATCATCATAACTTTGAATATTTTTGGTCTAAACTAATGGTTTTTGGATATGTGTGTCCCTTGGTCAAGAATTATATAATTTGGGAAATGTGGGCCGTGCCACGCCTACATTTTTTGTATTCAGTGCTTTGTTTGTACTTCAATAATGTCCAAAGTTTATGGTTGATCTGTTTTAAACTTTTCCAATACGTTAAAATCTTCGTTGGGTACGACATACATAGGCTACATTTGTAAATTCTTTGGAAAAGTGGGCAGTTCCAGGACCACAAGCTAAGTAATATTTCAATTCGTTATATCCCTGAATGTATTTGCTTTAGTGACATTTTAAAGTTCTTAAATCTTAATCAAAGCACTTAATTTTTTTTGTTTGTTATTGACGTTCATACATATCCAGAGTATTATAGGTAGATATAGGATATAATTAAATAAGTACTAACTATACATCTGCTCAGCAGCGCATAATGGGTTTTGTCATACCCATTGAGTTCAAATGATCTGTTTTTGGAGTTGGACATTCAAAAAATTTATTTGTGTATACCAAAGACTTTAAAACCGGAAACATTGTATATCCTAAAGCACTGCAATAAATGGAATGTTAAAAGTTAAAGAAAAATATTTGTAAATGTATTTCTAGGGAAGTCACTGGTCAGGCAGAACAACGTCTGCCGGGTCTGCTAGTAACATCTAAAAATCAATTAGTTTGGCTTAGGGTGTTCATCACCATCTTTTATAGTTTTAAATAATTCTTCGGATTTTGTAAGAATTTAATTCAAGTACATTAGAACTGGAATGTCCCCCCAAATCAATAAAATTCAATCCTCAGACTCGGACGGCTTGATTTTATACCGGCGCATAAATTCGTTCTACCAGGCACGCAGAAAAAATGCGTGCGCGGATGCTATTTGACAAAAATTTCTATTCGCCCCCTTGAGATTGAGACATGCCTTAGGTCGAATTACATATTCCGTGAATGGATGAAATTGGTTCCATTCCATGGAATAAATCGAAATTAGGTAGGTAAGTTTGATAAACTCGATAGAACTGATACCAATTATGCCCGTTCTTCAAATCCTTACACGAGTGGTTTCATAATCCTCATATAACTCTGTTGAATTTTAGCGGCCTAGCATGAATACTTCCAGAGATATGCAACATGAAAAATCCCATTTGTATGTCAGGTGCCCGCACCTTTTCCCCTATCCCTCTTAATTCATCGATGGGTTTCTGTTCTAAAGTTGGTTATGATCGGTCAATCCGTTTAGAACGCAACTTAAGTTATGCATACATACACACATACAATATTTCAATCTTAAGCTGCCATTATGCATACTTAGCATAGACTTGACTTGACTTGAGAACTGTCACTTAGCACTTAGAAAAATAGCAAGAGAGCACACTAGCCAGTTTCAAATAAGAGTAAAAGTTTCCCATATCGAATTGCTTTTTAAAAGTAATCGTGTGATTTTTTACATGTAACTCAGTAAAAAGTACCAAAACGCATTTTCTTGGCATTAGGTTTCGATTTTCTGAGCTTATCTATAATCAGTATATAGTCAATGCCAAAAAAAAACTATAAAGCATTTTGGGAGGAAAAAAAAATTTTTTTTGGGTTAGCCTAATTTGAATTCAATTTATTTGACAGTAAGTTTTGCGGCTGCCATATGAATAATATACATCCAAAAATTCGTATCTCTATAGAATAGTTGGAGGATTTTATTCAAAATTTAAAAAAAAAGGTATGGCATCACACAGTTCTCCCACGGCGCTCACTAAACTTAGAATTTACATAGAAAATCAAAACTCAACAGAATTCTAAGTCAAGTCAAGTAGGGTAATCGGATACATGCAAACTTCATTAAACAGAACGCTAAGTGGCAGTTCCAAGTCAAGTCAAGTCTATGCTAAGTATGCATAATGGCAGCTTTATACATTATATATCGACAGCCACACTGCAAAACCCTGTATGTTCAAAACCAAAAAGTTTTCAGGAGAGGGAAAAAACTGTAATACTTATAACGTATATATATGAGCGACGGCTATTACATTTCACCACTGGAAAGAAACGGGAAGTTGTAACCCGATTTTGACTGAATTTTAATGTGCGAAATATCACGATCTATGGGAAAGGCTCAGAACCTTATTTTTGGAAAAATAGTGACTTACGGGGTTTTGCAGTGTGGCTGTCGATATGTAGTAGAGGCAGACGTCCTGTCTAAATGCGAGCTCACTGTCCCCCCTTTTACAACTCTCCTTCCAATCTTTCTTCGCCTTCACTCTATCTCCCCTCTTTTTCTCTTCATTACCCGCTTTCCTTTTACCCCGCCCCTCTTCCTCTATATCCCATTCGTATTGGCCCCTGTTAATTTAGGCATAATTCTACCCACTTACCAAATTTGAAGCAAAACGCACAATGCATAAAATATTTTTGAATGGATCGGTTCCCTGGTCCACTTCCCGGAAGTAAGAAATTGTGAATCTAAACAATTCTCGAATACACCTAATTCATATTTCGTTATTTCTGAATTTAAGAAGTTAACTTCTTTCACGTGTACTGGCTACACGCGGTTTTTTTTTTTTTGAATGGTAAGGTTACATTTCCTGAACAAATACTGTGATTGTTTGCCGTTAATACATACGCTTGAAATTAGTGCGGTGGAAGATCTAAAAATGCCATGAAGTGTCGTCTTTGATTCATTTGCTGGTTGGTGTCTTCGAAGAATAAAACATAACTGATGAATTTGATGATTCATTGCCATTAATGCATATGCTTATAAATAGTGCCGTGGATGATCTACACCTGCATTGAAGTGTTTTTTTTTATGGTAAGGCTACATTTTCTGAATAAATACTGTGATTTTTTGTCGTTAATATATACGCCTGAAATTTTGTGCGGTGGAAGATCTGAAAATGCCATGAAGTGTGGTCTTTGATTCGTTTGCTGTTTGGGTGACTTCAATGAATAAATCATAGTTGATGAATGCGGTGATTCATTGCCATTAATGCATATGCTTATAAATAGTGCCGTGGATGATCTACACCTGCATTGAAGTGTTTTTTTTATGGTGGGGCTACATTTTCTGAATAAATACTGTGATTTTTGTAGTTAATATATACGCCTGAAATTTGTGCGGTCGAAGATCTGAAAATACCATGAAGTGTGGTCTTTGATTCGTTTGCTGTTTGGGTGACTTCACTGAATAAATCATAGTTGATGAATGCTGTGATTCATTGCCATTAATGCATATGCTTATAAATAGTGCCGTGGATGATCTACAACTGCATTGAAGAGTTTTTTTTTTTATGGTAAGGCTACATTTTCTGAATAAATACTGTGATTTTTTGTCGTTAATATATACGATTTTTTGTGGAAGATCTGAAAATGCCATGAAGTGTCGTGTTTGATTCATTTGCTGGTTTGGTGACTTTAATGAATAAATCATAGTTGATGAATGCGGTGTTTCATTGCCGGTAATGCATATGCTTACAAATAGTGCCTTGGATAATCTACACCTGCCTTGAAATGTTTTTTTTTTTAATGGTAGGGCTATATTTTCTAAAAAAAATGCTGTGATTGTTTGCCGTTAACACATATGCTTGAAATTTGTACGATGGAAAATCTAAAAATGTCATGAAGTGTCCGCTTTGATTCAATTGCTGTTTCGGTGACTTCGATGCTTTGATTTTTTGTCGTTAATATGTACATATGCTTACAATTTGTGCTGTGGAAGATCTAAAAATGCCATGAAGTGTCGTCTTTGATTCATTTGCTGTTTGGTGACTTCGATGAATAAAACATAATTGATGACTCCAGTGCGACATTGCCATAAATGTATTGCTTATATTTTGTAAGGTGGATCTACACCTGCCTTTAAGAGTCGTCTTTGATTCGCAAGGCTACATTTTTTGAATGTGATGAATAACACACAATATATCAATACTGTGATTTTTTCCCGTTAATATGTACATAAGCTTACAATTTGTGCGGTGGAAGATCTGAAAATGCCATGAAGTACCGTCTTTGATTCATTTGCTGTTTGGTGACTTCGAAGAATAAAACATAACTGATGAATTTGATGATTCATTGCCATTAATGCATATGCTTATAAATAGTGCCGTGGATGATCTACAACTGCATTGAAGTGTTTTTTTTGAATGGTAAGGTTACATTTCCTGAACAAATACTGTGATTGTTTGCCGTTAATACATACGCTTGAAATTAGTGCGGTGGAAGATCTAAAAATGCCATGAAGTGCCGTCTTTGATTCATTTGCTGTTTGGGCGACTTCAATGAATAAATCATAGTTGATGAATGCGGTGATTCATTGCCATTAATGCATATGCTTATAAATAGTGCCGTGGATGATCTACACCTGCATTGAAGTGTTTTTTTTAATGGTAAGGCTACGTTTTCTGATTAAATACTGTGATTGTTTGCCGTTAATACATACGCTTGAGATTAGTGCGGTGGAAGATCTAAAAGTTCCATGAAGTGTCGTCTTTGACTCATTTGCTGGTTGGTGACTTCGAAGAATAAAACATAACTGATGAATTTGATGACTCATTGCCATTAATGCATATGCTTATAAATAGTGCCGTGGATGATCTACAACTGCATTGAAGTGTTTTTTTTTTTAATGGTAAAGTTACATTTTCTGAACAAATACTGTGATTGTTTGCCGTTAATACATACGCTTGAAATTAGTGCGGTGGAAGATCTAAAAATGCCATGAAGTGTCGTCTTTGACTCATTTGCTGGTTTGGTGACTTTCATGAATAAATAATAGTTGATGAATGCGGTGTGTCATTGCCATTAACGCATATGCTTATAAATAATGCCGTGGATGATCTACACCTGCATTGAAGTGTTTTTTTTTATGGTAAGGCTACATTTTCTGAATAAATACTGTGATTTTTTGTCGTTAATATATACGCCTGAAATTTTGTGCGGTGGAAGATCTGAAAATGCCATGAAGTGTGGTCTTTGATTCGTTTGCTGTTTGGGTGACTTCAATGAATAAATCATAGTTGATGAATGCGGTGATTCATTGCCATTAATGCATATGCTTATAAATAGTGCCGTGGATGATCTACAACTGCATTGAAGAGTTTTTTTTTTATGGTAAGGCTACATTTTCTGAATAAATACTGTGATTTTTTGTCGTTAATATATACGATTTTTTGTGGAAGATCTGAAAATGCCATGAAGTGTCGTGTTTGATTCATTTGCTGGTTTGGTGACTTTAATGAATAAATCATAGTTGATGAATGCGGTGTTTCATTGCCGTTAATGCATATGCTTACAAATAGTGCCTTGGATAATCTACACCTGCCTTGAAATGTTTTTTTTTTAATGGTAGGGCTATATTTTCTAAAAAAAATACTGTGATTGTTTGCCGTTAACACATATGCTTGAAATTTGTACGATGGAAGATCTAAAAATGTCATGAAGTGTCCGCTTTGATTCAATTGCTGTTTCGGTGACTTCGATGCTTTGATTTTTTGTCGTTAATATGTACATATGCTTACAATTTGTGCTGTGGAAGATCTAAAAATGCCATGAAGTGCCGTCTTTGATTCATTTGCTGTTTGGGCGACTTCAATGAATAAATCATAGTTGATGAATGCGGTGATTCATTGCCATTAATGCATATGCTTATAAATAGTGCCGTGGATGATCTAAACCTGCCTTGAAATGTTTTTTTTAATGGTAGGGCTATATTTTCTGAATAAATACTGTGATTGTTTGCCGTTAATACATACGCTTGAAATTAGTGCGGTGGAAGATCTAAAAATGCCATGAAGTGTCGTCTTTGATTCATTTTCTGTTTGGGTGACTTCAATGAATAAATCATAGTTGATGAATGCGGTGATTCATTGCCGTTAATGCATGTGCTTATAAATAGTGCCGTGGATGATCTACACCTGCCTTGAAATGTTTTTTTTAATGGTAGGGCTATGTTTTCTGAATAAATACTGTGATTGTTTGCCGTTAATACATACGCTTGAAATTAGTGCGGTGGAAGATCTAAAAATGCCATGAAGTGTCGTCTTTGATTCATTTGCTGGTTGGTGACTTCGAAGAATAAAACATAACTGATGAATTTGATGACTCATTGCCATTAATGCATATGCTTATAAATAGTGCCGTGGATGATCTACAACTGCATTGAAGTGTTTTTTTTTTTAATGGTAAAGTTACATTTTCTGAACAAATACTGTGATTGTTTGCCGTTAATACATACGCTTGAAATTAGTGCGGTGGAAGATCTAAAAATGCCATGAAGTGTCGTCTTTGATTCATTTGCTGGTTGGTGACTTCGAAGAATAAAACATAACTGATGAATTTGATGACTCATTGCCATTAATGCATATGCTTATAAATAGTGCCGTGGATGATCTACAACTGCATTGAAGTGTTTTTTTTTTTAATGGTAAGGCTATATTTTCTGAAAAAATACTGTGATTGTTTGCCGTTAATACATATGCTTGAAATTTGTGCGATGGAAGATCTAAAAATGCCATGAAGTGTCGTCTTTGATTCATTTTCTGTTTGGGTGACTTCAATGAATAAATCATAGTTGATGAATGCGGTGATTCATTGCCGTTAATGCATGTGCTTATAAATAGTGCCGTGGATGATCTACACCTGCCTTGAAATGTTTTTTTTAATGGTAGGGCTATATTTTCTGAATAAATACTGTGATTGTTTGCCGTTAATACATACGCTTGAAATTAGTGCGGTGGAAGATCTAAAAATGCCAGGAAGTGTCGTCTTTGATTCATTTGCTGGTTGGTGACTTCGAAGAATAAAACATAACTGATGAATTTGATGACTCATTGCCATTAATGCATATGCTTATAAATAGTGCCGTGGATGATCTACAACTGCATTGAAGTGTTTTTTTTTTTAATGGTAAGGCTATATTTTCTGAAAAAATACTGTGATTGTTTGCCGTTAATACATATGCTTGAAATTTGTGCGATGGAAGATCTAAAAATGCCATGAAGTGTCGTCTTTGATTCATTTTCTGTTTGGGTGACTTCAATGAATAAATCATAGTTGATGAATGCGGTGATTCATTGCCGTTAATGCATGTGCTTATAAATAGTGCCGTGGATGATCTACACCTGCCTTGAAATGTTTTTTTTAATGGTAGGGCTATATTTTCTGAATAAATACTGTGATTGTTTGCCGTTAATACATACGCTTGAAATTAGTGCGGTGGAAGATCTAAAAATGCCATGAAGTGTCGTCTTTGATTCATTTGCTGGTTGGTGACTTCGAAGAATAAAACATAACTGATGAATTTGATGACTCATTGCCATTAATGCATATGCTTATAAATAGTGCCGTGGATGATCTACAACTGCATTGAAGTGTTTTTTTTTTTAATGGTAAGGTTACATTTTCTGAACAAATACTGTGATTGTTTGCCGTTAATACATACGCTTGAAATTAGTGCGGTGGAAGATCTAAAAATGCCATGAAGTGTCGTCTTTGATTCATTTGCTGGTTGGTGACTTCGAAGAATAAAACATAACTGATGAATTTGATGACTCATTGCCATTAATGCATATGCTTATAAATAGTGCCGTGGATGATCTACAACTGCATTGAAGTGTTTTTTTTTTTAATGGTAAGGTTACATTTTCTGAACAAATACTGTGATTGTTTGCCGTTAATACATACGCTTGAAATTAGTGCGGTGGAAGATCTAAAAATGCCATGAAGTGTCGTCTTTGACTCATTTGCTGGTTTGGTGACTTTCATGAATAAATAATAGTTGATGAATGCGGTGATTCATTGCCATTAATGCATATGCTTATAAATAGTGCCGTGGATGATCTACACCTGCATTGAAGTTTTTTTTTTTAATGGTAAGGCTATATTTTCTGAAAAAATACTGTGATTGTTTGCCGTTAATACATATGCTTGAAATTTGTGCGATGGAAGATCTAAAAATGCCATGAAGTGTCGTCTTTGATTCATTTTCTGTTTGGGTGACTTCAATGAATAAATCATAGTTGATGAATGCGGTGATTCATTGCCGTTAATGCATGTGCTTATAAATAGTGCCGTGGATGATCTACACCTGCCTTGAAATGTTTTTTTTAATGGTAGGGCTATATTTTCTGAATAAATACTGTGATTGTTTGCCGTTAATACATACGCTTGAAATTAGTGCGGTGGAAGATCTAAAAATGCCATGAAGTGTCGTCTTTGATTCATTTGCTGGTTGGTGACTTCGAAGAATAAAACATAACTGATGAATTTGATGACTCATTGCCATTAATGCATATGCTTATAAATAGTGCCGTGGATGATCTACAACTGCATTGAAGTGTTTTTTTTTGAATGGTAAGATTACATTTCCTGAACAAATATTGTGATTGTTTGCCGTTAATACATACGCTTGAAATTAGTGCGGTGGAAGATCTAAAAATGCCATGAAGTGTCGTCTTTGATTCATTTGCTGTTTGGTGACTTCGATGAATAAAACATAATTGATGACTCCAGTGCGACATTGCCATAAATGTATGGCTTATATTTTGTAAGGTGGATCTACACCTGCCTTGAAGAGTCGTCTTTGATTCGCAAGGCTATATTTTTTGAATGTGATGAATAACACACAATATATCAATACTGTGATTTTTTCCCGTTAATATGTACATAAGCTTACAATTTGTGCGGTGGAAGATCTGAAAATGCCATGAAGTACCGTCTTTGATTCATTTGCTGTTTGGTGACTTCGAAGAATAAAACATAACTGATGAATTTGATGATTCATTGCCATTAATGCATATGCTTATAAATAGTGCCGTGGATGATCTACAACTGCATTGAAGTGTTTTTTTTGAATGGTAAGGTTACATTTCCTGAACAAATACTGTGATTGTTTGCCGTTAATACATACGCTTGAAATTAGTGCGGTGGAAGATCTAAAAATGCCATGAAGTGTCGTCTTTGATTCATTTGCTGGTTGGTGACTTCGAAGAATAAAACATAACTGATGAATTTGATGACTCATTGCCATTAATGCATATGCTTATAAATAGTGCCGTGGATGATCTACAACTGCATTGAAGTGTTTTTTTTGAATGGTAAGGTTACATTTCCTGAACAAATATTGTGATTGTTTGCCGTTAATACATACGCTTGAAATTAGTGCGGTGGAAGATCTAAAAATGCCATGAAGTGTCGTCTTTGACTCATTTGCTGGTTTGGTGACTTTCATGAATAAATAATAGTTGATGAATGCGGTGTTTCATTGCCATTAACGCATATGCTTATAAATAATGCCGTGGATGATCTACACCTGCATTGAAGTGTTTTTTTTTATGGTGGGGCTACATTTTCTGAATAAATACTGTGATTTTTGTAGTTAATATATACGCCTGAAATTTGTGCGGTCGAAGATCTGAAAATACCATGAAGTGTCATCTTTGATTCATTCGCTGTTTGGGTGACTTCACTGAATAAATCATAGTTGATGAATGCTGTGATTCATTGCCATTAATGCATATGCTTATAAATAGTGCCGTGGATGATCTACACCTGCATTGAAGAGTTTTTTTTTATGGTAAGGCTACATTTTCTAAATAAATACTGTGATTTTTTGTCGTTAATATATACGATTTTTTGTGGAAGATCTGAAAATGCCATGAAGTGTCGTGTTTGATTCATTTGCTGGTTTGGTGACTTTAATGAATAAATCATAGTTGATGAATGCGGTGTTTCATTGCCGTTAATGAATATGCTTACAAATAGTGCCTTGGATAATCTACACCTGCCTTGAAATGTTTTTTTTTTTTAATGGTAGGGCTATATTTTCTAAAAAAAATACTGTGATTGTTTGCCGTTAACACATATGCTTGAAATTTGTGCGATGGAAGATCTAAAAATGTCATGAAGTGTCCGCTTTGATTCAATTGCTGTTTCGGTGACTTCGATGCTTTGATTTTTTGTCGTTAATATGTGCATATGCTTACAATTTGTGCTGTGGAAGATCTAAACATGCCATGAAGTGCCGTCTTTGATTCATTTGCTGTTTGGGCGTCTTCAATGAATAAATCATAGTTGATGAATGCGGTGATTCATTGCCATTAATGCATATGCTTATAAATAGGGCCGTGGATGATCTACACCTACATTGAAGTGTTTTTCTTTAATGGTAAGGCTATATTTTCTGAAAAAATACTGTGATTGTTTGCCGTTAATACATATGCTTGAAATTTGTGCAATGGAAGATCTAAAAATGCCATGAAGTGTCGTCTTTGATTCATTTTCTGTTTGGGTGACTTCAATGAATAAATCATAGTTGATGAATGCGGTGATTCATTGCCGTTAATGCATGTGCTTATAAATAGTGCCGTGGATGATCTACACTTGCCTTGAAATGTTTTTTTTTAATGGTAGGGCTATATTTTCTGAATAAATACTGTGATTGTTTGCCGTTAATACATACGCTTGAAATTAGTGCGGTGGAAGATCTAAAAATGCCATGAAGTGTCGTCTTTGACTCATTTGCTGGTTTGGTGACTTTCATGAATAAATAATAGTTGATGAATGCGGTGTTTCATTGCCATTAACGCATATGCTATAAATACACCTGCATTGAAGTGTTTTTTTTTATGGTAAGGCTACATTTTCTGAATAAATACTGTGATTTTTTGTCGTTAATATATACGCCTGAAATTTTGTGCGGTGGAAGATCTGAAAATGCCATGAAGTGTGGTCTTTGATTCGATTGCTGTTTGGGTGACTTCAATGAAAAAATCATAGTTGATGAATGCGGTGATTCATTGCCATTAATGCATATGCTTATAAATAGTGCCGTGGATGATCTACACATGCATTGAAGAGTTTTTTTTTTTATGGTAAAGCTACATTTTCTGAATAAGTCTGGGATTTTTTGTCGTTAATATACACGCTTGAAATTTGTGCGATGGAAGCTATAAAAATGTCATGAAGTGTCCTCTTTGATTCAATTGCTGTTTTGGTGACTTCGATGAATGAAACATAAATGTATTGCTTATAATTTGTACTGTGGAAGATCTACACCTGCCTTGAAGTGTCTTCTTTGATTGGATAGACTACATTTTTGAATGTGATGAGTAAAACACAATAGATCAATACGGTGGGTTTTTGCCGTTAATATGTACATATGCTTACAATTTTTGGGGTGGAAGATCTAAAAGTGCCGTGAAGTGTCGTCTTTGATTCATTTGCTGTTTGGTGACTTCGATGAATAAAACATAATTGATGACTCCAGTGCGACATTGCCAAAAATGTGTTGCTTATATTTTGTAAGGTGGATCTACACCATTTGTGCGGTGGAAGATCTGAAAATGCCATGAAGTACCGTCTGTGATTTATTTGCTGTTTGGGTGACTTCAATGAATAAATCAAAGTTGATGAATGCGGTGATTCATTGCCATTAATGCATATGCTTATAAATAGTGCCGTGGATGATCTACACCTGCATTGAAGTGTTTTTTTTTTTAATGGTAAGGCTACATTTTCTGAATAAATACTGTGATTGTTTGCCGTTAATACATACGCTTGAAATTAGTGCGGTGGAAGATCTAAAAGTTCCATGAAGTGTCGTCTTTAATTCATTTCCTGTTTGGTGACTTCGATGAATAAAACATAATTGATGACTCCAGTGCGACATTGCCAAAAATGTATTGCTTATATTTTGTAAGGTGGATCTACACCTGCCTTGAAGAGTCGTCTTTGATTCGCAAGGCTACATTTTTTGAACGTGATGAATAACACACAATATATCAATACTGTGATTTTTTTTTTTAATGGTAAGGTTACATTTTCTGAACAAATACTGTGATTGTTTGCCGTTAATACATACGCTTGAAATTAGTGCGGTGGAAGATCTAAAAATGCCATGAAGTGTCGTCTTTGACTCATTTGCTGGTTTGGTGACTTCAATGAATAAATCATAGTTGATGAATGCGGTGTTTCATTGCCATTAACGCATATGCTTATAAATAGTGCCGTGGATGATCTACACCTGCATTGAAGTGTTTTTTTTTTTATGGTGGGGCTACATTTTCTGAATAAATACTGTGATTTTTGTAGTTAATATATACGCCTGAAATTTGTGCGGTCGAAGATCTGAAAATACCATGAAGTGTCATCTTTGATTCATTCGCTGTTTGGGTGACTTCACTGAATAAATCATAGTTGATGAATGCTGTGATTCATTGCCATTAATGTATATGCTTATAAATAGTGCCGTGGATGATCTACACCTGCATTGAAGAGTTTTTTTTTATGGTAAGGCTACATTTTCTGAATAAATACTGTGATTTTTTGTCGTTAATATATACGATTTTTTGTGGAAGATCTGAAAATGCCATGAAGTGTCGTGTTTGATTAATTTGCTGGTTTGGTGACTTTAATGAATAAATCATAGTTGATGAATGCGGTGTTTCATTGCCGTTAATGCATGTGCTTATAAATAGTGCCGTGGATGATCTACACCTGCCTTGAAATGTTTTTTTTTAATGGTAGGGCTATATTTTCTGAATAAATACTGTGATTGTTTGCCGTTAATACATACGCTTGAAATTTGTGCGGTGGAAGATCTAAAAATGTCATGAAGTGTCCGCTTTGATTCAATTGCTGTTTCGGTGACTTCGATGCTTTGATTTTTTGCCGTTAATATGTACATATGCTTACAATTTGTGCTGTGGAAGATCTAAAAATGCCATGAAGTGCCGTCTTTGATTCATTTGCTGTTTGGGCGACTTCAATGAATAAATCATAGTTGATGAATGCGGTGATTCATTGCCATTAATGCATATGCTTATAAATAGTGCCGTGGCTGATCTACACCTGCATTGAAGTGTTTTTTTTAATGGTAAGGCTATATTTTCTGAAAAAATACTGTGATTGTTTGCCGTTAATACATATGCTTGAAATTTGTGCGGTGGAAGATCTGAAAATGCCATGAAGTGTCGTCTTTGATTCATTTGCTGTTTGGTGACTTCGATGAATAAAACATAATTGATGACTCCAGTGCGACATTGCCATAAATGTATTGCTTATATTTTGTAAGGTGGATCTACACCTGCCTTGAAGAGTCGTCTTTGATTCGCAAGGCTACATTTTTTGAATGTGATGAATAACACACAATATATCAATACTGTAATTTTTTCCCGTTAATATGTACATAAGCTTACAATTTGTGCGGTGGAGGATCTGAAAATGCCATGAAGTACCGTCTTTGATTCATTTGCTGTTTGGTGACTTCGAAGAATAAAACATAACTGATGAATTTGATGATTCATTGCCATTAATGCATATGCTTATAAATAGTGCCGTGGATGATCTACAACTGCCTTGAAATGTTTTTTTTTTTAATGGTAGGGCTATATTTTCTAAAAAAAAATACTGTGATTGTTTGCCGTTAACACATATGCTTGAAATTTGTACGATGGAAGATCTAAAAATGTCATGAAGTGTCCGCTTTGATTCAATTGCTGTTTCGGTGACTTCGATGCTTTGATTTTTTCCCGTTAATATGTACATAAGCTTACAATTTGTGCGGTGGAGGATCTGAAAATGCCATGAAGTGCCGTCTTTGATTCATTTGCTGTTTGGGCGACTTTCATGAATAAATAATAGTTGATGAATGCGGTGTTTCATTGCCATTAACGCATATGCTTATAAATAGTGCCGCGGATGATCTACACCTGCATTGAAGTGTTTTTTTTTATGGTAAGGCTACATTTTCTGAATAAATACTGTGATTTTTGTAGTTAATATATACGCCTGAAATTTTTGCGGTCGAAGATCTGAAAATACCATGAAGTGTCATCTTTGATTAATTTGCTGGTTTGGTGACTTTAATGAATAAATCGTAGTTGATGAATGCGGTGTTTCATTGCCGTTAATGCATATGCACAAATAGTGCCGTGGATAATCTACACCTGCCTTGAAATGTTTTTTTTTTTAATGGTAGGGCTATATTTTCTAAAAAAAATACTGTGATTGTTTGCCGTTAACACATATGCTTGAAATTTGTACGATGGAAGATCTAAAAATGTCATGAAGTGTCCGCTTTGATTCAATTGCTGTTTCGGTGACTTCGATGAATAAAACATAATTGATGACTCCAGTGCGACATTGCCAAAAATGTATTGCTTATATTTTGTAAGGTGGATCTATACCTGCCTTGAAGTGTCGTCTTTGATTCGCAAGGCTACATTTTTTGAATGCGATGCATAACACACAATATATCAATACTGTGATTTTTTCCCGTTAATATGTACATATGCTTACAAGTTGTGCGGTGGAAGATCTGAAAGTTCCATGAAGTACCGTCTTTAACTCATTTGCTGGTTTGGTGACTTTCATGAATAAATAATAGTTGATGAATGCGGAGTTTCATTGCCATTAATGCATATGCTTATAAATAGTGCCGTGGATGATCTACAACTGCATTGAAGTGTTTTTTTTAATGGTAAGGCTACATTTTCTGAATAAATACTGTGATTTTTTGTCGTTAATATATACGCTTGAAATTTGTGCGATGGAAGATATAAAAATGTAATGAAGTATCCTCTTTGATTCATTTGCTGTTTTGGTGACTTCGATGAATAGAACATAATTGATGAATAAAACACAATTGATCAATACGGTGATATTTTGCCGTATATATGCCATGAAGTGTCGTCTTTGATTCATTTGCTGGTTTGGTGACTTTAATGAATAAATCATAGTTGATGAATTTGATGATTCATTGCCATTAATGCATATGCTTATAAATAGTGCCGTAGATGATCTAAACCTGCATTGAAGTGTTTTTTTTTTAATGGTAAGGCTACATTTTCTGAATAAGTACTGGGATTTTTTGTCGTTAATATACACGCTTGAAATTTGTGCGATGGAAGATATAAAAATGTCATGAAGTGTCCTCTTTGATTCAATTGCTGTTTTGGTGACTTCGATGAATGAAAAATAAATGTATTGCTTATAATTTGTACTGTGGAAGATCTACACCTGCCTTGAAGTGTCTTCTTTGATTGGATAGACTACATTTTTGAATGTGATGAGTAAAACAGAATAGATTAATACAGTGGGTTTTTTCCGTTAATATGTACATATCCTTAAAATTTTTGGGGTGGAAGATCTAAAAGTGCCGTGAAGTGTCGTCTTTGATTCATTTGCTGTTTGGTGACTTCGATGAATAAAACATAATTGATGACTCCAGTGCGACATTGCCAAAAATGTATTGCTTATATTTTGTAAGGTGGATCTACACCTGCCTTGAAGAGTCGTCTTTGATTCGCAAGGCTACATTTTTTGAATGTGATGAATAACACACAATATATCAATACTGTGATTTTTTCCCGTTAATATGTACATAAGCTTACAATTTGTGCGGTGGAAGATCTGAAAATGCCATGAAGTACCGTCTTTGATTCATTTGCTGTTTGGGTGACTTCAATGAATAAATCAAAGTTGATGAATGCGGTGATTTATAAACATTAATGCATATGATTATAAATAGTGCCGTAGATGATCTACAACTGCATTGAAGTGTTTTTTTTTAATAGTAAGGCTACATTTTCTGAACAAATACTGTGATTGTTTGCCGTTAATACATACGCTTGAAATTAGTGCGGTGGAAGATCTAAAAATGCCATGAAGTGTCGTCTTTGACTCATTTGCTGGTTTGGTGACTTTCATGAACAAATAATAGTTGATGAATGCGGTGTTTCATTGCCATTAATGCACGTGCTTATAAATAGTGCCGTAGATGATCTAAACCTGCATTGAAGTGTTTTTTTTTTAATGGTAAGGCTACATTTTCTGAATAAGTACTGGGATTTTTTGTCGTTAATATACACGCTTGAAATTTGTGCGATGGAAGATATAAAAATGTCATGAAGTGTCCTCTTTGATTCAATTGCTGTTTTGGTGACTTCGATGAATGAAAAATAAATGTATTGCTTATAATTTGTACTGTGGAAGATCTACACCTGCCTTGAAGTGTCTTCTTTGATTGGATAGACTACATTTGAATGTGATGAGTAAAACACAATAGAGCAATACGGTGGGTTTTTGCCGTTAATATGTACATATGATTACAATTTTTGGGGTGGAAGATCTAAAAGTGCCGTGAAGCATCGTCTTTGATTCATTTGATGTTTGGTGACTTCGATGAATAAAACATAATTGATGACTCCAGTGCGACATTGCCAAAAATGTATTGCTTATATTTTGTAAGGTGGATCTACACCTGCCTTGAAGAGTCGTCTTTGATTCGCAAGGCTACATTTTTTGAACGTGATGAATAACACACAATATATCAATACTGTGATTTTTTCCCGTTAATATGTACACAAGCTTACAATTTGTGCGGTGGAAGATCTGAAAATGCCATGAAGTGCCGTCTTTGATTCATTTGCTGGTTTGGTGACTTTCATGAATAAATAATAGTTGATGAATGCGGTGTTTCATTGCCATTAATGCACATGCTTATAAATAGTGCCGTGGATGATCTACACCTGCATTGAAGTGTTTTTTTTTAATGGTAAGGCTAAATTTTCTGAATAAATACTGTGATTTTTTGTCGTTAATGTATACGCTGGAAGATCTGAAAATGCCATGAAGTACCGTCTTTGATTCATTTGCTGTTTGGTGACTTTCATGAATAAATAATAGTTGATGAATGCGGTGTTTCATTGCCATTAACGCATATGCTTATAAATAGTGCCGTGGATGATCTACACCTGCATTGAAGTGTTTTTTTTTATGGTAAGGCTACATTTTCTGAATAAATACTGTGATTTTTTGTCTTTAATATATACGCCTGAAATTTTGTGCGGTGGAAGATCTGAAAATGCCATGAAGTGTGGTCTTTGATTCGTTTGCTGTTTGGGTGACTTCAATGAATAAATCATAGTTGATGAATGCGGTGATTCATTGCCATTAATGCATATGCTTATAAATAGTGCCGTGGATGATCTACACCTGCATTGAAGTGTTTTTTTTTTATGGTAGGGCTACATTTTCTGAATAAATACTGTGATTTTTGTAGTTAATATATACGCCTGAAATTTGTGCGGTCGAAGATCTGAAAATACCATGAAGTGTCATCTTTGATTCATTCGCTGTTTGGGTGACTTCACTGAATAAATCATAGTTGTTGAATGCTGTGATTCATTGCCATTAATGCATATGCTTATAAATAGTGCCGTGGATGATCTACACCTGCATTGAAGAGTTTTTTTTTTATGGTAAGGCTACATTTTCTGAATAGATACTGTGATTTTTTGTCGTTAATATATACGCTTGAAATTTGTACGATGGATGATCTAAAAATGTCATGAAGTGTCCGCTTTGATTCAATTGCTGTTTTGTGCTGTGGAAGATCTAAAAATGCCATGAAGTGCCGTCTTTGATTCATTTGCTGTTTGGGCGACTTCAATGAATAAATCATAGTTGATGAATGCGGTGATTCATTGCCATTAATGCATATGCTTATAAATAGTGCCGTGGATGATCTACACCTGCATTGAAGTGTTTTTTTTTTAATGGTAAGGCTATATTTTCTGAAAAAATACTGTGATTGTTTGCCGTTAATACATATGCTTCAAATTTGTGCGATGGAAAATCTAAAAATGCCATGAAGTGTCGTCTTTGATTCATTTTCTGTTTGGGTGACTTCAATGAATAAATCATAGTTGATGAATGCGGTGATTCATTGCCGTTAATGCATTTGCTTATAAATAGTGCCGTGGATGATCTACACCTGCCTTGAAATGTTTTTTTTTAATGGTAGGGCTATATTTTCTAAATAAATACTGTGATTGTTTGGCGTTAATACATACGCTTGAAATTTGTGCGGTGGAAGGTCTGAAAATGCCATGAAGTGTCGTCTTTGATTCATTTGCTGTTTGGTGACTTCGATGAATAAAACATAATTGATGACTCCAGTGCGACATTGCCAAAAATGTATTGCTTATATTTTGTAAGATGGATCTACACCTGCCTTGAAGAGTCGTCTTTGATTCGCAAGGCTACATTTTTTGAACGTGATGAATAACACACAATATATTAATACTGTGATTTTTTCCCGTTAATATGTACATAAGCTTACAATTTGTGCGGTGGAAGATCTGAAAATGCCATGAAGTACCGTCTTTGATTCATTTGCTGTTTGGGTGACTTCAATGAATTAATCAAAGTTGATGAATGCGGTGATTTATTGCCGTTAATGCATATGCTTATAAATAGTGCCGTGGATGACCTACACCTGCATTGAAGTTTTTTTTTTAATGGTAAGGCAAAATTTTTTGAATAAATACTGTGATTTTTTGTCGTTAATGTATACGCTGGAAGATCTGAAAATGCCATGAAGTACCGTCTTTGATTCATTTGCTGTTTGGTGACTTCGAAGAATAAAACATAACTGATGAATTTGATGATTCATTGCCATTAATGCATATGCTTATAAATAGTGCCGTATATGATCTACACCTGCATTGAAGTGTTTTTTTTTTATGGTAGGGCTACATTTTCTGAATAAATACTGTGATTTTTGTAGTTAATATATACGCCTGAAATTTGTGCGGTCGAAGATCTGAAAATACCATGAAGTGTCATCTTTGATTCATTCGCTGTTTGGGTGACTTCACTGAATAAATCATAGTTGTTGAATGCTGTGATTCATTGCCATTAATGCATATGCTTATAAATAGTGCCGTGGATGATCTACACCTGCATTGAAGAGTTTTTTTTTATGGTAAGGCTACATTTTCTGAATAGATACTGTGATTTTTTGTCGTTAATATATACGCTTGAAATTTGTGCGATGGAAGATATAAAAATGTAATGAAGTATCCTCTTTGATTCATTTGCTGTTTTGGTGACTTCGATGAATAGAACATAATTGATGAATAAAACACAATTGATCAATACGGTGATATTTTGCCGTATATATGCCATGAAGTGTCGTCTTTGATTCATTTGCTGGTTTGGTGACTTTAATGAATAAATCATAGTTGATGAATTTGATGATTCATTGCCATTAATGCATATGCTTATAAATAGTGCCGTGGATGATCTACACCTGCATTGAAGTGTTTTTTTAATGGTAAGGCTACATTTTCTGAATAAATACTGTGATTGTTTGTCGTTAATATACACGCTTGAAATTTGTGCGATGGAAGATATAAAAATGTCATGAAGTGTCCTCTTTGATTCATTTGCTGGTTTGGTGACTTTCATGAACAAATAATAGGTGTTTCATTGCCATTAATGCACGTGCTTATAAATAGTGCCGTAGATGATCTAAACCTGCATTGAAGTGTTTTTTTTTTAATGGTAAGGCTACATTTTCTGAATAAGTACTGGGATTTTTTGTCGTTAATATACACGCTTGAAATTTGTGCGATGGAAGATATAAAAATGTCATGAAGTGTCCTCTTTGATTCAATTGCTTTTTTGGTGACTTCGATGAATGAAAAATAAATGTATTGCTTATAATTTGTACTGTGGAAGATCTACACCTGCCTTGAAGTGTCTTCTTTGATTGGATAGACTACATTTTTGAATGTGATGTGGGTTTTTTCCGTTAATATGTACATATCCTTAAAATTTTTGGGGTGGAAGATCTAAAAGTGCCGTGAAGTGTCGTCTTTGATTCATTTGCTGTTTGGTGACTTCGATGAATAAAACATAATTGATGACTCCAGTGCGACATTGCCAAAAATGTATTGCTTATATTTTGTAAGGTGGATCTACACCTGCCTTGAAGAGTCGTCTTTGATTCGCAAGGCTACATTTTTTGAATGTGATGAATAACACACAATATATCAATACTGTGATTTTTTCCCGTTAATATGTACATAAGCTTACAATTTGTGCGGTGGAAGATCTGAAAATGCAATGAAGTACCGTCTTTGATTCATTTGCTGTTTGGTGACTTCGGAGAATAAAACATAACTGATGAATTTGATGATTCATTGCCATTAATGCATATGCTTATAAATAGTGCCGTGGATGATCTACAACTTTATTGAAGTGTTCTTTTTTGAATGGTAAGGTTATATTTCCTGAACAAATACTGTGATTGTTTGCCGTTAATACATACGCTTGAAATTAGTGCGGCGGAAGATCTAAAAATGCCATGAAGTGTCGTCTTTGATTCATTTGCTGTTTGGTGACTTCGAAGAATAAAACATAACTGATGAATTTGATGACTCATTGCCATTAATGCATATGCTTATAAATAGTGCCGTGGATGATCTACAACTGCATTGAAGTGTTTTTTTTTAATGGTAAGGTTACATTTTCTGAACAAATACTGTTATTGTTTGCCGTTAATACATACGCTTGAAATTAGTGCGGTGGAAGATCTAAAAATGCCATGAAGTGTCGTCTTTGACTCATCGGCTGGTTTGGTGACTTTCATGAATAAATAATAGTTGATGAATGCGGTGTTTCATTGCCATTAATGCACGTGCTTATAAATAGTGCCGTAGATGATCTACACCTGCATTGAAGTGTTTTTTTTTAATGGTAAGGCTACATTTTTTGAATAAGTACTGGGATTTTTTGTCGTTAATATACACGCTAGAAATTTGTGTGATGGAAGATATAAAAATGCCATGAAGTGTACTCTTTGATTCAATTGCTGTTTTGGTGACTTCGATGAATGAAACATAAATGTATTGCTTATAATTTGTACTGTGGAAGATCTACACCTGCCTTGAAGTGTCTTCTTTGATTGGATAGACTACATTTTTGAATGTGATGAGTAAAACACAATAGAGCAATACGGTGGGCTTTTGCCGTTAATATGTACATATGATTACAATTTTTGGGGTGGAAGATCTAAAAGTGCCGTGAAGTGTCGTCTTTGATTCATTTGCTGTTTGGTGACTTCGATGAATAAAACATAATTGATGACTCCAGTGCGACATTGCCAAAAATGTATTGCTTATATTTTGTAAGGTGGATCTACACCTGCCTTGAAGAGTCGTCTTTGATTCGCAAGGCTACATTTTTTGAACGTGATGAATAACACACAATATATTAATACTGTGATTTTTTCCCGTTAATATGTACATAAGCTTACAATTTGTGCGGTGGAAGATCTGAAAATGCCATGAAGTACCGTCTTTGATTCATTTGCTGTTTGGGTGACTTCAATGAATAAATCAAAGTTGATGAATGCGGTGATTTATTGCCGTTAATGCATATGCTTATAAATAGTGCCGTGGATGACCTACACCTGCATTGAAGTGTTTTTTTTTAATTGTAAGGCTAAATTTTCTGAATAAATACTGTGATTTTTTGTCGTTAATGTATACGCTGGAAGATCTGAAAATGCCATGAAGTACCGTCTTTGATTCATTTGCTGTTTGGTGACTTCGAAGAATAAAACATAACTGATGAATTTGATGATTCATTGCCATTAATGCATATGCTTATAAATAGTGCCGTGGATGATCTACAACTGCATTGAAGTGTTTTTTTTTTAATGGTAAGGTTACATTTTCTGAACAAATACTGTTATTGTTTGCCGTTAATACATACGCTTGAAATTAGTGCGGTGGAAGATCTAAAAATGCCATGAAGTGTCGTCTTTGACTCATCGGCTGGTTTGGTGACTTCGAAGAATAAAACATAACTGATGAATTTGATGATTCATTGCCATTAATGCATATGCTTATAAATAGTGCCGTGGATGATCTACAACTTTATTGAAGTGTTCTTTTTTGAATGGTAAGGTTATATTTCCTGAACAAATACTGTGATTGTTTGCCGTTAATACATACGCTTGAAATTAGTGCGGTGGAAGATCTGAAAATGCCATGAAGTACCGTCTTTGATTCATTTGCTGTTTGGGTGACTTTCATGAATAAATAATAGTTGATGAATGCGGTGTTTCATTGCCATTAACGCATATGCTTATAAATAGTGCCGTGGATGATCTACACCTGCATTGAAGTGTTTTTTTTTTATGGTAAGGCTACATTTTCTGAATAAATACTGTGATTTTTTGTCTTTAATATATACGCCTGAAATTTTGTGCGGTGGAAGATCTGAAAATGCCATGAAGTGTGGTCTTTGATTCGTTTGCTGTTTGGGTGACTTCAATGAATAAATCATAGTTGATGAATGCGGTGATTCATTGCCATTAATGCATATGCTTATAAATAGTGCCGTGGATGATCTACACCTGCATTGAAGTGTTTTTTTTTATGGTAAGGCTCCATTTTCTGAATAAATACTGTGATTTTTTGTCTTTAATATATACGCCTGAAATTTGTGCGGTCGAAGATCTGAAAATACCATGAAGTGTCATCTTTGATTCATTCGCTGTTTGGGTGACTTCACTGAATAAATCATAGTTGTTGAATGCTGTGATTCATTGCCATTAATGCATATGCTTATAAATAGTGCCGTGGATGATCTACACCTGCATTGAAGAGTTTTTTTTTTTATGGTAAGGCTACATTTTCTGAATAGATACTGTGATTTTTTGTCGTTAATGTATACGCTGGAAGATCTGAAAATGCCATGAAGTACCGTCTTTGATTCATTTGCTGTTTGGTGACTTCGGAGAATAAAACATAACTGATGAATTTGATGATTCATTGCCATTAATGCATATGCTTATAAATAGTGCCGTGGATGATCTACACCTGCATTGAAGTGTTTTTTTTTTATGGTAGGGCTACATTTTCTGAATAAATACTGTGATTTTTGTAGTTAATATATACGCCTGAAATTTGTGCGGTCGAAGATCTGAAAATACCATGAAGTGTCATCTTTGATTCATTCGCTGTTTGGGTGACTTCACTGAATAAATCATAGTTGTTGAATGCTGTGATTCATTGCCATTAATGCATATGCTTATAAATAGTGCCGTGGATGATCTACACCTGCATTGAAGAGTTTTTTTTTATGGTAAGGCTACATTTTCTGAATAGATACTGTGATTTTTTGTCGTTAATATATACGCTTGAAATTTGTACGATGGAAGATCTAAAAATGTCATGAAGTGTCCGCTTTGATTCAATTGCTGTTTTGTGCTGTGGAAGATCTAAAAATGCCATGAAGTGCCGTCTTTGATTCATTTGCTGTTTGGGCGACTTCAATGAATAAATCATAGTTGATGAATGCGGTGATTCATTGCCATTAATGCATATGCTTATAAATAGTGCCGTGGATGATCTACACCTGCATTGAAGTGTTTTTTTTAATGGTAAGGCTATATTTTCTGAAAAAATACTGTGATTGTTTGCCGTTAATACATATGCTTCAAATTTGTGCGATGGAAAATCTAAAAATGCCATGAAGTGTCGTCTTTGATTCATTTTCTGTTTGGGTGACTTCAATGAATAAATCATAGTTGATGAATGCGGTGATTCATTGCCGTTAATGCATGTGCTTATAAATAGTGCCGTGGATGATCTACACCTGCCTTGAAATGTTTTTTTTTTAATGGTAGGGCTATATTTTCTGAATAAATACTGTGATTGTTTGCCGTTAATACATACGCTTGAAATTTGTGCGGTGGAAGGTCTGAAAATGCCATGAAGTGTCGTCTTTGATTCATTTGCTGTTTGGTGACTTCGATGAATAAAACATAATTGATGACTACAGTGCGACATTGCCAAAAATGTATTGCTTATATTTTGTAAGATGGATCTACACCTGCCTTGAAGAGTCGTCTTTGATTCGCAAGGCTACATTTTTTGAACGTGATAAATAACACACAATATATCAATACTGTGATTTTTTCCCGTTAATATGTACATAAGCTTACAATTTGTGCGGTGGAAGATCTGAAAATGCCATGAAGTGTGGTCTTTGATTCGTTTGCTGTTTGGGTGACTTCAATGAATAAATCATAGTTGATGAATGCGGTGATTCATTGCCATTAATGCATATGCTTATAAATAGTGCCGTGGATGATCTACACCTGCATTGAAGTGTTTTTTTTAATGGTAAGGCTATATTTTCTGAAAAAATACTGTGATTGTTTGCCGTTAATACATATGCTTCAAATTTGTGCGATGGAAAATCTAAAAATGCCATGAAGTGTGGTCTTTGATTCGTTTGCTGTTTGGGTGACTTCAATGAATAAATCATAGTTGATGAATGCGGTGATTCATTGCCATTAATGCATATGCTTATAAATAGTGCCGTGGATGATCTACACCTGCATTGAAGTGTTTTTTTTAATGGTAAGGCTATATTTTCTGAAAAAATACTGTGATTGTTTGCCGTTAATACATATGCTTCAAATTTGTGCGATGGAAAATCTAAAAATGCCATGAAGTGTGGTCTTTGATTCGTTTGCTGTTTGGGTGACTTCAATGAATAAATCATAGTTGATGAATGCGGTGATTCATTGCCATTAATGCATATGCTTATAAATAGTGCCGTGGATGATCTACACCTGCATTGAAGTGTTTTTTTTTATGGTAGGGCTACATTTTCTGAATAAATACTGTGATTTTTGTAGTTAATATATACGCCTGAAATTTGTGCGGTCGAAGATCTGAAAATACCATGAAGTGTCATCTTTGATTCATTCGCTGTTTGGGTGACTTCACTGAATAAATCATAGTTGATGAATGCGGTGATTCATTGCCGTTAATGCATGTGCTTATAAATAGTGCCGTGGATGATCTACACCTGCCTTGAAATGTTTTTTTTTTAATGGTAGGGCTATATTTTCTGAATAAATACTGTGATTGTTTGCCGTTAATACATACGCTTGAAATTTGTGCGATGGAAAATCTAAAAATGCCATGAAGTGTGGTCTTTGATTCGTTTGCTGTTTGGGTGACTTCAATGAATAAATCATAGTTGATGAATGCGGTGATTCATTGCCGTTAATGCATGTGCTTATAAATAGTGCCGTCGATGATCTACACCTGCCTTGAAATGTTTTTTTTAATGGTAGGGCTATATTTTCTGAATAAATACTGTGATTGTTTGCCGTTAATACATACGCTTGAAATTTGTGCGGTGGAAGGTCTGAAAATGCCATGAAGTGTCGTCTTTGATTCATTTGCTGTTTGGTGACTTCGATGAATAAAACATAATTGATGACTCCAGTGCGACATTGCCAAAAATGTATTGCTTATATTTTGTAAGATGGATCTACACCTGCCTTGAAGAGTCGTCTTTGATTCGCAAGGCTACATTTTTTGAACGTGATGAATAACACACAATATATTAATACTGTGATTTTTTCCCGTTAATATGTACATAAGCTTACAATTTGTGCGGTGGAAGATCTGAAAATGCCATGAAGTACCGTCTTTGATTCATTTGCTGTTTGGGTGACTTCAGTGAATAAATCAAAGTTGATGAATGCGGTGATTTATTGCCGTTAATGCATATGCTTATAAATAGTGCCGTGGATGACCTACACCTGCATTGAAGTGTTTTTTTTTTATGGTAGGGCTACATTTCTGAATAAATACTGTGATTTTTGTAGTTAATATATACGCCTGAAATTTGTGCGGTCGAAGATCTGAAAATATCACGAAGTGTCATCTTTGATTCATTCGCTGTTTGGGTGACTTCACTGAATAAATCATAGTTGTTGAATGCTGTGATTCATTGCCATTAATGCATATGCTTATAAATAGTGCCGTGGATGATCTACACCTGCATTGAAGAGTTTTTTTTATGGTAAGGCTACATTTTCTGAATAGATACTGTGATTTTTTGTCGTTAATGTATACGCTGGAAGATCTGAAAATGCCATGAAGTACCGTCTTTGATTCATTTGCTGTTTGGTGACTTCGGAGAATAAAACATAACTGATGAATTTGATGATTCATTGCCATTAATGCATATGCTTATAAATAGTGCCGTGGATGATCTACACCTGCATTGAAGTGTTTTTTTTTTATGGTAGGGCTACATTTTCTGAATAAATACTGTGATTTTTGTAGTTAATATATACGCCTGAAATTTGTGCGGTCGAAGATCTGAAAATACCATGAAGTGTCATCTTTGATTCATTCGCTGTTTGGGTGACTTCACTGAATAAATCATAGTTGTTGAATGCTGTGATTCATTGCCATTAATGCATATGCTTATAAATAGTGCCGAAGAGTTTTTTTTTATGGTAAGGCTACATTTTCTGAATAGATACTGTGATTTTTTGTCGTTAATATATACGCTTGAAATTTGTACGATGGAAGATCTAAAAATGTCATGAAGTGTCCGCTTTGATTCAATTGCTGTTTTGTGCTGTGGAAGATCTAAAAATGCCATGAAGTGCCGTCTTTGATTCATTTGCTGTTTGGGCGACTTCAATGAATAAATCATAGTTGATGAATGCGGTGATTCATTGCCATTAATGCATATGCTTATAAATAGTGCCGTGGATGATCTACACCTGCATTGAAGTGTTTTTTTTAATGGTAGGGCTATATTTTCTGAATAAATACTGTGATTGTTTGCCGTTAATACATACGCTTGAAATTTGTGCGGTGGAAGGTCTGAAAATGCCATGAAGTGTCGTCTTTGATTCATTTGCTGTTTGGTGACTTCGATGAATAAAACATAATTGATGACTACAGTGCGACATTGCCAAAAATGTATTGCTTATATTTTGTAAGATGGATCTACACCTGCCTTGAAGAGTCGTCTTTGATTCGCAAGGCTACATTTTTTGAACGTGATAAATAACACACAATATATCAATACTGTGATTTTTTCCCGTTAATATGTACATAAGCTTACAATTTGTGCGGTGGAAGATCTGAAAATGCCATGAAGTGTGGTCTTTGATTCGTTTGCTGTTTGGGTGACTTCAATGAATAAATCATAGTTGATGAATGCGGTGATTCATTGCCATTAATGCATATGCTTATAAATAGTGCCGTGGATGATCTACACCTGCATTGAAGTGTTTTTTTTAATGGTAAGGCTATATTTTCTGAAAAAATACTGTGATTGTTTGCCGTTAATACATATGCTTCAAATTTGTGCGATGGAAAATCTAAAAATGCCATGAAGTGTGGTCTTTGATTCGTTTGCTGTTTGGGTGACTTCAATGAATAAATCATAGTTGATGAATGCGGTGATTCATTGCCATTAATGCATATGCTTATAAATAGTGCCGTGGATGATCTACACCTGCATTGAAGTGTTTTTTTTAATGGTAAGGCTATATTTTCTGAAAAAATACTGTGATTGTTTGCCGTTAATACATATGCTTCAAATTTGTGCGATGGAAAATCTAAAAATGCCATGAAGTGTGGTCTTTGATTCGTTTGCTGTTTGGGTGACTTCAATGAATAAATCATAGTTGATGAATGCGGTGATTCATTGCCATTAATGCATATGCTTATAAATAGTGCCGTGGATGATCTACACCTGCATTGAAGTGTTTTTTTTTTATGGTAGGGCTACATTTTCTGAATAAATACTGTGATTTTTGTAGTTAATATATACGCCTGAAATTTGTGCGGTCGAAGATCTGAACATACCATGAAGTGTCATCTTTGATTCATTCGCTGTTTGGGTGACTTCACTGAATAAATCATAGTTGTTGAATGCTGTGATTCATTGCCATTAATGCATATGCTTATAAATAGTGCCGTGGATGATCTACACCTGCATTGAAGAGTTTTTTTTTTTATGGTAAGGCTACATTTTCTGAATAGATACTGTGATTTTTTGTCGTTAATATATACGCTTGAAATTTGTACGATGGAAGATCTAAAAATGTCATGAAGTGTCCGCTTTGATTCAATTGCTGTTTTGTGCTGTGGAAGATCTAAAAATGCCATGAAGTGCCGTCTTTGATTCATTTGCTGTTTGGGCGACTTCAATGAATAAATCATAGTTGTTGAATGCTGTGATTCATTGCCATTAATGCATATGCTTATAAATAGTGCCGTGGATGATCTACACCTGCATTGAAGAGTTTTTTTTATGGTAAGGCTACATTTTCTGAATAGATACTGTGATTTTTTGTCGTTAATGTATACGCTGGAAGATCTGAAAATGCCATGAAGTACCGTCTTTGATTCATTTGCTGTTTGGTGACTTCGGAGAATAAAACATAACTGATGAATTTGATGATTCATTGCCATTAATGCATATGCTTATAAATAGTGCCGTGGATGATCTACACCTGCATTGAAGTGTTTTTTTTTAATGGTAGGGCTATATTTTCTGAATAAATACTGTGATTGTTTGCCGTTAATACATACGCTTGAAATTTGTGCGGTGGAAGGTCTGAAAATGCCATGAAGTGTCGTCTTTGATTCATTTGCTGTTTGGTGACTTCGATGAATAAAACATAATTGATGACTCCAGTGCGACATTGCCAAAAATGTATTGCTTATATTTTGTAAGATGGATCTACACCTGCCTTGAAGAGTCGTCTTTGATTCGCAAGGCTACATTTTTTGAACGTGATGAATAACACACAATATATTAATACTGTGATTTTTTCCCGTTAATATGTACATAAGCTTACAATTTGTGCGGTGGAAGATCTGAAAATGCCATGAAGTACCGTCTTTGATTCATTTGCTGTTTGGGTGACTTCAGTGAATAAATCATAGTTGTTGAATGCTGTGATTCATTGCCATTAATGCATATGCTTATAAATAGTGCCGTGGATGATCTACACCTGCATTAAAGAGTTTTTTTTATGGTAAGGCTACATTTTCTGAATAGATACTGTGATTTTTTGTCGTTAATGTATACGCTGGAAGATCTGAAAATGCCATGAAGTACCGTCTTTGATTCATTTGCTGTTTGGTGACTTCGGAGAATAAAACATAACTGATGAATTTGATGATTCATTGCCATTAATGCATATGCTTATAAATAGTGCCGTGGATGATCTACACCTGCATTGAAGTGTTTTTTTTTTATGGTAGGGCTACATTTTCTGAATAAATACTGTGATTTTTGTAGTTAATATATACGCCTGAAATTTGTGCGGTCGAAGATCTGAAAATACCATGAAGTGTCATCTTTGATTCATTCGCTGTTTGGGTGACTTCACTGAATAAATCATAGTTGTTGAATGCTGTGATTCATTGCCATTAATGCATATGCTTATAAATAGTGCCGAAGAGTTTTTTTTTATGGTAAGGCTACATTTTCTGAATAGATACTGTGATTTTTTGTCGTTAATATATACGCTTGAAATTTGTACGATGGAAGATCTAAAAATGTCATGAAGTGTCCGCTTTGATTCAATTGCTGTTTTGTGCTGTGGAAGATCTAAAAATGCCATGAAGTGCCGTCTTTGATTCATTTGCTGTTTGGGCGACTTCAATGAATAAATCATAGTTGATGAATGCGGTGATTCATTGCCATTAATGCATATGCTTATAAATAGTGCCGTGGATGATCTACACCTGCATTGAAGTGTTTTTTTTAATGGTAGGGCTATATTTTCTGAATAAATACTGTGATTGTTTGCCGTTAATACATACGCTTGAAATTTGTGCGGTGGAAGGTCTGAAAATGCCATGAAGTGTCGTCTTTGATTCATTTGCTGTTTGGTGACTTCGATGAATAAAACATAATTGATGACTACAGTGCGACATTGCCAAAAATGTATTGCTTATATTTTGTAAGATGGATCTACACCTGCCTTGAAGAGTCGTCTTTGATTCGCAAGGCTACATTTTTTGAACGTGATAAATAACACACAATATATCAATACTGTGATTTTTTCCCGTTAATATGTACATAAGCTTACAATTTGTGCGGTGGAAGATCTGAAAATGCCATGAAGTGTGGTCTTTGATTCGTTTGCTGTTTGGGTGACTTCAATGAATAAATCATAGTTGATGAATGCGGTGATTCATTGCCATTAATGCATATGCTTATAAATAGTGCCGTGGATGATCTACACCTGCATTGAAGTGTTTTTTTTAATGGTAAGGCTATATTTTCTGAAAAAATACTGTGATTGTTTGCCGTTAATACATATGCTTCAAATTTGTGCGATGGAAAATCTAAAAATGCCATGAAGTGTGGTCTTTGATTCGTTTGCTGTTTGGGTGACTTCAATGAATAAATCATAGTTGATGAATGCGGTGATTCATTGCCATTAATGCATATGCTTATAAATAGTGCCGTGGATGATCTACACCTGCATTGAAGTGTTTTTTTTAATGGTAAGGCTATATTTTCTGAAAAAATACTGTGATTGTTTGCCGTTAATACATATGCTTCAAATTTGTGCGATGGAAAATCTAAAAATGCCATGAAGTGTGGTCTTTGATTCGTTTGCTGTTTGGGTGACTTCAATGAATAAATCATAGTTGATGAATGCGGTGATTCATTGCCATTAATGCATATGCTTATAAATAGTGCCGTGGATGATCTACACCTGCATTGAAGTGTTTTTTTTTTATGGTAGGGCTACATTTTCTGAATAAATACTGTGATTTTTGTAGTTAATATATACGCCTGAAATTTGTGCGGTCGAAGATCTGAACATACCATGAAGTGTCATCTTTGATTCATTCGCTGTTTGGGTGACTTCACTGAATAAATCATAGTTGTTGAATGCTGTGATTCATTGCCATTAATGCATATGCTTATAAATAGTGCCGTGGATGATCTACACCTGCATTGAAGAGTTTTTTTTTTTATGGTAAGGCTACATTTTCTGAATAGATACTGTGATTTTTTGTCGTTAATATATACGCTTGAAATTTGTACGATGGAAGATCTAAAAATGTCATGAAGTGTCCGCTTTGATTCAATTGCTGTTTTGTGCTGTGGAAGATCTAAAAATGCCATGAAGTGTGGTCTTTGATTCGTTTGCTGTTTGGGTGACTTCAATGAATAAATCATAGTTGATGAATGCGGTGATTCATTGCCATTAATGCATATGCTTATAAATAGTGCCGTGGATGATCTACACCTGCATTGAAGTGTTTTATTTTTATGGTAAGGCTACATTTTCTGAATAAATACTGTGATTTTTTGTCTTTAATATATACGCCTGAAATTTTGTGCGGTGGAAGATCTGAAAATGCCATGAAGTGTGGTCTTTGATTCATTTTCTGTTTGGGTGACTTCAATGAATAAATCATAGTTGATGAATGCGGTGATTCATTGCCGTTAAAGCATGTGCTTATAAATAGTGCCGTGGATGATCTACACCTGCCTTGAAATGTTTTTTTTAATGGTAGGGCTATATTTTCTGAATAAATTCTGTGATTGTTTGCCGTTAATACATACGCTTGAAATTTGTGCGGTGGAAGGTCTGAAAATGCCATGAAGTGTCGTCTTTGATTCATTTGCTGTTTGGTGACTTCGATGAATAAAACATAATTGATGACTACAGTGCGACATTGCCAAAAATGTATTGCTTATATTTTGTAAGATGGATCTACACCTGCCTTGAAGAGTCGTCTTTGATTCGCAAGGCTACATTTTTTGAACGTGATAAATAACACACAATATATCAATACTGTGATTTTTTCCCGTTAATATGTACATAAGCTTACAATTTGTGCGGTGGAAGACTGAAAATGCCATGAAGTGTGGTCTTTGATTCGTTTGCTGTTTGGGTGACTTCAATGAATAAATCATAGTTGATGAATGCGGTGATTCATTGCCATTAATGCATATGCTTATAAATAGTGCCGTGGATGATCTACACCTGCATTGAAGTGTTTTTTTTAATGGTAAGGCTATATTTTCTGAAAAAATACTGTGATTGTTTGCCGTTAATACATATGCTTCAAATTTGTGCGATGGAAAATCTAAAAATGCCATGAAGTGTGGTCTTTGATTCGTTTGCTGTTTGGGTGACTTCAATGAATAAATCATAGTTGATGAATGCGGTGATTCATTGCCATTAATGCATATGCTTATAAATTGTGCCGTGGATGATCTACACCTGCATTGAAGTGTTTTTTTTAATGGTAAGGCTATATTTTCTGAAAAAATACTGTGATTGTTTGCCGTTAATACATATGCTTCAAATTTGTGCGATGGAAAATCTAAAAATGCCATGAAGTGTGGTCTTTGATTCGTTTGCTGTTTGGGTGACTTCAATGAATAAATCATAGTTGATGAATGCGGTGATTCATTGCCATTAATGCATATGCTTATAAATAGTGCCGTGGATGATCTACACCTGCATTGAAGTGTTTTTTTTTATGGTAGGGCTACATTTTCTGAATAAATACTGTGATTTTTGTAGTTAATATATACGCCTGAAATTTGTGCGGTCGAAGATCTGAACATACCATGAAGTGTCATCTTTGATTCATTCGCTGTTTGGGTGACTTCACTGAATAAATCATAGTTGTTGAATGCTGTGATTCATTGCCATTAATGCATATGCTTATAAATAGTGCCGTGGATGATCTACACCTGCATTGAAGAGTTTTTTTTTTTATGGTAAGGCTACATTTTCTGAATAGATACTGTGATTTTTTGTCGTTAATATATACGCTTGAAATTTGTACGATGGAAGATCTAAAAATGTCATGAAGTGTCCGCTTTGATTCAATTGCTGTTTTGTGCTGTGGAAGATCTAAAAATGCCATGAAGTGTGGTCTTTGATTCGTTTGCTGTTTGGGTGACTTCAATGAATAAATCATAGTTGATGAATGCGGTGATTCATTGCCATTAATGCATATGCTTATAAATAGTGCCGTGGATGATCTACACCTGCATTGAAGTGTTTTATTTTTATGGTAAGGCTACATTTTCTGAATAAATACTGTGATTTTTTGTCTTTAATATATACGCCTGAAATTTTGTGCGGTGGAAGATCTGAAAATGCCATGAAGTGTGGTCTTTGATTCATTTTCTGTTTGGGTGACTTCAATGAATAAATCATAGTTGATGAATGCGGTGATTCATTGCCGTTAAAGCATGTGCTTATAAATAGTGCCGTGGATGATCTACACCTGCCTTGAAATGTTTTTTTTAATGGTAGGGCTATATTTTCTGAATAAATACTGTGATTGTTTGCCGTTAATACATACGCTTGAAATTTGTGCGGTGGAAGGTCTGAAAATGCCATGAAGTGTCGTCTTTGATTCATTTGCTGTTTGGTGACTTCGATGAATAAAACATAATTGATGACTACAGTGCGACATTGCCAAAAATGTATTGCTTATATTTTGTAAGATGGATCTACACCTGCCTTGAAGAGTCGTCTTTGATTCGCAAGGCTACATTTTTTGAACGTGATAAATAACACACAATATATCAATACTGTGATTTTTTCCCGTTAATATGTACATAAGCTTACAATTTGTGCGGTGGAAGACTGAAAATGCCATGAAGTGTGGTCTTTGATTCGTTTGCTGTTTGGGTGACTTCAATGAATAAATCATAGTTGATGAATGCGGTGATTCATTGCCATTAATGCATATGCTTATAAATAGTGCCGTGGATGATCTACACCTGCATTGAAGTGTTTTTTTTAATGGTAAGGCTATATTTTCTGAAAAAATACTGTGATTGTTTGCCGTTAATACATATGCTTCAAATTTGTGCGATGGAAAATCTAAAAATGCCATGAAGTGTGGTCTTTGATTCGTTTGCTGTTTGGGTGACTTCAATGAATAAATCATAGTTGATGAATGCGGTGATTCATTGCCATTAATGCATATGCTTATAAATTGTGACGTGGATGATCTACACCTGCATTGAAGTGTTTTTTTTAATGGTAAGGCTATATTTTCTGAAAAAATACTGTGATTGTTTGCCGTTAATACATATGCTTCAAATTTGTGCGATGGAAAATCTAAAAATGCCATGAAGTGTGGTCTTTGATTCGTTTGCTGTTTGGGTGACTTCAATGAATAAATCATAGTTGATGAATGCGGTGATTCATTGCCATTAATGCATATGCTTATAAATAGTGCCGTGGATGATCTACACCTGCATTGAAGTGTTTTTTTTTTATGGTAGGGCTACATTTTCTGAATAAATACTGTGATTTTTGTAGTTAATATATACGCCTGAAATTTGTGCGGTCGAAGATCTGAAAATACCATGAAGTGTCATCTTTGATTCATTCGCTGTTTGGGTGACTTCACTGAATAAATCATAGTTGTTGAATGCTGTGATTCATTGCCATTAATGCATATGCTTATAAATAGTGCCGTGGATGATCTACACCTGCATTGAAGAGTTTTTTTTTTATGGTAAGGCTACATTTTCTGAATAGATACTGTGATTTTTTGTCGTTAATATATACGCTTGAAATTTGTACGATGGAAGATCTAAAAATGTCATGAAGTGTCCGCTTTGATTCAATTGCTGTTTTGTGCTGTGGAAGATCTAAAAATGCCATGAAGTGTGGTCTTTGATTCGTTTGCTGTTTGGGTGACTTCAATGAATAAATCATAGTTGATGAATGCGGTGATTCATTGCCATTAATGCATATGCTTATAAATAGTGCCGTGGATGATCTACACCTGCATTGAAGTGTTTTTTTTTAATGGTAAGGCTATATTTTCTGAAAAAATACTGTGATTGTTTGCCGTTAATACATATGCTTCAAATTTGTGCGATGGAAAATCTAAAAATGCCATGAAGTGTGGTCTTTGATTCGTTTGCTGTTTGGGTGACTTCAATGAATAAATCATAGTTGATGAATGCGGTGATTCATTGCCATTAATGCATATGCTTATAAATAGTGCCGTGGATGATCTACACCTGCATTGAAGTGTTTTTTTTAATGGTAAGGCTATATTTTCTGAAAAAATACTGTGATTGTTTGCCGTTAATACATATGCTTCAAATTTGTGCGATGGAAAATCTAAAAATGCCATGAAGTGTGGTCTTTGATTCGTTTGCTGTTTGGGTGACTTCAATGAATAAATCATAGTTGATGAATGCGGTGATTCATTGCCATTAATGCATATGCTTATAAATAGTGCCGTGGATGATCTACACCTGCATTGAAGTGTTTTTTTTTATGGTAGGGCTACATTTTCTGAATAAATACTGTGATTTTTGTAGTTAATATATACGCCTGAAATTTGTGCGGTCGAAGATCTGAAAATACCATGAAGTGTCATCTTTGATTCATTCGCTGTTTGGGTGACTTCACTGAATAAATCATAGTTGTTGAATGCTGTGATTCATTGCCATTAATGCATATGCTTATAAATAGTGCCGTGGATGATCTACACCTGCATTGAAGAGTTTTTTTTTTTATGGTAAGGCTACATTTTCTGAATAGATACTGTGATTTTTTATCGTTAATATATACGCTTGAAATTTGTACGATGGAAGATCTAAAAATGTCATGAAGTGTCCGCTTTGATTCAATTGCTGTTTTGTGCTGTGGAAGATCTAAAAATGCCATGAAGTGTGGTCTTTGATTCGTTTGCTGTTTGGGTGACTTCAATGAATAAATCATAGTTGATGAATGCGGTGATTCATTGCCATTAATGCATATGCTTATAAATAGTGCCGTGGATGATCTACACCTGCATTGAAGTGTTTTATTTTTATGGTAAGGCTACATTTTCTGAATAAATACTGTGATTTTTTGTCTTTAATATATACGCCTGAAATTTTGTGCGGTGGAAGATCTGAAAATGCCATGAAGTGTGGTCTTTGCTTCATTTTCTGTTTGGGTGACTTCAATGAATAAATCATAGTTGATGAATGCGGTGATTCATTGCCGTTAAAGCATGTGCTTATAAATAGTGCCGTGGATGATCTACACCTGCCTTGAAATGTTTTTTTTAATGGTAGGGCTATATTTTCTGAATAAATACTGTGATTGTTTGCCGTTAATACATACGCTTGAAATTTGTGCGGTGGAAGGTCTGAAAATGCCATGAAGTGTCGTCTTTGATTCATTTGCTGTTTGGTGACTTCGATGAATAAAACATAATTGATGACTCCAGTGCGACATTGCCAAAAATGTATTGCTTATATTTTGTAAGATGGATCTACACCTGCCCTGAAGAGTCGTCTTTGATTCGCAAGGCTACATTTTTTGAACGTGATGAATAACACACAATATATTAATACTGTGATTTTTTCCCGTTAATATGTACATAAGCTTACAATTTGTGCGGTGGAAGATCTGAAAATGCCATGAAGTACCGTCTTTGATTCATTTGCTGTTTGGGTGACTTCAATGAATAAATCAAAGTTGATGAATGCGGTGATTTATTGCCGTTAATGCATATGCTTATAAATAGTGCCGTGGATGACCTACACCTGCATTGAAGTGTTTTTTTTTAATGGTAAGGCTAAATTTTCTGAATAAATACTGTGATTTTTTGTCGTTAATGTATACGCTGGAAGATCTGAAAATGCCATGAAGTACCGTCTTTGATTCATTTGCTGTTTGGTGACTTCGAAGAATAAAACATAACTGATGAAGTTGATGATTCATTGCCATTAATGCATATGCTTATAAATAGTGCCGTGGATGATCTACACCTGCATTGAAGTGTTTTTTTTTTATGGTAGGGCTACATTTTCTGAATAAATACTGTGATTTTTGTAGTTAATATATACGCCTGAAATTTGTGCGGTCGAAGATCTGAAAATACCATGAAGTGTCATCTTTGATTCATTCGCTGTTTGGGTGACTTCACTGAATAAATCATAGTTGTTGAATGCTGTGATTCATTGCCATTATGCATATGCTTATAAATAGTGCCGTGGATGATCTACACCTGCATTGAAGTGTTTTTTTTAATGGTAAGGCTATATTTTCTGAAAAAATACTGTGATTGTTTGCCGTTAATACATATGCTTCAAATTTGTGCGATGGAAAATCTAAAAATGCCATGAAGTGTCGTCTTTGATTCATTTTCTGTTTGGGTGACTTCAATGAATAAATCATAGTTGATGAATGCGGTGATTCATTGCCGTTAATGCATGTGCTTATAAATAGTGCCGTGGATGATCTACACCTGCCTTGAAATGTTTTTTTTTAATGGTAGGGCTATATTTTCTGAATAAATACTGTGATTGTTTGCCGTTAATACATACGCTTGAAATTTGTGCGGTGGAAGGTCTGACAATGCCATGAAGTGTCGTCTTTGATTCATTTGCTGTTTGGTGACTTCGATGAATAAAACATAATTGATGACTACAGTGCGACATTGCCAAAAATGTATTGCTTATATTTTGTAAGATGGATCTACACCTGCCTTGAAGAGTCGTCTTTGATTCGCAAGGCTACATTTTTTGAACGTGATGAATAACACACAATATATCAATACTGTGATTTTTTCCCGTTAATATGTACATAAGCTTACAATTTGTGCGGTGGAAGATCTGAAAATGCCATGAAGTGTGGTCTTTGATTCGTTTGCTGTTTGGGTGACTTCAATGAATAAATCATAGTTGATGAATGCGGTGATTCATTGCCATTAATGCATATGCTTATAAATAGTGCCGTGGATGATCTACACCTGCATTGAAGTGTTTTTTTTAATGGTAAGGCTATATTTTCTGAAAAAATACTGTGATTGTTTGCCGTTAATACATATGCTTCAAATTTGTGCGATGGAAAATCTAAAAATGCCATGAAGTGTGGTCTTTGATTCGTTTGCTGTTTGGGTGACTTCAATGAATAAATCATAGTTGATGAATGCGGTGATTCATTGCCATTAATGCATATGCTTATAAATAGTGCCGTGGATGATCTACACCTGCATTGAAGTGTTTTTTTTTTATGGTAGGGCTACATTTTCTGAATAAATACTGTGATTTTTGTAGTTAATATATACGCCTGAAATTTGTGCGGTCGAAGATCTGAAAATACCATGAAGTGTCATCTTTGATTCATTCGCTGTTTGGGTGACTTCACTGAATAAATCATAGTTGTTGAATGCTGTGATTCATTGCCATTAATGCATATGCTTATAAATAGTGCCGTGGATGATCTACACCTGCATTGAAGAGTTTTTTTTTTATGGTAAGGCTACATTTTCTGAATAGATACTGTGATTTTTTGTCGTTAATATATACGCTTGAAATTTGTACGATGGAAGATCTAAAAATGTCATGAAGTGTCCGCTTTGATTCAATTGCTGTTTTGTGCTGTGGAAGATCTAAAAATGCCATGAAGTGTGGTCTTTGATTCGTTTGCTGTTTGGGTGACTTCAATGAATAAATCATAGTTGATGAATGCGGTGATTCATTGCCATTAATGCATATGCTTATAAATAGTGCCGTGGATGATCTACACCTGCATTGAAGTGTTTTTTTTTAATGGTAAGGCTATATTTTCTGAAAAAATACTGTGATTGTTTGCCGTTAATACATATGCTTCAAATTTGTGCGATGGAAAATCTAAAAATGCCATGAAGTGTGGTCTTTGATTCGTTTGCTGTTTGGGTGACTTCAATGAATAAATCATAGTTGATGAATGCGGTGATTCATTGCCATTAATGCATATGCTTATAAATAGTGCCGTGGATGATCTACACCTGCATTGAAGTGTTTTTTTTAATGGTAAGGCTATATTTTCTGAAAAAATACTGTGATTGTTTGCCGTTAATACATATGCTTCAAATTTGTGCGATGGAAAATCTAAAAATGCCATGAAGTGTGGTCTTTGATTCGTTTGCTGTTTGGGTGACTTCAATGAATAAATCATAGTTGATGAATGCGGTGATTCATTGCCATTAATGCATATGCTTATAAATAGTGCCGTGGATGATCTACACCTGCATTGAAGTGTTTTTTTTTATGGTAGGGCTACATTTTCTGAATAAATACTGTGATTTTTGTAGTTAATATATACGCCTGAAATTTGTGCGGTCGAAGATCTGAAAATACCATGAAGTGTCATCTTTGATTCATTCGCTGTTTGGGTGACTTCACTGAATAAATCATAGTTGTTGAATGCTGTGATTCATTGCCATTAATGCATATGCTTATAAATAGTGCCGTGGATGATCTACACCTGCATTGAAGAGTTTTTTTTTTTATGGTAAGCCTACATTTTCTGAATAGATACTGTGATTTTTTATCGTTAATATATACGCTTGAAATTTGTACGATGGAAGATCTAAAAATGTCATGAAGTGTCCGCTTTGATTCAATTGCTGTTTTGTGCTGTGGAAGATCTAAAAATGCCATGAAGTGTGGTCTTTGATTCGTTTGCTGTTTGGGTGACTTCAATGAATAAATCATAGTTGATGAATGCGGTGATTCATTGCCATTAATGCATATGCTTATAAATAGTGCCGTGGATGATCTACACCTGCATTGAAGTGTTTTATTTTTATGGTAAGGCTACATTTTCTGAATAAATACTGTGATTTTTTGTCTTTAATATATACGCCTGAAATTTTGTGCGGTGGAAGATCTGAAAATGCCATGAAGTGTGGTCTTTGCTTCATTTTCTGTTTGGGTGACTTCAATGAATAAATCATAGTTGATGAATGCGGTGATTCATTGCCGTTAAAGCATGTGCTTATAAATAGTGCCGTGGATGATCTACACCTGCCTTGAAATGTTTTTTTTAATGGTAGGGCTATATTTTCTGAATAAATACTGTGATTGTTTGCCGTTAATACATACGCTTGAAATTTGTGCGGTGGAAGGTCTGAAAATGCCATGAAGTGTCGTCTTTGATTCATTTGCTGTTTGGTGACTTCGATGAATAAAACATAATTGATGACTCCAGTGCGACATTGCCAAAAATGTATTGCTTATATTTTGTAAGATGGATCTACACCTGCCCTGAAGAGTCGTCTTTGATTCGCAAGGCTACATTTTTTGAACGTGATGAATAACACACAATATATTAATACTGTGATTTTTTCCCGTTAATATGTACATAAGCTTACAATTTGTGCGGTGGAAGATCTGAAAATGCCATGAAGTACCGTCTTTGATTCATTTGCTGTTTGGGTGACTTCAATGAATAAATCAAAGTTGATGAATGCGGTGATTTATTGCCGTTAATGCATATGCTTATAAATAGTGCCGTGGATGACCTACACCTGCATTGAAGTGTTTTTTTTAATGGTAAGGCTAAATTTTCTGAATAAATACTGTGATTTTTTGTCGTTAATGTATACGCTGGAAGATCTGAAAATGCCATGAAGTACCGTCTTTGATTCATTTGCTGTTTGGTGACTTCGAAGAATAAAACATAACTGATGAAGTTGATGATTCATTGCCATTAATGCATATGCTTATAAATAGTGCCGTGGATGATCTACACCTGCATTGAAGTGTTTTTTTTTTATGGTAGGGCTACATTTTCTGAATAAATACTGTGATTTTTGTAGTTAATATATACGCCTGAAATTTGTGCGGTCGAAGATCTGAAAATACCATGAAGTGTCATCTTTGATTCATTCGCTGTTTGGGTGACTTCACTGAATAAATCATAGTTGTTGAATGCTGTGATTCATTGCCATTATGCATATGCTTATAAATAGTGCCGTGGATGATCTACACCTGCATTGAAGTGTTTTTTTTAATGGTAAGGCTATATTTTCTGAAAAAATACTGTGATTGTTTGCCGTTAATACATATGCTTCAAATTTGTGCGATGGAAAATCTAAAAATGCCATGAAGTGTCGTCTTTGATTCATTTTCTGTTTGGGTGACTTCAATGAATAAATCATAGTTGATGAATGCGGTGATTCATTGCCGTTAATGCATGTGCTTATAAATAGTGCCGTGGATGATCTACACCTGCCTTGAAATGTTTTTTTTTAATGGTAGGGCTATATTTTCTGAATAAATACTGTGATTGTTTGCCGTTAATACATACGCTTGAAATTTGTGCGGTGGAAGGTCTGACAATGCCATGAAGTGTCGTCTTTGATTCATTTGCTGTTTGGTGACTTCGATGAATAAAACATAATTGATGACTACAGTGCGACATTGCCAAAAATGTATTGCTTATATTTTGTAAGATGGATCTACACCTGCCTTGAAGAGTCGTCTTTGATTCGCAAGGCTACATTTTTTGAACGTGATGAATAACACACAATATATCAATACTGTGATTTTTTCCCGTTAATATGTACATAAGCTTACAATTTGTGCGGTGGAAGATCTGAAAATGCCATGAAGTGTGGTCTTTGATTCGTTTGCTGTTTGGGTGACTTCAATGAATAAATCATAGTTGATGAATGCGGTGATTCATTGCCATTAATGCATATGCTTATAAATAGTGCCGTGGATGATCTACACCTGCATTGAAGTGTTTTTTTTTATGGTAGGGCTACATTTTCTGAATAAATACTGTGATTTTTGTAGTTAATATATACGCCTGAAATTTGTGCGGTCGAAGATCTGAAAATACCATGAAGTGTCATCTTTGATTCATTCGCTGTTTGGGTGACTTCACTGAATAAATCATAGTTGTTGAATGCTGTGATTCATTGCCATTAATGCATATGCTTATAAATAGTGCCGTGGATGATCTACACCTGCATTGAAGAGTTTTTTTTTTGATGGTAAGGCTACATTTTCTGAATAGATACTGTGATTTTTTGTCGTTAATATATACGCTTGAAATTTGTACGATGGAAGATCTAAAAATTTCATGAAGTGTCCGCTTTGATTCAATTGCTGTTTTGTGCTGTGGAAGATCTAAAAATGCCATGAAGTGCCGTCTTTGATTCATTTGCTGTTTGGGCGACTTCAATGAATAAATCATAGTTGATGAATGCGGTGATTCATTGCCATTAATGCATATGCTTATAAATAGTGCCGTGGATGATCTACACCTGCATTGAAGTTTTTTTTTAATGGTAAGGCTATATTTTCTGAAAAAATACTGTGATTGTTTGCCGTTAATACATATGCTTCAAATTTGTGCGATGGAAAATCTAAAAATGCCATGAAGTGTCGTCTTTGATTCATTTTCTGTTTGGGTGACTTCAATGAATAAATCATAGTTGATGAATGCGGTGATTCATTGCCGTTAATGCATGTGCTTATAAATAGTGCCGTGGATGATCTACACCTGCCTTGAAATGCTTTTTTTTAATGGTAGGGCTATATTTTCTGAATAAATACTGTGATTGTTTGCCGTTAATACATACGCTTGAAATTTGTGCGGTGGAAGGTCTGAAAATGCCATGAAGTGTCGTCTTTGATTCATTTGCTGTTTGGTTACTTCGATGAATAAAACATCATTGATGACTCCAGTGCGACATTGCAAAAATGTATTGCTTATATTTTGTAAGATGGATCTACACCTGCCTTGAAGAGTCGTCTTTGATTCGCAAGGCTACATTTTTTGAACGTGATGAATAACACACAATATATTAATACTGTGATTTTTTCCCGTTAATATGTACATAAGCTTACAATTTGTGCGGTGGAAGATCTGAAAATGCCATGAAGTACCGTCTTTGATTCATTTGCTGTTTGGGTGACTTCAATGAATAAATCAAAGTTGATGAATGCGGTGATTTATTGCCGTTAATGCATATGCTTATAAATAGTGCCGTGGATGACCTACACCTGCATTGAAGTGTTTTTTTTTAATGGTAAGGCTAAATTTTCTGAATAAATACTGTGATTTTTTGTCGTTAATGTATACGCTGGAAGATCTGAAAATGCCATGAAGTACCGTCTTTGATTCATTTGCTGTTTGGTGACTTCGAAGAATAAAACATAACTGATGAATTTGATGATTCATTGCCATTAATGCATATGCTTATAAATAGTGCCGTGGATCATCTACAACTGCATTGAAGTGTTTTTTTTTTAAAGGTAAGGTTACATTTTCTGAACAAATACTGTGATTGTTTGCCGTTAATACATACGCTTGAAATTAGTGCGGTGGAAGATCTAAAAATGCCATGAAGTGTCGTCTTTGACTCATTTGCTGGTTTGGTGACTTTCATGAACAAATCATAGTTGATCAATGCGGTGATTCATTGCCATTAATGCATATGCTTATAAATAGTGCCGTGGATGATCTACACCTGCATTGAAGTGTTTTTTTTTATGGTAGGGCTACATTTTCTGAATAAATACTGTGATTTTTGTAGTTAATATATACGCCTGAAATTTGTGCGGTCGAAGATCTGAAAATACCATGAAGTGTCATCTTTGATTCATTCGCTGTTTGGGTGACTTCACTGAATAAATCATAGTTGATGAATGCGGTGATTCATTGCCATTAATGCATATGCTTATAAATAGTGCCGTGGATGATCTACACCTGCAGTGAAGTGTTTTTTTTTTTTTATGGTAAGGCTACTTTTTCTGAATAAATACTGTGATTTTTTGTCTTTAATATATACGCCTGAAATTTTGTGCGGTGGAAGATCTGAAAATGCCATGAAGTGTGGTCTTTGATTCGTTTGCTGTTTGGGTGACTTCAATGAATAAATCATAGTCGATGAATGCGGTGATTCATTGCCATTAATGCATATGCTTATAAATAGTGCCGTGGATGATCTACACCTGCATTGAAGTGTTTTTTTTTATGGTAGGGCTACATTTTCTGAATAAATACTGTGATTTTTGTAGTTAATATATACGCCTGAAACTTGTGCGGTCGAAGATCTGAAAATACCATGAAGTGTCATCTTTGATTCATTCGCTGTTTGGGTGACTTCACTGAATAAATCATAGTTGATGAATGCGGTGATTCATTGCCATTAATGCATATGCTTATAAATAGTGCCGTGGATGGTCTACACCTATATTGAAGTGTTTTTTTTTTTTTATGGTAAGGCTACATTTTCTGAATAGATACTGTGATTTTTTGTCGTTAATATATACGCTTGAAATTTGTACCATAGAAGATCTAAAAATGTCATGAAGTGTCCGCTTTGATTCAATTGCTGTTTTGGTGACTTCGATGCTGTGATTTTTTGCCGTTAATATGTACATATGCTTACAATTTGTGCTGTAGAAGATCTAAAAATGCCATGAAGTGTCGTCTTTGATTCATTTGCTGTTTGGGTGACTTCAATGAATAAATCATAGTTGATGAATGCGGTGATTCATTGCCATTAATGCATATGCTTATAAATAGTGCCGTGGATGGTCTACACCTATATTGAAGTGTTTTTTTTTTTTAATGGTAATTCTACATTTTCTGAATAAATACTGTGATTATTTGTGGAAGATCTGAAAATGCCATGAAGTGTCGTGTTTGATTAATTTGCTGGTTTGGTGACTTTAATGAATAAATCATAGTTGATCAATGCGGTGTTTCATTGCCGTTAATGCATATGCTTACAAATAGTGCCGTGGATAATCTACACCTGCCTTGAAATGTTTTTTTTTTTAATGGTAGGGCTATATTTTCTAAAAAAAAATATTGTGATTGTTTGCCGTTAACACATATGCTTGAAATTTGTACGATGGAAGATCTAATAATGTCATGAAGTGTCCGCTTTGATTCATTTGCTGTTTGGGTGACTTCAATGAATAAATCAAAGTTGATGAATGCGGTGATTTATAAACATTAATGCATATGATTATAAATAGTGCCGTAGATGATCTACAACTGCATTGAAGTGTTTTTTTTTAATAGTAAGGCTACATTTTCTGAACAAATACTGTGATTGTTTGCCGTTAATACATACGCTTGAAATTAGTGCGGTGGAAGATCTAAAAATGCCATGAAGTGTCGTCTTTGACTCATTTGCTGGTTTGGTGACTTTCATGAACAAATAATAGTTGATGAATGCGGTGTTTCATTGCCATTAATGCACGTGCTTATAAATAGTGCCGTGGATGATCTACACCTGCCTTGAAATGTTTTTTTTTAATGTTAGGGCTATATTTTCTGAATAAATACTGTGATTGTTTGCCATTAATACATACGCTTGAAATTTGTGCCGTGGATGATCTAAAAATGCCATGAAGCGTCGTCTTTGCTTCATTTGCTGTTTGGTGACTTCGATGAATAAAACATAGTTGATGAATGTGGTGATTCATTGCCATTAATGCATATGCTTATAAATAGTGCCGTGGATGATCTACACCTGCCTTGAAATGTTTTTTTTTAATGGTAGGGCTATATTTTCTGAATAAATACTGTGATTGTTTGCCATTAATACATATGTATGCTTCAAATTTGTGCGATGGAAAATCCAAAAATGCCATGAAGTGTCGTCTTTGATTCATTTTCTGTTTGGGTGACTTCAATGAATAAATCATAGTTGATGAATGCGGTGATTCATTGCCGTTAATGCATGTGCTTATAAATAGTGCCGTGGATGATCTACACCTGCCTTGAAATGTTTTTTTTTAATGTTAGGGCTATATTTTCTGAATAAATACTGTGATTGTTTGCCATTAATACATACGCTTGAAATTTGTGCCGTGGATGATCTAAAAATGCCATGAAGCGTCGTCTTTGCTTCATTTGCTGTTTGGTGACTTCGATGAATAAAACATTATTGATGACTCCAGTGCGACATTGCCATAAATGTATTGCTTATATTTTGTAAGGTGGATCTACACCTGCCTTGAAGTGTCGTCTTTGATTCGCAAGGCTACATTTTTTGAATGTGATGCATAACACACAATATATCAATACTGTGATTTTTTCCCGTTAATATGTACATATGCTTACAAGTTGTGCGCTGGAAGATCTGAAAATTCCATGAAGTACCGTCTTTAACTCATTTGCTGGTTTGGTGACTTTCATGAATAAATAATAGTTGATGAATGCGGTGTTTCATTGCCATTAATGCACGTGCTTATAAATAGTGCCGTAGATGATCTAAACCTGCATTGAAGTGTTTTTTTTAATGGTAAGGCTACATTTTCTGAATAAAAACTGTGATTTTTTGTCGTTAATATATACGCTTGAAATTTGTGCGATGGAAGATATAAAAATGTAATGAAGTATCCTCTTTGATTCATTTGCTGTTTTGGTGACTTCGATGAATAGAACATAATTGATGAATAAAACACAATTGATCAATACGGTGATATTTTGCCGTATATATGCCATGAAGTGTCGTCTTTGATTCATTTGCTGGTTTGGTGACTTTAATGAATAAATCATAGTTGATGAATTTGATGATTCATTGCCATTAATGCATATGCTTATAAATAGTGCCGTGGATGATCTACACCTGCATTGAAGTGTTTTTTTTTTATGGTAAGGCTACATTTTCTGAATAGATACTGTGATTTTTTGTCGTTAATATATACGCTTGAAATTTGTACGATGGAAGATCTAAAAATGTCATGAAGTGTCCGCTTTGATTCAATTGCTGTTTTGGTGACTTCGATGCTGTGATTTTTTGCCGTTAATATGTACATATGCTTACAATTTGTGCTGTAGAAGATCTAAAAATGCCATGAAGTGTCGTCTTTGATTCATTTGCTGTTCGGTGACTTCAATGAATAAATCATAGTTGATGAATGCGGTGATTCATTGCCATTAATGCATATGCTTATAAATAGTGCCGTGGATGGTCTACACCTATATTGAAGTGTTTTTTTTTTTAATGGTAAGGCTACATTTTCTGAATAAATACTGTGATTTTTTGTGGAAGATCTGAAAATGCCATGAAGTGTCGTGTTTGATTAATTTGCTGGTTTGGTGACTTTAATGAATAAATCATAGTTGATGAATGCGGTGTTTCATTGCCGTTAATGCATATGCTTACAAATAGTGCCGTGGATAATCAACACCTGCTTTGAAATGTTTTTTTTTTTTAATGGTAGGGCTATATTTTTTAAAAAAAATACTGTGATTGTTTGCCGTTAACATATATGCTTGAAATTTGTACGATGGAAGATCTAATAATGTCATGAAGTGTCCGCTTTGATTCATTTTCTGTTTGGGTGACTTCAATGAATAAATCATAGTTGATGAATGCGGTGATTCATTGCCGTTAATGCATGTGCTTATAAATAGTGCCGTGGATGACCTACACCTGCATTGAAGTGTTTTTTTTTAATGGTAAGGCTAAATTTTCTGAATAAATACTGTGATTTTTTGTCGTTAATGTATACGCTGGAAGATCTGAAAATGCCATGAAGTACCGTCTTTGATTCATTTTCTGTTTGGGTGACTTCAATGAATAAATCATAGTTGATGAATGCGGTGATTCATTGCCATTAATGCATATGCTTATAAATAGTGCCGTGGATGATCTACACCTGCATTGAAGTGTTTTTTTAATGGTAAGGCTATATTTTCTGAAAAAATACTGTGATTGTTTGCCGTTAATACATATGCTTCAAATTTGTGCGATGGAAAATCTAAAAATGCCATGAAGTGTCGTCTTTGATTCATTTTCTGTTTGGGTGACTTCAATGAATAAATCATAGTTGATGAATGCGGTGATTCATTGCCATTAATGCATATGCTTATAAATAGTGCCGTGGATGATCTACACCTGCATTGAAGTGTTTTTTTTAATGGTAAGGCTATATTTTCTGAAAAAATACTGTGATTGTTTGCCGTTAATACATATGCTTCAAATTTGTGCGATGGAAAATCTAAAAATGCCATGAAGTGTCGTCTTTGATTCATTTTCTGTTTGGGTGACTTCAATGAATAAATCATAGTTGATGAATGCGGTGATTCATTGCCGTTAATGCATGTGCTTATAAATAGTGCCGTGGATGATCTACACCTGCCTTGAAATGTTTTTTTTTAATGGTAGGGCTATAGTTTCCGAATAAATACTGTGATTGTTTGCCGTTAATACATACGCTTGAAATTTGTGCGGTGGAAGGTCTGAAAATGCCATGAAGTACCGTCTTTGATTCATTTGCTGTTTGGGTGACTTCAATGAATAAATCAAAGTTGATGAATGCGGTGATTTATTGCCGTTAATGCATATGCTTATAAATAGTGCCGTGGATGACCTACACCTGCATTGAAGTGTTTTTTTTTAATGGTAAGGCTAAATTTTCTGAATAAATACTGTGATTTTTTGTCGTTAATGTATACGCTGGAAGATCTGAAAATGCCATGAAGTACCGTCTTTGATTCATTTGCTGTTTGGTGACTTCGAAGAATAAAACATAACTGATGAATTTGATGATTCATTGCCATTAATGCATATGCTTATAAATAGTGCCGTGGATGATCTACAACTGCATTGAAGTGTTTTTTTTTTAAAGGTAAGGTTACATTTTCTGAACAAATACTGTGATTGTTTGCCGTTAATACATACGCTTGAAATTAGTGCGGTGGAAGATCTAAAAATGCCATGAAGTGTCGTCTTTGACTCATTTGCTGGTTTGGTGACTTTCATGAATAAATAATAGTTGATGAATGCGGTGTTTCATTGCCATTAACGCATATGCTTATAAATAGTGCCGTGGATGATCTACACCTGCATTGAAGTGTTTTTTTTTATGGTGAGGCTACATTTTCTGAATAAATACTGTGATTTTTTGTCTTTAATATATACGCCTGAAATTTTGTGCGGTGGAAGATCTGAAAATGCCATGAAGTGTGATCTTTGATTCGTTTGCTGTTTGGGTGACTTCAATGAATAAATCATAGTTGATAAATGCGGTGATTCATTGCCATTAATGCATATGCTTATAAATAGTGCCGTGGATGATCTACACCTGCATTGAAGTGTTTTTTTTTATGGTAGGGCTACATTTTCTGAATAAATACTGTGATTTTTGTAGTTAATATATACGCCTGAAATTTGTGCGGTCGAAGATCTGAAAGTACCATGAAGTGTCATCTTTGATTCATTCGCTGTTTGGGTGACTTCACTGAATAAATCATAGTTGATGAATGCGGTGATTCATTGCCATTAATGCATATGCTTATAAATAGTGCCGTGGATGGTCTACACCTATATTGAAGTGTTTTTTTAATGGTAAGGCTATATTTTCTGCAAAAATACTGTGATTGTTTGCCGTTAATACATATGTATGCTTCAAATTTGTGCGATGGAAAATCTAAAAATGCCATGAAGTGTCGTCTTTGATTCATTTTCTGTTTGGGTGACTTCAATGAATAAATCATGTCGTCTTTGATTCATTTTCTGTTTGGGTGACTTCAATGAATAAATCATAGTTGATGAATGCGGTGATTCATTGCCGTTAATGCATGTGCTTATAAATAGTGCCGTGGATGATCTACACCTGCCTTGAAATGTTTTTTTTAATGGTAGGGCTATATTTTCTGAATAAATACTGTGATTGTTTGCCATTAATACATACGCTTGAAATTTGTGTGGTGGAAGATCTGAAAATGCCATGAAGTGTCGTCTTTGATTCATTTGCTGTTTGGTGACTTCGATGAATAAAACATAATTGATGACTCCAGTGCGACATTGCCATAAATGTGTTGCTTATATTTTGTAAGGTGGATCTACACCTGCCTTGAAGTGTCATCTTTGATTTGCAAGGCTACATTTTTTGAATGTGATGAATAACACACAATATATCAATACTGTGATTTTTTCCCGTTAATATGTACATATGCTTAAAAGTTGTGCGGTGGAAGATCTGAGAATGCCATGAAGTACCGTCCATGATCCATTTGCTGTTTGGGTGACTTCAATGAATAAATCAAAGTTGATGAATGCGGTGATTCATTGCCATTAATGCATATACTTATAAATAGTGCCGTGGATGATCTAAAAATGCCATGAAGCGTCGTCTTTGCTTCATTTGCTGTTTGGTGACTTCGATGAATAAAACATTATTGATGACTCCAGTGCGACATTGCCATAAATGTATTGCTTATATTTTGTAAGGTGGATCTACACCTGCCTTGAAGTGTCGTCTTTGATTCGCAAGGCTACATTTTTTGAATGTGATGCATAACACACAATATATCAATACTGTGATTTTTTCCCGTTAATATGTACATATGCTTACAAGTTGTGCGCTGGAAGATCTGAAAATTCCATGAAGTACCGTCTTTAACTCATTTGCTGGTTTGGTGACTTTCATGAATAAATAATAGTTGATGAATGCGGTGTTTCATTGCCATTAATGCACGTGCTTATAAATAGTGCCGTAGATGATCTAAACCTGCACTGAAGTGTTTTTTTTAATGGTAAGGCTACATTTTCTGAATAAAAACTGTGATTTTTTGTCGTTAATATATACGCTTGAAATTTGTGCGATGGAAGATATAAAAATGTAATGAAGTATCCTCTTTGATTCATTTGCTGTTTTGGTGACTTCGATGAATAGAACATAATTGATGAATAAAACACAATTGATCAATACGGTGATATTTTGCCGTATATATGCCATGAAGTGTCGTCTTTGATTCATTTGCTGGTTTGGTGACTTTAATGAATAAAACATAGTTGATGAATTTGATGATTCATTGCCATTAATGCATATGCTTATAAATAGTGCCGTGGATGATCTACACCTGCATTGAAGTGTTTTTTTTTTATGGTAAGGCTACATTTTCTGAATAGATACTGTGATTTTTTGTCGTTAATATATACGCTTGAAATTTGTACGATGGAAGATCTAAAAATGTCATGAAGTGTCCGCTTTGATTCAATTGCTGTTTTGGTGACTTCGATGCTGTGATTTTTTGCCGTTAATATGTACATATGCTTACAATTTGTGCTGTAGAAGATCTAAAAATGCCATGAAGTGTCGTCTTTGATTCATTTGCTGTTCGGTGACTTCAATGAATAAATCATAGTTGATGAATGCGGTGATTCATTGCCATTAATGCATATGCTTATAAATAGTGCCGTGGATGGTCTACACCTATATTGAAGTGTTTTTTTTTTTAATGGTAAGGCTACATTTTCTGAATAAATACTGGGATTTTTTGTCGTTAATATACACGCTTGAAATTTGTGCGATGGAAGATCTAAAAATGCCATGAAGTGTCGTCTTTGATTCATTTGCTGTTTGGTGACTTCGCATATGGTTATAAACATTAATGCATATGCTTATAAATAGTGCCGTGGATGATCTACAACTGCATTGAAGTGTTTTTTTTTTAATGGTAAGGCTACATTTTCTGAACAAATACTGTGATTGTTTGCCGTTAATACATACGCTTGAAATTAGTGGGGTGGAAGATCTAAAAATGCCATGAAGTGTCGTCTTTGACTGATTTGCTGGTTTGGTGACTTTCATGAACAAATAATAGTTGATGAATGCGGTGTTTCATTGCCATTAATGCACGTGCTTATAAATAGTGCCGTAGATGATCTACACCTGCATTGAAGTGTTTTTTTTAATGGTAAGGCTACATTTTCTGAATAAGTACTGGGATTTTTTGTCGTTAATATACACGCTTGAAATTTGTGCGATGGAAGATCTAAAAATGCCATGAAGTGTCGTCTTTGATTCATTTGCTGTTTGGTGACTTCGCATATGGTTATAAACATTAATGCATATGCTTATAAATAGTGCCGTGGATGATCTACAACTGCATTGAAGTGTTTTTTTTTTTTAATGGTAAGGCTACATTTTCTGAACAAATACTGTGATTGTTTGCCGTTAATACATACGCTTGAAATTAGTGCGGTGGAAGATCTAAAAATGCCATGAAGTGTCGTCTTTGACTCATTTGCTGGTTTGGTGACTTTTATGAACAAATAATAGTTGATGAATGCGGTGTTTCATTGCCATTAATGCACGTGCTTATAAATATTTAAACCCGCATTGAAGTGTTTTTTTTAATGGTAAGGCTACATTTTCTGAATAAGTACTGGGATTTTTTGTTGTTAATGTATACGCTGGAAGATCTGAAAATTCCATGAAGTGCCGTCTTTGATTCATTTGCTGTTTGGGTGACTTCGATGAATAAATCAAAGTTGATGAATGCGGTGATTTATTGCCGTTAATGCATATGCTTATAAATAGTGCCGTGGATGACCTACACCTGCATTGAAGTGTTTTTTTTAATGGTAAGGCTAAATTTTCTGAATAAATACTGTGATTTTTTGTCGTTAATGTATACGCTGGAAGATCTGAAAATTCCATGAAGTGCCGTCTTTGATTCATTTGCTGTTTGGGTGACTTCGATGAATAGAACATAATTGATGAATTTGATGATTCATTGCCATTAATGCATATGCTTATAAATAGTGCCGTGGATGATCTACAGGTGACATGTAATAGTGTCACTGCTAATAGTGTCAATTGACACTATATCCAGAGTAACTTGGAAATAGTGTCAATTGACACTATTAGCTATTTGTAAGGTGGATGATCTACAACTGCACTGAAGTTTTTTTTTTTAATGGTAAGGCTACATTTTCTGAACAAATACTGTGATTGTTTGCCGTTAATACATACGCTTGAAATTAGTGCGGTGGAAGATCTAAAAATGCCATGAAGTGTCGTCTTTGACTCATTTGCTGGTTTGGTGACTTTCATGAATAAATAATAGTTGATGAATGCGGTGTTTCATTGCCATTAATGCACGTGCTTATAAATATTTAAACCCGCATTGAAGTGTTTTTTTTAATGGTAAGGCTACATTTTCTGAATAAGTACTGGGATTTTTTGTTGTTAATATACACGCTTGAAATTTGTGCGATGGAAGATATAAAAATGTCTTGAAGTGTCCTCTTTGATTCAATTGCTGTTTTGGTGACTTCGATGAATGAAAAATAAATGTATTGCTTATAATTTGTACTGTGGAAGATCTACACTTGCCTTGAAGTGTCTTCTTTGATTGGATAGACTACATTTTTGAATGTGATGAGTAAAACAGAATAGATCAATACGGTGGGTTTTTGCCGTTAATATGTACATAAGCTTACAATTTGTGCGGTGGAAGATCTGAAAATGCCATGAAGTACCGTCTTTGATTCATTTGCTGTTTGGGTGACTTCAATGAATAAATCAAAGTTGATGAATGCGGTGATTTATTGCCGTTAATGCATATGCTTATAAATAGTGCCGTGGATGACCTACACCTGCATTGAAGTGTTTTTTTTAATGGTAAGGCTAAATTTTCTGAATAAATACTGTGATTTTTTGTCGTTAATGTATACGCTGGAAGATCTGAAAATTCCATGAAGTGCCGTCTTTGATTCATTTGCTGTTTGGGTGACTTCGATGAATAGAACATAATTGATGAATTTGATGATTCATTGCCATTAATGCATATGCTTATAAATAGTGCCGTGGATGATCTACAGGTGACATGTAATAGTGTCACTGCTAATAGTGTCAATTGACACTATATCCAGAGTAACTTGGAAATAGTGTCAATTGATACTATTAGCTATTTGTAAGGTGGATGATCTACAACTGCACTGAAGTTTTTTTTTTTAATGGTAAGGCTACATTTTCTGAACAAATACTGTGATTGTTTGCCGTTAATACATACGCTTGAAATTAGTGCGGTGGAAGATCTAAAAATGCCATGAAGTGTCGTCTTTGACTCATTTGCTGGTTTGGTGACTTTCATGAATAAATAATAGTTGATGAATGCGGTGTTTCATTGCCATTAATGCACATGCTTATAAATAGTGCCGTAGATGATCTACACCTGCATTGAAGTGTTTTTTTTTTAATGGTAAGGCTACATTTTCTGAATAAGTACTTTGATTTTTTGTCGTTTGGCGATGGAAGATATAAAAATGTCATGAAGTGTCCTCTTTGATTCAATTGCTGTTTTTGTGACTTCGATGAATGAAACATAAATGTATTGCTTATAATTTGTACTGTGGAAGATCTACACCTGCCTTGAAGTGTCTTCTTTGATTGGATAGACTACATTTTGGAATGTGATGAGTAAAACACAATAGATCAATACGGTGGGTTTTTGCCGTTAATATGTACATATGATTACAATTTTTGGCGTGGAAGATCTAAAAGTGAAGTGAAGTGTCGTCTTTGATTCATTTGCTGTTTGGTGACTTCGATGAATAAAACATAATTGATGACTCCAGTGCGACATTGCCAAAAATGTATTGCTTATATTTTGTAAGGTGGATCTACACCTGCCTTGAAGAGTCGTCTTTGATTCGCAAGGCTACATTTTTTGAACGTGATGAATAACACACAATATATTAATACTGTGATTTTTTCCCGTTAATATGTACATAAGCTTACAATTTGTGCGGTGGAAGATCTGAAAATGCCATGAAGTGCCGTCTTTGATTCATTTGCTGTTTGGGTGGCTTCGATGAATAGAACATAATTGATGAATTTGATGATTCATTGCCATTAATGCATATGCTTATAAATAGTGCCGTGGATGATCTACAGGTGACAGGTAATAGTGTCACTGCTAATAGTGTTAATTGACACTATATCCAGAGTAACTTGGAAATAGTGTCAATTGACACTATTGCGCTTTTGGAAATGGAAATAGTGTCAATTGACACTATTAGCTATTTGTAAGGTGGATGATCTACAACTGCATTGAAGTTTTTTTTTTAATGGTAAGGCTACATTTTCTGAACAAATACTGTGATTGTTTGCCGTTAATACATACGCTTGAAATTAGTGCGGTGGAAGATCTAAAAATGCCATGAAGTGTCGTCTTTGACTCATTTGCTGGTTTGGTGACTTTCATGAATAAATAATAGTTGATGAATGCGGTGTTTCATTGCCATTAATGCACATGCTTATAAATAGTGCCGTAGATGATCTACACCTGCTTTGAAGTGTTTTTTTTTAATGGTAAGGCTACATTTTCTGAATAAGTACTGGGATTTTTTGTCGTTAATATACGCGCTTGAAATTTGTGCGATGAAGATATAAAAATGTCATGAAGTGTCCTCTTTGATTCAATTGCTGTTTTTGTGACTTCGATGAATGAAACATAAATGTATTGCTTATAATTTGTACTGTGGAAGATCTACACCTGCCTTGAAGTGTCTTCTTTGATTGGATAGACTACATTTTGGAATGTGATGAGTAAAACACAATAGATCAATACGGTGGGTTTTTGCCGTTAATATGTACATATGATTACAATTTTCGGGGTGGAAGATCTAAAAGTGCCGTGAAGTGTCGTCTTTGATTCATTTGCTGTTTGGTGACTTCGATGAATAAAACATAATTGATGACTCCAGTGCGACATTGCCAAAAATGTATTGCTTATATTTTGTAAGGTGGATCTACACCTGCCTTGAAGAGTCGTCTTTGATTCGCAAGGCTACATTTTTTGAACGTGATGAATAACACACAATAGATCAATACGGTGGGTTTTTGCCGTTAATATGTACATATGCCTACAATTTGTGCGGTGGAAGATCTGAAAATGCTATAAAGTGACGCCCAAATGTAAAGAATAAACGTCGTTGGGTGCCGAATTATGAATGTTCTCTTTATTATAAAATTCAGGCTTATTTATAGTAAATTAATCTAAACATTTTATTATACATATTTACTCTAACTCTTACATAGCTAAGCCTAACATAAGGCATGAAGCCCAACGCACGCTCACACACATGCACGTATTTACATATGTGTATAGCGCTAAGCTACTTCAACGCTTTGGTCGTGGGAAAGTGTCGCAGCAGAGAAATACATAGCGTCAGCAATTACTTAGTTGCAGTTTGTTTACGTTTGCGACCAAGTAACTTAGACGGCGCTCGTGCTGCGTATTTTGTATGTAGATATGTATTCATATTGGACACACTACACCTCCTTTCCTAAAAAGAATCGTTTATATACATATTTATATGAACGATTCTATTTCATTTAATAGGTTTGAGTTTTATAGCTCGCCTTTTACAATTAATGAGCGACCGATCTTATTTCATTTAATAGCTCTGGCGCGTTGGACTTTTTGACTTTTTGTTTTGTTTTTATATATGCTGTGTTTACTTTTGTTACAAAGTTTTGGTTGTGTTTACTTTATTTTCAAGTGGACAATACATTAATTTATTAATTTCTGATTTTCTGTTTGTATGTTTCTTTATTTATGCGCTACATTTTTCTTAAGTGTTTAGTTACATTGAGGGTAATGACATGATTGTATTTTAAGAAGTTTTTATTTGCATACAATAAATTTCTGAATTTATGGGTTTATGTGTCAGTGTACAATAAAAATTTATGAGTAAACATTTGAGCTATAATGCAGTGTATTTATTCTAACAGTTTAAGTCTATTCTTATGAATTAAAATTTTCTTATTCTCATTGCTTATAATATACTTATTATTTCTATCTATGCTTTCTAGTTTATAAGGAATTAGAGTAAAATTATTATTTTTATCAATATTGTCTACCTTATAGGGCCCTTTATACCTATTGTCTAACTTATGACCTGCTTCATTTTTTACTAATACTAAATCTCCTAATTTTATTTCTTTGTATTGAATATTTTTGTCATAGTACATTTTTTGTTTTTCTTTGGTTTCTCTTACTAGTTTATACGCTCTTTGTTGAGCTACCTGCAATCTATATTTGATTTCTTTATCATATGCCTCATGGTTATAAACCGGGCTAATTGTATTGTCGTTTAAAAATTCGTAGGTTAAAGGTATTTTCCCAAAAACTAATTCAAATGGACAATAACCATGTACCGTGGATGGTGTTGTATTATAACAGTATGCAAAATACTTAATATACTCATCCCAATCATCTTTTTCAATAGATATATAAGAACGAATGTATTGATTGAAAGTTCTGTGGCTGCGTTCAACAGTGCCCAAAGTTTGATGGTGATATGGGGTAGAAGTCTTGTGTTCAATTTTTAAAAGTTTACACAATTCTTCGAATACGTTATTTTTGTATTCAGTTCCCATATCAGTTATGATTGTTTTCATGCAACCATAAATTAAGATAAAATTTTCAAAAATAGCTTTGGCAACTGTTATCGCGTGTTTGCTAGCAATCGGAATTGCGATCAGATACTTTGTCAAATCACATACAATTGTTACCGCGTACTCATTTCCATTTATCGATCTTGGTAATGGACCGATTGTGTCAATCTGAACTATATCGAAAGCTTTTGTTGGCGTTTCAGTGATAATCATTGGTTCTTTTAAGTTTGTATTTATTTTATTTTTACTACATTTTATGCATTTTTTAATATAATTTCTGATGTCATTTTTCATATTTTTCCAATAATATTTTTGTTTTATTTTATTTGTTGTTCGATTGATTCCTGGGTGGCCACCATTAACAGGATCATCGTGATATTTTTGTAATATCTTTTTAATTACTTCATTATCTGTCACGTGCACAACCTCCGGAGTTAATGCAATAGTTAAGTTTTTGAGAACTTTGGTACCAACTTCTTTAAATTTATCTACTCGAGTATAATTATTTTTAAACAATTTGTCTCCTAAGGACAACTGTATTTTATTTATTTTCAAATTGTCGGCTTCTTTTATTAGCCTGGCAAAGAATTGACCTAAATCAATCTTCGCCTCAACAATTGAATCATTAATGTCTATTTTGCTACAAATTTTCTTTCCCTTTTTGAACTGCAGTTTCGGGGGGTCGAAAACGAGCTGAGATAGCTTTTTTACTTCATTTTTATTAAGCGCTTCATATATTTTAATGTTCTCTTCGTGACGTTTTTCTTTGATGTTTTTATTATTGGATTTTTTATTGGTTTCCGATCTAGTCGTAACCTTCAGTATTTGACTTGCCTTTATTGATAAATCTTTCAAATCATTTATATTTATTCGTGACAATGCATCTGCAACATAATTTTCTTTTCCAGCTATGTACTCCACCTCAAAGTCATACTCCTCCAACTCTAACCGAACTCTAGTTAATTTTGATGAGGGGTTTTTCATCGAAAATAGGTATGTTAGTGGTCGATGGTCCGTTTTAACCAAAAACCTTCTGCCATAAACATATGGTCTAAAATACGTGATTGCCCAATGGATTGCCGCCAATTCTTTTTCAATTGTTGCTTTATTACTTTCACCTTTTGTGAAAGCTCTTGACGCATAGGCAATTGGTAATTGTTTGCCTTCATACTCTTGACTAAGAACTGCGCCGCAGGCGAATCCACTGGCATCCGTTGTTATACAAAATTCTTTATCAAAATCTGGATACTGTAAAATATTGGGGTGTATCAATGCCCCCTTCAAGTAGACAAAAGCTTTTTGACATTCTTCTGTCCAATCAAAGGAAACATTCTTTTTACACAATCTTGTTAAGATTCTAGAATGTTCTGCAAAGTTTGGAACAAATCTTCGGTAATAGTTACAAAATGCTACAAATCTTTTTACTTCGTCTGCATTTTTTGGGGTTGGATAATTTAGAACAATTTCAAATTTACTAGGATCAGGTAAAATTCCTTTATTTGTGCAATTATGGCCAAGGTAAGTAACTTCTTGGTTAAAAAATAAACATTTATCCGGATGCAATTTCAAATTATATTTTCTACAAGTTGAAAACACATCTCTCAAATTCGTAATCATGTGTTTTTCGGAACATCCCAATACCACCAGATCATCCATATATAGAAAAGCTTGGGAAGGCTTAAGGCCTGCAAAAGCAAGAGTCATCATTCTCTGAAACGAGTTTGGGGCTACCTTCAAACCGTATGGCAGCCTTTTAAAGCGATACGTGCCATCGTCTGCCGTAAACGATGTTATGTCCCTAGAGTCTTTATGTAATTCAATTTGATGAAAGCCAGACATCAAGTCTAAGCATGAAAAATATTTAGCTCTACCCAATTGATCCAATATATCATCAATTCTTGGCAATGGAAATTTATCTGCCGTTAACTTTTTGTTTACCTGTCGGTAATCGACTACCAATCTCCATCTTTTGTCATTTTTGCCGGGTAAAGGCTTTTTGGGTACAAGTAGAATTGGGCTATTATATTCTGACATAGACGGCTCTATAATGTCATCTTCAATTAGTTTATTGACGTGCTTACTAATTTCGCTTTTATGAGCTTGAGGAATTCTGTAATTTTTTACATAAACTGGGTTGCTATCTTTCATATGTAATTTTTGTTTATAAAAATTATTAGTGGTAATGGGTTCTGATTCTAGTGAAAATATATCAATAAATTCTGTGCACAGTGCATTAAGTTGTTCAGTAACAAATTTTGGAAAATTTTTATTTAATCTTTTTAATTTTTCGTTATTATTTTCTACTGTTTCCGTTTTATTTTCTACTACTGTATAATCATCTAAATTTTCTGTGTTAATTTTGAAATTTTGAATAGTTGCAATTTTATCCGTTGTATTTATGACTCGAATAAAGGTTTGCTTTGAATTTACTAGGGTGTTTGCTATAAAAATACCTTCGGATAATTTTTGATGAGGTATCAATAATTCAGAATTGCTGTTTTTAATATGGACTTGTCGAATTACCTCGGATCTTGCTGGGATTGTTATGCAATTAACTGCTGGTCTATTTGTCATTTGGATTATTATATTTTCTGGATAATCATATGGACGTAGTATTAGGGTGTCCCCGTTTTTATTGTAATCCAAAATGCAGTTATATTTTTTAATAAAATCAAGCCCCAAAATTCCGTCACACGGGATTGGAAATGTATCCTCTACTATATGAAATTTGTGTTTAATTAATAATTGATCATCTCTTAAATCTGCTGTAACTGTGCCAATAGTGCTTGTTAGACCGTGACCAATGCCTTTTAGATCAGTTTTTTGTGAGTAATTAATTGTGACGTCATTGTCAATTTGACCCTTTTTTATAATGGAGATGTCCGCTCCTGTATCAATCAAGAGGGTTGAAATGGAATTGTTTAGAGTTGTTTTTGAAGATATATAACTATTAAGGTGCAGATTGAAGACATATAATTTTTTATCTATTGAGGTGGAGCTTGCTGGTTTTCCTGTTGGTTCATATTTCTAACGTTTCTAGTATTATTGCGATTAGAACCGCGAGATTGATTTCCGAAATTTCTTCCGGATCTTTGATTGTTATTTCTATTATTATTATTATTGTAATTATTAAAATTATTAAAACGGTTACCATCCCGTCTTTGGTTACCTCTGTAGGCATTATTCTGGTAACTTCTGCGGAAACTACCGCGAAAATAATTTTGTCGACGTATGTGTAACAGTGAATTAGGGTTACCGGTTACTTCAGTACAGCTATTGGTGAACTTAGAAATGGCTTCGTTCATAGAGGTGAACGTACCAGCCTGCATAATGACCTTGACCTTTTCGTTAGAGCAATTTTTGCACATAGCTTTTACCGCTGATTGTGTAGCGTATTTAGTTGCTAACTCTGGTGCTAGTCCGTCAGATATGTATGCTCCCTCTAATGATTTTGTGAGCTTTTCAATCTCAGAAGTATATTGGTTTGCAGTTTTACTGCGTTGTTGGATGTTCAGGAGCTTTGCTGACAAAACTTCGACTGATTCACCCTTAACTTTTGACTTTAATCTTTGTTTTATTTCCTGAATGGTAGATTCAGTACTTATAATGTTTCTAGCTGTTCCTTTGAGTTTAGTCTTAATCATAGATACAGCGATAGCCTCGTGACTATCCTTGATTTGTTCCAGGATGTCAAGGGCATCCAGAAAACTGGATAGATTCTCTGATTTGCCATCGAAATCTGGTAAGATCGATGATGCAGTTTTAATAAACTCTACTACTGTTTGTGTCATTTTGACCTTGTTTGTTTGAGTTTCCTTACTTATGACTTCTTTATGGGCTTCCTCTATATTTGAAATCTCTTCTAGTGAAAAGTTGTCAAAATCAATTTGAATATCGTGTTCAAATGAGGTTGGCACTGTTGCATCTATATTGTATCTAGATAGTGAGGAAACTAACCTATCTCTGACATATGAAAATATCTGCTTTGTCTCTTGCTGATGGGTAGGTCTGAGTTTACCATATATTTTTATTATTTCCTTACCTAATCTATTAAAACTATCTTTTATCAATGTCAAATGTTTGACTATTGTTTCCTTTTTTGTTTCCCTATTTTGGTTTATACATTTATATGATTTTTCTACTAACAATTTTTCCTCAATTAGCCTTGTGCGAATATCTTCCCAAGTATCCATTTAATAAAAAAAATATTTAGATTTTATCTAGATCATTTGCTCGGCTCTGGTATCTCTTTTTTAACTGTTTGTTATGGGTCGAGTACAATTTGAGAAACAAATTTAGGCAACTGCAAATTGTTAATATTAATAGCAAGATTTTTATAAAATCTAGTGCCTCAGTGTGGTCAATTATTTGAACCGAATTGACGACATTAGCGTTAGGCTTTTCCAGTTTGGATTCCTGGCCTCCCATTACAAAAAAAATTATATTGAAAACAAATACAAATATTAATATATATATTTTTTATTTTTTTTATTTTTTATTTTTTTTTATTTTTTTCTCATTTCTTTATGTATAAGCATGGATTTTATTCTAATGTGGGTCTGTTCGTCCCATGAATTTGACTTGGAACCTATACGTTTCCTCAGCAAGGGTCAAGAATGGTTCTAATACGTTTTGGATTGTGGGTTCCTCAGGCATTCCAATTAGTTCCCACCATTTCCTAAGCCAAACTATATCTTTTTCTGCCTGCTTATAAGCTTCTATCTTCCTTAATTTTCGAATTGCCTTTTGCGTGCTTTCTGATTCCAAGTTATCAACGATACTGTTGATAGCCTCGTAATCAAGGTTATCTGGTAAAGCGTTCTCCATAAAAAGATCTTATTATTAAATTCCCAAAAAAAAAAGAAAAAAAAAATTCTTTAAGCACTGTTAAGAATTTGCCTAATTTCGTTTTTTAAACGGATTCTTGTCTCCGTATCTGTGGTCAAATTAATTTTTTGGTATAGAATGGCTACTGCTTTCCTGACGTTAAATCTTTTTCCCCCTCTCTTCCTTTTGCCTATAGTTACCTTTGGGATTACTGGTTCCTCTATTCTTGGGGGCTTAATTCTATTCCTATATTCTTCTATTGTAATTGCCTTAGGGCCCTGTTTAATTATTTCTACTACTTCTTTTTTTTCTGTTTTAGCTACCTCTTGCGGTTTTATTTCTAACTCTACCCTACTTTCTTCTTCTTCTATTAATTTGCTGTAACGCAAGAATATCGCGTCAAATTCTGCCTGACTTATAATATCCTCGTTCATTGAGGGAGAAAAAAAAACAATTAAGAGAGAGAAAAAAAAATCTTATCTTTAATAGCAAAAATTTTACTTTTTGCCCGTAGTGGCAGCAGCCGTTAGGTTGCTATATGCTTCTAAAAATACATGTAATATAGATACTTAAATTATCGCTTGGTCCGTGTTTTGCTGCTCCTTTGTCCTGGTATGTATTTATATTCCACTTTTTATGCTATGTGGTCCATGTTTTGCTGCTCCTTTGCCCTGGTATTTATTTATATTCCACTTGTTATGCTGTGTGGTCCATGGTTTGCTGCTTCCTTTTAAACGTTAACCGCTTGGCCCGTTGTTTTAGTTGTAGTATTCTGTAGTAATCTGTATTCCATGGTCTTGGTCTGCCTTTGGTCAGCAGCCATTGGTAAAGGTTTCTGTTGTTGTTTTATTATTATTCCTTGGTCTGCCTTTGGTCAGCAGCCATTGGTAAAGGTTTTTGTTGTTATTTTATTATTATTCCTTGGTCTGCCTTTGGTCAGCAGCCATTGGTAAAGGTTTTTACAAAAAAAAAAAAAAAGGAGGTCTGCCTAAATTTCAAGCAGCAGACAAGGATATTGGAAGGAGACTGCCAATTTAGTTTCGGCAGGTTAAGGTTATCGGCAGGATCGCCATATAAAGTGACGCCCAAATGTAAAGAATAAACGTCGTTGGGTGCCGAATTATGAATGTTCTCTTTATTATAAAATTCAGGCTTATTTATAGTAAATTAATCTAAACATTTTATTATACATATTTACTCTAACTCTTACATAGCTAAGCCTAACATAAGGCATGAAGCCCAACGCACGCTCACACACATGCACGTATTTACATATGTGTATAGCGCTAAGCTACCCACCAGGAATTTTCGTTAGGTCCTACTTGTGTAATTCATTCCAGCATGCATGATTTTGTTAGGTTCATCGCAGGTGCTGCTATAATGTGTTAGCTGGTCATGACATTTTTGAGTATCTCATTTTCCACCTTACTATAGCAGCTTAAAGTAGGAGAAGCCGAAGTTATCAGATGACAAAGTAAGGTTGTGAGCAGCTACGAATTCAGCATCTTTAGGAATATGTCGGATACAAAAGCAGTAACAAATATGATTGCGAAAAATACCGCTACAAAAATATAATTTTGCTGATTTTTTTAAACCTGATTTCAGTGATAAAAATTGTCGTAAGCGCTAATGTTATAAAAAAAAATTACGCGTGTTGTCAGAGCTACTGACGAGTACGTGAAACTGGCAGCTGTGAAGTGAGGTCTGCTGCTATTTTCAGGTATGAAGGAGTTATATACTGAGCTGGTTCGTATACTCACTAGCTTACCTTCCTTCCACCTAACGTATGTATCATAACAACCAAATGAAAAAGGCAGCTATGTTAGCATGTACGCACGATTATTTCCGAACGATCACTCTTCATTCCTTTTTGTACTATACAAAGTCATTCATGCGAAGGCGGCCATCGCCGTGCGTTAGTCATGGGGAAAAGTCATGGAAGTTGTTATGCTCCGCTGGTGAAGAGTAAGGCTGAAAGTATTCATGATTTCTACCTTCGGTGGCCTACTGGGTACTTCAACGCTTTGGTCGTGGGAAAGTGTCGCAGCAGAGAAATACATAGCGTCAGCAATTACTTAGTTGCAGTTTGTTTACGTTTGCGACCAAGTAACTTAGACGGCGCTCGTGCTGCGTATTTTGTATGTAGATATGTATTCATATTGGACACACTACAATGCCATGAAGTACCGTCTTTGATTCATTTGCTGTTTGGGTGACTTCAATGAATGAACCATAGTTGATGAATGCGGTGATTCATTGCCTTTAATGCATATGCTTATAAATAGTGCCGTGGATGATCTACAGGTGACAGGTAATAGTGTCACTGCTAATAGTGTCAATTGACACTATATCCAGAGTAACTTGGAAATAGTGTCAATTGACACTATTGCGCTTTTGGAAATGGAAATAGTGTCAATTGACACTATTAGCTATTTGTAAGGTGGATGATCTACAACTGCATTGAAGTGTTTTTTTTTTAATGGTAAGGTTACATTTTCTGAACAAATACTGTGATTGTTTGCCGTTAATACATACGCTTGAAATTAGTGCGGTGGAAGATCTAAAAATGCCATGAAGTGTCGTCTTTGACTCATTTGCTGGTTTGGTGACTTTCATGAATAAATAATAGTTGATGAATGCGGTGTTTCATTGCCATTAATGCACATGCTTATAAATAGTGCCGTAGATGATCTACACCGGCATTGAAGTGTTTTTTTTTAATGGTAAGGCTAAATTTTCTGAATAAATACTGTGATTTTTTGTCGTTAATGTATACGCTGGAAGATCTGAAAATTCCAATGAAGTACCGTCTTTGATTCATTTGCTGTTTGGGTGACTTCAATGAATAAATCATAGTTGATGAATGCGGTGATTCATTGCCTTTAATGCATATGCTTATAAATAGTGCCGTGGATGATCTACACCTGCCTTGAAATGTTTTTTTTTTGAATGGTAGGGCTATATTTTCTGAAAAAATACTGTGATTTTTTGTCGTTGATATATACGCTTGAAATTTGTGCAATGGAAAATATAAAAATGTCATGAAGTGTCCTCTTTGATTCATTTGCTGTTTTGGTGACTTCGATGAATAGAACATAATTGATGAATTTGATGAATAAAACACAACAGATCAAAAGGTGATATTTTCCCGCATACATATGTTTAAAATTTGTGCGGTGGAAGATCTACACCTGCCTTGAAGTGTCTTCTTTGATTGGATAGACTACATTTTTGAATGTGATGAGTAAAACACAATAGATCAATACGGTGGGTTTTTGCCGTTAATATGTACATATGCCTACAATTTGTGCGGTGGAAGATCTGAAAATGCCATGAAGTACCGTCTTTGATTCATTTGCTGTTTGGGTGACTTCAATGAATAAACCATAGTTGATGAATGCGGTGATTCATTGCCTTTAATGCATATGCTTATAAATAGTGCCGTGGATGATCTACACCTGCCTTGAAATGTTTTTTTTTTTGAATGGTAGGGCTATATTTTCTGAAAAAATACTGTGATTTTTGTCGTTGATATATACGCTTGAAATTTGTGCAATGGAAGATCTTAAAATGACCTGAAGTGTCGTCTTTGATTCATTTGCTGTTTGGTGACTTCGATGAATAAAACATAATTGATGACTCCAGTGCAACATTGGCATAAATGTATTGCTTATATTTTGTAAGGTGGATCTACACCTGCCTTAAAGTGTCGTCTCGCAAGGCTACATTTTTGAATGTGATGAATAAAACACAATAGATCAATACTCCGATTTTTTGCCGTTAATACACATGCTTACAATTTGTGCTGTGAAAAATCTAAAAATGACATGAAGTGTCGTCTTTGATTTGTTTACTGTTTTGCTGACTTTGATGAATTAAGCATAATTGATGACTGCGGTGTTTCATTGCCATAACTGCATTGTTTATAATTTGTACGGTGCAGGCCCGTTAAAACCCCCCCATGGCCAAATCTAAGTTGCAATGATTTTGCAAAAATTTTCAAAATACTGTTTAGAAATCATTTATTGAATCTTGACTCATAATTTTTGACAAAATTTGTTAAAATAATTTTACGGAAGTAGAAATTGGTGAAAGTTGCAAAGAATAAGGTTGGCCAATAAATAAGTCCGGCACTTTGATTTGCACTTGGAGCTTTCCGAAATTACAAAGTTGTGTAGCGTATGGGCATGTTTTAAAAAATTTTACTGATGAAAACAGTGAGCAGTTTCAATTAACAAGTACTGTAAACAGTACTATTCAGGACCTGATTAATTAGGTTTTGATGAATTAGAATTATGACTAATCAAAATATGATTTAATCTGTTCATAGCACGCCCCTAATTTGTACCAGTACAATTGATGTCATGGCCAAATGATGATAAGGTTGTGTCAAGTGACCAGCTGACTTCTACTTTTTTCATGAGTATTGACAGAATTCTTTTCCGTACCTCGAAGAGTTGCAATGTTAAACGGACTTTAATTATAGCCATGTATTCATAAAAGTGCGAATAATCGCAGCTTTCCAAAGTCGGAGCGCTCCAAAAAAAGCATCTAAAAAGAGTCCGTAATTGGAACCTTTTCGGAGAGAAGAAATGAATATTGTAGAGCGAATGAACTGCAAGGCTCAATTATATGAAAGATTTCGAGTGTTTTCTAACACTTTTTGTTGTATTTAGGCCTAAAGAGAATTGTGAGAAAATGAACATTGGAGAGCAGATGAGCAACAACGTTCAATTATTTGAATGTTTTCAAACATTTTCTGAAGTTCTTTTTTATTTTACCTAACAGAAGATAAAGATCGCATTTTTCATGGACGTTTATCAATAGTCTGTAGAAAATAAACATAGCACATTTCATATTTTCCGAATTGTGTCAATAAAACTTTACACTTTATTTTTTCTTATTTATGACCCCAAATAAAGGCTCCAAAAATCCTCAGAATGGAGGAATAAAGGGCTCCGGAAAATCAATCTCATTTCGGACACTTTTTATAATACAAAAAAATGTGTACAGTGTTGCCAGGATACAATATATTTTGGAGCTAGATTCGAGAAAAAAAGACCTACAAAAGAGCTAGATTTGTTCAAGAAAATAAAAAACATGCCAAAAAAAAGAGCTAAAAAGCACTTAAGTGTTTTGTATGCAAGTTTTTACATTTATTTCATACTAGCAGCGTACCCAGCTTTGCTCGGTATGTACATAAGTAGTTAATAAATTCTTGCTAGAAGGTTCAGAACAATATTTATTTTCCCACATTATATCCCGTTTATGTCTACGACAACAAACTAAAGTAAAGGCGTTTTTTAATAGTCTAACTTCGACATTTTGTCATCTCCCCTCTTTTTGACTCCTTACCTGTGCCTAAACATTCCCCCAGTAATTTTTCAAAGAAATTTCAAATATACAGACACAACTTATCTAGAGTTTTATTAAAGATATGCTGATACCCACATAGGACTGCAGTGTACCTATGCAATTGATTTTTGATTAAGCTGAAATTGAAAAAAAGTGAACAAAAATTTTAGAGGAACGCTTAGTTTTATTTTTGACAAAGTAAGTGAATTTTTCTTCATATAAAATTGTGTAAGAAAAAAATTTCATAGGTACATACCTTCCTAAAAATCAGTATATCTTTTTTGTTTGTAGTTCGGTTTTGATAAAACAAAGTGAAGGTCCCTTTCTAAGCTTGAAGCACTCCATTAGTGACTCTCATCAAAATCCATTCTTTAGTTTCCGGGATCCTTAGGTTCAAACAGACAGACAATAATTTTAAAAATGGATCAGATGAACTCTACAGCATTCCCTAAGTCATCCCTAGTCATTTTTTCAAAGAAATTTTTAATTTTGGACTTTTCTAGAAATTAATTAGTATATATTTAGGATGTTTAAAACATATAAAAAGTATACATAATTAACTCAACAAAAAAAAAAATAAGTGTGTTCTGGAAAAATTATCAAGCTTCATAAATAGTTAAGAAAAAAATATTTAATTTTTAATAAATAAAACTCAAAAATAATTTTTATTTTTGCGTTAAAGCCAAATGAAGTCATTTTGTTTCTGACTCAGAAATCAAAAATCTTGGAATATTTTTCTGATTATTTATCATGAAGACAGAATCGGGGGGTTAGGTTGTTCAGAATTTTTAGCAAATTAGGAAAGTGCTTTTTACACACAATTTACTTGTACTTGCCTTTCCATTTTGATTCTTGTTCGCAAAATAAACATATGGCATTTACGAATGTTACTCGACCAAGTTAACTGATTTAGGTATTTGGTATCGGTGAGGGAAACTGAGTTGCACATGGTACACAATGAAACTAATATAATAATTTCGACGTCGATTATAAAAGAAATATGTAAAAACTTTCTTCATTTTACAATACAATTTGTACATTTAGCTGTCATCGAGTGCGGACGTGTTCTTTTATTTCGTTTTTTTCATTTCGATTTTTGCCTTTATTTGGCCTTAATATTTTTATACCTAGTAGTGCTTCGCACACAAAAATCAAAATGTTCAGGAGGAAAAGAGAAATTGATTGGGCCATGTCCGTCCGTCCGTCCGTCTGTCCGTCCGTCCGTCTGTGAACACGATAACTTGAGTAAATCTTGAGATATCTCAATGAAATTTGGTATGCAGGTTCCTTTTCACTTATCTCGGAGCGCTATTGAAAATAGGCAAAATCGGTTAAAAGCCACGCCCACTTTCTATATATATAATATTTTCGAAAATACAAAAAGAGTGATTATTCAGTACATAATACACCTATAAGGATAATATTTGGTGTGTGCTTTAGCGTTAAGGCAAGAAATACATTTTTGAAGAAATTTTTAAAATGGGGCGTGGTACCGCCCACTTTTGATTAAGTCAAATTTGGAAATATTATTAATCATAAATCAAAAACCGCTCAAGATAGCAAAGTAAAATTCAGCACACATATTTATATTAATACAGGCAATATTTGGAAAAAAAATTATCGATATCGGGTTAGGTCCACGTCCAATTTTATACGAAAGATTTTGAAAAGGATCATAGATATATTGAATATGCTATAACTTTGCTTAAACTAGCTGTATATCATTTCTATTTCACCTCTAAGGTGTTCGTGGGCAAAGAAAGTCGAATGCACAAAATTTTTGGAAAATGGGCGTGGCCCCGCCCCTTTATGGGGGACTATTCCACAAAACTTTCCATGCCATAACTCCGGTAAAAATTGACTTATTGAAACGATATTTAGAGAAAGTGTTGAACATATAAATCTAACTCTTTGCTGTTAAAATGAACAAAATTGGTGAACGGACACGCCCACTTTTTGAACACAGTTCTAAAAAATTTCTTCGTAAAATTAAAATCGCGATATTGCCATAATTGTATAAGTTATATAAATAAGGTTTTACACACGTAATAAGCTTTTTAAGCAAAACTAAACTGTATAAAAATTTTGTGGTTTTTGGTGAAGTAGGCGTGGCGCCGCCCACTTTTTAGCATAAAAGCTCTGCTATTTTCAAAAGCGATTGCTTGGAGTTTCAAAAAGGTATTTCAATGAAAGTTAGTGAGATGCTTCCCAATAGTATGTAGTATACTCCTGCCAAAAATTACGCAAATCGGATAGCAAACACGCAAAATATACGGACAAGTAGTTAACACCATACTGCCTTTTTTTTATTTTCATACCTTTCATGAACATGGGGAATGCTATTTATATTTTGTTATTTAGTGATAATTTAATTTACCACTTACAATAGAAATGTTTTTATCGAAAACAATCAGTTGCCTTTATAACAAATTTTCAGGTATGTATTAAAATAGACCTGAGTAAATTAGTATACCAAAACAGATCACTACTAGGTATTTAATGTTCGGTTACACCCGAACTTAGACTTCCTTACTAGTTCTAATTGCATTCAACAGTGATTGCCTGTGCTAGACTTGTTGGTCCTACATAGGAAAACAGTGTAAAATTGTGCAATTCCTAATAAATAGTGCTGAAATCTCCATTAAATTTCTGAGTGTGCCTATATACATATATCTGTTTGTGTGTTGCTATTTGCATATCACTTTTTTGGTTTACTGCTTTGCGCGCTCATTCTGCCTGTTCACTGCTGGCCGACTGTGCAATCGTTAGCTTAGTGTGCAGAGTTCCAGTATAACACTTTCCTTTTTATTGTGTACCTACTTTTAACATACATTCTTTATCATGAATGAGTTCTGTGGGAAATGTGATAAATGTGATCTGAGCTTCTTATAGTGCCTTGTAAGAGCTAAAAATGAAAAGAAAGGACCAGAAAAAGAGCTAGGAGCTAAAACAGAATTTTAGAGCTAAACGGCAAAAAAAAGAGCTAGATCTAGCTCTAAAAGCACCAAAATGGCAACACTGAATGTGTACAATCAAAAAAATGTTCTGGGGTATACTTTTAGGCATCAGAGTATGCAGTTTCAAAAAAGTTAAAGAACATCTAAATTTATGATATATGGGTCTAGGTATCTGTTTCAGCAAATAAGTTTATCATTATAAATTAAAACCCCCCCCCCAAGGCTAATTCCTGCGCACGGCCCTGGTACGTTGGAAGAACCACATGTGCCTTGAAATGTTGTCTTTGATTGGTTAGACTAGATATTTAGAATATGATGAATAAAACACAATAGATCAATACTGTGGCTTTTTGCCGTTAATATATACATATGCTTACAATTTGTGTGGAGGTAGATCTCAAAATGCCAGGAAGTGCCGTCTTTGATTTGTTTACTGTTTTGCTGACTTCGATGAATTAAACATAATTAATGGCTGCGGTGTTTCATTGCCATAACTGTATTGTTCATAATTTGTGCGGTGGAAGAACTACACGTGCCTTGAAGCATCGTCTGTGATTGGTAAGGCCACATTTTCTGGATTTGATGAATAAAACACAGTGGATAAATACGGTGATATTTTGCCGTATACATATGCTTACAATTTGTGCTGTGGAAGAACTACATGTGCCTTGAAATGTTGTCTTTGATTGGTTAGACTAGATTTTTAGAATGTGATGAATAAAACACAATAGATCAATACTGTGGCTTTTTGCCGTTAATATGTACATATGCTTACAATTTGTGTGGATCTAAAAATGTAGGAAGTGTTGTCTTTGATTTGTTCACTTTTTGCTGACTTCGATGAATAAAACATAATTGATGATTGAGGTGTGTCATTGCCATAGATGTGTTGCTTATATTTTGTAAGGTGGATCTACACCTGCCTCGAAACGTCGTCTTTGATTCGCAAGGCTACGTTTTTGAATGTGATGAATAAAACACAATAGATAAATACAGTGATATTTTGCCGTATAGATATGCTTACAATTTGTTTGGTGGTCGATCTAAAAATGCCATGAAGTGTTGTCTTTGATCTATTTACTGTTTTGCTGATTTCGATGAATTAAACATAATTAATGGCTGCGGTGTTTCATTGCCATAACTGTATTGTTCATAATTTGTTCGGTGGAAGATCTACACCTGACTTGAAATGCTGTCTTTGTTTGGTAAGGCTACATTTTCTGAATTTGATAAATAAAACACAGTGGATAAATACGGTGATATTTTGCCGAATAGATATGCACGATTTGTGTGGTGGTAGATCTAAAAATGCCATGAAGTGTTGTCTTTGATTTCTTTACTGTTTTGCTGACTTTGATGAATTAAACATAATTAATGACTGCGGTGTTTCATTGCCATAACTGTATTGTTTATAATTTGTAGGGTGGAAGATCTACACCTGCCTTGAAATGCCGTCTTTGATTGGGAGGCTACATTTTCTGAATTTGATGAATAAAACACAATAGATCAATACTGTGATTTTTTGCCGTTAATACATATGCTTACAATTTGTACGGGGAAGATCTAAAAATGCCATGAAGTGTCGTCTTTGATTTTTTTACTGTTTTGCTGACTTTGATGAATTAAACATAATTAATGACTGCGGTGTTTCATTGCCATAACTGTATTGTTCATAATTTGTTCGGTGGAAGATCTACACCTGACTTGAAATGCTGTCTTTGTTTGGTAAGGCTACATTTTCTGAATTTGATAAATAAAACACAGTGGATAAATACGGTGATATTTTGCCGAATAGATATGCTTACGATTTGTGTGGTGGTAGATCTAAAAATGCCATGAAGTGCTGTCTTTGATTTCTTTACTGTTTTGCTGACTTTGATGAATTAAACATAATTAATGACTGCGGTGTTTCATTGCCATAACTGTATTGTTTATAATTTGTAGGGTGGAAGATCTACACCTGCCTTGAAATGTTGTCGTTGATTGATTATACTAGATTTTTAGAATGTGATGAATAAAACACAATAGATCAATACTGTGATTTTTTGCTGTTAATACATATGCTTCAAATTAGGAAGATCTAAAAATGCCATGAAGTGTCGTCTTTGATTCATTTGCTGTTTGGTGACTTCGATGAATAAAACATAATTGATGACTCCAGTGCAACATTGCCATAAATGTATTGCTTATATTTTGTAAGGTATATCTACACCTGCCTTGAAGTGTCGTCTGTGATTGGTAAGGCTACATTTTCTAGATTTGATGAATAAAACACAATAGATAAATACGGTGATATTTTGCCGTATACATATGCTTACAATATGTGCTGTGGAAGAACTAAATGTGCCTTAAAATGTTGTCTTTGATTGGTTAGACTAGATTGTTAGAATGTGATGAATAAAACACAATAGATCAATATTGTGACTTTTTGGCGTTAATATGTATCCACATATGCTTACAATTTGTGTGGAGGTAGATCTAAAAATGCCAGGAAATGTCGTCTTAAGTGTCGTGCCATAAGTGTGTTGCTTATATTTTGTAAGGTGGATCTACACCTGCCTTGTTGCGTCGTATTTGATTCGCAAGGCTACGTTTTTGAATGTGATGAATAAAACACAATAGCTAAATACGGTGATATTTTGCCGTATAGATATGCTGACAATTTGTGTGGTGGTAGATCTAAAAATGTCATGAAGTGTCGTCTTTGATTTGTTTACTGTTTGCTGACTTCGATGAATTAAACATAATTGGTGACTGCAGTGTTTCATTGCCATAAATGTATTGCTTATAAATTGTTCGGCGGCGGCCACCGTGGTGTGGAGGTAGTGTTGTCGGCCTACCACACCAAAGGTCCGGGTTCGAGCCCTGGTACAGGTTACATCAAAAAGAGGTTTGAAAAAGTTTTTTCAAAACGGGGTCGCCCCTCGGCAATGGTTTGGCAAACTCTCCGAGTGTATTTCTGCCATGAAAGGCTTCTCAGCAAAAATTCATCTGCTTTGTAGATGCCGTTCGGAGTCGGCGAAAAACCGTAGGTCCCGCCAATTTGTAGGAAAAACTTCAAAAAGCGGCACACCACAAATTGGAAGAGAAGCTCGGCGCAAAAATCTCCCAGGAGGTTGATGATATAACTGTTGTATATCGCGCCATATATATATATATATATATAAATTGTTCGGTGGAAGATCTACACCTGACTTGAAATGTCGTCTTTGATTGGGAGGCTACATTTTCTGAATTTGATGAATAAAACACAATAGATCAATACTGTGATTTTTTGCCGTTAATACATATGCTTACAATTTGTACGGGGAAGATCTAAAAATGCCATGAAGTGTCGTCTTTGATTTTTTTACTGTTTTGCTGGCTTCGATGAATTAAACATAATTGAGAGCCGTCTGTGATTAATTTTGCTAGATTTGGTGGTATCGATCAAAAAAATAAAATTGATGAATGCGGCATTTCCTTTCCATTACCGTGTATGCTTATAAAGTGTGAGGTGGAAGATCTACAAATGGTATGAAGAGCCGTGGAAGATCTGCAATTGGTATGAAGAGCCGTCTGTGATTTATTTTGCTATATTTGGTGATATCGATTAATAAAATACAATTGATGAATGCGGCATTTTTTTTCCGTTACCATGTCTGCTTATAAAGTGTGAGGTGGAAGATCTACAAATGGTATGAAGAGCCGTCTGTGATTATTTTTGCTAGATTTGGTGGCATCGATCAAAAAAATAAAATTGATGAATGCGGCATTTCTTTTGCGTTACCATGTGTGCTTATAAAGTGTGAGGTGGAAGATCTACAAATGGTATGAAGAGCCGTCTGTGATTAATTGTGCTATATTTGGTGATATCGATGAATAAAATACAATTGATGAATGCGGCATTTCTTTTCCGTTACCATGTCTGCTTATAAAGTGTGAGGTGGAAGATCTACAAATGGTATGAAGAGCCGTCTGTGATTATTTCTGCTAGATTTGGTGGTATCGATCAAAAAAATAAAATTGATGAATGCGGCATTTCTTTTCCGTTTCCGTGTGTGCTTATAAAGTGTGAGGTGGAAGATCTACAAATGGTATTCAGAGCCGTCTGTGATTAATTTTGCTAGATTTGATGCTATCGATCAAAACAATAAAATTGATGAATGCGGCATTTCTTTTGCGTTACCATGTGTCCTTATAAAGTGTGAGGTGGAAGATCTACAAATGGTATGTAGAGCCGTCTGTGACTAATTTTGCTAGATTTGGTGATAGCGATGAATAAAATAAAATTGATGAATGCGGCATTTCTTTTCCGTTACCATGTCTGCTTATAAAGTGTGAGGTGGAAGATCTACAAATGGTATGAAGAGCCGTCTGTGATTAATTTTGCTAGATTTGGTGGTATCGATCAAAAAAATAAAATTGATGAATGCGGCATTTCTTTTCCGTTTCCGTGTGTGCTTATAAAGTGTGAGGTGGAAGATCTACAAATGGTATTAAGAGCCGTCTGTGATTAATTGGGCTATATTTGGTGATAGCGATGAATAAAATAAAATTGATGAATGCGGCATTTCTTTTGCGTTACCATGTGTCCTTATAAAGTGTGAGGTGGAAGATCTACAAATGTTATAGAGAGCCGTCTGTGATTAATTTTGCTAGATTTTGTGATATCGATGAATAAAATACAATTGATGAATGCGCCATTTCTTTTCCGTTACCATGTCTGCTTATAAAGTGTGAGGTGGAAGATCTACAAATGGTATGAAGAGCCGTCTGTGATTATTTTTGCTAGATTTGATGGTATCGATCAAAAAAATAAAATTGATGAATGCGGCATTTCTTTTCCGTTTCCGTGTGTGCATATAAAGTGTGAGGTGGAAGATCTACAAATGGTATTAAGAGCCGTCTGTGATTAATTGGGCTATATTTGGTGATAGCGATGAATAAAATAAAATTGATGAATGCGGCATTTCTTTTGCGTTACCATGTGTCCTTATAAAGTGTGAGGTGGAAGATCTACAAATGTTATAGAGAGCCGTCTGTGATTAATTTTGCTAGATTTTGTGATATCGATGAATAAAATAAAATTGATGAATGCGGCATTTCTTTTTCGTTTCCGTGTGTGCTTATAAAGTGTGAGGTGGAAGATCTACAAATGGTACTAAGAGCCGTCTGTGATTAATTGGGCTATATTTGGTGATAGCGATGAATAAAATAAAATTGATGAATGCGGCATTTCTTTTGCGTTACCATGTGTCCTTATAAAGTGTGAGGTGGAAGATCTACAAATGGTATGAAGAGCCGTCTGTGATTAATTGTGCTATATTTGGTGATAGCGATGAATAAAATAAAATTGATGAATGCGGCATTTCTTTTGCGTTACCATGTGTCCTTATAAAGTGTGAGGTGGAAGATCTACAAATGGTCTGTGATTAATTTTGCTAGATTTTGTGATATCGATGAATAAAATAAAATTGATGAATGCGGCATTTCTTTTCCGTTACCATGTGTCCTTATAAAGTGTGAGATGGAAGATCTACAAATGGTATAGAGAGCCGTCTGTGCTTAATTTTGCTAGATTTGATGCTATCGATCAAAACAATAAAATTGATGAATGCGGCATTTCTTTTGCGTTACCATGTGTCCTTATAAAGTGTGAGGTGGAAGATCTACAAATGGTATAGAGAGCCGTCTGTGATTAATTTTGCTAGATTTTGTGATATTGATGAATAAAATACAATTGATGAATGCGGAATTTCTTTTCCGTTACCATGTCTGCTTATAAAGTGTGAGGTGGAAGATCTACAAATGGTATAGGGAGCCGTCTGTGATTAATTTTGCTAGATTTTGTGATATTGATGAATAAAATACAATTGATGAATGCGGAATTTCTTTTCCGTTACCATGTCTGCTTATAAAGTGTGAGGTGGAAGATCTACAAATGGTATGAAGAGCCGTCTGTGATTAATTGTGCTATATTTGGTGATAGCGATGAATAAAATAAAATTGATGAATGCGGCATTTCTTTTGCGTTACCATGTGTCCTTATAAAGTGTGAGGTGGAAGATCTACAAATGGTCTGTGATTAATTTTGCTAGATTTTGTGATATCGATGAATAAAATAAAATTGATGAATGCGGCATTTCTTTTGCGTTACCATGTGTCCTTATAAAGTGTGAGGTGGAAGATCTACAAATGGTATAGAGAGCCGTCTGTGATTAATTTTGCTAGATTTTGTGATATTGATGAATAAAATACAATTGATGAATGCGGAATTTCTTTTCCGTTACCATGTCTGCTTATAAAGTGTGAGGTGGAAGATCTACAAATGGTATAGAGAGCCGTCTGTGCTTAATTTTGCTAGATTTGATGCTATCGATCAAAACAATAAAATTGATGAATGCGGCATTTCTTTTCCGTTACCATGTCTGCTAATAAAGTGTGAGGTGGAAGATTTACAAATGGTATGAAGAGCCGACTGTGACTAATTTTGCTAGATTTGGTGATAGCGATGAATAAAATAAAATTGATGAATGCGGCATTTCTTTTCCGCTACCATGTCTGCTTATAAAGTGTGAGGTGGAAGATCTACAAATGGTATAGAGAGCCGCCTGGGACTAATTTTGCTAGATTTTGTGGTATCGTCCAAAAAAATAAAATTGATGAATGCGGCATTTGTTGTTGATGTTGTTGTTGTTAGCAGTGCCTCGCCCTGCCGCAGAGTATGTTCCGAAGAACACGAAAAGAGATGTTGCCTGTCATGGGGGGCCATACCGCATGCAGGGCATGTGTTCGGTATGGTGGGGTTCAGTCTGGACAAATAGGAGTTCAGCCTATTGCAATATCCAGACCGAAGTTGAGCCAGCATGACTCTAGTCTCCCTCGGAAGGACATGTTCTTCCTCAGCAAGAACGGGTGGTTGGGCACTAATAAGGGGGTTCGCAGGCCGGGATCTGAGGGATCTGTCCACCGACTCAGTGTGGAGGTCCTTTAGGGCCCGCCTATGGTCCCGCAGATCAAACGCCAACGAGATGTGATGCCGGATCTCATCATAATGCTTTCGGAGATGTTTCCTTATGTCTCTAGGGGGCGGAGTTTCATCCAATAGCTGTCGATTTGGATGACTGGGTCGGTGACAGTTCAGAAGGGACTGCCTACTTAAAAGTTCCGCATGCTCGCGAACGTTGAGCATTTGAGCCTCCTGGTGAAGATGAGACTCAGGAGACATGAGCAAACAGCCCGTCGCAATTCTGATGGCGGTGTTTTGGCAGACCTGCAATTTCCTCCAGTTGGTGTCGTGAAGGTTAGGCGACCATATGGGCGCAGCATAATCAATAACCGGTAGGCCAATAGCCTTATAGGTGACCAGCAACGTTTCTTTGTCTTTGCCCCAAGTACTGCCGGCCAGTGACTTGAGGATCTTGTTGCGGCTTTGTACCTTTGAAGCTATTGCGGTGGCATGATTAGCGAAGGTGAGGCTATTGTCGAATGTAACCCCTAGAATTTTGGGGTGGTTGACAGTAGGTAGTGGAACACCATCTACGTGGACATTCAACTCCTGCCCCATCTGCGCATTCCACGTAGTAAACAACGTCGCCGAAGATTTAGTCGGGGGCAGGGTCAGGTTCCGCTCTGTGAAGATGCGGAAAGATCGCGCAGGTAGTCGTTTAGTCTAGTACAGAGTTAGTCCGTGGAAGGTCCTTTGCCCGTGGCCATCACAGTGCAGTCGTCAGCGTACGAAACGATGGAGACCCCCTCTGGTGGGGGAGGAAGGCTCGAGATGTAGAAGTTAAACAGAAGGGGTGAAAGGACACCACCCTGCGGAACCCCTTGTCTAATTCTTCTAAGTCTACATCTCTCGTTTCGAAACTGCACTGTGGTTGACTGTGTAGAAGGCTTTCGACAGGTCAAGTGCCACGAGAACCGTCCTGTGGTTTGGTTGGTGTTGGTTCAAACCGAAGTTAATCTGCGTCGTGATGGCATTCAATGCTAATGTTGTGCTATGATTTTTAAGGAGGCCATGTTGATGATTGGCCAGCTGCAGGTTTGCAGTACAGTATGGGAGCAGAATAGCCTCTAACAACTTCAATACCGGCGAAAGGAGAGATATCAGACGATAAGAATCTCCTTGATTCGCCGGCTTCCCAGGTTTTAGGAGGGGGACCACAGTCGCGTGTTTCCAGATGTCTGGTTTAACGAAGGTGGTCAGTGAAAGGTTGAATAGAGCCGCCAAGTACTTGTGCCCCTCGTGGCCGAGGTGTTTCAGCATCTTCATGGCAATTCCGTCGGGTCCGAGTGATCTTGAAGGTTTAGCCTTCCTTATAGCTTCCTTAACCTCTGCAGCGGAGACGACAATGGGCGCGGCTGTGTGTTTGTGTTTGTGCGCGCGTCGGATGGCTTTCCTCTTAGCCCTATCCGCAGGAGAAGGCAGTAGAAATTGCCGGCAGAATGCGCTCGCGCATTTCCTGGGGTCCGATTTGACGTTATCATCGAAAGCAATGGCGAGCTTGTCATTGTATTTGGTCGGGTTGGATAGGGCCTTGACTGTCGACCATAGTTTGCCGACACCGCCGGAGAGGTTACATGACTCTAGGTGTTCTTTCCACTTTTTCAATTTATGATAATTGACAGTCCGACGGATTTCTGAGTTGAAATCCTTTATTCTTGGATCTGCGGGGTTCAAGAGTCTCACTTGGTCACGTTCTCTTGCCATTGCCGCTGCTTCCGCAGGGAAATTCGGCCGAATTTCCGGGATTCTGCCAGCAGGGATGAAGCGGCCAGAGGCTGAATCGATGACTTTGCGAAACTCTTTCTCACCTTTGCATACGTCCGTCGGTGTGGGTAGGTCAGCGAAGGAGTGCTCAGTAAAGTCCGTGAAGCGGTCCCAGTCCGCTTTACTGAAGTTGATGTACGTTCGTTTTTCTGTCGTTATGAAGTCGGACGGTCGTTCGATGTCAAGTAGGATGGGTAGGTGGTCTGATGCCAGTGTAAGCATAGGTTGCCAGTTAACGTGGTTGATAAGGCCCGCACTTGAAATGGAGATATCTGGCGAACTGTGGCAGTTACCTGCCACCCTAGTGGGGGCATCTCCATTTAATGTACAGAATGACGAATTATCTATTTGCTCTGCGAGTGCGTGCCCTCTGCTATCTGCTGGCAAGTTGGAGTGCCAGAGATCGTGATGTGCGTTGAAATCACCTAGGATGAGGCAGTTATCGCCCCTTAGCAACGCACTAATATCAGGGCGATAATCACGAGGGGGCAACAGGGGCAATGCATATATTTAGCACTCGCAGGTCGACGTCGCCTGTCCGGACTGCTATGCCCTGGCATTCAAGGGTAGAGTCCCTGTTGCCAACGTCAGGGGCAAATAGGTTATACTGTACAGTATGGTGTGTAATGAATGCGAGGCCGCCCCCATGACCGCTGGGACGGTCTTTCCTATGTACATTGTACAGATCTCGAGTACGTAAGTCCGAGTTAGCATTCAGTTTGGTCTCCTGAATGGCGGCCAGTTTAATGTTGTTCGACTTCATAAAGTCTTTTATCTCCGCGATCTTTCCAGCTAACCCGTTGCAGTTCAGCTGTAGGATTTTGAAGTGTGTCGGGAGGGAGGGTGAAGGCATGCTGGGGGTAAGGGACGGATGCGGTTGCCTAAATGGAGGTGGGCAAAGTCCCAAGCTGTGACGCAGTCTAGGGTTCAGCGCGCCTTGGCCGATGTTGTGTGGCGTGGAGGGCTGCAGGTCGTGAAGACCGGGCCACTGTTGTGGCCATTTGATGATGGTAGGTGCGATGTGTGTGCGCCGGAGCGACGAGAACCGCGGGACGCGCTTGCGCGCGAGCAACATGGTGCCTCAAAAGTACTAAAAAAAGTACGGGTCCTCGGGATGGCAGGGTTAAGCCCTGAGCATCCAGATCTATGCAACCATCTCTTGCATTTACTGCATTGAACGGAATGTGAACGTTTAACATATATTTTTTTCCAGCAGACGTAGCAGATCCAGTCTCTTGGTCCGGGGTTGGATTCGATACCAGCCCGTAGCAAGAGACATTGGAGCAACCCTGCTGCAAGGGATTGCTCCGAGGATGACAATTTAGGAGTGGGACTGGACAAATTGGACAGGGTTACACTGAAATAACAGACCTTGGCCGGGTAAAGCCCGGGTCATTCCGGTACGTAGAACCGGCTGTTGTGGGAATGCATTTGTTTTGCGTTACCATGTGTGCTTATAAAGTGTGAGGTGGAAGATCTACAATTGGTGTGAAGAGCCGTCTGTGACTAATTTTGCTATATTTGGTGATATTGATGAATAAAATAAAATTGATGAATACGGCATTTCTTTTGCGTTACCATGTGTGCTTATAAAGTGTGAGGTGGAAGATCTGCAAATGGTATTGTTTAAGCGACATACATACACAAGCTATGGTTTTTCATTCGTTTATTTTATTTTGCATTGCATGCTATTGTAATTCGCAATCAGCTTATAAAATATTTCGAAGATATAGTTTATGTTTTGGAAAGCCAAAGTGTGGTTTTTCCAAGCGAAAATGAGGAAGCCAATCGCGCCATGCCTCAGAGCCAACAGTGCTCGCCACCAATAATACATACCCTCTCGTTCTCCAAAGAACAATTTTGAACATTTAGGAAAAACTTGGTCGTCAGAACCTGAGCAAAATGAATACATACAATTTGAGCAAAACGGTCACATAGCACCTGAGCCAAATAATAAAATAAAATAAAAAATAGTAATAACTTAAAAAACAACTCGCCTTCTCTAAAGCTAGAGCCATCTGTGATTAATTTTGCTAGATTTGGTGATATCGATGAATAAACTACAATTGATGAATTCGGCATTTCTTTTCATTTACCATGTGTGCTTATAAAGTGTGAGGTGGAAGATCTACAATTGGTATGAAGAGACGTCTGTGATTAAATTTGCTAGATTTGGTGATATCGATGAATAAAATAAAATTGATGAATGCGGCATTTCTTTTCCGTTACCATGTGTGCTTATAAAGTGTGAGGTGGCAGATCTTCAAATGGTATTAAGAGCCGTCTGTGATTAATTGTGCTATATTTGGTGATAGCGATGAATAAAATAAAATTGATGAATGCGGCATTTCTTTTGCGTTACCATGTGTCCTTATAAAGTGTGAGGTGGAAGATCTACAAATGGTATAGAGAGCCGTCTGTGCTTAATTTTGCTAGATTTGATGGTATCGATCAAAACAATAAAATTGATGAATGCGGCCTTTCTACAAATGATATGAAGGGCCGTCTGTGATTAATTGTGCTATATTTGGTGATATCGATGAATAAAATAAAATTGATGAATGCGGCATTTCTTTTCCGTTACCATGTGTGCTTATAAAGTGTGCGGTGGAAGACATATGGTATAAAGAGCCGTCTGTGATTAAGTTTGCTAGATTTGGTGGTATCGATCAAAAAAATAAAATTGATGAATGCGGCATTTCCTTTCCGTTACCGTGTATGCTTATAAAGTGTGAGGTGGCAGATCTACAAATGGTATGAAGAGCCGTCTGTGATTAGTTTTGCTAGATTTGGTGATAGCGATGAATAAAATAAAATTGATGAATGCGGCATTTCTTTTCCGTTACCATGTGTGCTTATAAAGTGTGAGGTGGAAGATCTACAAATGGTATGAAGAGCCGTCTGTGATTAATTTTGCTAGATTTGGTGGTATCGATCAAAAAAATAAAATTGATGAATGCGGCATTTCTTTTCCGTTACCGTGCGTGCTTATAAAGTGTGAGGTGGAAGATCTAAAAATGGTATTAAGAGCCGTCTGTGATTAATTGTGCTATATTTGGTGATAGCGATGAATAAAATAAAATTGATGAATGCGGCATTTCTTTTGCGTTACCATGTGTCCTTATAAAGTGTGAGGTGGAAGATCTACAAATGGTATAGAGAGCCGTCTGTGCTTAATTTTGCTAGATTTGATGGTATCGATCAAAACAATAAAATCGATGAATGCGGCATTTCTTTTCCGTTACCATGTGTGCTTATAAAGTGTGCGGTGGAAGACATATGGTATAGAGAGCCGTCTGTGATTTATTTTTCTAGATTTGGTGGTATCGATCAAAAAAATAAAATTGATGAATGAGGCATTTCCTTTCCGTTACCGTGTATGCTTATAAAGTGGGAGGTGGAAGATCTACAAATGGTATGAAGAGCCGTCTGTGATTAATTGTGCTATATCTGGTTATAGCGATGAAAAAAATACAATTGATGAATGCGGCATTTCTTTTGCGTTACCATGTGTCCTTATAAAGTGTGAGGTGGAAGATCTAGAAATGGTATAGAGAGCCGTCTGTGCTTAATTTTGCTAGATTTGATGGTATCGATCAAAACAATAAAATTGATGAATGCGGCATTTCTTTTGCGTTACTATGTGTGCTTATAAAGTGTGAGGTGGAAGATCTACAATTGGTATGAAGAGCCGTCTGTGATTAATTGTGCTATATTTGGTGATTTCGATTAATAAAATACAATTGATAAATGCGGTGTTTCTTTTCTGTTAACGTGTGTGCTTATAAAGTGTGAGGTGGAAGATCTACAATTGGTATGAAGAGCCGTCTGTGATTAATTTTGCTATATTTGGCGATATCGATGAATAAAATAAAATTGATGAATGCGGCATTTCTTTTGCGTTACCATGTGTGCTTATAAAGTCTGAGGTGGAAGATCTACAAATGGTATGAAAATCCGTTTGTGATTAGTTTTGCTATATTTGGTGATATCGATGAATAAAATAAAATTGATGAATGCGGCATTTCTTTTCGTTACCATGTGTGCTTATAAAGTGTGAGGTGGAAGATCTACAAATGGTATGAAGATCCGTCTGTGATTTATTGTGCTATATTTGGTGATTTCGATTAATAAAATAAAATTGATGAATGCGGCATTTCTTTTGCGTTACCATGTGTCCTTATAAAGTCTGAGGTGGAAGATCTACAAATGGTATGAAAATCCGTCTGTGATTAGTTTTGCTATATTTGGTGATATCGATGAATAAAATAAAATTGATGAATGCGGCATTTCTTTTCGTTACCATGTGTGCTTATAAAGTGTGAGGTGGAAGATCTACAAATGGTATGAAGATCCGTCTGTGATTTATTGTGCTATATTTGGTGATTTCGATTAATAAAATAAAATTGATGAATGCGGCATTTCTTTTCCGTTACCATGTGTGCTTATAAAGTGTGAGGTGGAAGATCTACAAATGGTATGAAGATCCGTCTGTGATTTATTGTGCTATATTTGGTGATTTCGATTAATAAAATAAAATTGATGAATGCGGCATTTCTTTTCCGTTACCATGTGTGCTTATAAAGTGTGCGGTGGAAGACATATGGTATAGAGAGCCGTCTGTGATTTATTTTTCTAGATTTGGTGGTATCGATCAAAAAAATAAAATTGATGAATGGGGCATTTCCTTTCCGTTACCGTGTATGCTTATAAAGTGGGAGGTGGAAGATCTACAAATGGTATGAAGAGCCGTCTGTGATTAATTGTGCTATATTTGGTTATAGCGATGAATAAAATAAAATTAATGAATGCGGCATTTCTTTTGCGTTACCATGTGTGCTTATGAAGTCTGAGGTGGAAGATCTACAAATGGTATGAAAATCCGTTTGTGATTAGTTTTGCTATATTTGGTGATATCGATGAATAAAATAAAATTGATGAATGCGGCATTTCTTTTCGTTACCATGTGTGCTTATAAAGTGTGAGGTGGAAGATCTACAAATGGTATGAAGATCCGTCTGTGATTTATTGTGCTATATTTGGTGATTTCGATTAATAAAATAAAATTGATGAATGCGGCATTTCTTTTCCGTTACCATGTGTGCTTATAAAGTGTGCGGTGGAAGACATATGGTATAGAGAGCCGTCTGTGATTTATTTTTCTAGATTTGGTGGTATCGATCAAAAAAATAAAATTGATGAATGAGGCATTTCCTTTCCGTTACCGTGTATGCTTATAAAGTGTGAGGTGGAAGATCTACAAATGGTATGAAGAGCCGTCTGTGATTAATTTTGCTAGATTTGGTGGTATCGATCAAAAAAATAAAATTGATGAATGCGGCATTTCTTTTCCGTTACCGTGCGTGCTTATAAAGTGTGAGGTGGAAGATCTAAAAATGGTATTAAGAGCCGTCTGTGATTAATTGTGCTATATTTGGTGATAGCGATGAATAAAATAAAATTGATGAATGCGGCATTTCTTTTGCGTTACCATGTGTCCTTATAAAGTGTGAGGTGGAAGATCTACAAATGGTATAGAGAGCCGTCTGTGCTTAATTTTGCTAGATTTGATGGTATCGATCAAAACAATAAAATCGATGAATGCGGCATTTCTTTTCCGTTACCATGTGTGCTTATAAAGTGTGCGGTGGAAGACATATGGTATAGAGAGCCGTCTGTGATTTATTTTTCTAGATTTGGTGGTATCGATCAAAAAAATAAAATTGATGAATGAGGCATTTCTTTTCCGTTACCATGTGTGCTTATAAAGTGTGAGGTGGAAGATCTACAAATGGTATGAAGAGCCGTCTGTGATTAATTTTGCTATATTTGGTGATATCGATGAATAAAATAAAATTGATGAATGCGGCATTTCTTTTGCGTTACCATGTGTGCTTATAAAGTGTGCGGTGGAAGACATATGGTATAGAGAGCCGTCTGTGATTTATTTTTCTAGATTTGGTGGTATCGATCAAAAAAATAAAATTGATGAATGAGGCATTTCCTTTCCGTTACCGTGTATGCTTATAAAGTGTGAGGTGGAAGATCTACAAATGGTATGAAGAGCCGTCTGTGATTAATTTTGCTAGATTTGGTGGTATCGATCAAAAAAATAAAATTGATGAATGCGGCATTTCTTTTCCGTTACCGTGCGTGCTTATAAAGTGTGAGGTGGAAGATCTAAAAATGGTATTAAGAGCCGTCTGTGATTAATTGTGCTATATTTGGTGATAGCGATGAATAAAATAAAATTGATGAATGCGGCATTTCTTTTGCGTTACCATGTGTCCTTATAAAGTGTGAGGTGGAAGATCTACAAATGGTATAGAGAGCCGTCTGTGCTTAATTTTGCTAGATTTGATGGTATCGATCAAAACAATAAAATCGATGAATGCGGCATTTCTTTTCCGTTACCATGTGTGCTTATAAAGTGTGCGGTGGAAGACATATGGTATAGAGAGCCGTCTGTGATTTATTTTTCTAGATTTGGTGGTATCGATCAAAAAAATAAAATTGATGAATGAGGCATTTCCTTTCCGTTACCGTGTATGCTTATAAAGTGGGAGGTGGAAGATCTACAAATGGTATGAAGAGCCGTCTGTGATTAATTGTGCTATATCTGGTTATAGCGATGAAAAAAATACAATTGATGAATGCGGCATTTCTTTTGCGTTACCATGTGTCCTTATAAAGTGTGAGGTGGATGATCTAGAAATGGTATAGAGAGCCGTCTGTGCTTAATTTTGCTAGATTTGATGGTATCGATCAAAACAATAAAATTGATGAATGCGGCATTTCTTTTCCGTTACTATGTGTGCTTATAAAGTGTGAGGTGGAAGATCTACAATTGGTATGAAGAGCCGCCTGTGATTAATTTTGCTATATTTGGTGAAATCGATGAATAAAATAAAATTGATGAATGCGGCATTTATTTTGCGTTACCATGCGTGCTTATAAAGTGTGTGGTGGTAGATCTACAAATGGTATGAAGAGCCGTCTGTGATTAATTTTGCCAGATTTGGTGATATCGATGAATAAAATAAAATTGATGAATGCGGCATTTCTTTTCCGTTATTATGTGTGCTTATAAAGTGTGAGGTGGAAGATCTACAAATGGTATAGAGAGCCGTCTCTGATTTATTGTGCTATAGGTATTTGGTGATTTCGATTAATAAAATACAATTGATAAATGTGGTGTTTCTTTTCTGTTAACGTGTGTGCTTATAAAGTGTGAGGTGGAAGATCTACAATTGGTATGAAGAGCCGTCTGTGATTAATTTTGCTATATTTGGTGATATCGATGAATAAAATAAAATTGATGAATGCGGCATTTCTTTTGCGTTACCATGTGTGCTTATAAAGTCTGAGGTGGAAGATCTACAAATGGTATGAAAATCCGTCTGTGATTAGTTTTGCTATATTTGGTGATATCGATGAATAAAATAAAATTGATGAATGCGGCATTTCTTTTTCGTTACCATGTGTGCTTATAAAGTGTGAGGTGGAAGATCTACAAATGGTATAGAGAGCCGTCTGTGCTTAATTTTGCTAGATTTGATGGTATCGATTAAAACAATAAAATTGATGAATGCGGCATTTCTTTTCCGTTACTATGTGTGCTTATAAAGTGTGAGGTGGAAGATCTACAATTGGTATGAAGAGCCGTCTGTGATTAATTTTGCTATATTTGGTGATATCGATGAATAAAATAAAATTGATGAATGCGGCATTTATTTTGCGTTACCATGTGTGCTTATAAAGTGTGAGGTGGTAGATCTACAAATGGTATGAAGATCCGTCTGTGATTAATTGTGCTATATTTGGTGATTTCGATTAATAAAATACAATTGATAAATGCGGTGTTTCTTTTCTGTTACCATGTGTGCTTATAAAGTGTGAGAGGGAAGATCTACAAATGGTATAGAGAGCCGCCTGGGACTAATTTTGCTAGATTTTGTGGTATCGACCAAAAAAATAAAATTGATGAAAGCGGAATTTCTATTCCGTTAACGTGTATGCTTTAAAGTGGAGGTGGGAGATCTACAAATGTATGAAGTGTCGCCTTTGATTAATTTTGCTAGATTTGGTGATATCGATAAAAAAAATAAAATGTATGAATGCGGCATTTCTTTTGCGTTACCATGTGTGCTTATAAAGTGTGAGGTGGAAGATCTACAAATGGTATGAAGATCCGTCTGTGATTTATTGTGCTATATTTGGTGATTTCGATTAATAAAATACAAACGATAAATGCGATGTTTCTTTTCCGTTACGGCGTGTGCTTATAAAGTGTGAGGTGGGAGATCTAAAATGTATGAAGTGTCGCCTTTGATTAATTTAGCTAGATTTGTTGATATCGATGAATAAACTACAATTGATGAATGCGGCATTTCTTTTGCTTTACCGTGTGTGCTTATAAAGTGTGAGGTGGAAGATCTACAATTGGTATGAAGAGACGTCTGTGATTAATTTTGCTATATTTGGTGATTTCGATTAATAAAATACAATTGACAAATGCGGTGTTTCTTTTCTGTTAACGTGTGTGCTTATAAAGTGTGAGGTGGGAGATCTACGAATGGTATGAAGAGCCGTCTGTGATTAATTGTGCTATATTTGGTGATAGCGATGAATAAAATAAAATTAATGAATGCGGCATTTCTTTTGCGTTACCATGTGTGCTTATAAAGTGTGAGGTGGAAGACCTACGAATGGTATGAAGAGCCGTCTGTGATTAATTGTGCTATATTTGGTGATAGCGATGAATAAAATAAAATTAATGAATGCGGCATTTCTTTTGCGTTACCATGTGTGCTTATAAAGTCTCAGGTGGAAGATCTACAAATGGTATGAAAATCCGTCTGTGATTAGTTTTGCTATATTTGGTGATATCGATGAATAAAATAAAATTGATGAATGCGGCATTTCTTTTTCGTTACCATGTGTGCTTATAAAGTGTGAGGTGGAAGATCTACAAATGGTATAGAGAGCCGTCTGTGCTTAATTTTGCTAGATTTGATGGTATCGATTAAAACAATAAAATTGATGAATGCGGCATTTCTTTTCCGTTACTATGTGTGCTTATAAAGTGTGAGGTGGAAGATCTACAATTGGTATGAAGAGCCGTCTGTGATTAATTTTGCTATATTTGGTGATATCGATGAATAAAATAAAATTGATGAATGCGGCATTTATTTTGCGTTACCATGTGTGCTTATAAAGTGTGAGGTGGTAGATCTACAAATGGTATGAAGATCCGTCTGTGATTAATTGTGCTATATTTGGTGATTTCGATTAATAAAATACAATTGATAAATGCGGTGTTTCTTTTCTGTTACCATGTGTGCTTATAAAGTGTGAGAGGGAAGATCTACAAATGGTATAGAGAGCCGCCTGGGACTAATTTTGCTAGATTTTGTGGTATCGACCAAAAAAATAAAATTGATGAAAGCGGAATTTCTATTCCGTTAACGTGTATGCTTTAAAGTGGAGGTGGGAGATCTACAAATGTATGAAGTGTCGCCTTTGATTAATTTAGCTAGATTTGTTGATATCGATGAATAAACTACAATTGATGAATGCGGCATTTCTTTTGCTTTACCGTGTGTGCTTATAAAGTGTGAGGTGGAAGATCTACAAATGTATGAAGTGTCGCCTTTGATTAATTTTGCTAGATTTGGTGATATCGATAAAAAAAATAAAATGTATGAATGCGGCATTTCTTTTCCGTTACCGTGTGTGCTTATGAAGTGTGAGGTGGAAGATCTACAAATGGTATGAAGAGCCGCCTGTGATCAATTGTGCTAGATTTGGTGGTATCGATCAAAAAAATAAAACTGATGAATGCGGAATTTATTTTCCGTTACCGTGTATGCTTATAAAATGTGAGGTGGAAGATCTACAAATGGTATGAAGAGCCGTCTGTGATTAATGTTGCTAGATTTGGTGATAGCGATGAATAAAATAAAATTGATGAATGCGGCATTTCTTTTCCGTTACCATGTGTGCTTATAAAGTGTGAGGTGGAAGATCTACAAATGGTATGAAGAGCCGTCTGTGATTAATTGTGCTATATTTGGTGATAGCGATGAATAAAATAAAATTGATGAATGCGGCATTTCTTTTCCGTTACCATGTGGGCTTATAAAGTGTGAGGTGGAAGATCTACAAATGGTATGAAGAGCCGCCTGTGATCAATTGTGCTAGATTTGGTGGTATCGATCAAAAAAATAAAACTGATGAATGCGGAATTTATTTTCCGTTACCGTGTATGCTTATAAAATGTGAGGTGGAAGATCTACAAATGGTATGAAGAGCCGTCTGTGATTAATGTTGCTAGATTTGGTGATAGCGATGAATAAAATAAAATTGATGAATGCGGCATTTCTTTTCCGTTACCATGTGTGCTTATAAAGTGTGAGGTGGAAGATCTACAAATGGTATGAAGAGCCGTCTGTGATCAATTGCCCTAGATTTGGTGGTATCGATCAAAAAAATAAAACTGATGAATGCGGAATTTATTTTCCGTTACCGTGTATGCTTATAAAATGTGAGGTGGAAGATCTACAAATGGTATGAAGAGCCGTCTGTGATTAATGTTGCTAGATTTGGTGATAGCGATGAATAAAATAAAATTTATGAATGCGGCATTTCTTTTCCGTTACCATGTGTGCTTATAAAGTGTGAGGTGGAAGATCTACAAATGGTATGAAGAGCCGTCTGTGATTAATTTTGTTAGATTTGGTGATGTCGATGAATAAAATAAAATTGATGAATGTGGCATTTCTTTTGCGTTACCATGTGTACTTATAAAGTGTGAGGTGGAAGATCTACAAAAGTTATAGAGAACCGTCTGTGATTATGGTTGCTAGATTTGGTGAGAGCGATGAATAAAACAAAATTGATGAATGCGGCATTTCTTTTCCGTTACCATGTGTGCTTATAAAGTGTGAGGTGGAAGATCTACAAATGGTATGAAGAGCCGTCCGTGATTAATTTTGTTAGATTTGGTGATATCGATGAATAAAATAAAATTGATGAATGTGGCATTTCTTTTGCGTTACCATGTGTGCTTATAAAGGGTGAGGTGGAAGATCTACAAATGGTATGAAGAGCCGTCTGTGATTAATTTTGTTAGATTTGGTGATATCGATGAATAAAGTAAAATTGATGAATGCGGCATTTCTTTTCCGTTACCATGTGTGCTTATAAAGTATGAGGTGGAAGATCTACAAATGGTATGAAGAGCCGTCTGTGATTAATGTTGCTAGATTTGGTGATAGCGATGAATAAAATAAAATTGATGAATGCGGCATTTCTTTTCCGTTACCATGTGTGCTTATAAAGTGTGAGGTGGAAGATCTACAAATGGTATGAAGAGCCGTCTGTGATTAATTTTGTTAGATTTGGTGATATCGATGAATAAAATAAAATTGATGAATGTATCATTTCTTTTCCTTTACCGTGTGTGCTTATAAAGTGTGAGGTGGAAGATCTACAATTGGTATGAATAGATTAATTTTGCTATATTTGGTGATTTCGATTAATAAAATACAATTGATAAATGCGGTGTTTCTTTCTGTTAAAGTGTGTGCTTATAAAGTGTGAGGTGGGAGATCTACAAATGTATGAGGTGTCGCCTTTGATTAATTTTGATAGATTTGGTGATATCGATCAAAAAAATTAAATTGATGAATGCGGCATTTCTTTTCCGTTACCGTGTGTGCTTATAAAGTGTGAGGTGGAAGATATACAAATGATATGAAGAGCCGTCTGTGATTAATTGTGCTATATTTGGTAATATCGATGAATAAAATAAAATTGATGAATGCGGCATTTCTTTTCCGTTACCATGTGTGCTTATAAAGTGTGCGGTGGAAGACGTATGTTATACAGATCCGTCTGTGATTAATTTTGCTAGATGTGGTGATATCGATGAATAAACTACAATTGATGAATGCGGAATTTCTTTTCCGTTATCATGTGTGCTTATAAAGTGTGAGGTGGAAGATCTACAATTGGTATGAAGAGACGTCTGTGATTAATATTGCTATATTTGGTGATTTCGATTAATAAAATACAATTGATAAATGCGGTGTTTCTTTTCTGTTTACGTGTGTGCTTATAAAGTGTGAGGTGGAAGATCTACAAATGGTATGAAGAGCCGTCTGTGATTAATTTTGCTAGATTTGGTGATATCGATGAATAAACTACAATTGATGAATGCGGAATTTCTTTTCCGTTACCATGTGTGCTTATAATGTGAATAAACTACAAGTGATGAATGCGGAATTTCTTTTCCCTTACCATGTGTGCTTATAAAGTGTGAGGTGGAAGATCTACAATTGGTATGAAGAGACGTCTGTGATTAATTTTGCTATATTTGGTGATTTCGATTAATAAAATACAATTGATAAATACGGTGTTTCTTTTCTGTTTACGTGTGTGCTTATAAAGTGTGAGGTGGTAGATCTACAAATGTATGAAGTGTCGCCTTTGATTAATTGTGCTAGATTTGGTGATATGGATAAAAAAAAAAAATTGATGAATGCGGCATTTCTTTTCCGTTACCGTGTGTGCTTATAAAGTGTGAGGTGGAAGACATATGGTATAGAGAGCCGTCTGTGATTAATTTTGTTAGATTTGGTGATATCGATGAATAAAGTAAAATTGATGAATGCGGCATTTCTTTTCCGTTACCATGTGTGCTTATAAAGTGTGAGGTGGAAGATCTACAAATGGTATGAAGAGCCGTCTGTGATTAATATTGCTAGATTTGGTGATAGCGATGAATAAAATAAAATTGATGAATGCGGCATTTCTTTTCCGTTACCATGTGTGCTTATAAAGTGTGAGGTGGAAGATCTACAAATGGTATGAAGAGCCGTCTGTGATTAATTTTGTTAGATTTGGTGATATCGATGAATAAAATAAAATTGATGAATGTGGCATTTCTTTTGCGTTACCATGTGTGCTTATAAAGTGTGAGGTGGAAGATCTACAAATGGTATGAAGAGCCGTCTGTGATTAATTTTGTTAGATTTGGTGATATCGATGAATAAAGTAAAATTGATGAATGCGGTATTTCTTTTCCGTTACCATGTGTGTTTATAAAGTGTGAGGTGGAAGATCTACAAATGGTATGAAGAGCCGTCTGTGATTAATGTTGCTAGATTTGGTGATAGCGATGAATAAAATAAAATTGATGAATGCGGCATTTCTTTTCCGTTACCATGTGTGCTTATAAAGTGTGAGGTGGAAGATCTACAAATGGTATGAAGAGCCGTCTGTGATTAATTTTGCTAGATTTGGTGATATCGATGAATAAACTACAATTGATGAATGCGGAATTTCTTTTCCGTTACCATGTGTGCTTATAAAGTGTGAGGTGGTAGATCTACAAATGTATGAAGTGTCGCCTTTGATTAATTGTGCTAGATTTGGTGATATGGATAAAAAAAAAAATTGATGAATGCGGCATTTCTTTTCCGTTACCGTGTGTGCTTATAAAGTGTGAGGTGGAAGACATATGGTATAGAGAGCCGTCTGTGATTAATTTTGTTAGATTTGGTGATATCGATGAATAAAGTAAAATTGATGAATGCGGCATTTCTTTTCCGTTACCATGTGTGCTTATAAAGTGTGAGGTGGAAGATCTACAAATGGTATGAAGAGCCGTCTGTGATTAATGTTGCTAGATTTGGTGATAGCGATGAATAAAATAAAATTGATGAATGCGGCATTTCTTTTCCGTTACCATGTGTGCTTATAAAGTGTGAGGTGGAAGATCTACAAATGGTATGAAGAGCCGTCTGTGATTAATTTTGTTAGATTTGGTGATATCGATGAATAAAATAAAATTGATGAATGTGGCATTTCTTTTGCGTTACCATGTGTGCTTATAAAGTGTGAGGTGGAAGATCTACATATGGTATGAAGAGCCGTCTGTGATTAATTTTGTTAGATTTGGTGATATCGATGAATAAAGTAAAATTGATGAATGCGGTATTTCTTTTCCGTTACCATGTGTGTTTATAAAGTGTGAGGTGGAAGATCTACAAATGGTATGAAGAGCCGTCTGTGATTAATGTTGCTAGATTTGGTGATAGCGATGAATAAAATAAAATTGATGAATGCGGCATTTCTTTTCCGTTACCATGTGTGCTTATAAAGTGTGAGGTGGAAGATCTACAAATGGTATGAAGAGCCGTCTGTGATTAATTTTGCTAGATTTGGTGATATCGATGAATAAACTACAATTGATGAATGCGGAATTTCTTTTCCGTTACCATGTGTGCTTATAAAGTGTGAGGTGGAAGATCTACAAAAGGTATAGAGAACCGTCTGTGATTAATGTTGCTAGATTTGGTGAGAGCGATGAATAAAACAAAATTGATGAATGCGGCATTTCTTTTCCGTTACCATGTGTGCTTAAAAATGTGAGGTGGAAGATCTACAAATGGTATGAAGAGGCGTCTGTGATTAATTTTGTTAGATTTGGTGATATCGATGAATAAAATAAAATTGATGAATGTGGCATTTCTTTTGCGTTACCATGTGTGCTTATAAAGTGTGAGGTGGAAGATCTACAAATGGTATGAAGAGCCGTCTGTGATTAATTTTGTTAGATTTGGTGATATCGATGAATAAAGTAAAATTGATGAATGCGGCATTTCTTTTCCGTTACCATGTGTGCTTATAAAGTGTGAGGTGGAAGATCTACAAATGGTATGAAGAGCCGTCTGTGATTAATGTTGCTAGATTTGGTGATAGCGATGAATAAAATAAAATTGATGAATGCGGCATTTCTTTTCCGTTACCATGTGTGCTTATAAAGTGTGAGGTGGAAGATCTACAAATGGTATGAAGAGCCGTCTGTGATTAATTTTGTTAGATTTGGTGATATCGATGAATAAAATAAAATTGATGAATGTGGCATTTCTTTTGCGTTACCATGTGTGCTTATAAAGTGTGAGGTGGAAGATCTACAAATGGTATGAAGAGCCGTCTGTGATTTATTTTGTTAGATTTGGTGATATCGATGAATAAAATAAAATTGATGAATGTATCATTTCTTTTCCTTTACCGTGTGTGCTTATAAAGTGTGAGGTGGAAGATCTACAATTGGTATGAATAGATTAATTTTGCTATATTTGGTGATTTCTATTAATAAAATACAATTGATAAATGCGGTGTTTCTTTCTGTTAACGTGTGTGCTTATAAAGTGTGAGGTGGGAGATCTACAAATGTATGAAGTGTCGCCTTTGATTAATTTTGATAGATTTGGTGATATCGATCAAAAAAATTAAATTGATGAATGCGGCATTTCTTTTCCGTTACCGTGTGTGCTTATAAAGTGTGCGGTGGAAGACATATGTTATAGAGAGCCGTCTGTGATTAATTGTGATATATTTGGTGATATCGATGAATAAAATAAAATTGATGAATGCGGCATTTCTTTTCCGTTCCAATGGGTGCTTATAGAGTGTGAGGTGGAAGATCTACAAAAGGAATGAAGAGCCGTCTGTGATTAATTTTGCTAGATTTGGTGATATCGATGAATAAACTACAATTGATGAATGCGGAATTTCTTTTCCGTTACCATGTGTGCTTATAAAGTGTGAGGTGGAAGATCTACAAATGGTATGAAGAGCCGTCTGTGATTAATTTTGTTAGATTTGGTGATATCGATGAATAAAATAAAATTGATGAATGTATCATTTCTTTTCCTTTACCGTGTGTGCTTATAAAGTGTGAGGTGGAAGACATATGGTATAGAGAGCCGTCTGTGATTAATTTTGCTAGATTTGGTGATTTCGATTAATAAAATACAATTGATAAATGCGGTGTTTCTTTTCTGTTTACGTGTGTGCTTATAAAGTGTGAGGTGGTAGATCTACAAATGTAAGAAGTGTCGCCTTTGATTAATTTTGCTAGATTTGGTGATATCGATCAAAAAAATAAAATTGATGAATGCGGCATTTCTTTTCCGTTACCGTGTGTGCTTATAAAGTGTGAGGTGGAAGACATATGGTATAGAGAGCCGTCTGTGATTAATTTTGCTAGATTTGGTGATAGCGATGAATAAAATAAAATTGATGAATTCGGCATTTCTTTTCCGTTACCATGTGTGCTTACAAAGTGTGAGGTGGAAGATCTACAAATGGTATGAAGAGCCGTCTGTGATAAATATTGCTAGATTTGGTGATATCGATGAATAAAATAAAATTGATGAATGCGGCATTTCTTTTCCGTTATTATGTGTGCTTATAAAGTGTGAAGTGGAAGATCTACAAATGGTATAGAGAGCCGTCTGTGATTTATTGTGCTATATTTGGTGATTTCGATTAATAAAATACAAATGATGTTTCTTTTCTGTTAACGTGTGTGCTTATAAAGTGTGAGAGGGAAGATCTACAAATGGTATAGAGAGCCGCCTGGGACTAATTTTGCTAGATTTTGTGATTTCGATTAATAAAATACAATTGATAAATGCGGTGTTTCTTTTCTGTTTACGTGTGTGCTTATAAAGTGTGAGGTGGAAGATCTACAAATGGTATGAAGAGCCGTCTGTGATTAATGTTGCTAGATTTGGTGATAGCGATGAATAAAATAAAATTGATGAATGCGGCATTTCTTTTCCGTTATTATGTGTGCTTATAAAGTGTGAAGTGGAAGATCTACAAATGGTATAGAGAGCAGTCTGTGATTTATTGTGCTATATTTGGTGATTTCGATTAATAAAATACAAATGATGTTTCTTTTCTGTTAACGTATGTGCTTATAAAGTGTGAGAGGGAAGATCTACAAATGGTATAGAGAGCCGTCTGTGATTAATTTTGCTAGATTTGGTGATTTCGATTAATAAAATACAATTGATAAATGCGGTGTTTCTTTTCTGTTTACGTGTGTGCTTATAAAGTGTGAGGTGGTAGATCTACAAATGTAAGAAGTGTCGCCTTTGATTAATTTTGCTAGATTTGGTGATATCGATCAAAAAAATAAAATTGATGAATGCGGCATTTCTTTTCCGTTACCGTGTGTGCTTATAAAGTGTGAGGTGGAAGACATATGGTATAGAGAGCCGTCTGTGATTAATTTTGCTAGATTTGGTGATAGCGATGAATAAAATAAAATTGATGAATTCGGCATTTCTTTTCCGTTACCATGTGTGCTTACAAAGTGTGAGGTGGAAGATCTACAAATGGTATGAAGAGCCGTCTGTGATAAATTTTGCTAGATTTGGTGATATCGATGAATAAAATAAAATTGATGAATGCGGCATTTCTTTTCCGTTATTATGTGTGCTTATAAAGTGTGAAGTGGAAGATCTACAAATGGTATAGAGAGCCGTCTGTGATTTATTGTGCTATATTTGGTGATTTCGATTAATAAAATACAAATGATGTTTCTTTTCTGTTAACGTGTGTGCTTATAAAGTGTGAGAGGGAAGATCTACAAATGGTATAGAGAGCCGCCTGGGACTAATTTTGCTAGATTTTGTGATTTCGATTAATAAAATACAATTGATAAATGCGGTGTTTCTTTTCTGTTTACGTGTGTGCTTATAAAGTGTGAGGTGGAAGATCTACAAATGGTATGAAGAGCCGTCTGTGATTAATGTTGCTAGATTTGGTGATAGCGATGAATAAAATAAAATTGATGAATGCGGCATTTCTTTTCCGTTATTATGTGTGCTTATAAAGTGTGAAGTGGAAGATCTACAAATGGTATAAAGAGCCGTCTGTGATTTATTGTGCTATATTTGGTGATTTCGATTAATAAAATACAAATGATGTTTCTTTTCTGTTAACGTGTGTGCTTATAAAGTGTGAGAGGGAAGATCTACAAATGGTATAGAGAGCAGTCTGTGATTAATTTTGCTAGATTTGGTGATTTCGATTAATAAAATACAAATGATAAATGCGGTGTTTCTTTTCTGTTTACGTGTGTGCTTATAAAGTGTGAGGTGGAAGATCTACAAATGGTATGAAGAGCCGTCTGTGATTAATGTTGCTAGATTTGGTGATAGCGATGAATAAAATAAAATTGATGAATGTATCATTTCTTTTCCTTTACCGTGTGTGCTTATAAAGTGTGAGGTGGAAGACATATGGTATAGAGAGCCGTCTGTGATTAATTTTGCTAGATTTGGTGATTTCGATTAATAAAATACAATTGATAAATGCGGTGTTTCTTTTCTGTTTACGTGTGTGCTTATAAAGTGTGAGGTGGTAGATCTACAAATGTAAGAAGTGTCGCCTTTGATTAATTTTGCTAGATTTGGTGATATCGATCAAAAAAATAAAATTGATGAATGCGGCATTTCTTTTCCGTTACCGTGTGTGCTTATAAAGTGTGAGGTGGAAGACATATGGTATAGAGAGCCGTCTGTGATTAATTTTGCTAGATTTGGTGATAGCGATGAATAAAATAAAATTGATGAATTCGGCATTTCTTTTCCGTTACCATGTGTGCTTACAAAGTGTGAGGTGGAAGATCTACAAATGGTATGAAGAGCCGTCTGTGATAAATTTTGCTAGATTTGGTGATATCGATGAATAAAATAAAATTGATGAATGCGGCATTTCTTTTCCGTTATTATGTGTGCTTATAAAGTGTGAAGTGGAAGATCTACAAATGGTATAGAGAGCCGTCTGTGATTTATTGTGCTATATTTGGTGATTTCGATTAATAAAATACAAATGATGTTTCTTTTCTGTTAACGTGTGTGCTTATAAAGTGTGAGAGGGAAGATCTACAAATGGTATAGAGAGCCGCCTGGGACTAATTTTGCTAGATTTTGTGATTTCGATTAATAAAATACAATTGATAAATGCGGTGTTTCTTTTCTGTTTACGTGTGTGCTTATAAAGTGTGAGGTGGAAGATCTACAAATGGTATGAAGAGCCGTCTGTGATTAATGTTGCTAGATTTGGTGATAGCGATGAATAAAATAAAATTGATGAATGCGGCATTTCTTTTCCGTTATTATGTGTGCTTATAAAGTGTGAAGTGGAAGATCTACAAATGGTATAAAGAGCCGTCTGTGATTTATTGTGCTATATTTGGTGATTTCGATTAATAAAATACAAATGATGTTTCTTTTCTGTTAACGTGTGTGCTTATAAAGTGTGAGAGGGAAGATCTACAAATGGTATAGAGAGCAGTCTGTGATTAATTTTGCTAGATTTGGTGATTTCGATTAATAAAATACAAATGATAAATGCGGTGTTTCTTTTCTGTTTACGTGTGTGCTTATAAAGTGTGAGGTGGAAGATCTACAAATGGTATGAAGAGCCGTCTGTGATTAATGTTGCTAGATTTGGTGATAGCGATGAATAAAATAGAATTGATGAATGTATCATTTCTTTTCCTTTACCGTGTGTGCTTATAAAGTGTGAGGTGGAAGACATATGGTATAGAGAGCCGTCTGTGATTAATTTTGCTAGATTTGGTGATTTCGATTAATAAAATACAATTGATAAATGCGGTGTTTCTTTTCTGTTTACGTGTGTGCTTATAAAGTGTGAGGTGGTAGATCTACAAATGTAAGAAGTGTCGCCTTTGATTAATTTTGCTAGATTTGGTGATATCGATCAAAAAAATAAAATTGATGAATGCGGCATTTCTTTTCCGTTACCGTGTGTGCTTATAAAGTGTGAGGTGGAAGACATATGGTATAGAGAGCCGTCTGTGATTAATTTTGCTAGATTTGGTGATAGCGATGAATAAAATAAAATTGATGAATTCGGCATTTCTTTTCCGTTACCATGTGTGCTTACAAAGTGTGAGGTGGAAGATCTACAAATGGTATGAAGAGCCGTCTGTGATAAATTTTGCTAGATTTGGTGATAGCGATGAATAAAATAAAATTGATGAATTCGGCATTTCTTTTGCGTTACCATGTGTCCTTATAAAGTGTGAGGTGGAAGATCTACAAATGGTCTGTGATTAATTTTGCTAGATTTTGTGATATCGATGAATAAAATAAAATTGATGAATGCGGCATTTCTTTTCCGTTAACGTGTATGCTTTAAAGTGGAGGTGGGAGATCTACAAATGTATGAAGTGTCGCCTTTGATTAATTTTGCTAGATTTGGTGATATCGATAAAAAAAATAAAATGTATGAATGCGGCATTTCTTTTGCGTTACCATGTGTGCTTATAAAGTGTGAGGTGGAAGATCTACAAATGGTATGAAGAGCCGTCTGTGATTAATTTTGTTAGATTTGGTGATATCGATGAATAAAATAAAATTGATGAATGTGGCATTTCTTTTCTGCTACCATGTGTGCTTATAAAGTGTGAGGTGGAAGATCTACAAAAGGTATAGAGAACCGTCTGTGATTAATGTTGCTAGATTTGGTGAGAGCGATGAATAAAACAAAATTGATGAATGCGGCATTTCTTTTCCGTTACCATGTGTGCTTATAAAGTGTGAGGTGGAAGATCTACAAATGGTATGAAGAGCCGTCTGTGATTAATTTTGTTAGATTTGGTGATATCGATGAATAAATTAAAATTGATGAATGTGGCATTTCTTTTGCGTTACCCTGTGTGCTTATAAAGTGTGAGGTGGAAGATCTACAAATGGTAGCCGTCTGTGATTAATTTTGTTAGATTTGGTGATATCGATGAATAAAGTAAAATTGATGAATGCGGCATTTCTTTTCCGCTACCATGTGTGCTTATAAAGTGTGAGGTGGAAGATCTACAAATGGTATGAAGAGCCGTCTGTGATTAATGTTGCTAGATTTGGTGATAGCGATGAATAAAATAAAATTGATGAATGCGGCATTTCTTTTCCGTTACCACGTGTGCTTATAAAGTGTGAGGTGGAAGATCTACAAATGGTATGTAGAGCCGTCTGTGATTAATTTTGATAGATTTGGTGATATCGATGAATAAAATAAAATTGATGATAGTATCATTTCTTTTCCTTTACCGTGTGTGCTTATAAAGTGTGAGGTGGAAGATCTACAATTGGTATGAATAGATTAATTTTGCTATATTTGGTGATTTCGATTAATAAAATACAATTGATAAATGCGGTGTTTCTTTCTGTTAACGTGTGTGCTTATAAAGTGTGAGGTGGGAGATCTACAAATATATGAAGTGTCGCCTTTGATTAATTTTGATAGATTTGGTGATATCGATCAAAAAAAATTAAATTGATGAATGCGGCATTTCTTTTCCGTTACCGTGTGTGCTTATAAAGTGTGAGGTGGAAGATATACAAATGATATGAAGAGCCGTCTGTGATTAATTGTGCTATATTTGGTGATATCGATGAATAAAATAAAATTGATGAATGCGGCATTTCTTTTCCGTTACCATGTGTGCTTATAAAGTGTGAGGTGGAAGATCTACAAATATTATGAAGAGCCGTCTGTGATTAATTTTGTTAGATTTGGTGATATCGATCAAAAAAATAAAATTGATGAATGCGGCATTTCTTTTCCGTTACCGTGTGTGCTTATAAAGTGTGAGGTGGAAGACATATGGTATAGAGAGCCGTCTGTGATTAATTTTGCTAGATTTGGTGATAGCGATGAATAAAATAAAATTGATGAATTCGGCATTTCTTTTCCGTTACCATGTGTGCTTACAAAGTGTGAGGTGGAAGATCTACAAATGGTATGAAGAGCCGTCTGTGATAAATTTTGCTAGATTTGGTGATATCGATGAATAAAATAAAATTGATGAATGCGGCATTTCTTTTCCGTTATTATGTGTGCTTATAAAGTGTGAAGTGGAAGATCTACAAATGGTATAGAGAGCCGTCTGTGATTTATTGTGCTATATTTGGTGATTTCGATTAATAAAATACAAATGATGTTTCTTTTCTGTTAACGTGTGTGCTTATAAAGTGTGAGAGGGAAGATCTACAAATGGTATGAAGAGCCGTCTGTGATTAATGTTGCTAGATTTGGTGATAGCGATGAATAAAATAAAATTGATGAATGCGGCATTTCTTTTCCGTTATTATGTGTGCTTATAAAGTGTGAAGTGGAAGATCTACAAATGGTATAGAGAGCCGTCTGTGATTTATTGTGCTATATTTGGTGATTTCGATTAATAAAATACAAATGATGTTTCTTTTCTGTTAACGTGTGTGCTTATAAAGTGTGAGAGGGAAGATCTACAAATGGTATAGAGAGCCGTCTGTGATTAATTTTGCTAGATTTGGTGATTTCGATTAATAAAATACAATTGATAAATGCGGTGTTTCTTTTCTGTTTACGTGTGTGCTTATAAAGTGTGAGGTGGAAGATCTACAAATGGTATGAAGAGCCGTCTGTGATTAATGTTGCTAGATTTGGTGATAGCGATGAATAAAATAAAATTGATGAATGCGGCATTTCTTTTCCGTTACCATGTGTGCTTATAAAGTGTGAGGTGGAAGATCTACAAATGGTATGAAGAGCCGTCTGTGATTAATTTTGTTAGATTTGGTGATATCGATGAATAAAATAAAATTGATGAATGTATCATTTCTTTTCCTTTACCGTGTGTGCTTATAAAGTGTGAGGTGGAAGACATATGGTATAGAGAGCCGTCTGTGATTAATTTTGTTAGATTTGGTGATATCGATGAATAAAATAAAATTGATGAATGTATCATTTCTTTTCCTTTACCGTGTGTGCTTATAAAGTGTGAGGTGGAAGACATATGGTATAGAGAGCCGTCTGTGATTAATTTTGCTAGATTTGGTGATTTCGATTAATAAAATACAATTGATAAATGCGGTGTTTCTTTTCTGTTTACGTGTGTGCTTATAAAGTGTGAGGTGGTAGATCTACAAATGTAAGAAGTGTCGCCTGTGATTAATTTTGCTAGATTTGGTGATATCGATCAAAAAAATAAAATTGATGAATGCGGCATTTCTTTTCCGTTACCGTGTGTGCTTATAAAGTGTGAGGTGGAAGACATATGGTATAGAGAGCCGTCTGTGATTAATTTTGCTAGATTTGGTGATAGCGATGAATAAAATAAAATTGATGAATTCGGCATTTCTTTTCCGTTACCATGTGTGCTTACAAAGTGTGAGGTGGAAGATCTACAAATGGTATGAAGAGCCGTCTGTGATAAATTTTGCTAGATTTGGTGATATCGACCAAAAAAATAAAATTGATGAATGCGGCATTTCTTTTCCGTTAACGTGTATGCTTTAAAGTGGAGGTGGGAGATCTACAAATGTATGAAGTGTCGCCTTTGATTAATTTTGCTAGATTTGGTGATATCGATAAAAAAAATAAAATGTATGAATGCGGCATTTCTTTTGCGTTACCATGTGTGCTTATAAAGTGTGAGGTGGAAGATCTACAAATGGTATGAAGAGCCGTCTGTGATTAATTTTGTTAGATTTGGTGATATCGATGAATAAAATAAAATTGATGAATGTGGCATTTCTTTTCTGCTACCATGTGTGCTTATAAAGTGTGAGGTGGAAGATCTACAAAAGGTATAGAGAACCGTCTGTGATTAATGTTGCTAGATTTGGTGAGAGCGATGAATAAAACAAAATTGATGAATGCGGCATTTCTTTTCCGTTACCATGTGTGCTTATAAAGTGTGAGGTGGAAGATCTACAAATGGTATGAAGAGCCGTCTGTGATTAATTTTGTTAGATTTGGTGATATCGATGAATAAATTAAAATTGATGAATGTGGCATTTCTTTTGCGTTACCCTGTGTGCTTATAAAGTGTGAGGTGGAAGATCTACAAATGGTATGAAGAGCCGTCTGTGATTAATTTTGTTAGATTTGGTGATATCGATGAATAAAGTAAAATTGATGAATGCGGCATTTCTTTTCCGTTACCATGTGTGCTTATAAAGTGTGAGGTGGAAGATCTACAAATGGTATGAAGAGCCGTCTGTGATTAATGTTGCTAGATTTGGTGATAGCGATGAATAAAATAAAATTGATGAATGCGGCATTTCTTTTCCGTTACCACGTGTGCTTATAAAGTGTGAGGTGGAAGATCTACAAATGGTATGAAGAGCCGTCTGTGATTAATTTTGATAGATTTGGTGATATCGATGAATAAAATAAAATTGATGATAGTATCATTTCTTTTCCTTTACCGTGTGTGCTTATAAAGTGTGAGGTGGAAGATCTACAATTGGTATGAATAGATTAATTTTGCTATATTTGGTGATTTCGATTAATAAAATACAATTGATAAATGCGGTGTTTCTTTCTGTTAACGTGTGTGCTTATAAAGTGTGAGGTGGGAGATCTACAAATATATGAAGTGTCGCCTTTGATTAATTTTGATAGATTTGGTGATATCGATCAAAAAAAATTAAATTGATGAATGCGGCATTTCTTTTCCGTTACCGTGTGTGCTTATAAAGTGTGAGGTGGAAGATATACAAATGATATGAAGAGCCGTCTGTGATTAATTGTGCTATATTTGGTGATATCGATGAATAAAATAAAATTGATGAATGCGGCATTTCTTTTCCGTTACCATGTGTGCTTATAAAGTGTGAGGTGGAAGATCTACAAATATTATGAAGAGCCGTCTGTGATTAATTTTGTTAGATTTGGTGATATCGATGAATAAAATAAAATTGATGAATGTGGCATTTCTTTTCTGCTACCATGTGTGCTTATAAAGTGTGAGGTGGAAGATCTACAAAAGGTATAGAGAACCGTCTGTGATTAATGTTGCTAGATTTGGTGAGAGCGATGAATAAAACAAAATTGATGAATGCGGCATTTCTTTTCCGTTACCATGTGTGCTTATAAAGTGTGAGGTGGAAGATCTACAAATGGTATGAAGAGGCGTCTGTGATTAATTTTGTTAGATTTGGTGATATCGATGAATAAAATAAAATTGATGAATGTGGCATTTCTTTTGCGTTACCATGTGTGCTTATAAAGTGTGAGGTGGAAGATCTACAAATGGTATGAAGAGCCGTCTGTGATTAATTTTGTTAGATTTGGTGATATCGATGAATAAAGTAAAATTGATGAATGCGGCATTTCTTTTCCGTTACCATGTGTGCTTATAAAGTGTGAGGTGGAAGATCTACAAATGGTATGAAGAGGCGTCTGTGATTAATTTTGTTAGATTTGGTGATATCGATGAATAAAATAAAATTGATGAATGTGGCATTTCTTTTGCGTTACCATGTGTGCTTATAAAGTGTGAGGTGGAAGATCTACAAATGGTATGAAGAGCCGTCTGTGATTAATTTTGTTAGATTTGGTGATATCGATGAATAAAGTAAAATTGATGAATGCGGCATTTCTTTTCCGTTACCATGTGTGCTTATAAAGTGTGAGGTGGAAGATCTACAAATGGTATGAAGAGCCGTCTGTGATTAATGTTGCTAGATTTGGTGATAGCGATGAATAAAATAAAATTGATGAATGCGGCATTTCTTTTCCGTTACCATGTGTGCTTATAAAGTGTGAGGTGGAAGATCTACAAATGGTATGAAGAGCCGTCTGTTATTAATTTTGTTAGATTTGGTGATATCGATGAATAAAATAAAATTGATAAATGTGGCATTTCTTTTGCGTTACCATGTGTGCTTATAAAGTGTGAGGTGGAAGATCTACAAATGGTATGAAGAGCCGTCTGTGATTAATTTTGTTAGATTTGGTGATATCGATGAATAAAGTAAAATTGATGAATGCGGTATTTCTTTTCCGTTACCATGTGTGTTTATAAAGTGTGAGGTGGAAGATCTACAAATGGTATGAAGAGCCGTCTGTGATTAATGTTGCTAGATTTGGTGATAGCGATGAATAAAATAAAATTGATGAATGCGGCATTTCTTTTCCGTTACCATGTGTGCTTATAAAGTGTGAGGTGGAAGATCTACAAATGGTATGAAGAGCCGTCTGTGATTAATTTTGCTAGATTTGGTGATATCGATGAATAAACTACAATTGATGAATGCGGAATTTCTTTTCCGTTACCATGTGTGCTTATAAAGTGTGAGGTGGAAGATCTACAATTGGTATGAAGAGACGTCTGTGACTAATTTTGCTATATTTGGTGATTTCGATTAATAAAATAAAATTGATGATAGTATCATTTGTTTTCCTTTACCGTGTGTGCTTATAAAGTGTGAGGTGGAAGATCTACAATTGGTATGAATAGATTAATTTTGCTATATTTGGTGATTTCGATTAATAAAATACAATTGATAAATGCGGTGTTTCTTTCTGTTAACGTGTGTGCTTATAAAGTGTGAGGTGGGAGATCTACAAATGTATGAAGTGTCGCCTTTGATTAATTTTGATAGATTTGGTGATATCGATCAAAAAAATTAAATTGATGAATGCGGCATTTCTTTTCCGTTACCGTGTGTGCTTATAAAGTGTGCGGTGGAAGACATATGTTATAGAGAGCCGTCTGTGATTAATTGTGATATATTTGGTGATATCGATGAATAAAATAAAATTGATGAATGCGGCATTTCTTTTCCGTTCCAATGGGTGCTTATAAAGTGTGAGGTGGAAGATATACAAAAGGAATGAAGAGCCGTCTGTGATTAATTTTGCTAGATTTGGTGATATCGATGAATAAACTACAATTGATGAATGCGGAATTTCTTTTCCGTTACCATGTGTGCTTATAAAGTGTGAGGCGGAAGATCTACAAATAGTATGAAGAGCCGTCTGTGATTAATTTTGTTAGATTTGGTGATATCGATGAATAAAATAAAATTGATGAATGTATCATTTCTTTTCCTTTACCGTGTGTGCTTATAAAGTGTGAGGTGGAAGACATATGGTATAGAGAGCCGTCTGTGATTAATTTTGCTAGATTTGGTGATTTCGATTAATAAAATACAATTGATAAATGCGGTGTTTCTTTTCTGTTTACGTGTGTGCTTATAAAGTGTGAGGTGGTAGATCTACAAATGTAAGAAGTGTCGCCTTTGATTAATTTTGCTAGATTTGGTGATATCGATCAAAAAAATAAAATTGATGAATGCGGCATTTCTTTTCCGTTACCGTGTGTGCTTATAAAGTGTGAGGTGGAAGACATATGGTATAGAGAGCCGTCTGTGATTAATTTTGCTAGATTTGGTGATAGCGATGAATAAAATAAAATTGATGAATTCGGCATTTCTTTTCCGTTACCATGTGTGCTTACAAAGTGTGAGGTGGAAGATCTACAAATGGTATGAAGAGCCGTCTGTGATAAATTTTGCTAGATTTGGTGATATCGATGAATAAAATAAAATTGATGAATGCGGCATTTCTTTTCCGTTATTATGTGTGCTTATAAAGTGTGAAGTGGAAGATCTACAAATGGTATAGAGAGCCGTCTGTGATTTATTGTGCTATATTTGGTGATTTCGATTAATTAAATACAAATGATGTTTCTTTTCTGTTAACGTGTGTGCTTATAAAGTGTGAGAGGGAAGATCTACAAATGGTATAGAGAGCCGCCTGGGACTAATTTTGCTAGATTTTGTGGTATCGACCAAAAAAATAAAATTGATGAATGCGGCATTTCTATTCCGTTAACGTGCATGCTTTAAAGTGGAGGTGGGAGATCTACAAATGTATGAAGTGTCGCCTTTGATTAATTTTGCTAGATTTGGTGATATCGATAAAAAAAATAAAATGTATGAATGCGGCATTTCTTTTGCGTTACCATGTGTGCTTATAAAGTGTGAGGTGGAAGATCTACAAATGGTATGAAGAGCCGTCTGTGATTAATTTTGTTAGATTTGGTGATATCGATGAATAAAATAAAATTGATGAATGTGGCATTTCTTTTCTGCTACCATGTGTGCTTATAAAGTGTGAGGTGGAAGATCTACAAAAGGTATAGAGAACCGTCTGTGATTAATGTTGCTAGATTTGGTGAGAGCGATGAATAAAACAAAATTGATGAATGCGGCATTTCTTTTCCGTTACCATGTGTGCTTATAAAGTGTGAGGTGGAAGATCTACAAATGGTATGAAGAGCCGTCTGTGATTAATTTTGCTAGATTTGGTGATAGCGATGAATAAAATAAAATTGATGAATTCGGCATTTCTTTTCCGTTACCATGTGTGCTTACAAAGTGTGAGGTGGAAGATCTACAAATGGTATGAAGAGCCGTCTGTGATAAATTTTGCTAGATTTGGTGATATCGACCAAAAAAATAAAATTGATGAATGCGGCATTTCTTTTCCGTTAACGTGTATGCTTTAAAGTGGAGGTGGGAGATCTACAAATGTATGAAGTGTCGCCTTTGATTAATTTTGCTAGATTTGGTGATATCGATAAAAAAAATAAAATGTATGAATGCGGCATTTCTTTTGCGTTACCATGTGTGCTTATAAAGTGTGAGGTGGAAGATCTACAAATGGTATGAAGAGCCGTCTGTGATTAATTTTGTTAGATTTGGTGATATCGATGAATAAAATAAAATTGATGAATGTGGCATTTCTTTTCTGCTACCATGTGTGCTTATAAAGTGTGAGGTGGAAGATCTACAAAAGGTATAGAGAACCGTCTGTGATTAATGTTGCTAGATTTGGTGAGAGCGATGAATAAAACAAAATTGATGAATGCGGCATTTCTTTTCCGTTACCATGTGTGCTTATAAAGTGTGAGGTGGAAGATCTACAAATGGTATGAAGAGCCGTCTGTGATTAATTTTGTTAGATTTGGTGATATCGATGAAAAAATTAAAATTGATGAATGTGGCATTTCTTTTGCGTTACCCTGTGTGCTTATAAAGTGTGAGGTGGAAGATCTACAAATGGTATGAAGAGCCGTCTGTGATTAATTTTGTTAGATTTGGTGATATCGATGAATAAAGTAAAATTGATGAATGCGGCATTTCTTTTCCGTTACCATGTGTGCTTATAAAGTGTGAGGTGGAAGATCTACAAATGGTATGAAGAGCCGTCTGTGATTAATGTTGCTAGATTTGGTGATAGCGATGAATAAAATAAAATTGATGAATGCGGCATTTCTTTTCCGTTACCACGTGTGCTTATAAAGTGTGAGGTGGAAGATCTACAAATGGTATGAAGAGCCGTCTGTGATTAATTTTGATAGATTTGGTGATATCGATGAATAAAATAAAATTGATGATAGTATCATTTCTTTTCCTTTACCGTGTGTGCTTATAAAGTGTGAGGTGGAAGATCTACAATTGGTATGAATAGATTAATTTTGCTATATTTGGTGATTTCGATTAATAAAATACAATTGATAAATGCGGTGTTTCTTTCTGTTAACGTGTGTGCTTATAAAGTGTGAGGTGGGAGATCTACAAATATATGAAGTGTCGCCTTTGATTAATTTTGATAGATTTGGTGATATCGATCAAAAAAAATTAAATTGATGAATGCGGCATTTCTTTTCCGTTACCGTGTGTGCTTATAAAGTGTGAGGTGGAAGATATACAAATGATATGAAGAGCCGTCTGTGATTAATTGTGCTATATTTGGTGATATCGATGAATAAAATAAAATTGATGAATGCGGCATTTCTTTTCCGTTACCATGTGTGCTTATAAAGTGTGAGGTGGAAGATCTACAAATGGTATGAAGAGCCGTCTGTGATTAATTTTGTTAGATTTGGTGATAGCGATGAATAAAATAAAATTGATGAATGCGGCATTTCTTTTCTGCTACCATGTGTGCTTATAAAGTGTGAGGTGGAAGATCTACAAAAGGTATAGAGAACCGTCTGTGATTAATGTTGCTAGATTTGGTGAGAGCGATGAATAAAACAAAATTGATGAATGCGGCATTTCTTTTCCGTTACCATGTGTGCTTAAAAAATGTGAGGTGGAAGATCTACAAATGGTATGAAGAGGCGTCTGTGATTAATTTTGTTAGATTTGGTGATATCGATGAATAAAATAAAATTGATGAATGTGGCATTTCTTTTGCGTTACCATGTGTGCTTATAAAGTGTGAGGTGGAAGATCTACAAATGGTATGAAGAGCCGTCTGTGATTAATTTTGTTAGATTTGGTGATAGCGATGAATAAAATAAAATTGATGAATGCGGCATTTCTTTTCTGCTACCATGTGTGCTTATAAAGTGTGAGGTGGAAGATCTACAAAAGGTATAGAGAACCGTCTGTGATTAATGTTGCTAGATTTGGTGAGAGCGATGAATAAAACAAAATTGATGAATGCGGCATTTCTTTTCCGTTACCATGTGTGCTTATAAAGTGTGAGGTGGAAGATCTACAAATGGTATGAAGAGCCGTCTGTGATTAATGTTGCTAGATTTGGTGATAGCGATGAATAAAATAAAATTGATGAATGTGGCATTTCTTTTCTGCTACCATGTGTGCTTATAAAGTGTGAGGTGGAAGATCTACAAAAGGTATAGAGAACCGTCTGTGATTAATGTTGCTAGATTTGGTGAGAGCGATGAATAAAACAAAATTGATGAATGCGGCATTTCTTTTCCGTTACCATGTGTGCTTATAAAGTGTGAGGTGGAAGATCTACAAATGGTATGAAGAGCCGTCTGTGATTAATTTTGTTAGATTTGGTGATATCGATGAATAAATTAAAATAGATGAATGTGGCATTTCTTTTGCGTTACCCTGTGTGCTTATAAAGTGTGAGGTGGAAGATCTACAAATGGTATGAAGAGCCGTCTGTGATTAATTTTGTTAGATTTGGTGATATCGATGAATAAAGTAAAATTGATGAATGCGGCATTTCTTTTCCGTTACCATGTGTGCTTATAAAGTGTGAGGTGGAAGATCTACAAATGGTATGAAGAGCCGTCTGTGATTAATGTTGCTAGATTTGGTGATAGCGATGAATAAAATAAAATTGATGAATGCGGCATTTCTTTTCCGTTACCACGTGTGCTTATAAAGTGTAAGGTGGAAGATCTACAAATGGTATGAAGAGCCGCCTGTGATTAATTTTGATAGATTTGGTGATATCGATGAATAAAATAAAATTGATGATAGTATCATTTCTTTTCCTTTACCGTGTGTGCTTATAAAGTGTGAGGTGGAAGATCTACAATTGGTATGAATAGATTAATTTTGCTATATTTGGTGATTTCGATTAATAAAATACAATTGATAAATGCGGTGTTTCTTTCTGTTAACGTGTGTGCTTATAAAGTGTGAGGTGGGAGATCTACAAATATATGAAGTGTCGCCTTTGATTAATTTTGATAGATTTGGTGATATCGATCAAAAAAAATTAAATTGATGAATGCGGCATTTCTTTTCCGTTAACGTGTGTGCTTATAAAGTGTGAGGTGGAAGATATACAAATGATATGAAGAGCCGTCTGTGATTAATTGTGCTATATTTGGTGATATCGATGAATAAAATAAAATTGATGAATGCGGCATTTCTTTTCCGTTACCATGTGTGCTTATAAAGTGTGAGGTGGAAGATCTACAAATATTATGAAGAGCCGTCTGTGATTAATTTTGTTAGATTTGGTGATATCGATGAATAAAATAAAATTGATGAATGTGGCATTTCTTTTCTGCTACCATGTGTGCTTATAAAGTGTGAGGTGGAAGATCTACAAAAGGTATAGAGAACCGTCTGTGATTAATGTTGCTAGATTTGGTGAGAGCGATGAATAAAACAAAATTGATGAATGCGGCATTTCTTTTCCGTTACCATGTGTGCTTAAAAAATGTGAGGTGGAAGATCTACAAATGGTATGAAGAGGCGTCTGTGATTAATTTTGTTAGATTTGGTGATATCGATGAATAAAATAAAATTGATGAATGTGGCATTTCTTTTGCGTTACCATGTGTGCTTATAAAGTGTGAGGTGGAAGATCTACAAATGGTATGAAGAGCCGTCTGTGATTAATTTTGTTAGATTTGGTGATATCGATGAATAAAGTAAAATTGATGAATGCGGCATTTCTTTTCCGTTACCATGTGTGCTTATAAAGTGTGAGGTGGAAGATCTACAAATGGTATGAAGAGCCGTCTGTGATTAATGTTGCTAGATTTGGTGATAGCGATGAATAAAATAAAATTGATGAATGCGGCATTTCTTTTCCGTTACCATGTGTGCTTATAAAGTGTGAGGTGGAAGATCTACAAATGGTATGAAGAGCCGTCTGTGATTAATTTTGTTAGATTTGGTGATATCGATGAATAAAGTAAAATTGATGAATGCGGCATTTCTTTTCCGTTACCATGTGTGCTTATAAAGTGTGAGGTGGAAGATCTACAAATTGTATGAAGAGCCGTCTGTGATTAATGTTGCTAGATTTGGTGATAGCGATGAATAAAATAAAATTGATGAATGCGGCATTTCTTTTCCGTTACCATGTGTGCTTATAAAGTGTGAGGTGGAAGATCTACAAATGGTATGAAGAGCCGTCTGTGATTAATTTTGCTAGATTTGGTGATATCGATGAATAAACTACAATTGATGAATGCGGAATTTCTTTTCCGTTACCATGTGTGCTTATAAAGTGTGAGGTGGAAGATCTACAATTGGTATGAAGAGACGTCTGTGACTAATTTTGCTATATTTGGTGATTTCGATTAATAAAATAAAATTGATAATAGTATCATTTCTTTTCCTTTACCGTGTGTGCTTATAAAGTGTGAGGTGGAAGATCTACAATTGGTATGAATAGATTAATTTTGCTATATTTGGTGATTTCGATTAATAAAATACAATTGATAAATGCGGTGTTTCTTTCTGTTAACGTGTGTGCTTATAAAGTGTGAGGTGGGAGATCTACAAATGTATGAAGTGTCGCCTTTGATTAATTTTGATAGATTTGGTGATATCGATCAAAAAAATTAAATTGATGAATGCGGCATTTCTTTTCCGTTACCGTGTGTGCTTATAAAGTGTGCGGTGGAAGACATATGTTATAGAGAGCCGTCTGTGATTAATTGTGATATATTTGGTGATATCGATGAATAAAATAAAATTGATGAATGCGGCATTTCTTTTCCGTTCCAATGGGTGCTTATAAAGTGTGAGGTGGAAGATCTACAAAAGGAATGAAGAGCCGTCTGTGATTAATTTTGCTAGATTTGGTGATCTCGATGAATAAACTACAATTGATGAATGCGGAATTTCTTTTCCGTTACCATGTGTGCTTATAAAGTGTGAGGCGGAAGATCTACAAATGGTATGAAGAGCCGTCTGTGATTAATTTTGTTAGATTTGGTGATATCGATGAATAAAATAAAATTGATGAATGTATCATTTCTTTTCCTTTACCGTGTGTGCTTATAAAGTGTGAGGTGGAAGACATATGGTATAGAGAGCCGTCTGTGATTAATTTTGCTAGATTTGGTGATTTCGATTAATAAAATACAATTGATAAATGCGGTGTTTCTTTTCTGTTTACGTGTGTGCTTATAAAGTGTGAGGTGGTAGATCTACAAATGTAAGAAGTGTCGCCTTTGATTAATTTTGCTAGATTTGGTGATATCGATCAAAAAAATAAAATTGATGAATGCGGCATTTCTTTTCCGTTACCGTGTGTGCTTATAAAGTGTGAGGTGGAAGACATATGGTATAGAGAGCCGTCTGTGATTAATTTTGCTAGATTTGGTGATAGCGATGAATAAAATAAAATTGATGAATTCGGCATTTCTTTTCCGTTACCATGTGTGCTTACAAAGTGTGAGGTGGAAGATCTACAAATGGTATGAAGAGCCGTCTGTGATAAATTTTGCTAGATTTGGTGATATCGATGAATAAAATAAAATTGATGAATGCGGCATTTCTTTTCCGTTATTATGTGTGCTTATAAAGTGTGAAGTGGAAGATCTACAAATGGTATAGAGAGCCGTCTGTGATTTATTGTGCTATATTTGGTGATTTCGACCAAAAAAATAAAATTGATGAATGCGGCATTTCTTTTGCGTTACCATGTGTGCTTATAAAGTGTGAGGTGGAAGATCTACAAATGGTATGAAGAGCCGTCTGTGATTAATTTTGTTAGATTTGGTGATATCGATGAATAAATTAAAATTGATGAATGTGGCATTTCTTTTGCGTTACCATGTTTGCTTATAAAGTGTGAGGTGGAAGATCTACAAATGGTATGAAGAGCCGTCTGTGATTAATTTTGTTAGATTTGGTGATATCGATGAATAAAGTAAAATTGATGAATGCGGCATTTCTTTTCCGTTACCATGTGTGCTTACAAAGTGTGAGGTGGAAGATCTACAAATGGTATGAAGAGCCGTCTGTGATTAATTTTGCTAGATTTGGTGATAGCGATGAATAAAATAAAATTGATGAATTCGGCATTTCTTTTCCGTTACCATGTGTGCTTACAAAGTGTGAGGTGGAAGATCTACAAATGGTATGAAGAGCCGTCTGTGATAAATTTTGCTAGATTTGGTGATATCGATGAATAAAATAAAATTGATGAATGCGGCATTTCTTTTCCGTTATTATGTGTGCTTATAAAGTGTGAAGTGGAAGATCTACAAATGGTATAGAGAGCCGTCTGTGATTTATTGTGCTATATTTGGTGATTTCGACAAAAAAAATTAAATTGATGAATGCGGCATTTCTTTTCTGTTAACGTGTGTGCTTATAAAGTGTGAGAGGGAAGATCTACAAATGGTATAGAGAGCCGTCTGGGACTAATTTTGCTAGATTTTGTGGTATCGACCAAAAAAATAAAATTGATGAATGCGGCATTTCTATTCCGTTAACGTGTATGCTTTAAAGTGGAGGTGGGAGATCTACAAATGTATGAAGTGTCGCCTTTGATTAATTTTGCTAGATTTGGTGATATCGATAAAAAAAATAAAATGTATGAATGCGGCATTTCTTTTGCGTTACCATGTGTGCTTATAAAGTGTGAGGTGAAAGATCTACAAATGGTATGAAGAGCCGTCTGTGATTAATTTTGTTAGATTTGGTGATATCGATGAATAAAATAAAATTGATGAATGTGGCATTTCTTTTCTGCTACCATGTGTGCTTATAAAGTGTGAGGTGGAAGATCTACAAAAGGTATAGAGAACCGTCTGTGATTAATGTTGCTAGATTTGGTGAGAGCGATGAATAAAACAAAATTGATGAATGCGGCATTTCTTTTCCGTTACCATGTGTGCTTATAAAGTGTGAGGTGGAAGATCTACAAATGGTATGAAGAGCCGTCTGTGATTAATTTTGTTAGATTTGGTGATATCGATGAATAAATTAAAATTGATGAATGTGGCATTTCTTTTGCGTTACCATGTTTGCTTATAAAGTGTGAGGTGGAAGATCTACAAATGGTATGAAGAGCCGTCTGTGATTAATTTTGTTAGATTTGGTGATATCGATGAATAAAGTAAAATTGATGAATGCGGCATTTCTTTTCCGTTACCATGTGTGCTTATAAAGTGTGAGGTGGAAGATCTACAAATGGTATGAAGATCCGTCTGTGATTAATGTTGCTAGATTTGGTGATAGCGATGAATAAAATAAAATTGATGAATGCGGCATTTCTTTTCCGTTACCACGTGTGCTTATAAAGTGTGAGGTGGAAGATCTACAAATGGTATGAAGAGCCGTCTGTGATTAATTTTGTTAGATTTGGTGATATCGATGAATAAAATAAAATTGATGATAGTATCATTTCTTTTCCTTTACCGTGTGTGCTTATAAAGTGTGAGGTGGAAGATCTATAATTGGTATGAATAGATTAATTTTGCTATATTTGGTGATTTCGATTAATAAAATACAATTGATAAATGCGGTGTTTCTTTCTGTTAACGTGTGTGCTTATAAAGTGTGAGGTGGGAGATCTACAAATATATGAAGTGTCGCCTTTGATTAATTTTGATAGATTTGGTGATATCGATCAAAAAAAATTAAATTGATGAATGCGGCATTTCTTTTCCGTTACCGTGTGTGCTTATAAAGTGTGAGGTGGAAGAAATACAAATGATATGAAGAGCCGTCTGTGATTAATTGTGCTATATTTGGTGATATCGATGAATAAAATAAAATTGATGAATGCGGCATTTCTTTTCCGTTACCATGTGTGCTTATAAAGTGTGAGGTGGAAGATCTACAAATATTATGAAGAGCCGTCTGTGATTAATTTTGTTAGATTTGGTGATATCGATGAATAAAATAAAATTGATGAATGTGGCATTTCTTTTCTGCTACCATGTGTGCTTATAAAGTGTGAGGTGGAAGATCTACAAAAGGTATAGAGAACCGTCTGTGATTAATGTTGCTAGATTTGGTGAGAGCGATGAATAAAACAAAATTGATGAATGCGGCATTTCTTTTCCGTTACCATGTGTGCTTAAAAAATGTTAGGTGGAAGATCTACAAATGGTATGAAGAGGCGTCTGTGATTAATTTTGTTAGATTTGGTGATATCGATGAATAAAATAAAATTGATGAATGTGGCATTTCTTTTGCGTTACCATGTGTGCTTATAAAGTGTGAGGTGGAAGATCTACAAATGGTATGAAGAGCCGTCTGTGATTAATTTTGTTAGATTTGGTGATAGCGATGAATAAAATAAAATTGATGATGAATGTGGCATTTCTTTTGCGTTACCATGTGTGCTTATAAAGTGTGAGGTGGAAGATCTACAAATGGTATGAAGAGCCGTCTGTGATTAATGTTGCTAGATTTGGTGATAGCGATGAATAAAATAAAATTGATGAATGCGGCATTTCTTTTCCGTTACCATGTGTGCTTATAAAGTGTGAGGTGGAAGATCTACAAATGGTATGAAGAGCCGTCTGTGATTAATTTTGTTAGATTTGGTGATATCGATGAATAAAATAAAATTGATGAATGTGGCATTTCTTTTGCGTTACCATGTGTGCTTATAAAGTGTGAGGTGGAAGATCTACAAATGGTATGAAGAGCCGTCTGTGATTAATTTTGTTAGATTTGGTGATATCGATGAATAAAGTAAAATTGATGAATGCGGTATTTCTTTTCCGTTACCATGTGTGTTTATAAAGTGTGAGGTGGAAGATCTACAAATGGTATGAAGAGCCGTCTGTGATTAATGTTGCTAGATTTGGTGATAGCGATGAATAAAATAAAATTGATGAATGCGGCATTTCTTTTCCGTTACCATGTGTGCTTATAAAGTGTGAGGTGGAAGATCTACAAATGGTATGAAGAGCCATCTGTGATTAATTTTGCTAGATTTGGTGATATCGATGAATAAACTACAATTGATGAATGCGGAATTTCTTTTCCGTTACCATGTGTGCTTATAAAGTGTGAGGTGGAAGACCTACAATTGGTATGAAGAGACGTCTATAACTAATTTTGCTATATTTGGTGATTTCGATTAATAAAATACAATTGATAAATGCGGTGTTTCTTTTCTGTTTACGTGTGTGCTTATAAAGTGTGAGGTGGTAGATCTACAAATGTATGAAGTGTCGCCTTTGATTAATTTTGCTAGATTTGGTGATATCGATCAAAAAAATTAAATTGATGAATGCGGCATTTCTTTTCCGTTACCGTGTGTGCATATAAAGTGTGAGGTGGAAGACATATGGTATAGAGAGCCGTCTGTGATTAATTGTGCTAGATTTGGTGATAGCGATGAATAAAATAAAATTGATGAATTCGGCATTTCTTTTCCGTTACCATGTGTGCTTACAAAGTGTGAGGTGGAAGATCTACAAATGGTATAATTTTGCTAGATTTGGTGATATCGATGAATAAAATAAAATTGATGAATGCGGCATTTCTTTTCCGTTATTATGTGTGCTTATAAAGTGTGAGGTGGAAGATCTACAAATGGTATAGAGAGCCGTCTGTGATTTATTGTGCTATATTTGGTGATTTCGATTAATAAAATACAAATGATAAATGCGATGTTTCTTTTCTGTTAACGTGTGTGCTTATAAAGTGTGAGAGGGAAGATCTACAAATGGTATAGAGAGTAGCCTGGGACTAATTTTGCTAGATTTTGTGGTATCGACCAAAAAAATAAAATTGATGAATGCGGCATTTCTATTCCGTTAACGTGTATGCTTTAAAGTGGAGGTGGGAGATCTACAAATGTATGAAGTGTCGCCTTTGATTAATTTTGCTAGATTTGGTGATATCGACAAAAAAAATAAAATGTATGAATGCGGCATTTCTTTTGCGTTACCATGTGTGCTTATAAAGTGTGAGGTGGAAGATCTACAAATGGTATGAAGAGCCGTCTGTGATTAATTTTGTTAGATTTGGTGATATCGATGAATAAAATAAAATTGATGAATGTGGCATTTCTTTTCTGCTACCATGTGTGCTTATAAAGTGTGAGGTGGAAGATCTACAAAAGGTATAGAGAACCGTCTGTGATTAATGTTGCTAGATTTGGTGAGAGCGATGAATAAAACAAAATTGATGAATGCGGCATTTCTTTTCCGTTACCATGTGTGCTTAAAAAATGTGAGGTGGAAGATCTACAAATGGTATGAAGAGCCGTCTGTGATTAATTTTGTTAGATTTGGTGATATCGATGAATAAAATAAAATAGATGAATGTGGCATTTCTTTTGCGTTACCATGTGTGCTTATAAAGTGTGAGGTGGAAGATCTACAAATGGTATGAAGAGCCGTCTGTGATTAATTTTGTTAGATTTGGTGATATCGATGAATAAAGTAAAATTGATGAATGCGGCATTTCTTTTCCGTTACCATGTGTGCTTATAAAGTGTGAGGTGGAAGATCTACAAATGGTATGAAGAGCCGTCTGTGATTAATGTTGCTAGATTTGGTGATAGCGATGAATAAAATAAAATTGATGAATGCGGCATTTCTTTTCCGTTACCATGTGTGCTTATAAAGTGTGAGGTGGAAGATCTACAAATGGTATGAAGAGCCGTCTGTGATTAATTTTGTTAGATTTGGTGATATCGATAAATAAAATAAAATTGATGAATGTGGCATTTCTTTTGCGTTACCATGTGTGCTTATAAAGTGTGAGGTGGAAGATCTACAAATGGTATGAAGAGCCGTCTGTGATTAATTTTGTTAGATTTGGTGATATCGATGAATAAAGTAAAATTGATGAATGCGGTATTTCTTTTCCGTTACCATGTGTGTTTATAAAGTGTGAGGTGGAAGATCTACAAATGGTATGAAGAGCCGTCTGTGATTAATGTTGCTAGATTTGGTGATAGCGATGAATAAAATAAAATTGATGAATGCGGCATTTCTTTTCCGTTACCATGTGTGCTTATAAAGTGTGAGGTGGAAGATCTACAAATGGTATGAAGAGCCGTCTGTGATTAATTTTGTTAGATTTGGTGATATCGATGAATAAATTAAAATTGATGAATGTGGCATTTCTTTTGCGTTACCATGTGTGCTTATAAAGTGTGAGGTGGAAGATCTACAAATGGTATGAAGAGCAGTCTGTGATTAATTTTGTTAGATTTGGTGATATCGATGAATAAAGTAAAATTGATGAATGCGGCATTTCTTTTCCGTTACCATGTGTGCTTATAAAGTGTGAGGTGGAAGATCTACAAATGGTATGAAGAGCAGTCTGTGATTAATTTTGTTAGATTTGGTGATATCGATGAATAAAGTAAAATTGATGAATGCGGCATTTCTTTTCCGTTACCATGTGTGCTTATAAAGTGTGAGGTGGAAGATCTACAAATGGTATGAAGAGCCGTCTGTGATTAATGTTGCTAGATTTGGTGATAGCGATGAATAAAATAAAATTGATGAATGCGGCATTTCTTTTCCGTTACCATGTGTGCTTATAAAGTGTGAGGTGGAAGATCTACAAATGGTATGAAGAGCCGTCTGTGATTAATTTTGTTAGATTTGGTGATATCGATGAATAAAATAAAATTGATGAATGTGGCATTTCTTTTGCGTTACCATGTGTGCTTATAAAGTGTGAGGTGGAAGATCTACAAATGGTATGAAGAGCCGTCTGTGATTAATTTTGTTAGATTTGGTGATATCGATGAATAAAGTAAAATTGATGAATGCGGTATTTCTTTTCCGTTACCATGTGTGTTTATAAAGTGTGAGGTGGAAGATCTACAAATGGTATGAAGAGCCGTCTGTGATTAATGTTGCTAGATTTGGTGATAGCGATGAATAAAATAAAATTGATGAATGCGGCATTTCTTTTCCGTTACCATGTGTGCTTATAAAGTGTGAGGTGGAAGATCTACAAATGGTATGAAGAGCCGTCTGTGATTAATTTTGTTAGATTTGGTGATATCGATGAATAAATTAAAATTGATGAATGTGGCATTTCTTTTGCGTTACCATGTGTGCTTATAAAGTGTGAGGTGGAAGATCTACAAATGGTATGAAGAGCAGTCTGTGATTAATTTTGTTAGATTTGGTGATATCGATGAATAAAGTAAAATTGATGAATGCGGCATTTCTTTTCCGTTACCATGTGTGCTTATAAAGTGTGAGGTGGAAGATCTACAAATGGTATGAAGAGCCGTCTGTGATTAATTTTGTTAGATTTGGTGATATCGATGAATAAAGTAAAATTGATGAATGCGGCATTTCTTTTCCGTTACCATGTGTGCTTATAAAGTGTGAGGTGGAAGATCTACAAATGGTATGAAGAGCCGTCTGTGATTAATTTTGTTAGATTTGGTGATATCGATGAATAAAATAAAATTGATGATAGTATCATTTCTTTTCCTTTACCGTGTGTGCTTATAAAGTGTGAGGTGGAAGATCTACAATTGGTATGAATAGATTAATTTTGCTATATTTGGTGATTTCGATTAATAAAATACAATTGATAAATGCGGTGTTTCTTTCTGTTAACGTGTGTGCTTATAAATTGTGAGGTGGGAGATCTACAAATATATGAAGTGTCGCCTTTGATTAATTTTGATAGATTTTGTGATATCGATCAAAAAAATTAAATTGATGAATGCGGCATTTCTTTTCCGTTACCGTGTGTGCTTATAAAGTGTGAGGTGGAAGATATACAAATGATATGAAGAGCCGTCTGTGATTAATTGTGCTATATTTGGTGATATCGATGAATAAAACAAAATTGATGAATGCGGCATTTCTTTTCCGTTACCATGTGTGCTTATAAAGTGTGAGGTGGAAGATCTACAAATGGTATGAAGAGCCGTCTGTGATTAATTTTGTTAGATTTGGTGATATCGATGAATAAAATAAAATTGATGAATGTGGCATTTCTTTTCTGCTACCATGTGTGCTTATAAAGTGTGAGGTGGAAGATCTACAAAAGGTATGAAGAGCCGTCTGTGATTAATTTTGTTAGATTTGGTGATATCGATGAATAAAATAAAATTGATGAATGTGGCATTTCTTTTGCGTTACCATGTGTGCTTATAAAGTGTGAGGTGGAAGATCTACAAATGGTATGAAGAGCCGTCTGTGATTAATTTTGTTAGATTTGGTGATATCGATGAATAAAGTAAAATTGATGAATGCGGCATTTCTTTTCCTTTACCATGTGTGCTTATAAAGTGTGAGGTGGAAGATCTACAAATGGTATGAAGAGCCGTCTGTGATTAATGTTGCTAGATTTGGTGAAAGCGATGAATAAAATAAAATTGATGAATGCGGCATTTCTTTTCCGTTACCATGTGTGCTTATAAAGTGTGAGGTGGAAGATCTACAAATGGTATGAAGAGCCGTCTGTGATTAATTTTGTTAGATTTGGTGATATCGATGAATAAAATAAAATTGATGAATGTGGCATTTCTTTTGCGTTACCATGTGTGCTTATAAAGTGTGAGGTGGAAGATCTACAAATGGTATGAAGAGCCGTCTGTGATTAATTTTGTTAGATTTGGTGATATCGATGAATAAAGTAAAATTGATGAATGCGGTATTTCTTTTCCGTTACCATGTGTGTTTATAAAGTGTGAGGTGGAAGATCTACAAATGGTATGAAGAGCCGTCTGTGATTAATGTTGCTAGATTTGGTGATAGCGATGAATAAAATAAAATTGATGAATGCGGCATTTCTTTTCCGTTACCATGTGTGCTTATAAAGTGTGAGGTGGAAGATCTACAAATGGTATGAAGAGCCGTCTGTGATTAATTTTGTTAGATTTGGTGATATCGATGAATAAATTAAAATTGATGAATGTGGCATTTCTTTTGCGTTACCATGTGTGCTTATAAAGTGTGAGGTGGAAGATCTACAAATGGTATGAAGAGCAGTCTGTGATTAATTTTGTTAGATTTGGTGATATCGATGAATAAAGTAAAATTGATGAATGCGGCATTTCTTTTCCGTTACCATGTGTGCTTATAAAGTGTGAGGTGGAAGATCTACAAATGGTATGAAGAGCCGTCTGTGATTAATTTTGTTAGATTTGGTGATATCGATGAATAAAATAAAATTGATGATAGTATCATTTCTTTTCCTTTACCGTGTGTGCTTATAAAGTGTGAGGTGGAAGATCTACAATTGGTATGAATAGATTAATTTTGCTATATTTGGTGATTTCGATTAATAAAATACAATTGATAAATACGGTGTTTCTTTCTGTTAACGTGTGTGCTTATAAATTGTGAGGTGGGAGATCTACAAATATATGAAGTGTCGCCTTTGATTAATTTTGATAGATTTTGTGATATCGATCAAAAAAATTAAATTGATGAATGCGGCATTTCTTTTCCGTTACCGTGTGTGCTTATAAAGTGTGAGGTGGAAGATATACAAATGATATGAAGAGCCGTCTGTGATTAATTGTGCTATATTTGGTGATATCGATGAATAAAATAAAATTGATGAATGCGGCATTTCTTTTCCGTTACCATGTGTGCTTATAAAGTGTGAGGTGGAAGATCTACAAATGGTATGAAGAGCCGTCTGTGATTAATTTTGTTAGATTTGGTGATATCGATGAATAAAATAAAATTGATGAATGTGGCATTTCTTTTCTGCTACCATGTGTGCTTATAAAGTGTGAGGTGGAAGATCTACAAAAGGTATAGAGAACCGTCTGTGATTAATGTTGCTAGATTTGGTGAGAGCGATGAATAAAACAAAATTGATGAATGCGGCATTTCTTTTCCGTTACCATGTGTGCTTAAAAAATGTGAGGTGGAAGATCTACAAATGGTATGAAGAGGCGTCTGTGATTAATTTTGTTAGATTTGGTGATATCGATGAATAAAATAAAATTGATGAATGTGGCATTTCTTTTGCGCTACCATGTGTGCTTATAAAGTGTGAGGTGGAAGATCTACAAATGGTATGAAGAGCCGTCTGTGATTAATTTTGTTAGATTTGGTGATATCGATGAATAAAGTAAAATTGATGAATGCGGCATTTCTTTTCCTTTACCATGTGTGCTTATAAAGTGTGAGGTGGAAGATCTACAAATGGTATGAAGAGCCGTCTGTGATTAATGTTGCTAGATTTGGTGATAGCGATGAATAAAATAAAATTGATGAATGCGGCATTTCTTTTCCGTTACCATGTGTGCTTATAAAGTGTGAGGTGGAAGATCTACAAATGGTATGAAGAGCCGTCTGTGATTAATTTTGTTAGATTTGGTGATATCGATGAATAAAATAAAATTGATGAATGTGGCATTTCTTTTGCGTTACCATGTGTGCTTATAAAGTGTGAGGTGGAAGATCTACAAATGGTATGAAGAGCCGTCTGTGATTAATTTTGTTAGATTTGGTGATATCGATGAATAAAGTAAAATTGATGAATGCGGTATTTCTTTTCCGTTACCATGTGTGTTTATAAAGTGTGAGGTGGAAGATCTACAAATGGTATGAAGAGCCGTCTGTGATTAATGTTGCTAGATTTGGTGATAGCGATGAATAAAATAAAATTGATGAATGCGGCATTTCTTTTCCGTTACCATGTGTGCTTATAAAGTGTGAGGTGGAAGATCTACAAATGGTATGAAGAGCCGTCTGTGATTAATTTTGTTAGATTTGGTGATATCGATGAATAAATTAAAATTGATGAATGTGGCATTTCTTTTGCGTTACCATGTGTGCTTATAAAGTGTGAGGTGGAAGATCTACAAATGGTATGAAGAGCAGTCTGTGATTAATTTTGTTAGATTTGGTGATATCGATGAATAAAGTAAAATTGATGAATGCGGCATTTCTTTTCCGTTACCATGTGTGCTTATAAAGTGTGAGGTGGAAGATCTACAAATGGTATGAAGATCCGTCTGTGATTAATGTTGCTAGATTTGGTGATAGCGATGAATAAAATAAAATTGATGAATGCGGCATTTCTTTTCCGTTACCATGTGTGCTTATAAAGTGTGAGGTGGAAGATCTACAAATGGTATGAAGAGCCGTCTGTGATTAATTTTGTTAGATTTGGTGATATCGATGAATAAAATAAAATTGATGATAGTATCATTTCTTTTCCTTTACCGTGTGTGCTTATAAAGTGTGAGGTGGAAGATCTACAATTGGTATGAATAGATTAATTTTGCTATATTTGGTGATTTCGATTAATAAAATACAATTGATAAATGCGGTGTTTCTTTCTGTTAACGTGTGTGCTTATAAAGTGTGAGGTGGGAGATCTACAAATATATGAAGTGTCGCCTTTGATTAATTTTGATAGATTTTGTGATATCGATCAAAAAAATTAAATTGATGAATGCGGCATTTCTTTTCCGTTACCGTGTGTGCTTATAAAGTGTGAGGTGGAAGATATACAAATGATATGAAGAGCCGTCTGTGATTAATTGTGCTATATTTGGTGATATCGATGAATAAAATAAAATTGATGAATGTGGCATTTCTTTTCCGTTACCATGTGTGCTTATAAAGTGTGAGGTGGAAGATCTACAAATGGTATGAAGAGCCGTCTGTGATTAATTTTGTTAGATTTGGTGACATCGATGAATAAAATAAAATTGATGAATGTGGCATTTCTTTTCTGCTACCATGTGTGCTTATAAAGTGTGAGGTGGAAGATCTACAAAAGGTATAGAGAACTGTCTGTGATTAATGTTGCTAGATTTGGTGAGAGCGATGAATAAAATAAAATTGATGAATGCGGCATTTCTTTTCCGTTACCGTGTGTGCTTATAAAGTGTGAGGTGGAAGATATACAAATGATATGAAGAGCCGTCTGTGATTAATTGTGCTATATTTGGTGATATCGATGAATAAAATAAAATTGATGAATGCGGCATTTCTTTTCCGTTACCATGTGTGCTTATAAAGTGTGAGGTGGAAGATCTACAAATGGTATGAAGAGCCGTCTGTGATTAATTTTGTTAGATTTGGTGATATCGATGAATAAAATAAAATTGATGAATGTGGCATTTCTTTTCTGCTACCATGTGTGCTTATGAAGTGTGAGGTGGAAGATCTACAAAAGGTATAGAGAACCGTCTGTGATTAATGTTGCTAGATTTGGTGAGAGCGATGAATAAAACAAAATTGATGAATGCGGCATTTCTTTTCCGTTACCATGTGTGCTTAAAAAATGTGAGGTGGAAGATCTACAAATGGTATGAAGAGGCGTCTGTGATTAATTTTGTTAGATTTGGTGATATCGATGAATAAAATAAAATTGATGAATGTGGCATTTCTTTTGCGCTACCATGTGTGCTTATAAAGTGTGAGGTGGAAGATCTACAAATGGTATGAAGAGCCGTCTGTGATTAATTTTGTTAGATTTGGTGATATCGATGAATAAAGTAAAATTGATGAATGCGGCATTTCTTTTCCTTTACCATGTGTGCTTATAAAGTGTGAGGTGGAAGATCTACAAATGGTATGAAGAGCCGTCTGTGATTAATGTTGCTAGATTTGGTGATAGCGATGAATAAAATAAAATTGATGAATGCGGCATTTCTTTTCCGTTACCATGTGTGCTTATAAAGTGTGAGGTGGAAGATCTACAAATGGTATGAAGAGCCGTCTGTGATTAATTTTGTTAGATTTGGTGATATCGATGAATAAAATAAAATTGATGAATGTGGCATTTCTTTTGCGTTACCATGTGTGCTTATAAAGTGTGAGGTGGAAGATCTACAAATGGTATGAAGAGCCGTCTGTGATTAATTTTGTTAGATTTGGTGATATCGATGAATAAAGTAAAATTGATGAATGCGGTATTTCTTTTCCGTTACCATGTGTGTTTATAAAGTGTGAGGTGGAAGATCTACAAATGGTATGAAGAGCCGTCTGTGATTAATGTTGCTAGATTTGGTGATAGCGATGAATAAAATAAAATTGATGAATGCGGCATTTCTTTTCCGTTACCATGTGTGCTTATAAAGTGTGAGGTGGAAGATCTACAAATGGTATGAAGGGCCGTCTGTGATTAATTTTGTTAGATTTGGTGATATCGATGAATAAATTAAAATTGATGAATGTGGCATTTCTTTTGCGTTACCATGTGTGCTTATAAAGTGTGAGGTGGAAGATCTACAAATGGTATGAAGAGCAGTCTGTGATTAATTTTGTTAGATTTGGTGATATCGATGAATAAAGTAAAATTGATGAATGCGGCATTTCTTTTCCGTTACCATGTGTGCTTATAAAGTGTGAGGTGGAAGATCTACAAATGGTATGAAGATCCGTCTGTGATTAATGTTGCTAGATTTGGTGATAGCGATGAATAAAATAAAATTGATGAATGCGGCATTTTTTTTCCGTTACCATGTGTGCTTATAAAGTGTGAGGTGGAAGATCTACAAATGGTATGAAGAGCCGTCTGTGATTAATTTTGTTAGATTTGGTGATATCGATGAATAAAATAAAATTGATGATAGTATCATTTCTTTTCCTTTACCGTGTGTGCTTATAAAGTGTGAGGTGGAAGATCTACAATTGGTATGAATAGATTAATTTTGCTATATTTGGTGATTTCGATTAATAAAATACAATTGATAAATGCGGTGTTTCTTTCTGTTAACGTGTGTGCTTATAAAGTGTGAGGTGGGAGATCTACAAATATATGAAGTGTCGCCTTTGATTAATTTTGATAGATTTTGTGATATCGATCAAAAAAATTAAATTGATGAATGCGGCATTTCTTTTCCGTTACCGTGTGTGCTTATAAAGTGTGAGGTGGAAGATATACAAATGATATGAAGAGCCGTCTGTGATTAATTGTGCTATATTTGGTGATATCGATGAATAAAATAAAATTGATGAATGCGGCATTTCTTTTCCGTTACCATGTGTGCTTATAAAGTGTGAGGTGGAAGATCTACAAATGGTATGAAGAGCCGTCTGTGATTAATTTTGTTAGATTTGGTGATATCGATGAATAAAATAAAATTGATGAATGTGGCATTTCTTTTCTGCTACCATGTGTGCTTATAAAGTGTGAGGTGGAAGATCTACAAAAGGTATAGAGAACCGTCTGTGATTAATGTTGCTAGATTTGGTGAGAGCGATGAATAAAACAAAATTGATGAATGCGGCATTTCTTTTCCGTTACCATGTGTGCTTAAAAAATGTGAGGTGGAAGATCTACAAATGGTATGAAGAGGCGTCTGTGATTAATTTTGTTAGATTTGGTAATATCGATGAATAAAATAAAATTGATGAATGTGGCATTTCTTTTGCGCTACCATGTGTGCTTATAAAGTGTGAGGTGGAAGATCTACAAATGGTATGAAGAGCCGTCTGTGATTAATTTTGTTAGATTTGGTGATATCGATGAATAAAGTAAAATTGATGAATGCGGCATTTCTTTTCCTTTACCATGTGTGCTTATAAAGTGTGAGGTGGAAGATCTACAAATGGTATGAAGAGCCGTCTGTGATTAATGTTGCTAGATTTGGTGATAGCGATGAATAAAATAAAATTGATGAATGCGGCATTTCTTTTCCGTTACCATGTGTGCTTATAAAGTGTGAGGTGGAAGATCTACAAATGGTATGAAGAGCCGTCTGTGATTAATTTTGTTAGATTTGGTGATATCGATGAATAAAATAAAATTGATGAATGTGGCATTTCTTTTGCTTTACCATGTGTGCTTATAAAGTGTGAGGTGGAAGATCTACAAATGGTATGAAGAGCCGTCTGTGATTAATTTTGTTAGATTTGGTGATATCGATGAATAAAGTAAAATTGATGAATGCGGTATTTCTTTTCCGTTACCATGTGTGTTTATAAAGTGTGAGGTGGAAGATCTACAAATGGTATGAAGAGCCGTCTGTGATTAATGTTGCTAGATTTGGTGATAGCGATGAATAAAATAAAATTGATGAATGCGGCATTTCTTTTCCGTTACCATGTGTGCTTATAAAGTGTGAGGTGGAAGATCTACAAATGGTATGAAGAGCCGTCTGTGATTAATTTTGTTAGATTTGGTGATATCGATGAATAAATTAAAATTGATGAATGTGGCATTTCTTTTGCGTTACCATGTGTGCTTATAAAGTGTGAGGTGGAAGATCTACAAATGGTATGAAGAGCAGTCTGTGATTAATTTTGTTAGATTTGGTGATATCGATGAATAAAGTAAAATTGATGAATGCGGCATTTCTTTTCCGTTACCATGTGTGCTTATAAAGTGTGAGGTGGAAGATCTACAAATGGTATGAAGATCCGTCTGTGATTAATGTTGCTAGATTTGGTGATAGCGATGAATAAAATAAAATTGATGAATGCGGCATTTCTTTTCCGTTACCATGTGTGCTTATAAAGTGTGAGGTGGAAGATCTACAAATGGTATGAAGAGCCGTCTGTGATTAATTTTGTTAGATTTGGTGATATCGATGAATAAAATAAAATTGATGATAGTATCATTTCTTTTCCTTTACCGTGTGTGCTTATAAAGTGTGAGGTGGAAGATCTACAATTGGTATGAATAGATTAATTTTGCTATATTTGGTGATTTCGATTAATAAAATACAATTGATAAATGCGGTGTTTCTTTCTGTTAACGTGTGTGCTTATAAAGTGTGAGGTGGGAGATCTACAAATATATGAAGTGTCGCCTTTGATTAATTTTGATAGATTTTGTGATATCGATCAAAAAAATTAAATTGATGAATGCGGCATTTCTTTTCCGTTACCGTGTGTGCTTATAAAGTGTGAGGTGGAAGATATACAAATGATATGAAGAGCCGTCTGTGATTAATTGTGCTATATTTGGTGATATCGATGAATAAAATAAAATTGATGAATGCGGCATTTCTTTTCCGTTACCATGTGTGCTTATAAAGTGTGAGGTGGAAGATCTACAATGGTATGAAGAGGCGTCTGTGATTAATTTTGTTAGATTTGGTGATATCGATGAATAAAATAAAATTGATGAATGTGGCATTTCTTTTGCGTTACCATGTGTGCTTATAAAGTGTGAGGTGGAAGATCTACAAATGGTATGAAGAGCCGTCTGTGATTAATGTTGCTAGATTTGGTGATAGCGATGAATAAAATAAAATTGATGAATGCGGCATTTCTTTTCCGTTACCATGTGCGCTTATAAAGTGTGAGGTGGAAGATCTACAAATGGTATGAAGAGCCGTCTGTGATTAATTTTGTTAGATTTGGTGATATCGATGAATAAAATAAAATTGATGAATGTGGCATTTCTTTTGCGTTACCATGTGTGCTTATAAAGTGTGAGGTGGAAGATCTACAAATGGTATGAAGAGCCGTCTGTGATTAATTTTGTTAGATTTGGTGATATCGATGAATAAAGTAAAATTGATGAATGCGGCATTTCTTTTCCGTTACCATGTGTGCTTATAAAGTGTGAGGTGGGAGATCTACAAATGGTATGAAGAGCCGTCTGTGATTAATTTTGCTAGATTTGGTGATATCGATGAATAAACTACAATTGATTAATGCGGAATTTCTTTTCCGTTACCATGTGTGCTTATAAAGTGTGAGGTGGAAGATCTACAAATGGTATGAAGAGCCGTCTGTGATTAATTTTGTTAGATTTGGTGATATCGATGAATAAAGTAAAATTGATGAATGCGGCATTTCTTTTCCTTTACCATGTGTGCTTATAAAGTGTGAGGTGGAAGATCTACAAATGGTATGAAGAGCCGTCTGTGATTAATGTTGCTAGATTTGGTGATAGCGATGAATAAAATAAAATTGATGAATGCGGCATTTCTTTTCCGTTACCATGTGTGCTTATAAAGTGTGAGGTGGAAGATCTACAAATGGTATGAAGAGCCGTCTGTGATTAATTTTGTTAGATTTGGTGATATCGATGAATAAAATAAAATTGATGAATGTGGCATTTCTTTTGCTTTACCATGTGTGCTTATAAAGTGTGAGGTGGAAGATCTACAAATGGTATGAAGAGCCGTCTGTGATTAATTTTGTTAGATTTGGTGATATCGATGAATAAAGTAAAATTGATGAATGCGGTATTTCTTTTCCGTTACCATGTGTGTTTATAAAGTGTGAGGTGGAAGATCTACAAATGGTATGAAGAGCCGTCTGTGATTAATGTTGCTAGATTTGGTGATAGCGATGAATAAAATAAAATTGATGAATGCGGCATTTCTTTTCCGTTACCATGTGTGCTTATAAAGTGTGAGGTGGAAGATCTACAAATGGTATGAAGAGCCGTCTGTGATTAATTTTGTTAGATTTGGTGATATCGATGAATAAATTAAAATTGATGAATGTGGCATTTCTTTTGCGTTACCATGTGTGCTTATAAAGTGTGAGGTGGAAGATCTACAAATGGTATGAAGAGCAGTCTGTGATTAATTTTGTTAGATTTGGTGATATCGATGAATAAAGTAAAATTGATGAATGCGGCATTTCTTTTCCGTTACCATGTGTGCTTATAAAGTGTGAGGTGGAAGATCTACAAATGGTATGAAGATCCGTCTGTGATTAATGTTGCTAGATTTGGTGATAGCGATGAATAAAATAAAATTGATGAATGCGGCATTTCTTTTCCGTTACCATGTGTGCTTATAAAGTGTGAGGTGGAAGATCTACAAATGGTATGAAGAGCCGTCTGTGATTAATTTTGTTAGATTTGGTGATATCGATGAATAAAATAAAATTGATGATAGTATCATTTCTTTTCCTTTACCGTGTGTGCTTATAAAGTGTGAGGTGGAAGATCTACAATTGGTATGAATAGATTAATTTTGCTATATTTGGTGATTTCGATTAATAAAATACAATTGATAAATGCGGTGTTTCTTTCTGTTAACGTGTGTGCTTATAAAGTGTGAGGTGGGAGATCTACAAATATATGAAGTGTCGCCTTTGATTAATTTTGATAGATTTTGTGATATCGATCAAAAAAATTAAATTGATGAATGCGGCATTTCTTTTCCGTTACCGTGTGTGCTTATAAAGTGTGAGGTGGAAGATATACAAATGATATGAAGAGCCGTCTGTGATTAATTGTGCTATATTTGGTGATATCGATGAATAAAATAAAATTGATGAATGCGGCATTTCTTTTCCGTTACCATGTGTGCTTATAAAGTGTGAGGTGGAAGATCTACAATGGTATGAAGAGGCGTCTGTGATTAATTTTGTTAGATTTGGTGATATCGATGAATAAAATAAAATTGATGAATGTGGCATTTCTTTTGCGTTACCATGTGTGCTTATAAAGTGTGAGGTGGAAGATCTACAAATGGTATGAAGAGCCGTCTGTGATTAATGTTGCTAGATTTGGTGATAGCGATGAATAAAATAAAATTGATGAATGCGGCATTTCTTTTCCGTTACCATGTGTGCTTATAAAGTGTGAGGTGGAAGATCTACAAATGGTATGAAGAGCCGTCTGTGATTAATTTTGTTAGATTTGGTGATATCGATGAATAAAATAAAATTGATGAATGTGGCATTTCTTTTGCGTTACCATGTGTGCTTATAAAGTGTGAGGTGGAAGATCTACAAATGGTATGAAGAGCCGTCTGTGATTAATTTTGTTAGATTTGGTGATATCGATGAATAAAGTAAAATTGATGAATGCGGTATTTCTTTTCCGTTACCATGTGTGTTTATAAAGTGTGAGGTGGAAGATCTACAAATGGTATGAAGAGCCGCCTGTGATTAATGTTGCTAGATTTGGTGATAGCGATGAATAAAATAAAATTGATGAATGCGGCATTTCTTTTCCGTTACCATGTGTGCTTATAAAGTGTGAGGTGGGAGATCTACAAATGGTATGAAGAGCCGTCTGTGATTAATTTTGCTAGATTTGGTGATATCGATGAATAAACTACAATTGATTAATGCGGAATTTCTTTTCCGTTACCATGTGTGCTTATAAAGTGTGAGGTGGTAGATCTACAAATGTATGAAGTGTCGCCTTTGATTAATTTTGCTAGATTTGGTGATATCGATCAAAAAAATTAAATTGATGAATGCGGCATTTCTTTTCCGTTACCGTGTGTGCATATAAAGTGTGAGGTGGAAGACATATGGTATAGAGAGCGGGCTGTGATTAATTGTGCTAGATTTGGTGATAGCGATGAATAAAATAAAATTGATGAATTCGGCATTTCTTTTCCGTTACCATGTGTGCTTACAAAGTGTGAGGTGGAAGATCTACAAATGGTATAATTTTGCTAGATTTGGTGATATCGATGAATAAAATAAAATTGATGAATGCGGCATTTCTTTTCCGTTATTATGTGTGCTTATAAAGTGTGAGGTGGAAGATCTACAAATGGTATAGAGAGCCGTCTGTGATTTATTGTGCTATATTTGGTGATTTCGATTAATAACATACAAATGATAAATGCGATGTTTCTTTTCTGTTAACGTGTGTGCTTATAAAGTGTGAGAGGGAAGATCTACAAATGGTATAGAAAGTAGCCTGGGACTAATTTTGCTAGATTTTGTGGTATCGACCAAAAAAATAAAATTGATGAATACGGCATTTCTATTCCGTTAACGTGTATGCTTTAAAGTGGAGGTGGGAGATCTACAAATGTATGAAGTGTCGCCTTTGATTAATTTTGCTAGATTTGGTGATATCGATCAAAAAAATTAAATTGATGAATGCGGCATTTCTTTTCCGTTACCGTGTGTGCATATAAAGTGTGAGGTGGAAGACATATGGTATAGAGAGCCGTCTGTGATTAATTGTGCTAGATTTGGTGATAGCGATGAATAAAATAAAATTGATGAATTCGGCATTTCTTTTCCGTTACCATGTGTGCTTACAAAGTGTGAGGTGGAAGATCTACAAATGGTATAATTTTGCTAGATTTGGTGATATCGATGAATAAAATAAAATTGATGAATGCGGCATTTCTTTTCCGTTATTATGTGTGCTTATAAAGTGTGAGGTGGAAGATCTACAAATGGTATAGAGAGACGTCTGTGACTAATTTTGCTATATTTGGTGATTTCGATTAATAAAATACAATTGATAAATGCGGTGTTTCTTTTCTGTTTACGTGTGTGCTTATAAAGTGTGAGGTGGTAGATCTACAAATGTATGAAGTGTCGCCTTTGATTAATTTTGCTAGATTTGGTGATATCGATAAAAAAAATAAAATGTATGAATGCGGCATTTCTTTTGCGTTACCATGTGTGCTTATAAAGTGTGAGGTGGAAGATCTACAAATGGTATGAAGAGCCGTCTGTGATTAATTTTGTTAGATTGGGTGATATCGATGAATAAAATAAAATTGATGAATGTGGCATTTCTTTTCTGCTACCATGTGTGCTTATAAAGTGTGAGGTGGAAGATCTACAAAAGGTATAGAGAACCGTCTGTGATTAATGTAGCTAGATTTGGTGAGAGCGATGAATAAAACAAAATTGATGAATGCGGCATTTCTTTTCCGTTACCATGTGTGCTTAAAAAATGTGAGGTGGAAGATCTACAAATGATATGAAGAGCCGCCTGTGATTAATTTTGTTAGATTTGGTGATATCGATGAATAAAATAAAATTGATGAATGTGGCATTTCTTTTGCGTTACCATGTGTGCTTATAAAGTGTGAGGTGGAAGATCTACAAATGGTATGAAGAGCCGTCTGTGATTAATTTTGTTAGATTTGGTGATATCGATGAATAAAGTAAAATTGATGAATGCGGCATTTCTTTTCCGTTACCATGTGTGCTTATAAAGTGTGAGGTGGGAGATCTGTGATTAATGTTGCTAGATTTGGTGATAGCGATGAATAAAATAAAATTGATGAATGCGGCATTTCTTTTCCGTTACCATGTGTGCTTATAAAGTGTGAGGTGGAAGATCTACAAATGGTATGAAGAGCCGTCTGTGATTAATTTTGTTAGATGTGGTGATATCGATGAATAAAATAAAATTGATGAATGTGGCATTTCTTTTGCGTTACCATGTGTGCTTATAAAGTGTGAGGTGGAAGATCTACAAATGGTATGAAGAGCCGTCTGTGATTAATTTTGTTAGATTTGGTGATATCGATGAATAAAGTAAAATTGATGAATGCGGTATTTCTTTTCCGTTACCATGTGTGTTTATAAAGTGTGAGGTGGAAGATCTACAAATGGTATGAAGAGCCGTCTGTGATTAATGTTGCTAGATTTGGTGATAGCGATGAATAAAATAAAATTGATGAATGCGGCATTTCTTTCCCGTTACCATGTGTGCTTATAAAGTGTGAGGTGGAAGATCTACAAATGGTATGAAGAGCCGTCTGTGATTAATGTTGCTAGATTTGGTGATAGCGATGAATAAAATAAAATTGATGAATGCGGCATTTCTTTTCCGTTACCATGTGTGCTTATAAAGTGTGAGGTGGGAGATCTACAAATGTATGAAGTGTCGCCTTTGATTAATTTTGCTAGATTTGGTGATATCGATGAATAAAATAAAATTGATGAATGTGGCATTTCTTTTGCGTTACCATGTGTGCTTATAAAGTGTGAGGTGGAAGATCTACAAATGGTATGAAGAGCCGTCTGTGATTAATGTTGCTAGATTTGGTGATTTCGATTAATAAAATAAAATTGATAAATGCGGTGTTTCTTTCTGTTAACGTGTGTGCTTATAAAGTGTGAGGTGGGAGATCTACAAATATATGAAGTGTCGCCTTTGATTAATTTTGTTAGATTTGGTGATATCGATGAATAAAATAAAATTGATGAATGTGGCATTTCTTTTGCGTTACCATGTGTGCTTATAAAGTGTGAGGTGGAAGATCTACAAATGGTATGAAGAGCCGTCTGTGATTAATTTTGTTAGATTTGGTGATATCGATGAATAAAATAAAATTGATGATAGTATCATTTCTTTTCCTTTACCGTGTGTGCTTATAAAGTGTGAGGTGGAAGATCTACAAATGGTATGAAGTGCCGTCTGTGATTAATTTTGTTAGATTTGGTGATATCGATGAATAAATTAAAATTGATGAATGCGGCATTTCTTTCCCGTTACCATGTGTGCTTATAAAGTGTGAGGTGGAAGATCTACAAATGGTATGAAGAGCCGTCTGTGATTAATGTTGCTAGATTGGGTAATAGCGATGAATAAAATAAAATTGATGAATGCGGCATTTCTTTTGCGTTACCATGTGTGCTTATAAAGTGTGAGGTGGAAGATCTACAAATGGTATGAAGAGCCGTCTGTGATTAATGTTGCTAGATTTGGTGATTTCGATTAATAAAATAAAATTGATAAATGCGGTGTTTCTTTCTGTTACCGTGTGTGCTTATAAAGTGTGAGGTGGAAGATCTACAATTGGTATGAATAGATTAATTTTGCTATATTTGGTGATTTCGATTAATAAAATACATTTGATAAATGCGGTGTTTCTTTCTGTTAACGTGTGTGCTTATAAAGTGTGAGGTGGGAGATCTACAAATATATGAAGTGTCGCCTTTGATTAATTTTGATAGATTTTGTGATATCGATCAAAAAAATTAAATTGATGAATGCGGCATTTCTTTTCCGTTACCGTGTGTGCTTATAAAGTGTGAGGTGGAAGATATACAAATGATATGAAGAGCCTTCTGTGATTAATTGTGCTATATTTGGTGATATCGATGAATAAAATAAAATTGATGAATGCGGCATTTCTTTTCCGTTACCATGTGTGCTTATAAAGTGTGAGGTGGAAGATCTACAAATGGTATGAAGAGCCGTCTGTGATTAATTTTGTTAGATTTGGTGATATCGATGAATAAAATAAAATTGATGAATGTGGCATTTCTTTTCTGCTACCATGTGTGCTTATAAAGTGTGAGGTGGAAGATCTACAAAAGGTATAGAGAACCGTCTGTGATTAATGTTGCTAGATTTGGTGAGAGCGATGAATAAAACAAAATTGATGAATGCGGCATTTCTTTTCCGTTACCATGTGTGCTTAAAAAATGTGAGGTGGAAGATCTACAAATGGTATGAAGAGGCGTCTGTGATTAATTTTGTTAGATTTGGTGATATCGATGAATAAAATAAAATTGATGAATGTGGCATTTCTTTTGCGTTACCATGTGTGCTTATAAAGTGTGAGGTGGAAGATCTACAAATGGTATGAAGAGCCGTCTGTGATTAATTTTGTTAGATTTGGTGATATCGATGAATAAAGTAAAATTGTTGAATGCGGCATTTCTTTTCCGTTACCATGTGTGCTTATAAAGTGTGAGGTGGAAGATCTACAAATGGTATGAAGAGCCGTCTGTGATTAATGTTGCTAGATTTGGTGATAGCGATGAATAAAATAAAATTGATGAATGCGGCATTTCTTTTCCGTTACCATGTGTGCTTATAAAGTGTGAGGTGGAAGATCTACAAATGGTATGAAGAGCCGTCTGTGATTAATTTTGTTAGATTTGGTGATATCGATGAATAAAATAAAATTGATGAATGTGGCATTTCTTTTGCGTTACCATGTGTGCTTATAAAGTGTGAGGTGGAAGATCTACAAATGGTATGAAGAGCCGTCTGTGATTAATTTTGTTAGATTTGGTGATATCGATGAATAAAGTAAAATTGATGAATGCGGTATTTCTTTTCCGTTACCATGTGTGTTTATAAAGTGTGAGGTGGAAGATCTACAAATGGTATGAAGAGCCGCCTGTGATTAATGTTGCTAGATTTGGTGATAGCGATGAATAAAATAAAATTGATGAATGCGGCATTTCTTTTCCGTTACCATGTGTGCTTATAAAGTGTGAGGTGGGAGATCTACAAATGGTATGAAGAGCCGTCTGTGATTAATTTTGCTAGATTTGGTGATATCGATGAATAAACTACAATTGATGAATGCGGAATTTCTTTTCCGTTACCATGTGTGCATATAAAGTGTGAGGTGGAAGATCTACAATTGGTATGAAGAGACGTCTGTGACTAATTTTGCTATATTTGGTGATTTCGATTAATAAAATACAATTGATAAATGCGGTGTTTCTTTTCTGTTTACGTGTGTGCTTATAAAGTGTGAGGTGGTAGATCTACAAATGTATGAAGTGTCGCCTTTGATTAATTTTGCTAGATTTGGTGATATCGATCAAAAAAATTAAATTGATGAATGCGGCATTTCTTTTCCGTTACCGTGTGTGCATATAAAGTGTGAGGTGGAAGACATATGGTATAGAGAGCCGTCTGTGATTAATTGTGCTAGATTTGGTGATAGCGATGAATAAAATAAAATTGATGAATTCGGCATTTCTTTTCCGTTACCATGTGTGCTTACAAAGTGTGAGGTGGAAGATCTACAAATGGTATAATTTTGCTAGATTTGGTGATATCGATGAATAAAATAAAATTGATGAATGCGGCATTTCTTTTCCGTTATTATGTGTGCTTATAAAGTGTGAGGTGGAAGATCTACAAATGGTATAGAGAGCCGTCTGTGATTTATTGTGCTATATTTGGTGATTTCGATTAATAACATACAAATGATAAATGCGATGTTTCTTTTCTGTTAACGTGTGTGCTTATAAAGTGTGAGAGGGAAGATCTACAAATGGTATAGAAAGTAGCCTGGGACTAATTTTGCTAGATTTTGTGGTATCGACCAAAAAAATAAAATTGATGAATACGGCATTTCTATTCCGTTAACGTGTATGCTTTAAAGTGGAGGTGGGAGATCTACAAATGTATGAAGTGTCGCCTTTGATTAATTTTGCTAGATTTGGTGATATCGATCAAAAAAATTAAATTGATGAATGCGGCATTTCTTTTCCGTTACCGTGTGTGCATATAAAGTGTGAGGTGGAAGACATATGGTATAGAGAGCCGTCTGTGATTAATTGTGCTAGATTTGGTGATAGCGATGAATAAAATAAAATTGATGAATTCGGCATTTCTTTTCCGTTACCATGTGTGCTTACAAAGTGTGAGGTGGAAGATCTACAAATGGTATAATTTTGCTAGATTTGGTGATATCGATGAATAAAATAAAATTGATGAATGCGGCATTTCTTTTCCGTTATTATGTGTGCTTATAAAGTGTGAGGTGGAAGATCTACAAATGGTATAGAGAGACGTCTGTGACTAATTTTGCTATATTTGGTGATTTCGATTAATAAAATACAATTGATAAATGCGGTGTTTCTTTTCTGTTTACGTGTGTGCTTATAAAGTGTGAGGTGGTAGATCTACAAATGTATGAAGTGTCGCCTTTGATTAATTTTGCTAGATTTGGTGATATCGATAAAAAAAATAAAATGTATGAATGCGGCATTTCTTTTGCGTTACCATGTGTGCTTATAAAGTGTGAGGTGGAAGATCTACAAATGGTATGAAGAGCCGTCTGTGATTAATTTTGTTAGATTTGGTGATATCGATGAATAAAATAAAATTGATGAATGTGGCATTTCTTTTCTGCTACCATGTGTGCTTATAAAGTGTGAGGTGGAAGATCTACAAAAGGTATAGAGAACCGTCTGTGATTAATGTAGCTAGATTTGGTGAGAGCGATGAATAAAACAAAATTGATGAATGCGGCATTTCTTTTCCGTTACCATGTGTGCTTAAAAAATGTGAGGTGGAAGATCTACAAATGATATGAAGAGCCGCCTGTGATTAATTTTGTTAGATTTGGTGATATCGATGAATAAAATAAAATTGATGAATGTGGCATTTCTTTTGCGTTACCATGTGTGCTTATAAAGTGTGAGGTGGAAGATCTACAAATGGTATGAAGAGCCGTCTGTGATTAATTTTGTTAGATTTGGTGATATCGATGAATAAAGTAAAATTGATGAATGCGGCATTTCTTTTCCGTTACCATGTGTGCTTATAAAGTGTGAGGTGGGAGATCTGTGATTAATGTTGCTAGATTTGGTGATAGCGATGAATAAAATAAAATTGATGAATGCGGCATTTCTTTTCCGTTACCATGTGTGCTTATAAAGTGTGAGGTGGAAGATCTACAAATGGTATGAAGAGCCGTCTGTGATTAATTTTGTTAGATTTGGTGATATCGATGAATAAAATAAAATTGATGAATGTGGCATTTCTTTTGCGTTACCATGTGTGCTTATAAAGTGTGAGGTGGAAGATCTACAAATGGTATGAAGAGCCGTCTGTGATTAATTTTGTTAGATTTGGTGATATCGATGAATAAAGTAAAATTGATGAATGCGGTATTTCTTTTCCGTTACCATGTGTGTTTATAAAGTGTGAGGTGGAAGATCTACAAATGGTATGAAGAGCCGTCTGTGATTAATGTTGCTAGATTTGGTGATAGCGATGAATAAAATAAAATTGATGAATGCGGCATTTCTTTTCCGTTACCATGTGTGCTTATAAAGTGTGAGGTGGAAGATCTACAAATGGTATGAAGAGCCGTCTGTGATTAATTTTGTTAGATTTGGTGATATCGATGAATAAAATAAAATTGATGATAGTATCATTTCTTTTCCTTTACCGTGTGTGCTTATAAAGTGTGAGGTGGAAGATCTACAAATGGTATGAAGAGCCGTCTGTGATTAATTTTGTTAGATTTGGTGATATCGATGAATAAAATAAAATTGATGAATGTGGCATTTCTTTTGCGTTACCATGTGTGCTTATAAAGTGTGAGGTGGAAGATCTACAAATGGTATGAAGAGCCGTCTGTGATTAATTTTGTTAGATTTGGTGATATCGATGAATAAAGTAAAATTGATGAATTCGGCATTTCTTTCCCGTTACCATGTGTGCTTATAAAGTGTGAGGTGGAAGATCTACAAATGGTATGAAGAGCCGTCTGTGATTAATGTTGCTAGATTTGGTGATAGCGATGAATAAAATAAAATTGATGAATGCGGCATTTCTTTTCCGTTACCATGTGTGCTTATAAAGTGTGAGGTGGGAGATCTACAAATGTATGAAGTGTCGCCTTTGATTAATTTTGCTAGATTTGGTGATATCGATGAATAAAATAAAATTGATGAATGTGGCATTTCTTTTGCGTTACCATGTGTGCTTATAAAGTGTGAGGTGGAAGATCTACAAATGGTATGAAGAGCCGTCTGTGATTAATGTTGCTAGATTTGGTGATTTCGATTAATAAAATAAAATTGATAAATGCGGTGTTTCTTTCTGTTAACGTGTGTGCTTATAAAGTGTGAGGTGGGAGATCTACAAATATATGAAGTGTCGCCTTTGATTAATTTTGTTAGATTTGGTGATATCGATGAATAAAATAAAATTGATGAATGTGGCATTTCTTTTGCGTTACCATGTGTGCTTATAAAGTGTGAGGTGGAAGATCTACAAATGGTATGAAGAGCCGTCTGTGATTAATTTTGTTAGATTTGGTGATATCGATGAATAAATTAAAATTGATGAATGCGGCATTTCTTTCCCGTTACCATGTGTGCTTATAAAGTGTGAGGTGGAAGATCTACAAATGGTATGAAGAGCCGTCTGTGATTAATGTTGCTAGATTGGGTAATAGCGATGAATAAAATAAAATTGATGAATGCGGCATTTCTTTTGCGTTACCATGTGTGCTTATAAAGTGTGAGGTGGAAGATCTACAAATGGTATGAAGAGCCGTCTGTGATTAATGTTGCTAGATTTGGTGATTTCGATTAATAAAATAAAATTGATAAATGCGGTGTTTCTTTCTGTTACCGTGTGTGCTTATAAAGTGTGAGGTGGAAGATATACAAATGATATGAAGAGCCGTCTGTGATTAATTGTGCTATATTTGGTGATATCGATGAATAAAATAAAATTGATGATTGCGGCATTTCTTTTCCGTTACCATGTGTGCTTATAAAGTGTGCGGTGGAAGACATATGTTATAGAGAGCCGTCTGTGATTAATTTTGCTAGATGTGGTGATATCGATGAATAAACTACAACTGATGAATGCGGCATTTCTTTTCCGTTCCAATGGGTGCTTATAAAGTGTGAGGTGGAAGATCTACAAATGGTATGAAGAGCCGTCTGTGATTAATTTTGCTAGATTTGGTGATATCGATGAATAAACTACAATTGATGAATGCGGCATTTCTTTTCCTTTACCGTGTACGCTTATAAAGTGTGCGGTGGAAGACATATGGTATAGAGAGCCGTCTGTGATTAATTTTGCCAGATTTGGTGGTAGCGATGAATAAAATAAAATTGATGAATGCGGCATTTCTTTTCCGTTACCATGTGTGCTTATAAAGTGTGAGGTGGAAGATCTACAAATGGTATGAAAAGCCGTCTGTGATTAATTTTGCTAGATTTGGTGATATCGATGAATAAACTACAATTGATGAATGCGGAATTTCTTTTCCGTTACCATGTGTGCTTATAAAGTGTGAGGTGGAAGATATACAATTGGTATGAAGAGACGTCTGTGATTAATTTTTCTATATTTGGTGATTTCGATTAATAAAATACAATTGATAAATGCGGTGCTTCTTTTCTGTTTACGTGTGTGCTTATAAAGTGTGAGGTGGTAGATCTACAAATGTATGAAGTGTCGCCTTTGATTAATTTTGCTAGATTTGGTGATATCGATCAAACAAATAAAATTGATAATGCGGCATTTCTTTTCCGTTACCGTGTGTGCTTATAAAGTGTGAGGTGGAAGACATATGGTATAGAGAGCCGTCTGTGATTAATTTTGCTAGATTTGGTGATAGCGATGAATAAAATAAAATTGATGAATTCGGCATTTCTTTTCCGTTACCATGTGTGCTTACAAAGTGTGAGGTGGAAGATCTACAAATGGTATGAAGAGCCGTCTGTGATTAATTTTGCTAGATTTGGTGATATCGATGAATAAAATAAAATTGATGAATGCGGCATTTCTTTTCCGTTATTATGTGTGCTTATAAAGTGTGAGGTGGAAGATCTACAAATGGTATAGAGAGCCGTCTGGGACTAGTTTTGCTAGATTTTGTGGTATCGACCAAAAAAATAAAATTGATGAATGCGGTATTTCTATTCCGTTAGAGTGTATGCTTTAAAGTGGAGGTGGGCGATCTACAAATGTATGAAGTGTCGCCTTTTATTAATTTTGCTATATTTGGTGATATCGATGAATAAAATAAAATTAGTGAATTCGGCATTTCTTTTCCGTTACCGCGTGTGCTTATAAAGTGTGAGGTGGGAGATCTAAAATGTATGAAGTGTCGTCTTTGATTAATTTTGCTATATTTGGTGATATCGATGAATAAAATAAAATTAGTGAATTCGGCATTTCTTTTCCTTTACCATGTGCGCTTATAAAGTGTGAGGTGGAAGATCTACAAATGGTATGAAGATTCGTCTGTGATTAATTGTGCTATATCTGGTGATATCGATGAATAAACTACAATTGATGAATGCGGCATTTCTTTTCCGTTCCAATGGGTGCTTATAAAGTGTGAGGCGGAAGATCTACAAATGGTATGAAGAGCCGTCTGTGATTAATTTTGCTAGATTTGGTGATATCGATGAATAAACTACAATTGATGAATGCGGCATTTCTTTTCCTTTACCGTGTGTGCTTATAAAGTGTGAGGTGGAAGATCTACAAATGGTATGAAGAGCCGTCTGTGATTAATATTGCTAGATTTGGTGATAGCGATGATAAAATAAAATTGATGAATTCGGCATTTCTTTTCCGTTTCCATGTGTGCTGATAAAGTGTGAGGTGGAAGATCTACAAATGGTATAGAGAGCCGTCTGGGACAAGTTTTGCTAGATTTTGTGGTATCGAACAAAAAAATAAAATTGATGAATGCGGCATTTCTATTCCGTTAGCGTGTATGCTTTAAAGTGGAGGTGGGAGATCTACAAATGTATGAAGTGTCGCCTTTGATTAATTTTGCTATATTTGGTGATATCGATGAATAAAATAAAATTAGTGAATTCGGCATTTCTTTTCCGTTAACGCGTGTGCTTATAAAGTGTGAGGTGGGAGATCTAAAATGTATGAAGTGTCGCCTTTGATTAATTTAGCTAGATTTGTTGATATCGATGAATAAACTACAATTGATGAATGCGGCATTTCTTTTCCTTTACCATGTGCGCTTATAAAGTGTGAGGTGGAAGATCTACAAATGGTATGAAGAGCTGTCTGTGATTAATTGTGCTATATTTGGTGATAGCGATGAATAAAATAAAATTGATGAATGCGGCATTCCTCTTCCGTTACCTTGTGCGCTTATAAAGTGTGAGCTGGAAGATCTACAAATGGTATGAAGAACCGTCTGTAATTAATTATGCCATATTTGGTGATAGCGATGAATAAAATAAAATTTATGAATGCGGAATTTCTTTTCCGTTACCATGTGCGCTTATAAAGTGTGAGTCGGAAGATCTACAAATGGTATGAAGAGCCGTCTGTGATTAATTTTGGTAGATTTGGTGGTATCGATCAAAAAAATAAAATTGATGAATGCGGCATTTCTTTTCCGTTACCGTGTGTGCTTATAAAGTGTGAGGTGGAAGATATACAAATGATATGAAGAGCCGTCTGTGATTAATTGTGCTATATTTGGTGATATCGATGAATAAAATAAAATTGATGAATGCGGCATTTCTTTTCCGTTAACATGTTTGCTTATAAAGTGTGCGGTGGAAGACATATGTTATAGAGAGCCGTCTGTGATTAATTTTGCTAGATGTGGTGATATCGATGAATAAACTACAACTGATGAATGCGGCATTTCTTTTCCGTTCCAATGGGTGCTTATAAAGTGTGAGGTGGAAGATCTACAAATGGTATGAATAGCCGTCTGTGATTAATTTTGCTAGATTTGGTGATATCGATGAATAAACTACAATTGATGAATGCGGCATTTCTTTTCCTTTACCGTGTGTGCTTATAAAGTGTGCGGTGGAAGACATATGGTATAGAGAGCCGTCTGTGATTAATTTGGCTAGATTTGGTGGTAGCGATGAATAAAATAAAATTGATGAATGCGGCATTTCTTTTCCGTTACCATGTGTGCTTATAAAGTGTGAGGTGGAAGATCTACAAATGGTATGAAGAGCCGTCTGTGATTTTGCTAGATTTGGTGATATCGATGAATAAACTACAATTGATGAATGCGGAATTTCTTTTCCGTTACCATGTGTGCTTATAAAGTGTGAGGTGGAAGATCTACAATTGGTATGAAGAGACGTCTGTGACTAATTTTGCTATATTTGGTGATTTCGATTAATAAAATACAATTGATAAATGCGGTGTTTCTTTTCTGTTTACGTGTGTGCTTATAAAGTGTGAGGTGGTAGATCTACAAATGTATGAAGTGTCGCCTTTGATTAATTTTGCTAGATTTGGTGATATCGATCAAAAAAATTAAATTGATGAATGCGGCATTTCTTTTCCGTTATTATGTGTGCTTATAAAGTGTGAGGTGGAAGATCTACAAATGGTATAGAGAGCCGTCTGGGACTAGTTTTGCTAGATTTTGTGGTATCGACCAAAAAAATAAAATTGATGAATGCGGCATTTCTATTCCGTTAGCGTGTATGCTTTAAAGTGGAGGTGGGCGATCTACAAATGTATGAAGTGTCGCCTTTTATTAATTTTGTTATATTTGGTGATATCGATGAATAAAATAAAATTAGTGAATTCGGCATTTCTTTTCCGTTACCGCGTGTGCTTATAAAGTGTGAGGTGGGAGATCTAAAATGTATGAAGTGTCGCCTTTGATTAATTTTGCTATATTTGGTGATATCGATGAATAAAATAAAATTAGTGAATTCGGCATTTCTTTTCCTTTACCATGTGCGCTTATAAAGTGTGAGGTGGAAGATCTACAAATGGTATGAAGAGCCGTCTGTGATTAATATTGCTAGATTTGGTGATAGCGATGATAAAATAAAATTGATGAATTCGGCATTTCTTTTCCGTTACCATGTGTGCTTATAAAGTGTGAGGTGGAAGATCTACAAATGGTATAGAGAGCCGTCTGGGACAAGTTTTGCTAGATTTTGTGGTATCGAACAAAAAAATAAAATTGATGAATGCGGCATTTCTATTCCGTTAGCGTGTATGCTTTAAAGTGGAGGTGGGAGATCTACAAATGTATGAAGTGTCGCCTTTGATTAATTTTGCTATATTTGGTGATATCGATGAATAAAATAAAATTAGTGAATTCGGCATTTCTTTTCCGTTAACGCGTGTGCTTATAAAGTGTGAGGTGGGAGATCTAAAATGTATGAAGTGTCGCCTTTGATTAATTTAGCTAGATTTGTTGATATCGATGAATAAACTACAATTGATGAATGCGGCATTTCTTTTCCTTTACCATGTGCGCTTATAAAGTGTGAGGTGGAAGATCTACAAATGGTATGAAGAGCTGTCTGTGATTAATTGTGCTATATTTGGTGATAGCGATGAATAAAATAAAATTGATGAATGCGGCATTCCTCTTCCGTTACCTTGTGCGCTTATAAAGTGTGAGCTGGAAGATCTACAAATGGTATGAAGAACCGTCTGTAATTAATTATGCCATATTTGGTGATAGCGATGAATAAAATAAAATTTATGAATGCGGAATTTCTTTTCCGTTACCATGTGCGCTTATAAAGTGTGAGTCGGAAGATCTACAAATGGTATGAAGAGCCGTCTGTGATTAATTTTGGTAGATTTGGTGGTATCGATCAAAAAAATAAAATTGATGAATGCGGCATTTCTTTTCCGTTACCGTGTGTGCTTATAAAGTGTGAGGTGGAAGATATACAAATGATATGAAGAGCCGTCTGTGATTAATTGTGCTATATTTGGTGATATCGATGAATAAAATAAAATTGATGAATGCGGCATTTCTTTTCCGTTAACATGTTTGCTTATAAAGTGTGCGGTGGAAGACATATGTTATAGAGAGCCGTCTGTGATTAATTTTGCTAGATGTGGTGATATCGATGAATAAACTACAACTGATGAATGCGGCATTTCTTTTCCGTTCCAATGGGTGCTTATAAAGTGTGAGGTGGAAGATCTACAAATGGTATGAATAGCCGTCTGTGATTAATTTTGCTAGATTTGGTGATATCGATGAATAAACTACAATTGATGAATGCGGCATTTCTTTTCCTTTACCGTGTGTGCTTATAAAGTGTGCGGTGGAAGACATATGGTATAGAGAGCCGTCTGTGATTAATTTGGCTAGATTTGGTGGTAGCGATGAATAAAATAAAATTGATGAATGCGGCATTTCTTTTCCGTTACCATGTGTGCTTATAAAGTGTGAGGTGGAAGATCTACAAATGGTATGAAGAGCCGTCTGTGATTTTGCTAGATTTGGTGATATCGATGAATAAACTACAATTGATGAATGCGGAATTTCTTTTCCGTTACCATGTGTGCTTATAAAGTGTGAGGTGGAAGATCTACAATTGGTATGAAGAGACGTCTGTGACTAATTTTGCTATATTTGGTGATTTCGATTAATAAAATACAATTGATAAATGCGGTGTTTCTTTTCTGTTTACGTGTGTGCTTATAAAGTGTGAGGTGGTAGATCTACAAATGTATGAAGTGTCGCCTTTGATTAATTTTGCTAGATTTGGTGATATCGATCAAAAAAATTAAATTGATTAATGCGGCATTTCTTTTCCGTTATTATGTGTGCTTATAAAGTGTGAGGTGGAAGATCTACAAATGGTATAGAGAGCCGTCTGGGACTAGTTTTGCTAGATTTTGTGGTATCGACCAAAAAAATAAAATTGATGAATGCGGCATTTCTATTCCGTTAGCGTGTATGCTTTAAAGTGGAGGTGGGCGATCTACAAATGTATGAAGTGTCGCCTTTTATTAATTTTGTTATATTTGGTGATATCGATGAATAAAATAAAATTAGTGAATTCGGCATTTCTTTTCCGTTACCGCGTGTGCTTATAAAGTGTGAGGTGGGAGATCTAAAATGTATGAAGTGTCGCCTTTGATTAATTTTGCTATATTTGGTGATATCGATGAATAAAATAAAATTAGTGAATTCGGCATTTCTTTTCCTTTACCATGTGCGCTTATAAAGTGTGAGGTGGAAGATCTACAAATGGTATGAAGAGCCGTCTGTGATTAATTGTGCTATATTTGGTGATATCGATGAATAAACTACAATTGATGAATGCGGGATTTCTTTTCCGTTACCATGTGTGCTTATAAAGTGTGAGGCGGAAGATCTACAAATGGTATGAAGAGCCGTCTGTGATTAATTTTGCTAGATTTGGTGATATCGATGAATAAACTACAATTGATGAATGCGGGATTTCTTTTCCGTTACCATGTGTGCTTATAAAGTGTGAGGCGGAAGATCTACAAATGGTATGAAGAGCCGTCTGTGATTAATTTTGCTAGATTTGGTGATATCGATGAATAAACTACAATTGATGAATGCGGGATTTCTTTTCCGTTACCATGTGTGCTTATAAAGTGTGAAGTGGAAGATCTACAAATGGTATGAAGAGCCGTCTGTGATTAATTTTGCTAGATTTGGTGATATCGATGAATAAACTACAATTGATGAATGCGGGATTTCTTTTCCGTTACCATGTGTGCTTATAAAGTGTGAGGCGGAAGATCTACAAATGGTATGAAGAGCCGTCTGTGATTAATTTTGCTAGATTTGGTGATATCGATGAATAAACTACAATTGATGAATGCGGCATTTCTTTTCCTTTACCGTGTGTGCTTATAAAGTGTGAGGTGGAAGATCTACAAATGGTATAGAGAGCCGTCTGGGACAAGTTTTGCTAGATTTTGTGGTATCGACCAAAAAAATAAAATTGATGAATGCGGCATTTCTATTCCGTTAGCGTGTATGCTTTAAAGTGGAGGTGGGAGATCTACAAATGTATGAAGTGTCGCCTTTGATTAATTTTGCTATATTTGGTGATATCGATGAATAAAATAAAATTAGTGGATTCGGCATTTCTTTTCCGTTACCGCGTGTGCTTATAAAGTGTGAGGTGGGAGATCTAAAATGTATGAAGTGTCGCCTTTGATTAATTTAGCTAGATTTGTTGATATCGATGAATAAACTACAATTGATGAATGCGGCATTTCTTTTCCTTTACCATGTGGGCTTAAAAAGTGTGAGGTGGAAGATCTACAAATGGTATGAAGAGCTGTCTGTGATTAATTGTGCTATATTTGGTGATAGCGATGAATAAAATAAAATTGATGAATGCGGCATTCCTCTTCCGTTACCTTGTGCGTTTATAAAGTGTGAGCTGGAAGATCTACAAATGGTATGAAGAACCGTCTGTGATTAATTGTGCCATATTTGGTGATAGCGATGAATAAAATAAAATTGATGAATGCGGAATTTCTTTTCCATGACCATGTGCGCTTATAAAGTGTGAGGCGGAAGATCTACAAATGGTATGAAGAGCCGTCTGTGATTAATTTTGGTAGATTTGGTGGTATCGATCAAAAAAATAAAATTGATGAATGCGGCATTTCTTTTCCGTTACCGTGTGTGCTTATAAAGTGTGAGGTGGAAGATTTACAAATGGTATGAAGAGAAGTCTGTAATTAATTGTGCCATATTTGGGGATAGCGATGAATAAAATAAAATTGATGAATGCGGCACTTCTTTTCCGTTACCGTGTGTGCTTATAAAGTGTGAGGTGGAAGATTTACAAATGGTATGAAGAGCCGTCTGTGCTTAATTGTGGTATATTTGGTGATATCGATGAATAAAATAAAATTGATTAATGCGGCATTTCTTTTCCGTTACCATGTGCGCTTATAAAGTGTGAGGTGGAAGATCTACAAATGGTATAAAGAGCCGTCTGTGATTAATTTTGCTAGATTTGGTGATATCGATGAATAAACTACAATTGATGAATGCGGCATTTCTTTTCCTTTACCGTGTGTGCTTATAAAGTGTGAGGTGGAAGATCTACAGTTGGTATGAAGAGACGTCTGTGATTAATTTTGCTATATTTGGTGGTATCGATCAAAAAAATAAAATTGATGAATGCGGCATTTCTTTTCCGTTACCGTGTGTGCTTATAAAGTGTGAGGTGGAAGACATATGTTATAGAGAGCCGTCTGTGTTTAATTTTGGTAGATTTGGTGATATCGATGAATAAAATAATATTGATGAATACGGCATTTCTTTTCTGTTACCACGTGCGCTTATGAAGTGTGAGGTGGAAGATCTACAAATGGTATGAAGAGCCGTCTGTGATTAATTGTGCTATATTTGGTGATAGCGATGAATAAAATAAAATTGATGAATGCGGCATTTCTTTTCCGTTACCATGTTCGCTTATAAAGTGTGAGGATGAAGATCTACAAATGGTATGAAGAGCCGTCTGTGATTAATTTTGCTATACTTGGTGGTATCGATCAAAAAAATAAAATCGATGAATGCGGCATTTATTTTCCGTTACCGTGTATGCTTATAAAATGTGAGGTGGAAGATCTACAAATGGTATGAAAAGCCGTCTGTGATCAATTCTGCTAGATTTGGTGGTATCGATCAAAAAAATAAAACTGATGAATGCGGCATTTCTTTTCCGTTACCGTTTATGCTTATAAAGTGTTAGGATGAAGATCTGCAAATGGTATGAAGAGCCGTCTGTGATTAATTTTGCTAGATTTGGTGGTATCGATCAAAAAAATAAAATTGATGAATGCGGCATTTCTTTTCCGTTAACGTGTGTGCTTATAAAGTGTGAGGTGGAAGATCTACAAATGGTATGAAGAGCCGTCTGTGATTAATTGTGCTATATTTGGTGAAAGCGATGAATAAAATAAAATTGATGAATGCGGCATTTATTTTCCGTTACCGTGTATGCTTATAAAATGTGAGGTGGAAGATCTACAAATGGTATGAAGAGCCGTCTGTGATTAATTTTGTTAGATTTGGTGATATCGATGAATAAACTACAATTGATGAATGCGGGATTTCTTTTCCGTTACCATGTGTGCTTATAAAGTGTGAAGTGGAAGATCTACAAATGGTATGAAGAGCCGTCTGTGATTAATTTTGCTAGATTTGGTGATATCGATGAATAAACTACAATTGATGAATGCGGCATTTCTTTTCCTTTACCGTGTGTGCTTATAAAGTGTGAGGTGGAAGATCTACAATTGGTATGAAGAGACGTCTGTGATTAATTTTGCTATATTTGGTTATTTCGATTAATAAAATACAATTGATAAATGCGGTGTTTCTTTTCTGTTAACGTGTGTGCTTATAAAGTGTGAGGTGGGAGATCTACAAATGTATGAAATGTCGCCTTTGATTAATTTTGCTAGATTTGGTGATATCGATCAAAAAAATAAAATTGATGAATGGGGCATTTCTTTTCCGTTACCGTGTGTGCTTATAAAGTGTGAGGTGGAAGATCTACAAATGATATGAAGAGCCTTCTGTGATTAATTGTGCTATATTTGGTGATAGCGATGAATAAAATAAAATTGATGAATGCGGCATTTCTCTTCCGTTACATCGTGCGCTTATAAAGTGTGAGCTGGAAGATCTACAAATCGTATGAAGAGCCGTCTGTGATTAATTGTGCCATATTTGGTGATAGCGATGAATAAAATAAAATTGATGAATGCGGCATTTCTCTTCCGTTACATCGTGCGCTTATAAAGTGTGAGGCGGAAGATCTACAATTGGTATGAAGAGACGTCTGTGATTAATTTTGCTATATTTGGTTATTTCGATTAATAAAATATATTGATAAATGCATTGTTTCTTTTCTGTTAACGTGTGTGCTTATAAAGTGTGAGGTGGGAGATCTACAAATGGTATGAAGAGCCGTCTGTGATTAATTTTGCTAGATTTGGTGATAGCGATGAATAAAATAAAATTGATGAATTCGGCATTTCTTTTCCGTTACCGCGTGTGCTTATAAAGTGTGAGGTGGGAGATCTAAAATGTATGAAGTGTCGCCTTTGATTAATTTTGCTATATTTGGTGATATCGATGAATAAAATAAAATTAGTGGATTCGGCATTTCTTTTCCTTTACCATGTGCGCTTATAAAGTGTGAGGTGGAAGATCTACAAATGGTATGAAGAGCCGTCTGTGATTAATTGTGCTATATTTGGTGATATCGATGAATAAACTACAATTGATGAATGCGGGATTTCTTTTCCGTTACCATGTGTGCTTATAAAGTGTGAGGCGGAAGATCTATAAATGGTATGAAGAGCCGTCTGTGATTAATTTTGCTAGATTTGGTGATATCGATGAATAAACTACAATTGATGAATGCGGCATTTCTTTTCCTTTACCGTGTGTGCTTATAAAGCGTGAGGTGGAAGATCTACAAATGGTATGAAGAGCCGTCTGTGATTAATTTTCCTAGATTTGGTGATAGCGATGAATAAAATAAAATTGATGAATTCGGCATTTCTTTTCCGTTACCATGTGTGCTTATAAAGTGTGAGGTGGAAGATCTACAAATGGTATAGAGAGCCGTCTGGGACAAGTTTTGCTAGATTTTGTGGTATCGACCAAAAAAATAAAATTGATGAATGCGGCATTTCTATTCCGTTAGCGTGTATGCTTTAAAGTGGAGGTGGGAGATCTACAAATGTATGAAGTGTCGCCTTTGATTAATTTTGCTATATTTGGTGATATCGATGAATGAAATAAAATTAGTGAATTCGGCATCTCTTTTCCGTTACCGCGTGTGCTTATAAAGTGTGAGGTGGGAGATCTAAAATGTATGAAGTGTCGCCTTTGATTAATTTAGCTAGATTTGTTGATATCGATGAATAAACTATAATTGATGAATGCGGCATTTCTTTTCCTTTACCATGTGGGCTTAAAAAGTGTGAGGTGGAAGATCTACAAATGGTATGAAGAGCTGTCTGTGATTAATTGTGCTATATTTGGTGATAGCGATGAATAAAATAAAATTGATGAATGCGGCATTCCTCTTCCGTTACCATGTGCGCTTATAAAGTGTGAGGCGGAAGATCTACAAATGGTATGAAGAACCGTCTGTGATTAATTGTGCCATATTTGGTGATAGCGATGAATAAAATAAAATTGATGAATGCGGAATTTCTTTTCCGTTACCATGTGCGCTTATAAAGTGTGAGGCGGAAGATCTACAAATGGTATGAAGAGCCGTCTGTGATTAATTTTGGTAGATTTGGTGGTATCGATCAAAAAAATAAAATTGATGAATGCGGCATTTCTTTTCCGTTACCGTGTGTGCTTATAAAGTGTGAGGTGGAAGATTTACAAATGGTATGAAGAGAAGTCTGTGATTAATTGTGCCATATTTGGGGATAGCGATGAATAAAATAAAATTGATGAATGCGGCATTTCTTTTCCGTTACCGTGTGTGCTTATAAAGTGTGAGGTGGAAGATTTACAAATGGTATGAAGAGCCGTCTGTGCTTAATTGTGGTATATTTGGTGATATCGATGAATAAAATAAAATTGATTAATGCGGCATTTCTTTTCCGTTACCATGTGCGCTTATAAAGTGTGAGGCGGAAGATCTACAAATGGTATGAAGAGCCGTCTGTGCTTAATTGTGGTATATTTGGTGATATCGATGAATAAAATAAAATTGATTAATGCGGCATTTCTTTTCCGTTACCGTGTATGCTTATAAAATGTGAGGTGGAAGATCTACAAATGGTATGAAGAGCCGTCTGTGATTAATTTTGTTAGATTTGGTGATATCGATGAATAAACTACAATTGATGAATGCGGGATTTCTTTTCCGTTACCATGTGTGCTTATAAAGTGTGAAGTGGAAGATCTACAAATGGTATGAAGAGCCGTCTGTGATTAATTTTGCTAGATTTGGTGATATCGATGAATAAACTACAATTGATGAATGCGGGATTTCTTTTCCGTTACCATGTGTGCTTATAAAGTGTGAGGCGGAAGATCTACAAATGGTATGAAGAGCCGTCTGTGATTAATTTTGCTAGATTTGGTGATATCGATGAATAAACTACAATTGATTAATGCGGCATTTCTTTTCCTTTACCGTGTGTGCTTATAAAGTGTGAGGTGGAAGATCTACAAATGGTATAGAGAGCCGTCTGGGACAAGTTTTGCTAGATTTTGTGGTATCGACCAAAAAAATAAAATTGATGAATGCGGCATTTCTATTCCGTTAGCGTGTATGCTTTAAAGTGGAGGTGGGAGATCTACAAATGTATGAAGTGTCGCCTTTGATTAATTTTGCTATATTTGGTGATATCGATGAATAAAATAAAATTAGTGAATTCGGCATTTCTTTTCCGTTACCGCGTGTGCTTATAAAGTGTGAGGTGGGAGATCTAAAATGTATGAAGTGTCGCCTTTGATTAATTTAGCTAGATTTGTTGATATCGATGAATAAACTACAATTGATGAATGCGGCATTTCTTTTCCTTTACCATGTGGGCTTAAAAAGTGTGAGGTGGAAGATCTACAAATGGTATGAAGAGCTGTCTGTGATTAATTGTGCTATATTTGGTGATAGCGATGAATAAAATAAAATTGATGAATGCGGCATTCCTCTTCCGTTACCTTGTGCGTTTATAAAGTGTGAGCTGGAAGATCTACAAATGGTATGAAGAACCGTCTGTGATTAATTGTGCCATATTTGGTGATAGCGATGAATAAAATAAAATTGATGAATGCGGAATTTCTTTTCCATGACCATGTGCGCTTATAAAGTGTGAGGCGGAAGATCTACAAATGGTATGAAGAGCCGTCTGTGATTAATTTTGGTAGATTTGGTGGTATCGATCAAAAAAATAAAATTGATGAATGCGGCATTTCTTTTCCGTTACCGTGTGTGCTTATAAAGTGTGAGGTGGAAGATTTACAAATGGTATGAAGAGAAGTCTGTAATTAATTGTGCCATATTTGGGGATAGCGATGAATAAAATAAAATTGATGAATGCGGCATTTCTTTTCCGTTACCGTGTGTGCTTATAAAGTGTGAGGTGGAAGATTTACAAATGGTATGAAGAGCCGTCTGTGCTTAATTGTGGTATATTTGGTGATATCGATGAATAAAATAAAATTGATTAATGCGGCATTTCTTTTCCGTTACCATGTGCGCTTATAAAGTGTGAGGTGGAAGATCTACAAATGGTATAAAGAGCCGTCTGTGATTAATTTTGCTAGATTTGGTGATATCGATGAATAAACTACAATTGATGAATGCGGCATTTCTTTTCCTTTACCGTGTGTGCTTATAAAGTGTGAGGTGGAAGATCTACAGTTGGTATGAAGAGACGTCTGTGATTAATTTTGCTATATTTGGTGGTATCGATCAAAAAAATAAAATTGATGAATGCGGCATTTCTTTTCCGTTACCGTGTGTGCTTATAAAGTGTGAGGTGGAAGACATATGTTATAGAGAGCCGTCTGTGTTTAATTTTGGTAGATTTGGTGATATCGATGAATAAAATAATATTAATGAATACGGCATTTCTTTTCTGTTACCACGTGCGCTTATGAAGTGTGAGGTGGAAGATCTACAAATGGTATGAAGAGCCGTCTGTGATTAATTGTGCTATATTTGGTGATAGCGATGAATAAAATAAAATTGATGAATGCGGCATTTCTTTTCCGTTACCATGTTCGCTTATAAACTGTGAGGATGAAGATCTACAAATGGTATGAAGAGCCGTCTGTGATTAATTTTGCTATACTTGGTGGTATCGATCAAAAAAATAAAATCGATGAATGCGGCATTTATTTTCCGTTACCGTGTATGCTTATAAAATGTGAGGTGGAAGATCTACAAATGGTATGAAAAGCCGTCTGTGATCAATTCTGCTAGATTTGGTGGTATCGATCAAAAAAATAAAACTGATGAATGCGGCATTTCTTTTCCGTTACCGTGTATGCTTATAAAGTGTTAGGATGAAGATCTGCAAATGGTATGAAGAGCCGTCTGTGATTAATTTTGCTAGATTTGGTGGTATCGATCAAAAAAATAAAATTGATGAATGCGGCATTTCTTTTCCGTTAACGTGTGTGCTTATAAAGTGTGAGGTGGAAGATCTACAAATGGTATGAAGAGCCGTCTGTGATTAATTGTGCTATATTTGGTGAAAGCGATGAATAAAATAAAATTGGTGAATGCGGCATTTATTTTCCGTTACCGTGTATGCTTATAAAATGTGAGGTGGAAGATCTACAAATGGTATGAAGAGCCGTCTGTGATTAATTTTGTTAGATTTGGTGATATCGATGAATAAACTACAATTGATGAATGCGGGATTTCTTTTCCGTTACCATGTGTGCTTATAAAGTGTGAAGTGGAAGATCTACAAATGGTATGAAGAGCCGTCTGTGATTAATTTTGCTAGATTTGGTGATATCGATGAATAAACTACAATTGATGAATGCGGCATTTCTTTTCCTTTACCGTGTGTGCTTATAAAGTGTGAGGTGGAAGATCTACAATTGGTATGAAGAGCCGTCTGTGCTTAATTGTGGTATATTTGGTGATATCGATGAATAAAATAAAATTGATTAATGCGGCATTTCTTTTCCGTTACCATGTGCGCTTATAAAGTGTGAGGCGGAAGATCTACAAATGGTATGAAGAGCCGTCTGTGCTTAATTGTGGTATATTTGGTGATATCGATGAATAAAATAAAATTGATTAATGCGGCATTTCTTTTCCGTTACCATGTGCGCTTATAAAGTGTGAGGCGGAAGATCTACAAATGGTATGAAGAGCCGTCTGTGCTTAATTGTGGTATATTTGGTGATATCGATGAATAAAATAAAATTGATTAATGCGGCATTTCTTTTCCGTTACCGTGTATGCTTATAAAATGTGAGGTGGAAGATCTACAAATGGTATGAAGAGCCGTCTGTGATTAATTTTGTTAGATTTGGTGATATCGATGAATAAACTACAATTGATGAATGCGGGATTTCTTTTCCGTTACCATGTGTGCTTATAAAGTGTGAGGTGGAAGATCTACAAATGGTATAGAGAGCCGTCTGGGACAAGTTTTGCTAGATTTTGTGGTATCGACCAAAAAAATAAAATTGATGAATGCGGCATTTCTATTCCGTTAGCGTGTATGCTTTAAAGTGGAGGTGGGAGATCTACAAATGTATGAAGTGTCGCCTTTGATTAATTTTGCTATATTTGGTGATATCGATGAATAAAATAAAATTAGTGGATTCGGCATTTCTTTTCCGTTACCGCGTGTGCTTATAAAGTGTGAGGTGGGAGATCTAAAATGTATGAAGTGTCGCCTTTGATTAATTTAGCTAGATTTGTTGATATCGATGAATAAACTACAATTGATGAATGCGGCATTTCTTTTCCTTTACCATGTGGGCTTAAAAAGTGTGAGGTGGAAGATCTACAAATGGTATGAAGAGCTGTCTGTGATTAATTGTGCTATATTTGGTGATAGCGATGAATAAAATAAAATTGATGAATGCGGCATTCCTCTTCCGTTACCTTGTGCGTTTATAAAGTGTGAGCTGGAAGATCTACAAATGGTATGAAGAACCGTCTGTGATTAATTGTGCCATATTTGGTGATAGCGATGAATAAAATAAAATTGATGAATGCGGAATTTCTTTTCCATGACCATGTGCGCTTATAAAGTGTGAGGCGGAAGATCTACAAATGGTATGAAGAGCCGTCTGTGATTAATTTTGGTAGATTTGGTGGTATCGATCAAAAAAATAAAATTGATGAATGCGGCATTTCTTTTCCGTTACCGTGTGTGCTTATAAAGTGTGAGGTGGAAGATTTACAAATGGTATGAAGAGAAGTCTGTAATTAATTGTGCCATATTTGGGGATAGCGATGAATAAAATAAAATTGATGAATGCGGCATTTCTTTTCCGTTACCGTGTGTGCTTATAAAGTGTGAGGTGGAAGATTTACAAATGGTATGAAGAGCCGTCTGTGCTTAATTGTGGTATATTTGGTGATATCGATGAATAAAATAAAATTGATTAATGCGGCATTTCTTTTCCTTTACCATGTGGGCTTAAAAAGTGTGAGGTGGAAGATCTACAAATGGTATGAAGAGCTGTCTGTGATTAATTGTGCTATATTTGGTGATAGCGATGAATAAAATAAAATTGATGAATGCGGCATTCCTCTTCCGTTACCTTGTGCGTTTATAAAGTGTGAGCTGGAAGATCTACAAATGGTATGAAGAACCGTCTGTGATTAATTGTGCCATATTTGGTGATAGCGATGAATAAAATAAAATTGATGAATGCGGAATTTCTTTTCCATGACCATGTGCGCTTATAAAGTGTGAGGCGGAAGATCTACAAATGGTATGAAGAGCCGTCTGTGATTAATTTTGGTAGATTTGGTGGTATCGATCAAAAAAATAAAATTGATGAATGCGGCATTTCTTTTCCGTTACCGTGTGTGCTTATAAAGTGTGAGGTGGAAGATTTACAAATGGTATGAAGAGAAGTCTGTAATTAATTGTGCCATATTTGGGGATAGCGATGAATAAAATAAAATTGATGAATGCGGCATTTCTTTTCCGTTACCGTGTGTGCTTATAAAGTGTGAGGTGGAAGATTTACAAATGGTATGAAGAGCCGTCTGTGCTTAATTGTGGTATATTTGGTGATATCGATGAATAAAATAAAATTGATTAATGCGGCATTTCTTTTCCGTTACCGTGTGTGCTTATAAAGTGTGAGGTGGAAGATTTACAAATGGTATGAAGAGAAGTCTGTAATTAATTGTGCCATATTTGGGGATAGCGATGAATAAACTACAATTGATGAATGCGGCATTTCTTTTCCTTTACCGTGTGTGCTTATAAAGTGTGAGGTGGAAGATCTACAGTTGGTATGAAGAGACGTCTGTGATTAATTTTGCTATATTTGGTGGTATCGATCAAAAAAATAAAATTGATGAATGCGGCATTTCTTTTCCGTTACCGTGTGTGCTTATAAAGTGTGAGGTGGAAGACATATGTTATAGAGAGCCGTCTGTGTTTAATTTTGGTAGATTTGGTGATATCGATGAATAAAATAATATTAATGAATACGGCATTTCTTTTCTGTTACCACGTGCGCTTATGAAGTGTGAGGTGGAAGATCTACAAATGGTATGAAGAGCCGTCTGTGATTAATTGTGCTATATTTGGTGATAGCGATGAATAAAATAAAATTGATGAATGCGGCATTTCTTTTCCGTTACCATGTTCGCTTATAAACTGTGAGGATGAAGATCTACAAATGGTATGAAGAGCCGTCTGTGATTAATTTTGCTATACTTGGTGGTATCGATCAAAAAAATAAAATCGATGAATGCGGCATTTATTTTCCGTTACCGTGTATGCTTATAAAATGTGAGGTGGAAGATCTACAAATGGTATGAAAAGCCGTCTGTGATCAATTCTGCTAGATTTGGTGGTATCGATCAAAAAAATAAAACTGATGAATGCGGCATTTCTTTTCCGTTACCGTGTATGCTTATAAAGTGTTAGGATGAAGATCTGCAAATGGTATGAAGAGCCGTCTGTGATTAATTTTGCTAGATTTGGTGGTATCGATCAAAAAAATAAAATTGATGAATGCGGCATTTCTTTTCCGTTAACGTGTGTGCTTATAAAGTGTGAGGTGGAAGATCTACAAATGGTATGAAGAGCCGTCTGTGATTAATTGTGCTATATTTGGTGAAAGCGATGAATAAAATAAAATTCATGAATGCGGCATTTATTTTCCGTTACCGTGTATGCTTATAAAATGTGAGGTGGAAGATCTACAAATGGTATGAAGAGCCGTCTGTGATTAATTTTGTTAGATTTGGTGATATCGATGAATAAACTACAATTGATGAATGCGGGATTTCTTTTCCGTTACCATGTGTGCTTATAAAGTGTGAAGTGGAAGATCTACAAATGGTATGAAGAGCCGTCTGTGATTAATTTTGCTAGATTTGGTGATATCGATGAATAAACTACAATTGATGAATGCGGCATTTCTTTTCCTTTACCGTGTGTGCTTATAAAGTGTGAGGTGGAAGATCTACAATTGGTATGAAGAGACGTCTGTGATTAATTTTGCTATATTTGGTTATTTCGATTAATAAAATACAATTGATAAACGCGGTGTTTCTTTTCTGTTAACGTGTGTGCTTATAAAGTGTGAGGTGGGAGATCTACAAATGTATGAAATGTCGCCTTTGATTAATTTTGCTAGATTTGGTGATATCGATCAAAAAAATAAAATTGATGAATGGGGCATTTCTTTTCCGTTACCGTGTGTGCTTATAAAGTGTGAGGTGGAAGATCTACAAATGATATGAAGAGCCTTCTGTGATTAATTGTGCTATATTTGGTGATAGCGATTATTAAAATAAAATTGATGAATGCGGCATTTCTCTTCCGTTACATCGTGCGCTTATAAAGTGTGAGCTGGAAGATCTACAAATCGTATGAAGAGCCGTCTGTGATTAATTGTGCCATATTTGGTGATAGCGATGAATAAAATAAAATTGATGAATGCGGCATTTCTCTTCCGTTACATCGTGCGCTTATAAAGTGTGAGGCGGAAGATCTACAATTGGTATGAAGAGACGTCTGTGATTAATTTTGCTATATTTGGTTATTTCGATTAATAAAATATATTGATAAATGCATTGTTTCTTTTCTGTTAACGTGTGTGCTTATAAAGTGTGAGGTGGGAGATCTACAAATGGTATGAAGAGCCGTCTGTGATTAATTTTGCTAGATTTGGTGATAGCGATGAATAAAATAAAATTGATGAATTCGGCATTTCTTTTCCGTTACCGCGTGTGCTTATAAAGTGTGAGGTGGGAGATCTAAAATGTATGAAGTGTCGCCTTTGATTAATTTTGCTATATTTGGTGATATCGATGAATAAAATAAAATTAGTGGATTCGGCATTTCTTTTCCTTTACCATGTGCGCTTATAAAGTGTGAGGTGGAAGATCTACAAATGGTATGAAGAGCCGTCTGTGATTAATTGTGCTATATTTGGTGATATCGATGAATAAACTACAATTGATGAATGCGGGATTTCTTTTCCGTTACCATGTGTGCTTATAAAGTGTGAGGTGGAAGATCTACAAATGGTATGAAGAGCCGTCTGTGATTAATTTTGCTAGATTTGGTGATATCGATGAATAAACTACAATTGATGAATGCGGCATTTCTTTTCCTTTACCGTGTGTGCTTATAAAGCGTGAGGTGGAAGATCTACAAATGGTATGAAGAGCCGTCTGTGATTAATTTTGCTAGATTTGGTGATAGCGATGAATAAAATAAAATTGATGAATTCGGCATTTCTTTTCCGTTACCATGTGTGCTTATAAAGTGTGAGGTGGGAGATCTAAAATGTATGAAGTGTCGCCTTTGATTAATTTTGCTATATTTGGTGATATCGATGAATAAAATAAAATTAGTGGATTCGGCATTTCTTTTCCTTTACCATGTGCGCTTATAAAGTGTGAGGTGGAAGATCTATAAATGGTATGAAGAGCCGTCTGTGATTAATTTTGCTAGATTTGGTGATATCGATGAATAAACTACAATTGATGAATGCGGCATTTCTTTTCCTTTACCGTGTGTGCTTATAAAGCGTGAGGTGGAAGATCTACAAATGGTATGAAGAGCCGTCTGTGATTAATTTTGCTAGATTTGGTGATAGCGATGAATAAAATAAAATTGATGAATCCGGCATTTCTTTTCCGTTACCATGTGTGCTTATAAAGTGTGAGGTGGAAGATCTACAAATGGTATAGAGAGCCGTCTGGGACAAGTTTTGCTAGATTTTGTGGTATCGACCAAAAAAATAAAATTGATGAATGCGGCATTTCTATTCCGTTAGCGTGTATGCTTTAAAGTGGAGGTGGGAGATCTACAAATGTATGAAGTGTCGCCTTTGATTAATTTTGCTATATTTGGTGATATCGATGAATGAAATAAAATTAGTGAATTCGGCATCTCTTTTCCGTTACCGCGTGTGCTTATAAAGTGTGAGGTGGGAGATCTAAAATGTATGAAGTGTCGCCTTTGATTAATTTAGCTAGATTTGTTGATATCGATGAATAAACTATAATTGATGAATGCGGCATTTCTTTTCCTTTACCATGTGGGCTTAAAAAGTGTGAGGTGGAAGATCTACAAATGGTATGAAGAGCTGTCTGTGATTAATTGTGCTATATTTGGTGATAGCGATGAATAAAATAAAATTGATGAATGCGGCATTCCTCTTCCGTTACCTTGTGCGCTTATAAAGTGTGAGCTGGAATATCTACAAATGGTATGAAGAACCGTCTGTGATTAATTGTGCCATATTTGGTGATAGCGATGAATAAAATAAAATTGATGAATGCGGAATTTCTTTTCCGTTACCATGTGCGCTTATAAAGTGTGAGGCGGAAGATCTACAAATGGTATGAAGAGCCGTCTGTGATTAATTTTGGTAGATTTGGTGGTATCGATCAAAAAAATAAAATTTATGAATGCGGCATTTCTTTTCCGTTACCGTGTGTGCTTATAAAGTGTGAGGTGGAAGATTTACAAATGGTATGAAGAGAAGTCTGTGATTAATTGTGCCATATTTGGGGATAGCGATGAATAAAATAAAATTGATGAATGCGGCATTTCTTTTCCGTTACCGTGTGTGCTTATAAAGTGTGAGGTGGAAGATTTACAAATGGTATGAAGAGCCGTCTGTGCTTAATTGTGGTATATTTGGTGATATCGATGAATAAAATAAAATTGATTAATGCGGCATTTCTTTTCCGTTACCATGTGCGCTTATAAAGTGTGAGGTGGAAGATCTACAAATGGTATGAAGAGCCGTCTGTGATTAATTTTGCTAGATTTGGTGATATCGATGAATAAACTACAATTGATGAATGCGGCATTTCTTTTCCTTTACCGTGTGTGCTTATAAAGTGTGAGGTGGAAGATCTACAGTTGGTATGAAGAGACGTCTGTGATTAATTTTGCTATATTTGGTGGTATCGATCAAAAAAATAAAATTGATGAATGCGGCATTTCTTTTCCGTTACCGTGTGTGCTTATAAAGTGTGAGGTGGAAGACATATGTTATAGAGAGCCGTCTGTGTTTAATTTTGCTAGATTTGGTGATAGCGATGAATAAAATAATATTGATGAATACGGCATTTCTTTTCTGTTACCACGTGCGCTTATGAAGTGTGAGGTGGAAGATCTACAAATGGTATGAAGAGCCGTCTGTGATTAATTGTGCTATATTTGGTGATAGCGATGAATAAAATAAAATTGATGAATGCGGCATTTCTTTTTCGTTACCATGTGCGCTTATAAAATGTGAGGTGGAAGATCTACAAATGGTATGAAGAGCCGTCTGTGATCAATTCTGCTAGATTTGGTGGTATCGATCAAAAAAATAAAACTGATGAATGCGGCATTTCTTTTCCGTTACCGTGTATGCTTATAAAGTGTTAGGATGAAGATCTGCAAATGGTATGAAGAGCCGTCTGTGATTAATTTTGCTAGATTTGGTGGTATCGATCAAAAAAATAAAATTGATGAATGCGGCATTTCTTTTCCGTTAACGTGTGTGCTTATAAAGTGTGAGGTGGAAGATCTACAAATGGTATGAAGAGCCGTCTGTGATTAATTGTGCTATATTTGGTGATAGCGATGAATAAAATAAAATTGATGAATGCGGCATTTATTTTCCGTTACCGTGTATGCTTATAAAATGTGAGGTGGAAGATCTACAAATGGTATGAAGAGCCGTCTGTGATTAATTTTGTTAGATTTGGTGATATCGATGAATAAAATAAAATTGATGAATGTGGCATTTCTTTTCCGTTACCATGTGTGCTTATAAAGTGTGAGGTGGAAGATCTACAAATGGTATGAATGGTGATATCGATGAATAAAATAAAATTGATGAATGTGGCATTTCTTTTCCGTTACCATGTGTGCTTATAAAGTGGTCTGTGATTAATTGTGCCATATTTGGTGATAGCGATGAATAAAATAAAATTGATGAATGCGGCATTTCTCTTCCGTTACATCGTGCGCTTATAAAGTGTGAGGCGGAAGATCTACAAATGGTATGAAGAGCCGTCTGTGAATAATTTTGCTAGATTTGGTGATATCGATGAATAAACTACAATTGATGAATGCGGCATTTCTTTTCCTTTACCGTGTGTGCTTATAAAGTGTGAGGTGGAAGATCTACAATTGGTATGAAGAGACGTCTGTGATTAATTTTGCTATATTTGGTTATTTCGATTAATAAAATACATTGATAAATGCATTGTTTCTTTTCTGTTAACGTGTGTGCTTATAAAGTGTGAGGTGGGAGATCTAAAATGTATGAAGCGTCGCCTTTGATTAATTTTGCTATATTTGGTGATATCGATGAATAAAATAAAATTAGTGAATTCGGCATTTCTTTTCCTTTACCATGTGCGCTTATAAAGTGTGAGGTGGAAGATCTACAAATGGTATGAAGAGCCGTCTGTGATTAATTGTGCCATATTTGGTGATAGCGATGAATAAAATAAAATTGATGAATGCGGCATTTCTCTTCCGTTACCTCGTGCGCTTATAAAGTGTGAGCTGGAAGATCTACAAATGGTATGAAGAGCCGTCTGTGAATAATTGTGCCATATTTGGTGATAGCGATGAATAAAATAAAATTGATGAATGCGGCATTTCTTTTCCGTTACCATGTGCGCTTATAAAGTGTGAGGCGGAAGATCTACATATTGTAAACAATCGCTATAAAATTTTCTACTGTAAATTTGAAAAGGCAACAAACGAGGCTTAAAATATTTTGTTAGATATTTTTTCAGTAATAATAATTTAATTGAGTTTTTGAAATAAACTGAAAAAGATCGGCGAAAGAATTTTAAAAATATAAACTTGAACTCTTTATAATTAGAGCAATGTTTTTAGTTCAGAAGTGAGACGAATTCGCAGCACGGGAGATATTAATGCAAATTTTCCTATGATATACACATATAATATATATATTAAATCTGAAATTTTTTGATCAGACACCGAGTATCAAATAGTGGTATTTTACGGAATTTTAAATACGCGTTACAGCAAAACGTTACGTAGTTGCATTCAACGGAAAGAATCGCAACGGCCAAATTATATAATCATACGCTGTTTGTGTAATTGGTATTGACGAAAATTATAATCGAGAAATTTATAAAATCTAACAAATAAAATGTTGGTTAAAATTACATCATTGACGGTACAACAATTGAAAGATTTTCTTAGTGAGAAAAATTTGAATACTACTGGTTCGAAAGCTGAATTAATATTGCGTTTGACGGAAGCGTTAAGTTCGGATGAAGTTGAAATGTATAGTCAAAATAATATAAACGAAGAACTTCAAGAACAAATTAACGAATTAAAAGAAATGTTATCGGGTGTAGTAAATGCGTTGACGAATATGAATGCGACACCTTTGTCTCAACCAAGGTCGGTGATTAGCATTCCAGTGGGTGGAAATGTTAATGAAATGTCTAGTATGACAAGTGTTCGTAATAAATATTCAGTGAGAGAAATCGCGGAAACTATTTCAGATTTTGATCCTACTAGTAATCTTGGTTTAACTGCTGAGCAGTTTATTGAGCGAGTTAATAGTGCTATGAATGCATTTGCTTGGGAAGAAAAGTGTGTACTTTTGGCGGTATATAGTCACATGAAGGGTGTAGCACGTTTATGGTTAGACGGACAGCAAACTTTATATGCAACATGGAGTGATTTTTCAAATGCGTTAGTTGAAGAATTCGGTACGAAGATGGATGAGGCCGATATAAACTTTATTATGAGTAATGCGGTACGTAAACAAGGCGAAAAAGTAGTTGATTACTGTTTTCGTATGAGTGCGACGGGTAAACCGTACGGATTAAGTGAGTCTGCGATCATAAAGTATACTCGAGAAGGTTTGAAATTTCGTGATTTACAATCTGCAATCGCGGTATTGAAATTTAATACTATGAAAGAGATGCGTGAAATTCTCGAAGAATATTTAAGAAATATGCCTTCAACGTCGCGTAATACAAATGAAATTTCAACAAAAAAATTCGAAGCAAAATCAGATCCTAGTGAAAAGTTAGATAAAACCAGTGATAAGATAACTTGTTACAATTGTTCTGAAAAAGGACATTTATCCACTAATTGTCCTAAAGCTCAAAAGCGACAACGATGTAGGGATTGTCAACGAGTGCATTCGCGTAAAGAACCTGTTAATTGTGGTAAAAACGCGAATGTAAAGTCATGCAATACTAGCAAAATGTTTGAAAAAGGAATTTACGTTGATGGTGAACGATTAGTTGCGTTTATTGACAGTGGTAGTGATTGTCATATTATACGTGAGTCGATAGTTAAAAAAATAAAATGTAAAATTATACCATGTATAATGAAAATGAAAGGCATATGTGGTGGAACAAAGATTTCGAAAAATAAAATAAATGTTAATATACAAGTTGATTCTGTAACATTGCAACTTGACATGTACATAGTTCAGGACGATTTCTTGTCAACTGATGTGCTTTTAGGACATGAAATTTTCTTAAATGATTTAACCGCAACAATTAACGATGGTAAGTTGATTTTTAATCATAATTCAAAAATATATGTAAATAAAACGGAAAATAGTAAAACGTACGATACATGTACAATCGAAAAGCTTTTAAAAAAATACCAAGATGTTTTTGCTGAAAATTTAAGAGCAATTGGTAAAACGAATCTTATCGAGATGAAGATTCAAGTCGATTGCACCGAGCCCATTTATCAACGTCCGTATAGAGTTCCGGAACCAAAGAAAATTGTGGTGTCAAATATGATCAAAGATTTATTAGATAACGATATTATTTGTGAATCTCAGTCTGAGTATGCAAGCCCTATAATCTTGGTAAAGAAAAAAGATGGGACTGATCGTATGTGTGTGGATTACAGACGATTGAATCAACACACCAAAAAAGAAATATATCCAATGCCAAATATAGAGGAACGATTACAAGAAGCTATGCAATTCAAATATTTTTCGGTACTAGATTTGAATAGCGGATATTATCAAATTCCCATTGAATCTAATAGTCGAAAATACACAGCTTTTATTACGACAGAAGGAATTTATGAATTTAAGCGAATGCCATTCGGTTTAAAGAATGCACCAACTGTTTTTCAAAGTTTAATGGCACGAATTCAAGAACAGACACAAAAGGGAGACATGTTACATTATATGGACGACATACTTGTTGGAAGTAATTCAATTATTGAAATGTTTGAAAAACTTGAGCGAATTTTTCAAGTACTTCGGAGTTTAAATGTAACTCTTAATCCAAAAAAATGTGAATTTTTAAAAGAATCGATACAGTTTCTTGGTCATGAATTGACGCCAAATGGAATCAGTCCGGGAAGTATAAAGACAGCTGCTGTCCAAAACTTTCCTGAGCCACGAAATTTAACAGAAGTACGACAATTCTTAGGTTTATCGGGCTATTTTCGAAAATTTGTTCCATGTTACGCGGTTATTTCTGAGCCTTTACGAAAGTTATTACGTAAAAACCAACCTTTTGAATGGAAATCTGCACAAGTGGATTCATTTAATAAATTAAAATCTGCTTTGGTTAAAAGACCAGTTGTAACTGCTTATAGAATAAATGCAGAACATCAAATTCATACCGACGCTAGTTCAATGGGTTTGGCGGGAGTGCTTTTACAGAGGGAAGCAAACGATTTTAAGCCTTTTGCATATTATTCTCGATCCACAACGACAGAAGAACGTAAATATCATATCATATCATAATAAATATTAAAGTTGTCACTGATTGTAGTGCAATCAAAACTGCTATGCAAAAAAAAGAATTGATTCCACGAATTGCTCGTTGGTGGTTACGAATACAAGATTTTGACATAGATATCGAATACCGATCGGGACAGCGTATGTTACATGTTGAGCCTGCTTCACTTAAAATAGATAAAGTGGAGATTGAAGAAGAAGACTGGGTTTTTAGCATGCAACTTCAAGATGAAAGCCTTAAGGAAATTGTTAAAAAAACTTCAAGAAAATGACAAACAAATTAAAGCTGATTATTGTCTCGAAAACGGACGGTTGTATCGTCTTTTACAAAATAAACGTCTATGGGTTGTGCCAAAATCTTTAAGATGGCAGATAGTTCACGATTGTCATGTTAACTCTGGGCATTTAGGTGTTGACAAAATTTATGAGAAACTTCAGAGGAACTTTTGGTTTCAAAGAATGCGAAATTATATTAAAAAGTATTTAGTTACTTGTATTGAATGTGCGTATAACAAAAAAACTGGGGGAAAGAAAGAAGGTCAATATCATTACAGTGATATTGACCCAATACCGTTTAAAACGATTCATTTAGATTATTTGGGCCCATTTCCATTTTCATTTTCGGTAAAAGCTAACGATTATATCCTGGTTGTAGTTGATTCGTTTACAAAATTTACAATTCTTCGAGCAGTAAAGAGTACGGGAAGGAAGCATGTTGTTGAGCTGTTAAAAGAAGTAAGCAGTTATGTTGGAATACCAGAACGAATTGTGACTGATCGTGGGTCGGCATTTACATCAAAACAATTTCAGCAGTTTTGTCAGGAAAATGATATTAAGCATATTTTAAATGCGGTGCGAACACCGCGTGCAAATGCTCATGCAGAGCGTACGAATCGTACGGTTTTGTCGATGCTTTTACCATCTACGACTACGGATAGTAAATGGGATAGCGAATTAAGGAAAATTCAATGGTCCATTAATACAATGAAAAACGGAACCACTAATAAAACGCCACACGAACTATTGTTCAATTTTAAACCCCGAGATATACTACAAAATAAACTTATTCTTGCACTTAACAATGATAATCAAACAAATTGTGACATTGAACAAGTTCGGAAAGAGGCTGCTACACGAATTAATGAAACGCGTTTTAAAGCAAAACAACGATTTGATAGTCAGCATCGAACGCCAAATGTATATCAAAAAGGTGAAATAGTTTTAGTAGAGAACGAACCATCAAGCACAGGTGTTTCACGTAAGCTTGAACCGCGTTACAAAGGTCCTTTTGAAATTGTCAAGGTACTCGATCGAGATCGTTATTTTGTTGAAGATTTGCCTGATAGTAAACGAAAACAACGTCGATACAAATCAATTTACTCTTCCGACAATATAAAGCGTTTTTGTGAATCAACAGTAATGGATGATATTTGCTGTGTTGAAGATGAATCCGGAGATGAAGTCCAAAACTGATACGAGGCCGCATCAATTAATCAGGAAAGGCCGACTGTAAACAATCACTATAAATTTATCTACTGTAAATTTGAAAAGGCAACAAACGAGGCTTAAAATTTTTTTTTAGATATTTTTTCAGTAATAATAATTTAATTGAGTTTTTGAAATAAACTGAAAAAGATCGGCGAAAGAATTTTAAAAATATAAACTTGAACTCTTTATAATTAGAGCGATGTTTTTAATATGGTATGAAGAGCCGTCTGTGATTAATTTTGCTAGATTTGGTGATATCGATGAATAAACTACAATTGATGAATGCGGAATTTCTTTTCCGTTACCATGCGTGCTTATAAAGTGTGAGGTGGAAGACATATGGTATAGAGAGCCGTCTGTGATTAATTTTGCTATATTTGGTGATTTCGATTAATAAAATACAATTGATAAATGCGGTGTTTCTTTTCTGTTAACGTGTGTGCTTATAAAGTATGAGGTGGGAGATCTACAAATGTATGAAGTGTCGCCTTTGATTAATTTTGCTAGATTTGGTGATATCGATCAAAAAATAAAATTGATGAATGCGGCATTTCTTTTCCGTTACCATGTGTGCTTACAAAGTGTGAGGTGGAAGATCTACAAATGGTATGAAGAGCCGTCTGTGATTAATTTTTCTAGATTTGGTGATAGCGATGAATAAAATAAAATTGATGAATTCGGCATTTCTTTTCCGTTACCATGTGTGCTTATAAAGTGTGAGGTGGAAGCTCTACGAATGGTATAGAGAGCCGTCTGGGACTAGTTTTGCTAGATTTGGTGGTTTCGACCAAAAAAATAAAATTGATGAATGCGGCATTTCTATTCCGTTAGCGTGTATGCTTTAAAGTGTGAGGTGGGAGATCTAAAATGTATGAAGTGTCGCCTTTGATTAATTTAGCTAGATTTGTTGATATCGATGAATAAACTACAATTGATGAATGCGGCATTTCTTTTCCTTTACCTTGTGTGCTTATAAAGTGTGCGGTGGAAGACAAATGGTATAGAGAGCCGTCTGTGATTAATTTTGCGAGATTTGGTGGTATCGATCAAAAAAATAAAATTGATGAATGCGGCATTTCTTTTCCTTTACCGTGTGTGCCTATAAAGTGTGAGGTGGAAGATCTACAATTGGTATGAAGAGACGTCTGTGATTAATTTTGCTATATTTGGTGATTTCGATTAATAAAATAAAATTGATGAATGCGGCATTTCTTTTCCGTTACCGTGTGTGCTTATAAAGTGTGAGGTGGAAGATCTATAAATGGTATGAAGAGAAGTCTGTGATTAATTTTGCTATATTTGGTGATATCGATGATGTAACGACAGCCTTTGAATATTTCTCTGACTACGCGCAAGCGGGTATATGAACGGATGTATAGGCAACCGCTAACCAAACTCCCTTATTCGTTTTTTACGATATTAGCATAGCGGATGGTTATTGGTGTGAGTGGGTTAAATGTTGCTTATACATAAGTACATATACTTGCCGCTTAAGGGTCGAACGCGGATTGGTTTGACCATAGGCAGGCAGGCGATTCGAGCCTTACGGTTTCGGAAATGCCGCAAAGATTAATGGGTATAAAAGGAGATTCCGCTGATCGACGGATCAAAATTTGAAAAGTCGCGGTCCTATAAGTGCCAAAGTGCTTGTGAAAAATCAAAGTTATTTTTAAAGTGCGTTGAATCCCCCTTAAAGTGTAGGTGCGCGTGTGGAAGAAAAAAGTATATTTTTATAAAGTGCGGTTTCACGCTTAATTTAACGCGAGCGTAAATAAAGTGTGAAGCTCCTAAAATCTAGGAATCCTTCCGAGGATCCTAGCCAGCGCCAGGAGAGCCGCCACCCAAGGCGTGAAAAGTTCTTTACAAGAATTCATCAGTCACCGGTAAGTCACTTTTTAAAATTTTTAAATTTGTTGAAAAACTTTTTTATTAAAGTTTATTGAAAATAATTTTAGTGAAATTTTAATTGAATGCGTTTTGGTGAATTGGGAGATTTTGTTATTCTTGTGTAAATTCTCGACTAAAGTTTATTTTTGTAAATGTAAATTGTGGTTTTCTGGCAGACGGTTTTTTTTAAATTCGTATAGATTCATTTTTTATTTTTTTACACAAAGCATTGCTTCGTAATTTTTGATTTCTCTTTGTAGATATTTTGTGGCCCTGAAAAGGACCGTTTATTTCATTGCATCAGCATCCACTAAAATAATACCGGAATACCTATTAAATTATATTTTTTTTTTTCGATTTTTTTTTAAATTTTTGTTAAAGTTTTTCTATTTCTAAAAATTTTGTTTGAAAAATTCTTGAAGATTAAAAAACTGCATGAATGCACTGACGTGTACATATGTATGTAAATATGTACACGAGCATGAAAGCAAACAAAAGGATAGATTTTTGTGGTGAATAAATTTCTACACATTTATTAAAATCACAAAATTTTAAACCACTTATTAATTTTTTTTTTGACCCAAAACCCTGTTTTTTACTTTTGGATTTTACTGGAATTTTAATTTAGAGAAAATTTTATTTAATTCCAAAAGTTCAAAAATATTAAAATATGCACAAGTGCATCTACGTATACATATATACATATGTACACGAGCACGTATGCAAACAAGGAAGAAGAGAAAAAAAATTTTGTTGAAGGAATTAATTTGGATTTAATTTAAAAATACCAGAAAACAAAAACTTAGCAAGAAATTTGAAAAATAGAGAGTTCGAAAGAAAAATAATTTTTTTATTGCAGCTCACGAAGCCTACCGAAGGCCGCGACATTTTTGCCACTTACACCCACACACGAATTTTACACGACATCACATCAACAAAATCTACGAAACCACATATAAAAATCTAAATCGAAAACAACAACATAAATTTGAGATATTGGAGGGAATTTGTACCTGGTCAAAAGTCAGCATTTGGGCCAAAACCAAATTCGGAAATCAGGCCAAAACTTAGATTCACACTCACACAATAAAACACAAGGAAGTCTCCAAATCCAACACGAACACCGAACATCTTGATCGAACACTACACAAGAGGGTAGAACTCAACATTTTTACGGCACAACACAATAGCAACATTAAGGTAAATGTCCATAATTTCGTGGTACTAAGGAATTTTCTGACTTTCTACCTCTCTTGAGTAAAAACGGATGAAGGAAAACTAAAAAAGTAAATTTTTCCCATTGAGTTGATCTATTAAGATAGCTTTCCACTTAATTTCAAATAAAACTAACAAATGTTTTTTTTTATATAAATAAAGATGTGTGAGTACCTCAAATGTCCCTATTTTCGTGGCAAAAATTTTCTGATGTACCTAACTTCGTGGTAAAGTGTCCCTAACTTCGTGGTATTTGGTTAAACACTAATTTTGTGGAAAATAAAAGTTATTTTCAACGCAAATTCCTAAAGATACACAAATTTATTTATAAAAATTTATGTTCAAAAATTTTAAATTTTAAATAATGTTTTTATTGTTATTGTATTTATGAAAACAAAGCGTTTTAAGACCAAGTAAGTAAGTAAAAAATTACTTGTGAGCAGACCTGTTAAATTTGATTAGTACTTAGTAATCAATTGATTAGACGGATTTTTTAATTGTTAATGATTATTTCAATTGGTTTTCGAGAAAAAGCAATTAGTAATTGATTGCGAGTGAAAAAAAAACCAATAAAAATTAATTTAACTGATGTAATTTGTTACTTTTCTCAAAATTACTTTTATTTATTATTACTAAAAATGTTTTTTTTTTAATTTTCGTGTTTTTTGGTCTTTTAAGTTTGACAACAAAAATAAACAATAAAAAAAAATTAATGCAATTGATGTAACTTTTTTTTTTTATAATTTCATAATATTTTTTTTTTTTTTTTATTTTTTTGGTGTGTTTTTAATTTTTTTTGTATTATTAATTTTTAAATTTTTTTTAATTTAATTTGGTTTTTTTATTCTTTTTTTTATTTTTGATTTCTTGTTAACAATGTACATATGTAAATGCGCAGTATACCACGAAATTAGGGGCATGCGATAAAATTGATGTACGTAATTTCGTGGTATCGCTTTAAGCGGTAATATGAGTTTTATATTTAAATTTTTTTGTTTATTATAGCTATTCATTCATAACAAAAGCAAAAAAGTATAAATCTTGACATATTTTTTTAAATTAAATGAAAAATTATTGAATAAACAAAAGTTCTATAATGCCATTATTTCGTTAAAATGTTGTGCTTCGCAGAGCTTTTCGATTAAAATATTGACGAATGGGTTAATAAAAGTGTACCACGAAATTACGTCAAAATCTTCCTCAGGGGTTTCTTTAATAATTAAAATACTTAAAATAATAGGGTATCTTATGAAATGTGAAAGAAAATAAGGAAAACATAAAGTATTATATTCCCATAATTTCGTGGGTACCACGAAATTAGGTACATCACAAAAAACATATGTCCCTAATTTCGTGGTATTTAAATATTAAATAAAATGTAAATGAAAAGTTATTGAAATAAGTTTTGCAGTAATAAAAACGTTTAAGAAATGTTAAAAAAAACCAAAAAAATTATCATAAAAAAAAAAAATTTAAAGATACAATTTTTACAGGCTTAACAAATTCTACTGGTCTCCTTAACAGTTTCCTTAAGAGGCCTCCCTACAAAAGGCTCATTTTCTGAGCTTCCAACTTTATGATGCTTGTTATTTAATAGGTTTAATTTTAAAAAATTTGTAAAATATCCATTATTACACCCGAAAAGTTAATCTTTATTATGAAATTTTCAGTTTTAAAAAAAACTCCCCAAATTCCTTGTTTGAAAGAAAAAATCGAAATACCACGAAATAACGTACTACCACGATATTATGGACATTTACCTTATTCTTTGCCACAGCAACATCCGAAGTGTTGTGAAACACTAAGTGGCGCAACCAAGTACGGCTCAGCAACATCAGCACACTTTGGCAACATTCCATAGCAACAGTCTCAGCAACATCAAAACACAACACTAACCAAATCACACAGAAGAGCGAGAAGAGCGGCTCACCAACTCCAGTTTTATTTTTTTTACACTACCACCATCACACATACCATTATTACATATTAGGGTGTAACACCCAACATTTTTTTTTGGAACTTGTAAATTTACTTCTGAATTTTTATCTTTGAATTTTTTATTGTGAATTCCTTGATTTTTTGCTATTTTTAATTATTTATAATAGTAATTTAATATTTAGTTAGTATAAGTTTTATTGGATCAAAGCACATTTTTTCTTACCTTTAGTTTTCTTTCGGTAAGAAAAGTTGAAACATTTTTATTGAATTATATTTATTATATTTTTTTTTATTTGTCATTTTTTGGATTAGTTTTTTTACTTTCACTTTTCTTTTCTTACATTCGTTTCAAATTTTTGAATTACGATTTTTCTTTATCTTCTTTTCATTTTCAATTTTTTTTTTATTAGATTTTTTTTATCACTTTTCACTCTTCACTTTTAAAAACACATCATTTTAAAAACACTTTTTTTTGTTTCGAGGCCGCGAAGTTTATTTAGCTTTTTTTTCACTACTCTTTACTATAAAAAAAAAATTTTTATTTATCAAAATTTATTTCGTTTTGCATAAGCATGAAATAATGCACATGCACCGAGACGCGTAACAAAACTAAAAACCCAAAAGACAGTAGTTAGTCAAATTAACTTTGACCAAGATCAAGCGGTCAAAGACCTATAACTGCACCACTGTCTTTTGTATAGCATACATACATATGTTGTTTGTTTTTTTCGTTTCCCTTATTTTCAGCTCTCTGACTTTGGTACCAAATTCTGGCTGCTGTACGAGGTGAGTTTTTCTACGAAAACAACAATTCAAATGCGCACACTGTACATATATATATATTTAGAGATTAGTGGTGAGAGAAACACACTCTTACACACTTTTGTCCAGTTCATAATATAATTGAGATCAGTTGTTGAGAGGGAAAGATAATTTTGTTTTAAGAGTCGAATTAACTTACATATATACATACATATTTTTTTATCTACATTTGTTTTTATCTACATTTTTTTGCTCTTTCGACGGTGCGAGATTGAGTGCATAGTCGTACATATATATATATTAGCTTTAGCACGTACATTAAATAAGATCACATTAGACTGGTCATAGAATATTTTGAATTTTTGCATATATGTATTTTAGTTACGAGAATAAAAATTGTTAATAGTTTCCATTATAAAATTTTTGAAGAAAATTTCTTTGAGGTTTATGGGTTGAGGATTAATTTTTTTCAGATAGTCTATTCAACAAATATGTCTGACTAAATACAGCTAGTTGTTGGTGCAGGTGTTGCCCTCGTGGCAACTGTTGGTAAGTGGTGGTAGTTGAGGAAAGGTATGTGACAAACGTAAGTACTCAAGACGGACATTAGTCAGGTAGAAGGGGACTCGACTCGGTAAGCGGAGTCATAGTAGAGTCCAAAGGCTGTTCACATCTCGTGAACAGGAGGGGTGGGAAGGCTCCACCTGACTCGGACAGGTTTTCTCCCGCTTTCCTTTATTTTGTCTTCTTCCTGTTGTTGCATTCTTTCCACAGGCATGAATCCTAATTTTGCTATGCAACTGTTGGGAAAGGAGAAGTGGCAAGAGCCGCGCCTCAACGCCGACGAGCCTCAGCTGGGCTACCACCATGCCAACCCGCCACTCCTCCTCTCCCGTACCAGGCAGTTACGTAACAATGGCGCCCAACGATATAGCCCACTAGTTTAAAGTATCAATTTCCACGTATTTTTCTAAATTCAAATTTTTTTACTTTCTAACTTTCATTTTCTCGTACTTTCTTTTACTTTCCTTAATACTATTTTCAGTTTTTCTATCTCTTTCACTTGCGTAATTTTTCCTTCTCACGGACAGAGTTAGGGTCACGAGGGCAGCATCGCTTGTTGCAAGCAACGAGCGATATGTGCCTAAGTGACAAGACAGTGGGGGGAGTGCTGGCGGTGACTTCTGAGTTCCTTTTTAGAACTCCAACGTTTGATAAGAGTGGTATCAGAAGTTATCGGCAGTGCTTAAAGACGACAATCTTAGTTTTTGTTTTTCTGTTGCATGCAACATTAGCTGCCATGCGTATGGTCTAGCACCGTACGCATGTGAGGTTTTTGTTTGCTTGCAGGGGGTAAAGTAGTTTTATAGGGTAAGGGGGAATTGTGGCAACCACGTCTTGAGCCAATCTTAAGACGCTGTCGTGCCACATTCCATAATTAAGAGGGGGTTAGCTGACATTGACCTAGGACAGAATTCATATTTTTACTCAACTGCCCACAGAGTCCATCAGGCGAGGACAACACCACATGCACCAACAGTACCACATTATAGTTTTGAAAATTTTAGATTTTTTTGTAAACACTGGGAGTAGAACGGTATTTTGAAATTCTATTTGAATAATTATTAAATTTTTTTAATTACATTTTTTTTTACACAAAATTTGCTTATACATTTTTTTTCTACCTTTCGGTATTTTTGATTGCGGTCATTATTTTATATTTTTTTTTAAATTTTTGAAATCAATATACACTAACATTTAAAGTTGGAATTTTTTTTATAATTTTTGTTTGGTTTAATTTTGTTTGAAACAAGGAAGTTGTTTTGAATTTTTAATTTCTTTACTTAAAATTTTGTTTGTTATTACCGAATTTTTTTTTATTATTTATTATTTATTTTATATTTTTTTATGTTCATAAGTTTACTCTATTTTTTTAATTTTTATAATTTTTTCGAAGGAGAAACTTGTCAAGAAACTTACGACAGTTGAATTTTTGAATTTTTTTTTACACTTACATTTTTTTAAACTTTTATACCTTTATAAAATTTTTTTATATTTTTATTATATATTAGGTTAATTTAATATTTTTTATATCTTTATAATCTTTTTATTTGTTTTATTAGGTTAATTTTTTTTCTGTATTATCAGTATAAAACTTAAATTTAATTTTTAATTTTGAATCCTATTTGAATATTTTTAAAACACTTTTGAACACATACACACATATACATACACGTTTATCTTTCCGATACTCACACACACCTATAGTAAAAATTTTGAAAACTGTTGAAGCTAGTTTTTGAGCTTTGCATTAGAGTTTTGCTTATTTGCATATATATATAACCAATTTGAAGATATTTTGATTTGAATAGTTAATAAAGTCTTACATACATTGAATTTGCATACATATATATATATACATATTACTTCATATTTTTTTGAATTCAAATTTGCTTGTATAATTTTTCCTATTGTTCATTTCACATCTTACTAAACCGGCAAATAAAGACATAGTGAATTTCACTCTTCTTTTCGGTCTTGGGTACCTAGGACTCCCTTTGTATACCTGTTTTTTTAGTTGATGGATAAGCCTGAGTACCAGGGAGCTATTCCGAAGAGGGTGCTTGACTTATTAAGGGGTAATAGGCTCGTTTGGAAAACGAGGTGGTAGGATCCTTGTACAACCAAATCGATACAGGCATCGAATTACCAGTTGATTGTGTCCCGATAGACCTTTTGAACCTTTGAACCTCCACGGTATTTGGGCAAACGGAAACTTTGGTTGCGGATAAGATTGCTATAGGCGCGTCAGACCATTCCTTAGATTTTTCACGGAAACTAGATCGGCTACTTGCAATGTCAGATGCTGAGGATGGAGCAGTTGGCGGCGGGTTTCCAGACCCCAGGGCAGGAGCTACAGCGGCAAGCGCAAACCAGCGTCCGGCAACCATGATGAACGGATCGACCATCTGGCGCAAATGATGGAGGTGATGATGCAGCAGAATGCCGAAATGAACCGCCACATGGGCGAAGTGCAAAAGGTAAGGGCGGATATATCCACCCTTAGCAATCGCGTCGCTCATGTGGAGACCTCAATGCGCGCACCTGTTGCATCAGCACCTCCACAAAATACGTCCACACCGGGGCAACGCGAGGATACCACAACGAACCACTATAACACAACAGGCAGGACATATACCAACAACAACAATTCCAGCTATACTGGAAGAAAGAAGGTAGACCTCGACAAGTGGCACCTCAAATTCGACGGGTCAGCGAAGGGGATGACGGTCGAAAGTTTTGTGTTTAGGGTAGAGAGGATGCGTGTCCAGTATCAGTTGTCCTATCAACAGCTCTTCTCCGACTTCCATTGCTTAGTGACAGGGCCAGCTCTCAAGTGGTATTGGCAGGTGCTGGAGGATCACGCCGACGATGAGTCGTTTGATTACTCTGGGCTAAAGAGGGAGATTTTGACACAGTTCAAGTCGGCAGAGTCGGATTACGAGTTAATCCGTGAGATTATGGAGCGAAAGCAGCAGACAGCGAATCCCTGAAGTAGAATTAGTCAAAATAATCAAGGGTAATTTAAAGCCATATTTGGCAAATCTCACTTTTGCCACGAAGACAGAAACTTTAGCAGAACTAAAAGCCGAATGCAAGAGGGCAGAAAAGCTTATTAAAGAGAATAGGTCGAGGTCCAAGCCGGCTAGCGAGCTGGTACAAACAGTGGGTTATGGTCAGAAGAGCAGGGAGAAGATTTTAGTGTTGCGGCGTTCAATAGGGACAATAAGAATGTTAGTGTTAGTAAGAATGTGTCTCGTGCCCCCGTCTCTCAAAATCCTCCTCCCAAACCCACTATCCCAACCAATTATCCTAGACCTGTTGCAAGTTCGTCCAATGTCCCTAGTCAAAATGTTAGTCCTGTCCAAAACCAAATGTTTTGTCCGTCCCCGTTCCATTTAAGGTTGTGTTATGCTTGTGGCATGCCGGTGGATTTTTACACAAAGAACCCGGCAGAAGCAGCAAAAGACACAAGGTGCAAGTCTAATTTTCATTTTATGAGGTGTTTTGCATGTGGTGGTGATTCGTCGTTTTGTGTGTTTAAGCCAGAGGCGGGATACCGGGCACTGGCAGAGATGTCCGGGAGCTCTGCCTCAAACCAGGATCGCCCGGAGAGTATGTAGAAGGTAGGAAGATAGAAATTTTGAAGAGGGATAAAGAGATAGAGAAGAAAGAAAAAGTAGAAGAAAAGAAAGAAGTTGAGGCAAATAGAGATAGTTTGCATGTGAGAAAAATGAGATATGAGGAAGCAAGAAGGAGAATATTTTGTGAGGAGTTGAACGCTAAGAAGAAGAAGAGAAATTTTGAGAAGATAAGGAAAATCAGGGAAAAGCAGAAGTTGTTTAAAAGATTAAGAAAAAAGATAATTTCAACAATAGTCACGGTACAGGGTGATAACAGGTTGTTCGCTAAAACGGAGATTGGTGGACGAGAGGTGCTCGCGCTCCTAGATTCCGGGGCCGGGGCCAGCTGCTTAGGGAAAAATGCCCATAAACTTCTCGAGGGAAAAGAGAATCTGATTCTGCCGATTCAGGGACAAAATGTGAAAACTGCCAATGGGGGTGAAACCGCGGTTATCGGAGTAGTGACTCTTCCAGTACTTTGGGACGGTACCACTCGGGAGCTGGAATTCCTCATCGTACCTGGGTTACAACAAGAGGTCTATCTGGGGATCGATTTCTGGAAAGCCTTCCAGCTTAATGTAGTCAGTAGGGGGCCCCAAATCCACTCAAAGGTCAACGTCGTGTCAGAGCTCGTGCCTGCCGAGGGTGACTTATCGTTCGACGCGGTGCAACACGAACTGAACTCCGAAGAAACTGCAGCTTTGGACCGTGTAAAAGCACAGTACCCGTCGTTTGCAGTACTTGGGTTGGGAAAACCTGACGTAGAAGAGCACATCATTGAGGTAACCGACGAACACCTCCCTGTAAATCAGCGCCACTACCCAATCTCGCCGGCAATTCAAAAATTGGTCTTCGCAGAATTAGACAGAATGTTGGAAATGGGCGTTATCGAGGAGAGCAACAGCTGCTGGAGTTCACCAGTGTCATTAGTCATCAAAGGAACGAAGAATCGGTTATGTTTGGACGCCCGCAAATTAAACGATCGCACCATTAAGGATGCCTACCCACTCCCACATATCGACGGTATTCTAAGTCGGCTTCAGAATACCAGGTACATTCTGCCATAGATTTAAAAGACGCGTTTTGGCAGATACCATTAGAGCGAAAGTCCAGGGAGAAAACTGCTTTCACGGTACCTGGTAGACCTTTGTACCATTTTACAGTCATGCCATTTGGACTGTGCAACGCGGCGCAGCGTATGTGCCGTTTAATGGACAAGGTCATCCCCGCTTCGCTTCGCGAGTCTGTGTTTGTTTATTTAGATGATTTACTTGTTTGTTCTGAAAATTTTTCGTCCCATCTAGATTTGTTGTCCCGTGTTGCAAAATGTCTTCGTGATGCGAAATTGACGATAAACGTTGAAAAGAGCAAGTTCTGCTTTAAAGAAGTTAGGTATTTGGGTTATGTTGTAGGCGAGGGGTGTATCCGTACGGATCTTAATAAGGTTGCAGCAATGCGAGACTTCCCCGAACCCCGAACACCGAAGCAACTTAGACGGTTCCTAGGGATGACAGGCTGGTATCGTAGATTCATACAGGATTACGCGACCATTGCAGCACCACTGCACGACTGTCTCACTAAAGACAAGATAAAGGCATTTAAAATGACAGACGAAGCCATGCAATCATTCGAATGCTTAAAGCAAAAACTGATTTCAGCACCTGTATTGATCCATCCGGATTTCAACAAACACTTTTACGTGCAATGTGATGCATCGACGGACGGAGTTGGAGGTGTACTCTTCCAACTAGACGAGGACGGAAACGAACGACCAATTGCCTATGTATCAGCGAAATTAAATAAGGCACAACGGAACTACAGCATCACGGAATTAGAATGTTATGCAGCGGTCCTGAGTATGAGGAGGTTCCGGCCTTACATCGAGGGATTGCCCTTTACGGTGATAACTGACCATGCCAGCTTGAAGTGGTTGATGGGTCAAAAAGACCTATCTGGTCGACTGGCAAGGTGGAGTTTAAAGTTGCAAGCCTATAATTTTGATATCCAGCACCGTAAAGGCACCCAAAATGTAGTGCCGGACACTTTATCCAGGGCTGACATGAACGAGCTGCTAGTAAGTGACAGAGTCCTTGATGTTGATGTCAACTCATCATGCTTCAAATCAACAGAATACCAAGAACTTGTGGACACCGTGACTGCAAACAAGGACAAACTACCCGAACTGTGCGTATCAGACGGGTATGTTTATAGACGGACGCAATTCGACAAGGGGGAAGGGCTTCAAGGAGACCATGCCTGGAAGCTCTGGGTACCGACTGAACTTCGTTCAGGGTTGGTGGAAGCGTCGCATTGCTCGCCTTCTGCAGGTCATGGGGGGATTCACAAGACCCTAGCACGTATCCGCGAAAGGTATTATTGGCCCGGTCTTGTGGCAGACGTACAAAGTTATGTTAAAGATTGCGATGTCTGTAAAGGCAATAAAACTCAAAATGCTTTCCATAAACCAATGATGGGGAAGCAACATATTACTGAACGCCCTTTTCAACGTTTATTTATCGATTTTATGGGTCCATACCCACGTACGTGTGATGGTAATGTTTATGTGTTTGTATGTTTAGATCATTTTTCGAAGTTTGTTTTCTTGAAACCAATGCGTAAGGCCACCTCAGCTGAAGTTGTAAAATTTTTGGAAAAGGAAGTTTTTCATATATTTGGAGTGCCAGAGTACGTACACTCTGACAATGGCAAACAGTTCGTGTCAGAACTGTTTACCTCATTTTTAGCAAAATATGGTGCAACACACATAAGGACAGCCTTCTACTAGCCACAAGGCAATGCCGGAGAAAGAGTTAATAGATCAATTTTACAAATAGTTAGGTCCTACGTAGGAGAAAACCAAAAGAACTGGGACAAACACATCAGTGACGCAGCGTTTGCCTTAAGAAGCGTAACACATTCAGCAATTAACTCATCACCATATTACGCGCTGTTTGGTATGCCAATGGTGCAACATGGGGCATCATATGAACTATATCGAAGATTAGGTGCAGTTAAGGATGTGGATTGTGAAGTAGAAGCAAACTCCGATAAACTACAGGCAATTAGGGACAAAATTATGCAAGAGTTGAGGTTGGCCCACGAACGCAGTAAAAAGGTTTATAATACTAGGAGTAGAGATGTGACGTTTAAAATTGGACAAATGGTATACCGCCGAAATTTCAAACAGAGTTCACAAATTGATAATTATAACCCGAAACTTGCCCCAAAACAAGTAAAATGTGTTGTATTAAAAGTAATTGGCAACTCTATGTATGAACTCGGCGATTTTAATGGAAAGAAAATCGGGGTATACCATGCTAAGGACATATTTGTGGCATGAACGTATTAGGTGTTGAATGTTGCATGTTATTTATTACTTACCTATGTACCTGAAAACTTGATCTTAGAAAATTGACATAGACATTTTTGTTTTTGTAATTATTTATGCAATTATTTTAGGTTTTATTGACCTACTAATGTAATTATACAAATTGGACTTGACATTTTTTTTAATTATACACTCCCGACTTGATTATACATTTAGATTTATACACTTGCAACTTGACTAATTTTTCTTCAATCTGTGATATAGTTTTATGTTAACCTGTGATATAGGATTAAGATGCACATCTGTGATAACCTAGGTTAAGTTTTGCTTTAAACCCCAGTGATATTAGATTTAGTTTTTGATGGTTTATTTAAATTTTGTGTGGTAATGAATGTTAAGTGTAATAGATGTTGCAGGAAGAGGTTTGACAAGAAGCGAACTTGAAGCCCGGCATTAGATCGTGGGTCGAGGCCACACGTTAGCCCAGGACTTACAAACCAACCCAAGGCTGCGTTATGAATTCCTTTTACGCACACGCTCCATGATGCAGGCACCATCGGCGGATGCGAGCCTGTAACGACAGCCTTTGAAGATTTCTCTGACTACGCGCAAGCGGGTATATGAACGGATGTATAGGCAACCGCTAACCAAACTCCCTTATTCGTTTTTTACGATATTAGCATAGTGGATGGTTATTGGTGTGAGTGGGTTAAATGTTGCTTATACATAAGTACATATACTTGCCACTTAAGGGTCGAACGCGGATTGGTTTGACCATAGGCAGGCAGGCGATTCGAGCCTTACGGTTTCGGAAATGCCGCAAAGATTAATGGGTATAAAAGGAGATTCCGCTGATCGACGGATCAAAATTTGAAAAGTCGCGGTCCTATAAGTGCCAAAGTGCTTGTGAAAAATCAAAGTTATTTTTAAAGTGCGTTGAATCCCCCTTAAAGTGTAGGTGCGCGTGTGGAAGAAAAAAGTATATTTTTATAAAGTGCGGTTTCACGCTTAAGTTAACGCGAGCGTAAATAAAGTGTGAAGTTCCTGAAATCTAGGAATCCTTCCAAGGATCCTAGCCAGCGCCAGGAGAGCCGCCACCCAAGGCGTGAAAAGTTCTTTACAAGAATTTATCAGTCACCGGTAAGTCACTTTTTAAAATTTTTAAATTTGTTGAAAAACTTTTTTATTAAAGTTTATTGAAAATAATTTTAGTGAAATTTTAATTGAATGCGTTTTGGTGAATTGGGAGATTTTGTTATTCTTGTGTAAATTCTCGATTAAAGTTTATTTTTGTAAATGTAAATTGTGGTTTTCTGGCAGACGGTTTTTTTAAAATTCGTATAGATTAATTTTTTATTTTTTTACACAAAGCATTGCTTCGTAATTTTTGATTTCTCTTTGTAGATATTTTGTGGCCCTGAAAAGGACCGTTTATTTCATTGCATCAGCATCCACTAAAATAATACCGGAATACCTATTAAATTATATTTTTTTTTTTCGATTTTTTTTTAAATTTTTGTTAAAGTTTTTCTATTTCTAAAAATTTTGTTTGAAAAATTCTTGAAGATTAAAAAACTGCATGAATGCACTGACGTGTACATATGTATGTAAATATGTACACGAGCATGAAAGCAAACAAAAGGATAGATTTTTGTGGTGAATAAATTTCTACACATTTATTAAAATCACAAAATTTTAAACCACTTATTAATTTTTTTTTTGACCCAAAACCCTGTTTTTTACTTTTGGATTTTACTGGAATTTTAATTTAGAGAAAATTTTATTTAATTCCAAAAGTTCAAAAATATTAAAATATGCACAAGTGCATCTACGTATACATATATACATATGTACACGAAAAAAAAAAAAAAAAAACGTATGCAAACAAGGAAGAAGAGAAAAAAAAATTTTGTTGAAGGAATTAATTTATTGGATTTCGGATAATTTTTTTTACGAGAAAATTTGGATTTAATTTAAAAATGCCAGAAAACAAAAACTTAGCAAGAAATTTGAAAAATAGAGAGTTCGAAAGAAAAATATTTTTTTTATTGCAGCTCACGAAGCCTACCGAAGGCCGCGACATTTTTGCCACTTACACCCACACACGAATTTTACACGACATCACATCAACAAAATCTACGAAACCACATATAAAAATCTAAATCGAAAACAACAACATAAATTTGAGATATTGGAGGGAATTTGTACCTGGTCAAAAGTCAGCATTTGGGCCAAAACCAAATTCGGAAATCAGGCCAAAACTTAGATTCACACGCACACACTCACACAATAAAACACAAGGAAGTCTCCAAATCCAACACGAACACCGAACATCTTGATCGAACACTACAAAAGAGGGTAGAACTCAACATTTTTACGGCACAACACAATAGCAACATTATTCTTTGCCACAGCAACATCCGAAGTGTTGTGAAACACTAAGTGGCGCAACCAAGTACGGCTCAGCAACATCAGCACACTTTGGCAACATTCCATTGCAACAGTCTCAGCAACATCAAAACACAACACTAACACAATCACACAGAAGAGCGAGAAGAGCGGCTCACCAACTCTAGTTTTATTTTTTTTACACTACCACCATCACACATACCATTATTACATATTAGGGTGTAACACCCAACATTTTTTTTTTGGAACTTGTAAATTTACTTTTGAATTTTTATCTTTGAATTTTTTATTGTGAATTCCTTGATTTTTTTCTATTTTTAATTATTTATAATAGTAATTTAATATTTAGTTAGTATAAGTTTTATTGGATCAAAGCACATTTTTTCTTACCTTTAGTTTTCTTTCGGTAAGAAAAGTTGAAACATTTTTATTGAATTATATTTATTATATTTTTTTTTATTTGTCATTTTTTGGATTAGTTTTTTTACTTTCACTTTTCTTTTCTTACATTCGTTTCAAATTTTTGAATTACAATTTTTCTTTATCTTCTTTTCATTTTCATTTTTTTTTTTATTAGATTTTTTTATCACTTTTCACTCTTCACTTTTAAAAACACATCATTTTAAAAACACTTTTTTTTGTTTCGAGGCCGCGAAGTTTATTTAGCTTTTTTTTTCACTACTCTTTACTATAAAAAAAAAAATTTTTTTTATCAAAATTTATTTCGTTTTGCATATGCATGAAATAATGCACATGCACCGAGACGCGTTACAAAACTAAAAACCCAAAAGACAGTTGAAGAGATTCGGCTGTGGTGCTTAGCTGGAGCGGCCGTGGCTCGAAAGCACCGCGGTCGAATTCGGATTGTAAAAGAAAAATAAGAAGAACGAGAATTCTCGTTATAAATATTGGCCGTATATTTTGCAGTGAGAATTATAAATTTTACACGAAATTTTACCTTCTAGTTGGCGGGGTGAAAGTCCTGGGGTGGCCGTGACGCGTGTTGTCTCTCTGGTGATCGCGGAAAAAGTAGAAGGTTGTCCAGTCGAGGACAACCGTTGAACGCGAAATTTTAGCCTCCGGTTTTAAGGGGAGGTAACCTACACATGCACACCCACATGCATGTATATGTTGCTGACAAAACATGAATATGCAGGCATGCACATACATGTGGGTGGATTGGTATGTGTGGTTGGAAGGATGCGGAAAAGTGACATTAGGGTGGCCCATTTTTTTGGAATTTAGGCATCGGGCCTAAACATGCCGGCCCCCTTGCGATACGCAACATCTTGGTCCACCCCCAGGATTTCCTCCCATGCCTCTCTTAACCTACGGACTTAAAACCTAGACTGGTTAGTCCCGCCGTGCGCCTTTGCCCTGCCGCCTTCAGTTGTTGTGCCTAGAACTAAGAGAGGAAGAAACTGGAAAAAATAAGGAGCTGTTGCATATTTCTTGCCATAATAAATAGTGTCCATTTATAACGAAAAATTTATGTTTATTATTATTATTTTTTTTTTTTTTATTATTATATTTTTCTTTTCTTTTTTTAAATCTAAACTAAAGCTACATATTGGTCGCGCCGGAAAGCACCCACCCAAATATGGTGCTCTGGGCGAGCAGCGACCCGAATGACGACGGGAGGGTGCGTGTGGTCAGGACGTCTGCATAGACGTCCCCCCCTAATACCATGTGGTACGGCGCGGCGACGAAGAACTGCGGGTCAGCCAGCCGAATATGCTCGTACGGAAGAGCTATGCGCGCGTCGACGGATATGGCTGGGCTGACCCGCTGAAAATTCCGGACACACAGCGCGTGTGCCGTTATGGTTTGGTTGGTCCCATGCTTTCCGCGGATGCGGAGGAAGCAACCGCACTCTCCGCCCGAGCGGGTCGTCCGCAGCCCCAACTCTTCCGCCACGGTGTGGTCGATGACTGTGCGGGGGGAGCACGCATCAATTAGGGCACGGATGCGTAGCAGTCCGCCCCCGGCTTCCAGCTTCACGACCGCCGTGGGCGCAAGAGTGGTCATGGGGCGCAACGGAGGGCCCACCCGGGAGAGGGCGCGATTGAGCCCGTCGCGGAAACCGGAAGTGGGTGGTAGTTGGCGCGGCAGGAGGGCCAATCTACCTTCGAAGTTGTTTGTGGTGCGGAGCTGGCGCGGCTGTGAGGCCAGTCTCCGCTGAGTGTGCACATGGGTGCTGTGTCGTTGGTTGACGTCGGTGGTGCGTAGCTGGCGCGGCTGGGTGGCCAGTCTACGCTTCCGGCTGTTACGATGTGCGCGGTGACGTGGTTGAGTCGGCGTAGCGTTGGGTACGGACATCCGCGCGCTCAGGCGTTCGCGGTTGCGGCGCTCGTGGGCGAGAAGGGGCCGGAACGGCAGTGAGTCCGTTACCCCTTCCGCCGGTCGGAGCGGCCGTGGCTCCGGTACCGGCTCGACGATTTCGCCATCTTCGGGCAGCCAAGCTGCCTCGGACGCGTGCAGCGAGAGCGCCTCTTCTTGTTCGGCCTCTTCCATTTGTTGTGCCCAGCTTTTGTACCCCGTCGGGGCGGCGTGAGGCTCGGTTGTCGGCGCGTAGTGTGTGTCGGCGGCGGTGGCTCGTGGCGGATCGTCCATCTCCAGATGGAGGGTTGTGTGGTGTTTTCCACCACATCGTCGGCACCTGGCATCGCTAGTGCAATCCCTAGAGCAGTGGACCATTGACAGGCAGTTGCCGCAAAGGCCCGCCCGGATTACCTCCTCAAGGCGCTGCAGGGGGGCCATCCCCTGGTATCGGGCGCATGCCCGTAGTGGATGGCTTTCGCCGCACGACGGGCATGGCTTTGGGTAACGGGCGGCTAGGCGTTCGGCCCGTTTGCGGAGGGAGGCGTAGCGAGTCATGCTGTAGATACCGAGAAAGAGAGAAGAAAGAACAAAACGAAGGAATTCGGTTAAACATTGATATGGGCGCCCGTACGCGTAGGGTGGCGAGCGCGATGATAATTGTGGGTGCCTATGCATATTTTTTTTATTTTATGATTAGTCTTTGCAAATGCTTGGCACACATAATTTTGCCAAAAATTGTCGTACGGCACCGTACCACTGGAACGCATCCAAAAACAAACTTTATTGCAACTACGGGATCACCCGGTAGTGCGTTTCGCTAATTTTCATACATATGTACATATATGTATTTTGCTACAGTTCACTGGTGCTCACTAGGGCTGCGCACACAGCGACATTTTCGGTTTGGTCGGTACTGTAATCCCGGCGGAACTCGGAATTCGGTACCGAGCCTGGTAGAGAGTGTGAGGATATTGCAGGTTTTGTGGTTATTTTTTTGTTGTTTTGTGGGCAAAATAGTCCTGCCCCTACGAAAAACAAACCCAAACTCATAAAAAATTCAAAAACTAGAACAAAAAAAACCAAAAAAAAGTTTTTCGAAACGAAAAAAAACTTTTTATTTTTTGGACTTTTTTAGTTTTTTTTGGCCTCGGCACGGTCGCCTAGGAGTGGGACGAACGTAGATTTCGTCCCCCCTTCGCCCGCAGTAAGCGGTCCCGATTTTTCGGAATGTCGGGTTTTTTGGTACCCGTCGCCAAAACCGTAGCATCACTAGCGCGCTGGCGTGATCATCAGCAAACATATTTACATCTATGTATGGCGCTCGCATTGAGCGACGGTTCAATTGAACCACACATACATATATATGTTTACTCACGCTTTGCTAGTGAGTGGTCAGCAGAGCTTGCGACCGAAAAAATATGTTGTACATATGTACATATTTACGTTTACTTACAATGGTAAGTAAAGAAGACGTGCAAAAAAAAGGGCAAATTCATTGTTCATTTTTCTCTCTGCTAGCGTAGCAGAGAAAAATGGAACAATTCATTATTATATTTGTTTCCGGCACGCGTGGTCAGCACTATTTGCAGAGGTAAGTGAATTTGTATTTCTTGCTGAAAATTGTATGCCTAATCTAATTTTTCCTGTATTTTCAGATCGGCATGGACACATTGGGCACCTGGATGCAGATGGGATCGATCGCCTGGACGGCGCATTGGCAGGATTAGGGTAAGTTTTTATTTTGCGCTGCCCGAAATACTGTATCGTTTCGGTAGCAGCGCAAATTACTTTGAAAAAAAAATGGTGTCTCAAATGCTGTGGCGGCCGGCACATGCTTTTGAGACACATTTGTATGGACATACATATACGCATATACATTTGTGCAGCGATTAGTATTTTACCTTTTTTTTCTCTTTGCAGGCTTTATTATTTTGACCCACTTCACCAGCAAATATGGAAAGCGGCACTACTGGTTAGTCAAATTAACTTTGACCAAGATCAAGCGGTCAAAGACCTATAACTGCACCACTGTCTTTTGTATAGCATACATATGTTGTTTGTTTTTTTCGTTTCCCTTATTTTCAGCTCTCTGACTTTGGTACCAAATTCTGGCTGCTGTACGAGGTGAGTTTTTCTACGAAAACAACAATTCATATGCGCACACTGTACAAATATATATATTTAGAGATTAGTGGTGAGAGAAACACACTCTTACACACTTTTGTCCAGTTCATAATATAATTGAGATCAGTTGTTGAGAGGGAAAGAAAATTTTGTTTTAAGAGTCGAATTAACTTACATATATACATACATATTTTTTTGTCTACATTTGTTTTTATCTACATTTTTTTTCTCTTTCGACGGTGCGAGATTGAGTGCATAGTCGTACATATATATATATTAGCTTTAGCACGTACATTAAATAAGATCACATTAGACTGGTCATATAATATTTTGAATTTTTGCATATATGTATTTTAGTTACGAGAATAAAAATTGTTAATAGTTTCCATTATACAATTTTTGAAGAAAATTTCTTTGAGGTTTATGGGTTGAGGATTAATTTTTTTCAGATAGTCGATTCAACAAATATGTCTGACTAAAGACAGCTAGTTGTTGGTGCAGGTGTTGCCCTCGTGGCAACTGTTGGTAAGTGGTGGTAGTTGAGGAAAGGTATGTGACAAACGTAAGTACTCAAGACGGACATTAGTCAGGTAGAAGGGGACTCGACTCGGTAAGCGGAGTCATAGTAGAGTCCAAAGGCTGTTCACATCTCGTGAACAGGAGGGGTGGGAAGGCTCCACCTGACTCGGACAGGTTTTCTCCCGCTTTCCTTTATTTTGTCTTCTTCCTGTTGTTGCATTCTTTCCACAGGCATGAATCCTAATTTTGCTATGCAACTGTTGGGAAAGGAGAAGTGGCAAGAACCGCGCCTCAACGCCGACGAGCCTCAGCTGGGCTACCACCATGCCAACCCGCCACTCCTCCTCTCCCGTACCAGGCAGTTACGTAACAATGAATAAAATAAAATTGATGAATACGGCATTTATTTTCCGTTACCATGTGTGCTTATAAAGTGTGCGGTGGAAGACAAATGGTATAGAGAGCCGTCTGTGATTAATTTTGCTAGATTTGGTGGTATCGATCAAAAAAATAAACAGATGAATGCGGAATTTCCTTTCCTTTACCGTGTGTGCTTATAAAGTGTGAGGTGGAATATCTACAATTGGTATGAAGAGACGTCTGTGATGAATTTTGCTAGATTTGGTGATTTCGATGAATAAAATAAAATTGATGAATGTGGCATTTCTTTTCTGTTAATATGTGTGCTTATAAAGTGTGAGGTGGAAGATCTACAAAAGGTATAGAGCGCCGTCTGTGATTAATTTTGCTTATAAATTGTGAGGTGGAAGATCTACAATTGGTATGAAGAGACGTCTGTGATTAATTTTACTGTATTTGGTGATTTCGATTAATAAAATACAATTGATAAATGCGGTGTTTCTTTTCTGTTAACGTGTGTGCTTATAAAGTGTGAGGTGGAAGATCTACAATTGGTATGTGATTAATTTTGCTATATTTGGTGATTTCGATTAATAAAATACAATTGATAAATGCGGCATTTCTTTTCCGTTACCATGTTCGCTTATAAAGTGTGAGGTGGAAGATCTACAAATGGTATAGAGAGCCGTCTGTGATTAATTTTGCTAGATTTGGTGATTTCGATTAATAAAATACAATTGATAAATGCTTTGTTTATTTGCTGTTAACGTGTGTGCTTATAAAGTGTGAGGTGGAAGATCTACAATGGGTATGTGATTAATTTTGCTATATTTGGTGATTTCGATTAATAAAATACAATTGATAAATGCTTCATTTCTTTTCCGTTACCATGTGTGCTTATAAAGTGTGAGGTGGAAGATCTACAAATGGTATAGAGAGCCGTCTGTGATTAATTTTGCTAGATTTGGTGATTTCGATTAATAAAATACAATTGATAAATGCTTTGTTTCTTTTCCGTTACCGTGTGTGCTTATAAAGTGTGAGGTGGAAGATCTACAATTGGTATGAAGAGACGTCTGTGATTAATTTTGCTATATTTGGTGATTTCGATTAATAAAATACAATTGATAAATGCGGCATTGCTGTCCCGTTACCATGTGTGCTTACAAAGTGTGAGGTGGAAGATCTATAAATGGTATGAAGAGCCGTCTGTGATTAATTTTGCTATATTTGGTGATATCGATGAATAAAATAAAATTGATGAATGTGGCATTTCTTTTCTGTTAATATGTGTGCTTATAAAGTGTGAGGTGGAAGATCTACAAAAGGTATAGAGAGCCGTCTGTGATTAATTTTGCTTATAAAGTGTGAGGTGGAAGATCTACAATTGGTATGAAGAGACGTCTGTGATTAATTTTACTGTATTTGGTGATTTCGATTAATAAAATACAATTGATAAATGCCTTGTTTCTTTTCTGTTAACGTGTGTGCTTATAAAGTGTGAGGTGGAAGATCTACAATTGGTATGTGATTAATTTTGCTATATTTGGTGATTTCGATTAATAAAATACAATTGATAAATGCGGCATTGCTGTCCCGTTACCATGTGTGCTTACAAAGTGTGAGGTGGAAGATCTACAAATGGTATAGAGAGCCGTCTGTGACTAATTTTGCTAGATTTGGTGATTTCGATTAATTAAATACAATTGATAAATGCTTTGTTTCTTTTCTGTTAACGTGTGTGTTTATAAAGTGTGAGGTCGAAGATCTACAATTGGTATGAAGAGACGTCTGTGATTAATTTTGCTATATTTGGTGATTTCGAATAATAAAATAAAATTTATGAATGCGGCATTTATTTTCCTTTACTGTGTGTGCTTATAAAGTGTGAGGTGGAAGATCTAAAAATGGTATTAATTTTGCTATATTTGGTGATATCGATGAATAAAATAAAATTGATGAAAGCGGCATTTCTTTCCCGTTACCATGTGTGCTTATAAAGTGTGCGGTGGAAGACAAATGGTATAGAGAGCCGTCTGTGATTAATTTTGCTAGATTTGGTGGTATAGATCAAACAAATAAAATTGATGAATGCGGCATTTCCTTTCCGTTACCGTGTGTTCTTATAAAGTGTGAGGTGGAAGATCTACAACTTTTATGAAGAGACGTCTGTGATTAATTTTGCTAGATTTGGTGATATCGATCAAAAAACTAAAATTGATGTATGCGGCATTTCTTTTCCGTAACCGTGTGTGCTTATAAAGTGTGAGGTGGAAGATCTACATATGATATGTAGAGCCGTCTATGATTAATTGTGCTATATTTGGTGATATCGATGAATAAAATAAAATTGATGAATGCGGCATTTATTTTCCTTTACTGTGTGTGCTTATAAAGTGTGAGGTGGAAGATCTAAAAATGGTATTAATTTTGCTATAATTGGTGATATCGATCAAAAAACTAAAATTGATGTATGCGGCATTTCTTTTCCGTAACCGTGTGTGCTTATAAAGTGTGAGGTGGAAGATCTACAAATGGTTGAAGAGCCGTCTGTGATTCATTTTGCTAGATTTGTGATAGCGATAAATAAAATAAAATTGATGAATGTGGCATTTATTTTCTGTTACCATGTGTGCTTATAAAGTGTGAGGTGGAAGATCTACAAAAGGTATAGAGAGCCGTCTGTGATTAATTTTGCTAGATTTGATGGTATCGCTGAAAAAAAAAATTGATGAATGCGGCATTTCCTTTCCGTTACCATGTGTGCTTATAAAGTTTGAGGTGGAAGATCTACAAATGTATGAAGTGTCGCCTTTGATTAATTTTAATATATTTGGTGATTTCGATTAATAAAATACAATTGATAAATGCGGTGTTTCTTTTCTGTTAACGTGTGTGCTTATAAAGTGTGAGGTGGAAGATCTACAATTGGTATGAGTAGCCGTCTGTGATTAATTTTGCTAGATTTGGTGATATCGATGAAGAACTACAATTGATGAATGCGGTATTTCTTTTCTGTTAACGTGTGTGCTTATAAAGTGTGAGGTGGAAGATTTACAATTTATATGTGATTAATTTTGCTATATTTGGTGATTTCGATTAATAAAATACAATTGATAAATGCGGTGATTCCTTTCTGTTAACGTGTGTGCTTATAAAGATTGAGGTGGGAGATCTCCAATTGGTATGAAGAGACGTCTGTGATTAATTGTGCTATATTTGGTGATTTCGATTAATGAAAGAAAATTGATGAATGCGGCATTTCTTTTCCGTTACCATGTGTGCTTATAAAGTTCTAGGTGGAAGATCTACAAATGGTATGAATAGCCGTCTGTGATTAATTTTGCTAGATTTGGTGATATCGATGAATAAACTACAATTGATGAATGCGGCATTTCTTTTCTGTTAACGTGTGTGCTTATAAAGTGTGAGGTGGAAGATCTACAATTGGTATGAAGAGACGTCTGTGATTAATTTTGCTATATAATGCGGTGTTTCTTTTCTGTTAACTTGTTTGCTTATAATGTGTGAGGTGGAAGATCTACAATTGGTATGAAGAGACGTATGTGATTAATTTTGCTATATTTGGTGATTTAGATTAATAAAATACAATTGATAAATGCGGCATTTCTTTTCTGTTAACGTGTGTGCTTATAAAGTGTGAGGTGGAAGATCTACAATTGGTATGAAGAGACGTCTGTGATTAATTTTGCTATATAATGCGGTGTTTCTTTTCTGTTAACTTGTTTGCTTATAATGTGTGAGGTGGAAGATCTACAATTGGTATGAAGGTAGGTAGCTAGGTAAAATGGCTGCGACCTGAGAGAGGTCGCCCAAGTAGCTTTCTTAGAAGCCGTTTTGATGCCATAAAGACTCGTCATACCTACTATCAAATGTGCGGATGTTTTCTACAACCAACCGGAGTTGTTTATAAATTCGAGAATGCTTGGAATCCCTAACTCAGATACCCTCCCTAAGTTCTCCAAAAAAGGTGTCCCAAAAGATTTTAGTCGTGTTCTGGCTAGAGCTGGGCATTCACACAGGAAGTGCTCAACGGTCTCTTTGGTAGTAGTGTCTTTACAGCTTCTGCAGTGGTCGTTATGCGGAATACCCATTTTTTCCGCATGTGTGCCAATCGGCCAGTGACCTGTGCATACTGCTACAAGTTTATAAGTATCCGCTCTGGACCTGCCTAGGAGACTCCTTGTTCTCCTCTGATTATACGCCGGCCAGGTGGCTCTAGATATTGCACACGTAGCGATGCCGCTCCACCTACGCTGTGCCTCATTTGTATAGTATTTTTGGATGCGTCCCTTTGCTACTGCTAGGGGTACACCCGTCTCAATTTTGCTTACTTCTTCATTTTCCGCTGATGAGCCCCTACGTGCCAGTTCATCAGCCTTCTCATTGCCCTCGATTCCCCTGTGACCCGGGACCCAGACAATGGATATATCCAAACTATCGGCTAGCGCTGCCAAAGTTTGCTTACATGTATGTACTACACTTGAACTAGTGTGCGGCGATGCGATTGCCTTAATCGCTGCCTGGCTATCAGAGAAAATAGTAACCTTCCCTGTTATACTCATGTGCTCGAGCGATTTGCAAGCTTGGCCAATCGCAAGAACTTCTGCCTGAAAAACGCTGCAATACGACGGAAGTCTGAAAGATGCAGAAATAGCCAGACTCTCCGAGAATATTCCAGCCCCCACACCCGAGTCCATCTTGGAGCCGTCTGTGAAGATTTGTATGCCTCCATCACTAACTATCCCGCCTCTCTTCCATTCACTCCTACTTGGAAATGCTGTAGTGGCATTGCTCTCAAACTTCAGTTTGTGAGGATAATAGTCAGTTGCGTTGTCAATTACTCCCGATGGGAGATCGTTAAGGATACTACTGTGCCCCTGCTGAGTATCCTTCCAGCACCCAGACTCTCTGAGACTCAGTGCGGATTGTGTCGATATGCATAGTATGTGTAAGTCGATTGGGAGCAGGTTCAAAATAGGATCTAGAGCCGCAGTGGGGCAGGTGCGCAAGGCCCCGGTGGTGCCAACACACGCTGTGCGCTGGACCTTCTGCAAACTAGTGAGATTATAGTTCTTCCGAAGAGCTTCCCACCATACCACCGAGCCGTAGGTCAGCACAGGTCTGACTACCGCCTCGTACATCCACAGCACCATCCTTGGCTTCAGACCCCACTTCTTACCAAACATCGATTTGCAGGCGTAGAAAGCAATACAGGCCTTCCTCACCCTCTCCTCGATGCACGCTTTCCAGTTCAACTTACAATCAATTATTAGTCCCAGATACTTAGTGCTGGGGGACAGTTTTAGTTGTTGGCCATTTAACCTAGGAAGTTCGAAAGTAGGCGGCTTGTACTTCCTCGTGAAGAGAAGAAGTTCCGTTTTATCCGGATTCAGCCGGAGGCCACTTTCCTGTGCCCACCTACTGAGTTTTGCTAACGTTCTTTCCATAATCTCGCTCATTACGGAAGGGAAGCGACCCGATACTAGGATCGCCACGTCGTCAGCGTACGCCACAATCTTTACTCCATTTGTATTAAGTTTTAGCAGGATATCATTCATGGTAAGGATCCAAAGCAGAGGTGAGAGGACCCCACCCTGTGGTGTACCTCTGCATACCTGTCTACTAGCTTTTGCTCCCCCTAGCTCCGCAGATATTTCACGTATGAAGAGACGTATGTGATTAATTTTGCTATATTTGGTGATTTAGATTAATAAAATACAATTGATAAATGCGGCATTTCTTTTCTGTTAACGTGTGTGCTTATAAAGTGTGAGGTGGAAGATCTACAATTGGTATGAAGAGACGTATGTGATTAATTTTGCTATATTTGGTGATTTAGATTAATAAAATACAATTGATAAATGCGGAATTTCTTTTCTGTTAACGTGTGTGCTTATAAAGTGTGAGGTGGAAGATCTAAAATTGGTATGTCTGTGATTAATTTTGCTATATTTGGTGATTTCGATTAATAAAATATAATTGATAAATGCGGTGTTTCTTTTCTGTTAACGTGTGTGCTTATAAAGTGTGCGGTGGAAGATCTACAATTGGTATGAAGAGCCGTCTTGATTAATTTTGTTATATTTGGTGATTTCGATTAATAAAATAAAATTGATAAATGCGGCATTTCTTTTCCGTTACAATGTGTGCTTATAAAGTTTGAGGTGGAAGATCTACAAATGTATGAAATGTCGCGTTTGATTAATTTTAATATATTTGGTGATTTCGATTAATAAAATACAATTGATAAATACGGTGTTTCTTTTTTGTTAACGTGTGTGCTTATAAAGTGTGAGGTGGAAGATCTACATATGATATGAAGAGCCGTCTATGATTAATTGTGCTATATTTGGTGATATCGATGAATAAAGTAAAATTGATGAATGCGGCATTTCTTTTCCGTAACCGTGTGTGCTTATAAAGTGTGAGGTGGAAGATCTACAAATGGTTGAAGAGCCGTCTGTGATTCATTTTGCTAGATTTGTGATAGCGATAAATAAAATAAAATTGATGAATGTGGCATTTATTTTCTGTTACCATGTGTGCTTATAAAGTGTGAGGTGGAAGATCTACAAAAGGTATAGAGAGCCGTCTGTGATTAATTTTGCTAGATTTGATGGTATCGCTGAAAAAAATAAAATTGATGAATGCGGCATTTCCTTTCCGTTACCATGTGTGCTTATAAAGTTTTAGGTGGAAGATCTACAAACGTATGAAGTGTCGCCTTTGATTAATTTTAATATATTTGGTGATTTCGATTAATAAAATACAATTGATAAATGCGGTGTTTCTTTTCTGTTAACGTGTGTGCTTATAAAGTGTGAGGTGGAAGATCTACAATTGGTATGAATAGCCGTCTGTGATTAATTTTGCTAGATTTGTGATAGCGATAAATAAAATAAAATTGATGAATGTGGCATTTATTTTCTGTTACCATGTGTGCTTATAAAATGTGAGGTGGAAGATCTACAAAAGGTATAGAGAGCCGTCTGTGATTAATTTTGCTAGATTTGATGGTATCGCTGAAAAAAATAAAATTGATGAATGCGGCATTTCCTTTCCGTTACCATGTGTGCTTATAAAGTTTTAGGTGGAAGATCTACAAATGTATGAAGTGTCGCCTTTGATTAATTTTAATATATTTGGTGATTTCGATTAATAAAATACAATTGATGAATGCGGTATTTCTTTTCTTTTAACGTGTGTGCTTATAAAGTGTGAGGTGGAAGATTTACAATTGGTATGTGATTAATTTTGCTATATTTGGTGATTTCGATTAATAAAATACAATTGATAAATGCGGCATTTCTTTTCCGTTACCATGTGTGCTTATAAAGTTTGAGCTGGAAGATCTACAAATGGTATGAATAGCCGTCTGTGATTAATTTTGCTAGATTTGGTGATATCGATGAATAAAGTACAATTGATGAATGCGGCATTTCTTTTCTGCTAACGTGTGTGCTTATAAAGTGTGAGGTGGAACATCTACAATTAGTATGAAGAGCCGTCTGTGATTAATTTTGCTATATTTCTTTTCTGTTAACGTGTGTGCTTATAAAGTGTGAGGTGGAAGATCTACAATTGGTATGAAGAGCCGTCTTGATTAATTTTGTTATATTTGTTGATTTCGATTAATAAAATACAATTGATAAATGCTTCATTTCTTTTCCGTTACCATGTGTGCTTATAAAGTTTGAGGTGGAAGATGTACAAATGTATGAAGTGTCGCCTTTGATTAATTTTAATATATTTGGTGATTTCGATTAATAAAATACAATTGCTAAATACGGTGTTTCTTTTCTGTTAACGTGTGTGCTTATAAAGTGTGAGGTGGCAGATCTACAATTAGTATGAAGAGACGTATGTGATTAATTGTGCTATATTTGGTGATTTCGATGAATAAACTACAATTGATGAATGCGGCATTTCTTTTCTGTTAATGTGTGTGCTTATAATGTGTGAGGTGGAAGATCTACAATTGGTATGAAGAGACGTATGTGATTAATTTTGCTATATTTGGTGATTTAGATTAATAAAATACAATTGATAAATGCGGTGTTTCTTTTCTGTTAACGTGTGTGCTTATAAAGTGTGAGGTTTAAGATCTACAGATGGTATGAATAGCCGTGTGTGATTAGTTTTGCTAGATTTGGTGATATCGATGAATAAACTACAATTGATGAATGCGGAATTTCTTTTCTGTTAACTTGTGTGCTTATAAAGTGTGAGGTGGAAGATCTACAATTGGTATGAAGAGACGTCTGTGATTAATTTTGCTATATAATACGGTGTTTCTTTTCTGTTAACGTGTGTGCTTATAAAGTGTGAGGTGGAAGATCTAAAATTGGTATGTCTGTGATTAATTTTGCTATATTTGGTGATTTCGATTAATAAAATATAATTGATAAATGCGGTGTTTCTTTTCTGTTAACGTGTGTGCTTATAAAGTGTGCGGTGGAAGATCTACAATTGGTATGAAGAGACGTATGTGATTAATTTTGCTATATTTGGTGATTTCCATTAATAAAATACAATTGATAAATGCGGTGTTTCTTTTGTGTTAACGTGTGTGCTTATAAAGTGTGAGGTGGAAGATCTACAAATGGTATAGAGAGCCGACTGTGATTAATTTTGCTATATTTGGTGATTTCGATTAATAAAATAGAATTGATAAATGCGGTGTTTCTTTTCTGTTAACGTGTGTGCTTATAAAGTGTGAGGTGGAAGATCTATAAATGGTATGAAGAGACGTCTGTGATTAATTTTGCTAGATTTGGTGATATCGATGAATAAACTACAATTTATGAATGCGGCATTTCTTTTCCTTTACCGTGTGTGCTTATAAAGTGTGAGGTGGAAGATCTACAGTTGGTATGAAGAGACGTCTGTGATTAATTTTGCTAGATTTGGTGGTATCGATCAAAAAAATAAAATTGATGAATGCGGCATTTCCTTTCCGTTACCGTGTGTGCTTATAAAGTGTGAGGTGGAAGATCTACAATTGGTATGAAGAGACGTCTGTGATTAATTTTGCTAGATTTGGTGATATCGATGAATAAACTACAATTTATGAATGCGGCATTTCTTTTCCTTTACCGTGTGTGCTTATAAAGTGTGAGGTAGCAGATCTACAATTGGTATGAAGAGACGTCTGTGATTAATTTTGCTATATTTGGTGATTTCGATTAATAAAATAGAATTGATAAATGCGGTGTTTCTTTTCTGTTAACGTGTGTGCTTATAAAGTGTGAGGTGGAAGATCTATAAATGGTATGAAGAGCCGTCTGTGATTAATTTTGCTAGATTTGGTGATATCGATGAAAAAACTACAATTTATGAATGCGGCATTTCTTTTCCTTTACCGTGTGTGCTTATAAAGTGTGAGGTAGCAGATCTATAATTGGTATGAAGAGACGTCTGTGATTAATTTTGCTATATTTGGTGATTTCGATTAATAAAATAGAATTGATAAATGCGGTGTTTCTTTTCTGTTAACGTGTGTGCTTATAAAGTGTGAGGTGGAAGATCTACAATTGGTATGTGATTAATTTTGCTATATTTGGTGATTTCGATTAATAAAATAGAATTGATAAATGCGGTGTTTCTTTTCTGTTACCGTGTGTGCTTATAAAGTGTGAGGTAGCAGATCTACAATTGGTATGAAGAGACGTCTGTGATTAATTTTGCTATATTTGGTGATTTCGATTAATAAAATAGAATTGATAAATGCGGTGTTTCTTTTTTTGTTACCGTGTGTGCTTATAAAGTGTGAGGTGGAAGATCTACAATTGGTATGAAGAGACGTCTGTGATTAATTTTACTGTATTTGGTGATTTCGATTAATAAAATACAATTGATAAATGCGGTGTTTCTTTTCTGTTAACGTGTGTGCTTATAAAGTGTGAGGTGGAAGATCTACAATTGGTATGTGATTAATTTTGCTATATTTGGTGATTTCGATTAATAAAATACAATTGATAAATTCGGCATTTCTTTTCCGTTACCATGTGTGCTTATAAAGTTTGAGGTGGAAGATCTACAAATGGTATAGAGAGCCGTCTGTGATTAATTTTGCTAGATTTGGTGGTATCGATCAAAAAAATAAAATTGATGAATGCGGCATTTCCTTTCCGTTACCGTGTGTGCTTATAAAGTGTGAGGTGGAAGATCTACAATTGGTATGAGGAGACGTCTGTGATTAATTTTGATAGATTTGGTGATATCGATGAATAAACTACAATTTCTGAATGCGGCATTTCTTTTCCTTTGCCGTGTGTGCTTATAAAGTGTGAGGTGGAAGATCTACAAATGGTATAGAGAGCCGTCTGTGATTAATTTTGCTAGATTTGGTGATAGCGATGAAAAAACTACAATTTATGAATGCGGCATTTCTTTTCCGTTACCGTGTGTGCTTATAAAGTGTGAGGTGGAAGATCTACAATTGGTATGAAGAGACGTCTGTGATTAATTTTGCTATATTTGGTGATTTCGATTAATAAAATAGAATTGATAAATGCGGTGTTTCTTTTCTGTTACCGTGTGTGCTTATAAAGTGTGAGGTAGCAGATCTACAATTGGTATGAAGAGACGTCTGTGATTAATTTTGCTATATTTGGTGATTTCGATTAATAAAATAAAATTGATAAATGCGGTGTTTCTTTTCTGTTACCGTGTGTGCTTATAAAGTGTGAGGTGGAAGATCTACAATTGGTATGAAGAGACGTCTGTGATTAATTTTACTGTATTTGGTGATTTCGATTAATAAAATACAATTGATAAATGCGGTGTTTCTTTTCTGTTAACGTGTGTGCTTATAAAGTGTGAGGTGGAAGATCTACAATTGGTATGTGATTAATTTTGCTATATTTGGTGATTTCGATTAATAAAATACAATTGATAAATTCGGCATTTCTTTTCCGTTACCATGTGTGCTTATAAAGTTTGAGGTGGAAGATCTACAAATGGTATAGAGAGCCGTCTGTGATTAATTTTGCTAGATTTGGTGGTATCGATCAAAAAAATAAAATTGATGAATGCGGCATTTCCTTTCCGTTACCGTGTGTGCTTATAAAGTGTGAGGTGGAAGATCTACAATTGGTATGAAGAGACGTCTGTGATTAATTTTGCTAGATTTGGTGATATCGATGAATAAACTACAATTTATGAATGCGGAATTTCTTTTCCTTTACCGTGTGTGCTTATAAAGTGTGAGGTAGCATATCTACAATTGGTATGAAGAGCCGTCTGTGATTAATTTTGCTAGATTTGGTGGTATCGATCAAAAAAATAAAATTGATAAATGCGGTGTTTCTTTTCTGTTACCGTGTGTGCTTATAAAGTGTGAGGTGGAAGATCTACAATTGGTATGTGATTAATTTTGCTATATTTGGTGATTTCGATTAATAAAATACAATTGATAAATGCGGCATTTCTTTTCCGTTACCGTGTGTGCTTATAAAGTGTGAGGTGGAAGATCTACAATTGGTATGAAGAGACGTCTGTGATTAATTTTGCTATATTTGGTGATTTCGATTAATAAAATAGAATTGATAAATGCGGTGTTTCTTTTCTGTTACCGTGTGTGCTTATAAAGTGTGAGGTAGCAGATCTACAATTGGTATGAAGAGACGTCTGTGATTAATTTTGCTATATTTGGTGATTTCGATTAATAAAATAAAATTGATAAATGCGGTGTTTCTTTTCTGTTACCGTGTGTGCTTATAAAGTGTGAGGTGGAAGATCTACAATTGGTATGAAGAGACGTCTGTGATTAATTTTACTGTATTTGGTGATTTCGATTAATAAAATACAATTGATAAATGCGGTGTTTCTTTTCTGTTAACGTGTGTGCTTATAAAGTGTGAGGTGGAAGATCTACAATTGGTATGTGATTAATTTTGCTATATTTGGTGATTTCGATTAATAAAATACAATTGATAAATTCGGCATTTCTTTTCCGTTACCATGTGTGCTTATAAAGTTTGAGGTGGAAGATCTACAAATGGTATAGAGAGCCGTCTGTGATTAATTTTGCTAGATTTGGTGGTATCGATCAAAAAAATAAAATTGATGAATGCGGCATTTCCTTTCCGTTACCGTGTGTGCTTATAAAGTGTGAGGTGGAAGATCTACAATTGGTATGAAGAGACGTCTGTGATTAATTTTGATAGATTTGGTGATATCGATGAATAAACTACAATTTCTGAATGCGGCATTTCTTTTCCTTTGCCGTGTGTGCTTATAAAGTGTGAGGTGGAAGATCTACAAATGGTATAGAGAGCCGTATGTGATTAATTTTGCTAGATTTGGTGGTATCGATCAAAAAAATAAAATTGATGAATGCGGCATTTCCTTTCCGTTACCGTGTGTGCTTATAAAGTGTGAGGTGGAAGATCTACAATTGGTATGAAGAGACGTCTGTGATTAATTTTGCTAGATTTGGTGATATCGATGAATAAACTACAATTTATGAATGCGGAATTTCTTTTCCTTTACCGTGTGTGCTTATAAAGTGTGAGGTAGCATATCTACAATTGGTATGAAGAGCCGTCTGTGATTAATTTTGCTAGATTTGGTGGTATCGATCAAAAAAATAAAATTGATAAATGCGGTGTTTCTTTTCTGTTACCGTGTGTGCTTATAAAGTGTGAGGTGGAAGATCTACAATTGGTATGTGATTAATTTTGCTATATTTGGTGATTTCGATTAATAAAATACAATTGATAAATGCGGCATTTCTTTTCCGTTACCATGTGTGCTTATAAAGTTTGAGGGGGAAGATCTACAAATGTATGAAGTGTCGCCTTTGATTAATTTTAATATGTTTCGATTAATAAAATACAATTGATAAATACAGCATTTCTTTTCCGTTACCATGTGTGCTTATAAAGTTTGAGGGGGAAGATCTACAAATGTATGAAGTGTCGCCTTTGATTAATTTTAATATATTTCGATTAATAAAATACAATTGATAAATACGGTGTCTGTTGTTGTTGTTGTAACGCCACTTAGCCCTGCCTAGGTAGTCAGTATCTACCCAATATTGTCATCAGGCTCTTCTAACGGAAGTCCTAGAAACCTAGCGGCTTCGACAGGGGCGGACCAGAGGGATATGGGTGTTAGAAGAGGAGGCTCAGCTGAGCAGACGAAAAGGTGGTTAGTATTATGGGGGGACAAGCCACATGCCGGACAAACATTGGGCAAGTCGGGGTTCAGTCTGGATAGGTAAGAGTTTAACCTATTACAATATCCAGACCGGAGTTGGGCCAGCATCACTCTAGTCTCCCTAGGCAGCCCGCGCTCCTCTTCGGCAACGGGTGGAGTTGTTGCCTGAAGGACGGCGTTCGCTGGAATAGAGCTGACATAGGAATTTACCGAATCGGTGTGGATAAGGGTGAGGGCCGGCACCTTAGGATCAAACGGCGTGGAAATCAGGTGCCGGATCTCATCGAAGTGTTTGCGTAGGTGGCTTCTTATCCTCCTGGGGAGCGGATTTTCGTTGACCAGGCGTCCGTTCGGGTGCTGCGGTTTGCAACAGTTGAATAGGAATTGCCTGGTCAGCATTTCGCTATGCTCTTTAACGGCGAGCATTTTCGCTTCAATGTGAAGGTGGTGCTCAGGAGACATAAGAAGACACCCAGTGGCGGTTCGTCCAGTGTGTGTCAGCCAGCCCCGACGACCATATAGGCGTCGCGTAGCTCAGTACCGGCTGACCAATTGCTTTGTATGTAGCTAGTAACGTTTCTTTGTCTTTGCCACAAGTGCTGCCAGCTAGCAACTTGAGGATTTTGTTACGGCTTTGGACTTTATTGACAATTGCGGTAACATGAGCGCCGTATTTGAACATGTTATCAAACGTTACCCCTAAGATTTTGGGGTGTGAGACAGTTGGTAGCTTAACACTATCAACGTAGACGTCTAATTCCATGTTCACTTGCGTTGTCCACGTCGTAAATAAGGTAGCCGAGGACTTATTCGGTGACAATGCCAGGTTTCTACCAGCGAAAAATTCCGACACGGCTGGGAGGTACGAGTTTATGCGAGAGCAGAGTTCTTCAACGGAGGGGCCCGTTGCCAGAATCGTACAATCATCGGCGTAAGAGACACCCTCTGGTGGGGGGGGGGAAGTTTCGATATATAATAGTTAAATAGAAACGGGGATAGGACACCACCCTGTGGCACCCCTTGTTTAACTATTCTGGGTTTTGATCGGGCGCCTCTGAATTCTACCGACGATTGATGACCACTCAGATAATTGGCAGTCCAACGTTTAAGACAGGGGGGAAGGGACGAATCTTCCAGGTCTTTCAATAGTCGAGCATGATTGACCGTGTCAAAGGCTTTGGCCAAATCAAGCGCAACTAGCACTGTCCTGTGGTTTGGACGCTTTTGGTTTAGTCCGTCCCCTATCTGAGTGGTAATGGCGTTCAGCGCGGTGGTAGTGCTGTGGTTTTTGCGGAAACCATGCTGATGTTCGGCGAGTCGCAAATTAGCGGTGAAATATGGTAATAAGATGGATTCCAACACTTTCACTACTGGCGAGAGAAGTGATATCGGGCGATATGACTCCCCTACGGCAGCTGGCTTGCCAGGCTTTAATGGTGGGACCACCTTTGCCTGTCTCCATCTTTCAGGAATGACAAAGGTGGACAAGGAAAGGTTGAAAATGTGTGTTAAGTATCTTATGCTTTCGTCGCCGAGGTGTTTTAGCATCAGCATGGAGATGCCATCGGGGCCTATGTACTTGGTGTTCTTAGATCTCCGTATTGCATCTTGTACTTCGGTTGTGGAGATGGCAATGGGCGCATCGCTGTTTTTGGGTTTATGCGCTTCCCTGGAGGCTCGGCGAATTTCTTTGTCCAACGGAGGATGCATTACAAACTGTCGGCAGAAAGCGCTCGCGCATCGTTTAGGTTTCGACTGAACCTTATCGCCGAAGGCGATGGATATTTTGTCATTGGGTTTAGTCGGGTTGGACAAAGATTTCACCGTCGACCATAATTTGCCAACCCCAGCCGAGAGGTTACAAGACCTTAGGTGCTCTTCCCACTTAGCGCGTTTGTTTTTATCTACTAAGCGTCTGATTTCCGCATTAAGATCCCTAATTTGGGGATCCGTAGGGTCAAGGCGTCTAATATGGTCACGTTCATTTGCCAGGGCCGCTGCCTCTGCGGGGAAGAATGGACGTACTTCCTTTATTCTACCTGACGGAATGTGTTGACGGGAGGCTGAAACTAGGGCCATACGAAACGCCTTTTCCCCTTCTCGTACGTCAGACGGAGTGGGGAGAGCAGCGAAGGCGCTCTCTGTAGATGTTAAGAAAGTTTCCCAGTCGGCTTTGTTAAAGTTAACAAAGGTGCGATTGTCAGAAGTGACAAATTCGGTGGGGCGATCGATAGAGAGCACAATGGGAAGGTGATCCGAAGCAAGCGTCAGCATCGGTCGCCAGTCAACGCAGTTTATAAGACCTGCGCTGACTATGGTGATATCCGGCGAGCTAGAGCAGTTTACCGCCACTCTAGTGGGGGCATCCCCATTAACTGTGCAGAACGTCGAATCGTCTATTTGGTCAGCCAGCTCCTGCCCCCTACCATCGGCCTGTAAGCTGGTTCTCACCCCTGAGTAAGGCACGAATGTCAGGGTGATAATCCCTGGGACAGCAGGTGACAGGAGGTATATATACGTTTATGATTTCCAAGTCGACATCGCCTGACCGGACAACCATACCTTGACGTTCTAAGGTGGTGTCCCTCGGGTCGATGTCAGGCTCAAATAGACGGTACTGCACAGTTTGATGCGTGATGAATGCAAGACCACCCCCAAGCCCTCTCGCACGATCACAACGGTGTACATTGTACCCGTTGCAGGTCAGAAGAGTTGACCTTCCACCGAGCTTTGTCTCCTGAATAGCAGCGATTATGATATTGTGTCGCTTCATGAGGTTTGTAATCTCAGCTATTTTGCCGGTTAGGCCGTTGCAATTAAATTGCAGGATTGCGAAGTGCGAAGGGGGAGTAGAGTTGATGCTGGGGGTCAGGGACTGATGTGCATGCCTAGGTGGTAGTAGGCTGGATCGCGCACTACGACGCATTCTTAAAGTCGAAGGAATCGCGTTACCAGAAGGTAGAGGCGATTCAGATGTCGTTGAAGGTTGCGTAGCTCGACAGCATGGCGCAACGTACGTATCAGTTCATAAGTTCCTGTTTGCGAGTCCAGAGCATATAAGCAGATGACACAGGCCAAGGCAGTTATTGCACTTGACCGATGCCAAAGGCGTGTATAATCTTAACCGACAAACAGTGCACGTAGTATAAGGTACCAGGAGCTGATGGTTGTGACTTATACTCGTGCTGATGCTGGAAGAAGATGGGCTGACTGAGTGGGCGGGAGATAGCGGACGCTCGGCATTGCTCAATTCCACTTGGGAAGTGCTACGTAGGGAGCAGCTGTGAGCTGCTGTGTGAGATGTTGACGCCTGGGGGTGTGAGCGACCGCTAGGAAGGTCAACTTGCTGAGGTGCATTTGTAATGCTAGTCGTGGAGACTGAGGTGACAGAGTCAGAAATATGCGGTGGAGCGATACTTGATCGACGACGGCCACGGGACGTCGTGGGACGTGAACAGCAAGGGGCCACAAAAGTTCTATAAAAACTAGCGGGCCTATGGGTAGAGGGATTTAGACCGGAGCAACTTGTTAGGTGCAACCACCTATTGCAATTGGAGCATTGTACTGAGTGTGAGCGTTTCACATAAATTTTCTTCCAGCATATACAGCAGATCCATTCTCTTGGTCCCGGGTTGGATTCGATGCCAGCCCGGATCAGGAGAGTCTTGAGCAGTCCCGCTGCAGGGAGCTGCTCGGAGGATGACATTATTGGGGGGAAGATAACTGACGCTTTAGGCAGGGGGGTAGCGAAATAACAGCCCTTGGTCGGGGGAACCCCGAGTCATTCCGGTACGTAGAACCGGCTGTCGTGGGAATGAATACGGTGTCTCTTTTCTGTTAACGTGTGTGCTTATAAAGTGTGAGGTGGAAGATCTACAATTGGTATGAAGAGCCGTCTGTGATTAATTTTGCTATATTTGGTGATATCGATGAATAAAATAAAATTGATGAATACGGCACTTCTTTTCCTTTACCGTGTGTGCCTATAAAGTGTGAGGTGGAAGATCTACAATTGGTATGAAGAGACGTCTGTGATTAATTTTGCTATATTTGGTGATTTCGATGAATAAAATAAAATTGATGAATGTGGCATTTCTTTTCTGTTACCATGTGTGATTATAAAGTGTGAGGTGGAAGATCTACAAAAGGTATAGAGAGCCGTCTGTGATTAATTTTGCTTATAAAGTGTGAGGTGGAAGATCTACAATTGGTATGAAGAGACGTCTGTGATTAATTTTACTGTACTTGGTGATTTCGATTAATAAAATACAATTGATAAATGCGGTGTTTCTTTTCTGTTAACGTGTGTGCTTATAAAGTGTGCGGTGGAAGATCTACAATTGGTATGTGATTAATTTTGCTATATTTGGTGATTTCGATTAATAAACTACAATTTATGAATGCGGCATTTCTTTTCCTTTACCGTGTGTGCTTATAAAGTGTGAGGTAGCAGATCCACAATTGGTATGAAGAGACGTCTGTGATTAATTTTGCTAGATTTGATGGTATCGCTCAAAAAAATAAAATTGATGAATGCGGCATTTCCTTTCTGTTACCATGTGTGCTTATAAAGTTTGAGGTGGAAGATCTACAAATGTACGAAGTGTCGCCTTTGATTCATTTTAATATATTTGGTGATTTCGATTACTAAAATACAATTGATAAATACGGTGTTTCTTTTCTGTTAACGTGTGTGCTTATAAAGTGTGAGGTGGAAGATCTACAATTGGTATGAAGAGACGTATGTGATTAATTTTGCTAGATTTGGTGATATCGATGAATAAACTACAATTGATGAATGCGGTATTTCTTTTCTGTTAACGTGTGTACTTATAAAGTGTGAGGTGGAAGATTTACAATTGGTATGTGATTAATTTTGCTATATTTGGTGATTTCGATTAATAAAATACAATTGATAAATGCGGTGTATCTTTTCTGTTAACGTGTGTGCTTATAAAGTGTGAGTTGGAAGATCCACAATTGGTATGAATAGCCGTCTGTGATTAATTTTGCTAGATTTGGTGATATCGATGAATAAACTACAATTGATGAATGCGGCATTTCTTTTCTGTTAACGTGTGTGCTTATAAAGTGTGAGGTGGAAGAACTACAATTGGTATGAAGAGACGTCTGTGATTAATTTTGCGTTATTTGGTGATTTCGATTAATAAAATACAATTGATAAATGCGGTGGTTCTTTTCTGTTAACGTGTGTGCTTATAAAGTGTGAGGTGGAAGATCTACAATTGGTATGAAGAGACGTCTGTGATTAATTTTGCTTTATTTGGTGATTTCGATTAATAAAATAATATTGATGAATGCGGCATTTCTTTTCCGTTACCATGTGTGCTTATAAACTTTGAGGTGGAAGATCTACAAATGTATGAAGTGTCGCCTTTGATTCATTTTAATATATTTGGTGATTTCGATTAATAAAATACAATTGATAAATGCGGTGTTTCTTTTCTGTTAACGTGTGTGCTTATAAAGTGTGAGGTGGAAGATCTACAATTGGTATGAAGAGACGTCTGTGTTAATTTTGCTATATTTGCTGATTTCGATTAATAAAATACAATTGATAAATACGTTGTTTCTTTTCTGTTAACGTGTGTGCTTATAAAGTGAGAGGTGGAAGATCTGCAATTGGTATGAAGAGACGTGTGTGCTTATAAAGTGTGAGGTGGAAGATCTACAAATGTATGAAATGTCGCGTTTGATTAATTTTAATATATTTGGTGATTTCGATTAATAAAATACAATTGATAAATGCGGCATTTCTTTTCCGTTACAATGTGTGCTAATAAAGTTTTAGGTGGAAAATCTGCAAATGTATGAAATGTCGCGTTTGATTAATTTTAATATATTTGGTGATTTCCATTAATAAAATACAATTGATAAATACGGTGTTTCTTTTCTGTTAACGTGTGTGCTTATAAAGTGAGAGGTGGAAGATCTGCAATTGGTATGAAGAGACGTGTGTGCTTATAAAGTGTGAGGTGGAAGATCTACAATTGGTATGAAGAGACGTCTGTGATTAATTTTTCTATATTTGCTGAATTCGATTAATAAAATACAATTGATAAATGCGGCATTTCTTTTCCGTTACAATGTGTGCTTATAAAGTTTGAGGTGGAAGATCTACAAATGTATGAAGTGTCGCCTTTGATTCATTTTAATATATTTGGTGATTTCGATTAATAAAATACAATTGATAAATACAGTGTTTCTTTTCTGTTAACGTGTGTGCTTATAAAGTGTGAGGTGGAAGAAATGGATGAAATGTCGCGCTGGATTAATTTTAATATATTTGGTGATTTCCATTAATAAAATACAATTGATAAATACGGTGTTTCTTTTCTGTTAACGTGTGTGCCTATAAAGTGTGATGTGGAAGATCTCCAATTGGTGTGAAGAGACGTCTGTGATTAATTTTGCTATATTTGGTGATTTCGATTAATAAAATACAATTGATAAATACGGTGTTCCTTTTCTGTTAACGTGTGTGCTTATAAAGTGTGAGGTGGAAGATCTACAATTGGTATGAAGAGACGTGTGTGCTTATAAAGTGTGAGGTGGAAGATCTACAATTGGTATGAAGAGACGTCTGTGTTAATTTTGCTATATTTGCTGATTTCGATTAATAAAATACAATTGATAAATACGGTGTTTCTTTTCTGTTAACGTGTGTGCTTATAAAGTGTGAGGTGGAAGATCTACAATTGGTATTAAGAGACGTGTGTGCTTATAAAGTGTGAGGTGGAAGATCTACAATTGGTATGAAGAGACGTCTGTGATTAATTTTGCTATATTTGCTGATTTCGATTAATAAAATACAATTGATAAATGCGGTGTTTCTTTTCTGTTAACGTGTGTGCTTATAAAGTGTGAGGTGGAAGATCTACAATTGGTATGAAGAGACGTCTGTGTTAATTTTGCTATATTTGCTGATTTCGATTAATAAAATACAATTGATAAATACGGTGTTTCTTTTCTGTTAACGTGTGTGCTTATAAAGTGTGAGGTGGAAGATCTACAATTGGTATGAAGAGACGTGTGTGCTTATAAAGTGTGAGGTGGAAGATCTACAATTGGCATGAAGAGACGTCTGTGTTAATTTTGCTATATTTGCTGATTTCGATTAATAAAATACAATTGATAAATACGGTGTTTCTTTTCTGTTAACGTGTGTGCTTATAAAGTGAGAGGTGGAAGATCTGCAATTGGTATGAAGAGACGTGTGTGCTTATAAAGTGTGAGGTGGAAGATCTACAATTGGTATGAAGAGACGTCTGTGATTAATTTTTCTATATTTGCTGAATTCGATTAATAAAATACAATTGATAAATGCGGCATTTCTTTTCCGTTACAATGTGTGCTTATAAAGTTTGAGGTGGAAGATCTACAAATGTATGAAATGTCGCGTTTGATTAATTTTAATATATTTGGTGATTTCGATTAATAAAATACAATTGATAAATGCGGCATTTCTTTTCCGTTACAATGTGTGCTAATAAAGTTTTAGGTGGAAAATCTGCAAATGTATGAAATGTCGCGTTTGATTAATTTTAATATATTTGGTGATTTCGATTAATAAAATACAATTGATAAATACGGTGTTTCTTTTCTGTTAACGTATGTGCTTATAAAGTGTGAGGTGGAAGATCTACAATTGGTATGAAGAGACGTCTGTGATTAATTTTGCTATATTTGCTGATTTCGATTAATAAAATACAATTGATAAATACGGTGTTTCTTTTCTGTTAACGTGTGTGCTTATAAAGTTTGAGGTGGAAGATCTACAAATGTATGAAATGTCGCGTTTGATTAATTTTAATATATTTGGTGATTTCGATTAATAAAATACAATTGATAAATGCGGCATTTCTTTTCCGTTACAATGTGTGCTTATAAAGTTTGAGGTGGAAGATCTACAAATGTATGAAATGTCGCCTTTCATTAATTTTAATATATTTGGTGATTTCGATTAATAAAATACAATTGATAAATACGGTGTTTCTTTTCTGTTAACGTATGTGCTTATAAAGTGTGAGGTGGAAGATCTACAATTGGTATGAAGAGACGTCTGTGATTAATTTTGCTATATTTGCTGATTTCGATTAATAAAATACAATTGATAAATACGGTGTTTCTTTTCTGTTAACGTGTGTGCTTATAAAGTTTGAGGTGGAAGATCTACAAATGTATGAAATGTCGCGTTTGATTAATTTTAATATATTTGGTGATTTCGATTAATAAAATACAATTGATAAATGCGGCATTTCTTTTCCGTTACAATGTGTGCTTATAAAGTTTTAGGTGGAAAATCTGCAAATGTATGAAATGTCGCGTTTGATTAATTTTAATATATTTGGTGATTTTGATTAAAAAAATACAATTGATAAATGCGGTGTTTCTTTTCTGTTAACGTGTGTGCTTATAAAGTGTGCGGTGGCAGATCTCCAATTGGTATGAAGAGACGTGTGTGCTTATAAAATGTGAGGTGGAAGATTTCCAATTGGTACGAAGAGACATGTGTGCTTATAAAGTGTGAGGTGGAAGATCTACAATTGGTATGAAGCGACGTCTGTGATTAATTTTGCTATATTTGCTGATTTCGAGTAATAAAATACAATTGATAAATGCGGTGTTTCTTTTCTGTTAACGTGTGTGCTTATAAAGTGTGAGGTGGAAGATCTACAATTGGTATGAAGAGCCGTCTGTGATTAATTTTGCTATATTTGGTGATTTCGATTAATAAAATACAATTGATAAATGCGACATTTCTTTTCCGTTACCATGTGTGCTTATAAAGTTTAAGGTGGAAGATCTACAAATGTATGAAGTGTCGCCTTTCATTAATTTTAATATATTTGGTGATCTCGATTAATAAAATACAATTGATAAATACGGTGTTTCTTTTCTGTTAACGTATGTGTTTATAAAGTGTGAGGTGGAAGATCTACAATTGGTATGAAGAGCCATCTGTGATTAATTTTGTTAGATTTGGTGATATCGATGAATAACCTACAATTTATGAATGCGGCATTTCTTTTCCGTTACAATGTGTGCTTATAAAGTTTGAGGTGGAAGATCTACAAATGTATGAAATGTCGCGTTTGATTAATTTTGCTAGATTTGGTGATATCGATGAATAAACTACAATTGATGAATGCGGCATTTCTTTTCTGTTAACGTGTGTGCTTATAAAGTGTGAGGTGGAAGAACTACAATTGGTATGAAGCGACGTCTGTGATTAATTTTGCTATATTTGCTGATTTCGAGTAATAAAATACAATTGATAAATGCGGTGTTTCTTTTCTGTTAACGTGTGTGCTTATAAAGTGTGAGGTGGAAGATCTACAATTGGTATGAAGAGCCGTCTGTGATTAATTTTGCTATATTTGGTGATTTCGATTAATAAAATACAATTGATAAATGCGACATTTCTTTTCCGTTACAATGTGTGCTTATAAAGTTTAAGGTGGAAGATCTACAAATGTATGAAGTGTCGCCTTTCATTAATTTTAATATATTTGGTGATTTCGATTAATAAAATAAAATTGATAAATGCGGTGTTTCTTTTCTGTTAACGTGTGTGCTTATAAAGTGTGAGGTGGAAGATCTACAATTGGTATGAAGAGACGTCTGTGATTAATTTTGCTTTATTCGGTGATTTCGATTAATAAAATAATATTGATGAATGCGGCATTTCTTTTCCGTTACCATGTGTGCTTATAACCTTTGAGGTGGAAGATCTACAAATGTATGAAGTGTCGCCTTTGATTCATTTTAATATATTTGGTGATTTCGATTAATAAAATACAATTGATAAATGCGGTGTTTCTTTTCTGTTAACGTGTGTGCTTATAAAGTGTGAGGTGGAAGAAATGGATGAAATGTCGCGCTGGATAAATTTTAATATATTTGGTGATTTCCATTAATAAAATACAATTGATAAATACGGTGTTTCTTTTCTGTTAACGTGTGTGCTTATAAAGTGTGAGGTGGAAGATCTCCAATTGGTGTGAAGAGACGTCTGTGATTAATTTTGCTATATTTGCTGAGTTCGATTAATAAAATACAATTGATAAATACGGTGTTCCTTTTCTGTTAACGTGTGTGCTTATAAAGTGTGAGGTGGAAGATCTACAATTGGTATGAAGAGACGTGTGTGCTTATAAAGTGTGAGGTGGAAGATCTACAATTGGTATGAAGAGACGTCTGTGTTAATTTTGCTATATTTGCTGATTTCGATTAATAAAATACAATTGATAAATACGGTGTTTCTTTTCTGTTAACGTGTGTGCTTATAAAGTGTGAGGTGGAAGATCTACAATTGGTATTAAGAGACGTGTGTGCTTATAAAGTGTGAGGTGGAAGATCTACAATTGGTATGAAGAGACGTCTGTGATTAATTTTGCTATATTTGCTGATTTCGATTAATAAAATACAATTGATAAATGCGGTGTTTCTTTTCTGTTAACGTGTGTGCTTATAAAGTGTGAGGTGGAAGATCTATAATTGGTATGAAGAGACGTCTGTGATTAATTTTGCTATATTTGCTGATTTCGATTAATAAAATACAATTGATAAATACGGTGTTTCTTTTCTGTTAACGTGTGTGCTTATAAAGTGAGAGGTGGAAGATCTGCAATTGGTATGAAGAGACGTGTGTGCTTATAAAGTGTGAGGTGGAAGATCTACAATTGGTATGAAGAGACGTCTGTGATTAATTTTTCTATATTTGCTGAATTCGATTAATAAAATACAATTGATAAATGCGGCATTTCTTTTCCGTTACAATGTGTGCTTATAAAGTTTGAGGTGGAAGATCTACAAATGTATGAAATGTCGCGTTTGATTAATTTTAATATATTTGGTGATTTCGATTAATAAAATACAATTGATAAATGCGGTGTTTCTTTTCTGTTAACGTGTGTGCTTATAAAGTGTGCGGTGGAAGATCTCCAATTGGTATGAAGAGACGTGTGTGCTTATAAAGTGTGAGGTGGAAGATTTCCAATTGGTACGAAGAGACATGTGTGCTTATAAAGTGTGAGGTGGAAGATCTACAATTGGTATGAAGCGACGTCTGTGATTAATTTTGCTATATTTGCTGATTTCGAGTAATAAAATACAATTGATAAATGCGGTGTTTCTTTTCTGTTAACGTGTGTGCTTATAAAGTGTGAGGTGGAAGATCTACAATTGGTATGAAGAGCCGTCTGTGATTAATTTTGCTATATTTGGTGATTTCGATTAATAAAATAGAATTGATAAATGCGACATTTCTTTTCCGTTACAATGTGTGCTTATAAAGTTTTAGGTGGAAAATCTGCAAATGTATGAAATGTCGCGTTTGATTAATTTTAATATATTTGGTGATTTTGATTAATAAAATACAATTGATAAATGCGGTGTTTCTTTTCTGTTAACGTGTGTGCTTATAAAGTGTGCGGTGGAAGATCTCCAATTGGTATGAAGAGACGTGTGTGCTTATAAAGTGTGAGGTGGAAGATTTCCAATTGGTACGAAGAGACATGTGTGCTTATAAAGTGTGAGGTGGAAGATCTACCATTGGTATGAAGCGACGTCTGTGATTAATTTTGCTATATTTGCTGATTTCGAGTAATAAAATACAATTGATAAATGCGGTGTTTCTTTTCTGTTAACGTGTGTGCTTATAAAGTGTGAGGTGGAAGATCTACAATTGGTATGAAGAGCCGTCTGTGATTAATTTTGCTATATTTGGTGATTTCGATTAATAAAATACAATTGATAAATGCGACATTTCTTTTCCGTTACCATGTGTGCTTATAAAGTTTAAGGTGGAAGATCTACAAATGTATGAAGTGTCGCCTTTCATTAATTTTAATATATTTGGTGATCTCGATTAATAAAATACAATTGATAAATACGGTGTTTCTTTTCTGTTAACGTATGTGTTTATAAAGTGTGAGGTGGAAGATCTACAATTGGTATGAAGAGCCATCTGTGATTAATTTTGTTAGATTTGGTGATATCGATGAATAAACTACAATTTATGAATGCGGCATTTCTTTTCCGTTACAATGTGTGCTTATAAAGTTTGAGGTGGAAGATCTACAAATGTATGAAATGTCGCGTTTGATTAATTTTGCTAGATTTGGTGATATCGATGAATAAACTACAATTGATGAATGCGGCATTTCTTTTCTGTTAACGTGTGTGCTTATAAAGTGTGAGGTGGAAGAACTACAATTGGTATGAAGAGACGTCTGTGATTAATTTTGCGTTATTTGGTGATTTCGATTAATAAAATACAATTGATAAATGCGGTGTTTCTTTTCTGTTAACGTGTGTGCTTATAAAGTGTGAGGTGGAAGATCTACAATTGGTATGAAGAGACGTCTGTGATTAATTTTGCTTTATTTGGTGATTTCGATTAATAAAATAATAATGATGAATGCGGCATTTCTTTTCCGTTACCATGTGTGCTTATAAACTTTGAGGTGGAAGATCTACAAATGTATGAAGTGTCGCCTTTGATTCATTTTAATATATTTGGTGATTTCGATTAATAAAATACAATTGATAAATGCGGTGTTTCTTTTCTGTTAACGTGTGTGCTTATAAAGTGTGCGGTGGAAGATCTCCAATTGGTATGAAGAGACGTGTGTGCTTATAAAGTGTGAGGTGGAAGATTTCCAATTGGTACGAAGAGACATGTGTGCTTATAAAGTGTGAGGTGGAAGATCTACAATTGGTATGAAGCGACGTCTGTGATTAATTTTGCTATATTTGCTGATTTCGAGTAATAAAATACAATTGATAAATGCGGTGTTTCTTTTCTGTTAACGTGTGTGCTTATAAAGTGTGAGGTAGAAGATCTACAATTGGTATGAAGAGCCGTCTGCGATTAATTTTGCTATATTTGGTGATTTCGATTAATAAAATACAATTGATAAATGCGACATTTCTTTTCCGTTACAATGTGTGCTTATAAAGTTTTAGGTGGAAAATCTGCAAATGTATGAAATGTCGCGTTTGATTAATTTTAATATATTTGGTGATTTTGATTAATAAAATACAATTGATAAATGCGGTGTTTCTTTTCTGTTAACGTGTGTGCTTATAAAGTGTGCGGTGGAAGATCTCCAATTGGTATGAAGAGACGTGTGTGCTTATAAAGTGTGAGGTGGAAGATTTCCAATTGGTACGAAGAGACATGTGTGCTTATAAAGTGTGCGGTGGAAGATCTACAATTGGTATGAAGCGACGTCTGTGATTAATTTTGCTATATTTGCTGATTTCGAGTAATAAAATACAATTGATAAATGCGGTGTTTCTTTTCTGTTAACGTGTGTGCTTATAAAGTGTGAGGTGGAAGATCTACAATTGGTATGAAGAGCCGTCTGTGATTAATTTTGCTATATTTGGTGATTTCGATAAATAAAATACAATTGATAAATGCGACATTTCTTTTCCGTTACCATGTGTGCTTATAAAGTTTAAGGTGGAAGATCTACAAATGTATGAAGTGTCGCCTTTCATTAATTTTAATATATTTGGTGATCTCGATTAATAAAATACAATTGATAAATACGGTGTTTCTTTTCTGTTAACGTATGTGTTTATAAAGTGTGAGGTGGAAGATCTACAATTGGTATGAAGAGCCATCTGTGATTAATTTTGTTAGATTTGGTGATATCGATGAATAAACTACAATTTATGAATGCGGCATTTCTTTTCCGTTACAATGTGTGCTTATAAAGTTTGAGGTGGAAGATCTACAAATGTATGAAATGTCGCGTTTGATTAATTTTGCTAGATTTGGTGATATCGATGAATAAACTACAATTGATGAATGCGGCATTTCTTTTCTGTTAACGTGTGTGCTTATAAAGTGTGAGGTGGAAGAACTACAATTGGTATGAAGAGACGTCTGTGATTAATTTTGCGTTATTTGGTGATTTCGATTAATAAAATACAATTGATAAATGCGGTGTTTCTTTTCTGTTAACGTGTGTGCTTATAAAGTGTGAGGGGGAAGATCTACAATTGGTATGAAGAGACGTCTGTGATTAATTTTGCTTTATTTGGTGATTTCGATTAATAAAATAATATTGATGAATGCGGCATTTCTTTTCCGTTACCATGTGTGCTTATAAACTTTGAGGTGGAAGATCTACAAATGTATGAAGTGTCGCCTTTGATTCATTTTAATATATTTGGTGATTTCGATTAATAAAATACAATTGATAAATGCGGAGTTTCTTTTCTGTTAACGTGTGTGCTTATAAAGTGTGAGGTGGAAGAAATGGATGAAATGTCGCGCTGGATTAATTTTAATATATTTGGTGATTTCCATTAATAAAATACAATTGATAAATACGGTGTTTCTTTTCTGTTAACGTGTGTGCTTATAAAGTGTGAGGTGGAAGATCTCCAATTGGTGTGAAGAGACGTCTGTGATTAATTTTGCTATATTTGCTGAGTTCGATTAATAAAATACAATTGATAAATACGGTGTTCCTTTTCTGTTAACGTGTGTGCTTATAAAGTGTGAGGTGGAAGATCTACAATTGGTATGAAGAGACGTGTGTGCTTATAAAGTGTGAGGTGGAAGATCTACAATTGGTATGAAGAGACGTCTGTGTTAATTTTGCTATATTTGCTGATTTCGATTAATAAAATACAATTGATAAATACGGTGTTTCTTTTCTGTTAACGTGTGTGCTTATAAAGTGTGAGGTGGAAGATCTACAATTGGTATTAAGAGACGTGTGTGCTTATAAAGTGTGAGGTGGAAGATCTACAATTGGTATGAAGAGACGTCTGTGATTAATTTTGCTATATTTGCTGATTTCGATTAATAAAATACAATTGATAAATGCGGTGTTTCTTTTCTGTTAACGTGTGTGCTTATAAAGTGTGAGGTGGAAGATCTATAATTGGTATGAAGAGACGTCTGTGATTAATTTTGCTATATTTGCTGATTTCGATTAATAAAATACAATTGATAAATACGGTGTTTCTTTTCTGTTAACGTGTGTGCTTATAAAGTGAGAGGTGGAAGATCTGCAATTGGTATGAAGAGACGTGTGTGCTTATAAAGTGTGAGGTGGAAGATCTACAATTGGTATGAAGAGACGTCTGTGATTAATTTTTCTATATTTGCTGAATTCGATTAATAAAATACAATTGATAAATGCGGCATTTCTTTTCCGTTACAATGTGTGCTTATAAAGTTTGAGGTGGAAGATCTACAAATGTATGAAATGTCGCGTTTGATTAATTTTAATATATTTGGTGATTTCGATTAATAAAATACAATTGATAAATGCGGTGTTTCTTTTCTGTTAACGTGTGTGCTTATAAAGTGTGCGGTGGAAGATCTCCAATTGGTATGAAGAGACGTGTGTGCTTATAAAGTGTGAGGTGGAAGATTTCCAATTGGTACGAAGAGACATGTGTGCTTATAAAGTGTGAGGTGGAAGATCTACAATTGGTATGAAGCGACGTCTGTGATTAATTTTGCTATATTTGCTGATTTCGAGTAATAAAATACAATTGATAAATGCGGTGTTTCTTTTCTGTTAACGTGTGTGCTTATAAAGTGTGAGGTGGAAGATCTACAATTGGTATGAAGAGCCGTCTGTGATTAATTTTGCTATATTTGGTGATTTCGATTAATAAAATAGAATTGATAAATGCGACATTTCTTTTCCGTTACAATGTGTGCTTATAAAGTTTTAGGTGGAAAATCTGCAAATGTATGAAATGTCGCGTTTGATTAATTTTAATATATTTGGTGATTTTGATTAATAAAATACAATTGATAAATGCGGTGTTTCTTTTCTGTTAACGTGTGTGCTTATAAAGTGTGCGGTGGAAGATCTCCAATTGGTATGAAGAGACGTGTGTGCTTATAAAGTGTGAGGTGGAAGATTTCCAATTGGTACGAAGAGACATGTGTGCTTATAAAGTGTGAGGTGGAAGATCTACCATTGGTATGAAGCGACGTCTGTGATTAATTTTGCTATATTTGCTGATTTCGAGTAATAAAATACAATTGATAAATGCGGTGTTTCTTTTCTGTTAACGTGTGTGCTTATAAAGTGTGAGGTGGAAGATCTACAATTGGTATGAAGAGCCGTCTGTGATTAATTTTGCTATATTTGGTGATTTCGATTAATAAAATACAATTGATAAATGCGACATTTCTTTTCCGTTACCATGTGTGCTTATAAAGTTTAAGGTGGAAGATCTACAAATGTATGAAGTGTCGCCTTTCATTAATTTTAATATATTTGGTGATCTCGATTAATAAAATACAATTGATAAATACGGTGTTTCTTTTCTGTTAACGTATGTGTTTATAAAGTGTGAGGTGGAAGATCTACAATTGGTATGAAGAGCCATCTGTGATTAATTTTGTTAGATTTGGTGATATCGATGAATAAACTACAATTTATGAATGCGGCATTTCTTTTCCGTTACAATGTGTGCTTATAAAGTTTGAGGTGGAAGATCTACAAATGTATGAAATGTCGCGTTTGATTAATTTTGCTAGATTTGGTGATATCGATGAATAAACTACAATTGATGAATGCGGCATTTCTTTTCTGTTAACGTGTGTGCTTATAAAGTGTGAGGTGGAAGAACTACAATTGGTATGAAGAGACGTCTGTGATTAATTTTGCGTTATTTGGTGATTTCGATTAATAAAATACAATTGATAAATGCGGTGTTTCTTTTCTGTTAACGTGTGTGCTTATAAAGTGTGAGGTGGAAGATCTACAATTGGTATGAAGAGACGTCTGTGATTAATTTTGCTTTATTTGGTGATTTCGATTAATAAAATAATAATGATGAATGCGGCATTTCTTTTCCGTTACCATGTGTGCTTATAAACTTTGAGGTGGAAGATCTACAAATGTATGAAGTGTCGCCTTTGATTCATTTTAATATATTTGGTGATTTCGATTAATAAAATACAATTGATAAATGCGGTGTTTCTTTTCTGTTAACGTGTGTGCTTATAAAGTGTGCGGTGGAAGATCTCCAATTGGTATGAAGAGACGTGTGTGCTTATAAAGTGTGAGGTGGAAGATTTCCAATTGGTACGAAGAGACATGTGTGCTTATAAAGTGTGAGGTGGAAGATCTACAATTGGTATGAAGCGACGTCTGTGATTAATTTTGCTATATTTGCTGATTTCGAGTAATAAAATACAATTGATAAATGCGGTGTTTCTTTTCTGTTAACGTGTGTGCTTATAAAGTGTGAGGTAGAAGATCTACAATTGGTATGAAGAGCCGTCTGCGATTAATTTTGCTATATTTGGTGATTTCGATTAATAAAATACAATTGATAAATGCGACATTTCTTTTCCGTTACAATGTGTGCTTATAAAGTTTTAGGTGGAAAATCTGCAAATGTATGAAATGTCGCGTTTGATTAATTTTAATATATTTGGTGATTTTGATTAATAAAATACAATTGATAAATGCGGTGTTTCTTTTCTGTTAACGTGTGTGCTTATAAAGTGTGCGGTGGAAGATCTCCAATTGGTATGAAGAGACGTGTGTGCTTATAAAGTGTGAGGTGGAAGATTTCCAATTGGTACGAAGAGACATGTGTGCTTATAAAGTGTGCGGTGGAAGATCTACAATTGGTATGAAGCGACGTCTGTGATTAATTTTGCTATATTTGCTGATTTCGAGTAATAAAATACAATTGATAAATGCGGTGTTTCTTTTCTGTTAACGTGTGTGCTTATAAAGTGTGAGGTGGAAGATCTACAATTGGTATGAAGAGCCGTCTGTGATTAATTTTGCTATATTTGGTGATTTCGATAAATAAAATACAATTGATAAATGCGACATTTCTTTTCCGTTACCATGTGTGCTTATAAAGTTTAAGGTGGAAGATCTACAAATGTATGAAGTGTCGCCTTTCATTAATTTTAATATATTTGGTGATCTCGATTAATAAAATACAATTGATAAATACGGTGTTTCTTTTCTGTTAACGTATGTGTTTATAAAGTGTGAGGTGGAAGATCTACAATTGGTATGAAGAGCCATCTGTGATTAATTTTGTTAGATTTGGTGATATCGATGAATAAACTACAATTTATGAATGCGGCATTTCTTTTCCGTTACAATGTGTGCTTATAAAGTTTGAGGTGGAAGATCTACAAATGTATGAAATGTCGCGTTTGATTAATTTTGCTAGATTTGGTGATATCGATGAATAAACTACAATTGATGAATGCGGCATTTCTTTTCTGTTAACGTGTGTGCTTATAAAGTGTGAGGTGGAAGAACTACAATTGGTATGAAGAGACGTCTGTGATTAATTTTGCGTTATTTGGTGATTTCGATTAATAAAATACAATTGATAAATGCGGTGTTTCTTTTCTGTTAACGTGTGTGCTTATAAAGTGTGAGGGGGAAGATCTACAATTGGTATGAAGAGACGTCTGTGATTAATTTTGCTTTATTTGGTGATTTCGATTAATAAAATAATATTGATGAATGCGGCATTTCTTTTCCGTTACCATGTGTGCTTATAAACTTTGAGGTGGAAGATCTACAAATGTATGAAGTGTCGCCTTTGATTCATTTTAATATATTTGGTGATTTCGATTAATAAAATACAATTGATAAATGCGGAGTTTCTTTTCTGTTAACGTGTGTGCTTATAAAGTGTGAGGTGGAAGAAATGGATGAAATGTCGCGCTGGATTAATTTTAATATATTTGGTGATTTCCATTAATAAAATACAATTGATAAATACGGTGTTTCTTTTCTGTTAACGTGTGTGCTTATAAAGTGTGAGGTGGAAGATCTCCAATTGGTGTGAAGAGACGTCTGTGATTAATTTTGCTATATTTGCTGATTTCGATTAATAAAATACAATTGATAAATACGGTGTTCCTTTTCTGTTAACGTGTGTGCTTATAAAGTGTGAGGTGGAAGATCTACAATTGGTATGAAGAGACGTGTGTGCTTATAAAGTGTGAGGTGGAAGATCTACAATTGGTATGAAGAGACGTCTGTGTTAATTTTGCTATATTTGCTGATTTCGATTAATAAAATACAATTGATAAATACGGTGTTTCTTTTCTGTTAACGTGTGTGCTTATAAAGTGTGAGGTGGAAGATCTACAATTGGTATTAAGAGACGTGTGTGCTTATAAAGTGTGAGGTGGAAGATCTACAATTGGTATGAAGAGACGTCTGTGATTAATTTTGCTATATTTGCTGATTTCGATTAATAAAATACAATTGATAAATGCGGTGTTTCTTTTCTGTTAACGTGTGTGCTTATAAAGTGTGAGGTGGAAGATCTATAATTGGTATGAAGAGACGTCTGTGATTAATTTTGCTATATTTGCTGATTTCGATTAATAAAATACAATTGATAAATACGGTGTTTCTTTTCTGATAACGTGTGTGCTTATAAAGTGAGAGGTGGAAGATCTGCAATTGGTATGAAGAGACGTGTGTGCTTATAAAGTGTGAGGTGGAAGATCTACAATTGGTATGAAGAGACGTCTGTGATTAATTTTTCTATATTTGCTGAATTCGATTAATAAAATACAATTGATAAATGCGGCATTTCTTTTCCGTTACAATGTGTGCTTATAAAGTTTGAGGTGGAAGATCTACAAATGTATGAAATGTCGCGTTTGATTAATTTTAATATATTTGGTGATTTCGATTAATAAAATACAATTGATAAATGCGGCATTTCTTTTCCGTTACAATGTGTGCTGATAAAGTTTTAGGTGGAAAATCTGCAAATGTATGAAATGTCTCGTTTGATTAATTTTAATATATTTGGTGATTTTGATTAATAAAATACAATTGATAAATGCGGTGTTTCTTTTCTGTTAACGTGTGTGCTTATAAAGTGTGCGGTGGAAGATCTCCAATTGGTATGAAGAGACGTGTGTGCTTATAAAGTGTGAGGTGGAAGATTTCCAATTGGTACGAAGAGACATGTGTGCTTATAAAGTGTGAGGTGGAAGATCTACAATTGGTATGAAGCGACGTCTGTGATTAATTTTGCTATATTTGCTGATTTCGAGTAATAAAATACAATTGATAAATGCGGTGTTTCTTTTCTGTCAACGTGTGTGCTTATAAAGTGTGAGGTGGAAGATCTACAATTGGTATGAAGAGCCGTCTGTGATTAATTTTGCTATATTTGGTGATTTCGATTAATAAAATACAATTGATAAATGCGACATTTCTTTTCCGTTACCATGTGTGCTTATAAAGTTTAAGGTGTACAAATGTATGAAGTGTCGCCTTTCATTAATTTTAATATATTTGGTGATTTCGATTAATAAAATACAATTGATAAATACGGTGTTTCTTTTCTGTTAACGTATGTGTTTATAAAGTGTGAGGTGGAAGATCTACAATTGGTATGAAGAGCCATCTGTGATTAATTTTGTTAGATTTGGTGATATCGATGAATAAACTACAATTTATGAATGCGGCATTTCTTTTCCGTTACAATGTGTGCTTATAAAGTTTGAGGTGGAAGATCTACAAATGTATGAAATGTCGCCTTTCATTAATTTTAATATATTTGGTGATTTCGATTAATAAAATACAATTGATAAATACGGTGTTTCTTTTCTGTTAACGTATGTGCTTATAAAGTGTGAGGTGGAAGATCTACAATTGGTATGAAGAGTCGTCTGTGATTAATTTTGCTATATTTGCTGATTTCGATTAATAAAATACAATTGATAAATACGGTGTTTCTTTTCTGTTAACGTGTGTGCTTATAAAGTTTGAGGTGGAAGATCTACAAATGTATGAAATGTCGCGTTTGATTAATTTTAATATATTTGGTGATTTCGATTAATAAAATACAATTGATAAATGCGGCATTTCTTTTCCGTTACAATGTGTGCTTATAAAGTTTTAGGTGGAAAATCTGCAAATGTATGAAATGTCGCGTTTGATTAATTTTAATATATTTGGTGATTTTGATTAATAAAATACAATTGATAAATGCGGTGTTTCTTTTCTGTTAACGTGTGTGCTTATAAAGTGTGAGGTGGAAGATCTACAATTGGTATGAAGAGCCATCTGTGATTAATTTTGTTAGATTTGGTGATATCGATGAATAAACTACAATTTATGAATGCGGCATTTCTTTTCCGTTACAATGTGTGCTTATAAAGTTTGAGGTGGAAGATCTACAAATGTATGAAATGTCGCGTTTGATTAATTTTAATATATTTGGTGATCTCGATTAATAAAATACAATTGATAAATACGGTGTTTCTTTTCTGTTAACGTATGTGTTTATAAAGTGTGAGGTGGAAGATCTACAATTGGTATGAAGAGCCATCTGTGATTAATTTTGTTAGATTTGGTGATATCGATGAATAAACTACAATTTATGAATGCGGCATTTCTTTTCCGTTACAATGTGTGCTTATAAAGTTTGAGGTGGAAAATCTGCAAATGTATGAAATGTCGCGTTTGATTAATTTTAATATATTTGGTGATTTTGATTAATAAAATACAATTGATAAATGCGGTGTTTCTTTTCTGTTAACGTGTGTGCTTATAAAGTGTGAGGTGGAAGATCTACAATTGGTATGAAGAGCCGTCTGTGATTAATTTTGCTATATTTGGTGATTTCGATTAATAAAATACAATTGATAAATGCGACATTTCTTTTCCGTTACCATGTGTGCTTATAAAGTTTAAGGTGGAAGATCTACAAATGTATGAAGTGTCGCCTTTCATTAATTTTAATATATTTGGTGATCTCGATTAATAAAATACAATTGATAAATACGGTGTTTCTTTTCTGTTAACGTATGTGTTTATAAAGTGTGAGGTGGAAGATCTACAATTGGTATGAAGAGCCATCTGTGATTAATTTTGTTAGATTTGGTGATATCGATGAATAAACTACAATTTATGAATGCGGCATTTCTTTTCCGTTACAATGTGTGCTTATAAAGTTTGAGGTGGAAGATCTACAAATGTATGAAATGTCGCGTTTGATTAATTTTAATATATTTGGTGATTTCGATTAATAAAATGCAATTGATAAATACGGTGTTTCTTTTCTGTTAACGTGTGTGCTTATAAAGTGTGAGGTGGAAGATCTACAATTGGTATGAAGAGACGTCTGTGATTAATTTTGCTATATTTGCTGATTTCGATTAATAAAATACAATTGATAAATACGGTGTTTCTTTTCTGTTAACGTGTGTGCTTATAAAGTTTGAGGTGGAAGATCTACAATTGGTATGAAGAGACGTCTGTGATTAATTTTGCTATATTTGCTGATTTCGATTAATAAAATACAATTGATAAATACGGTGTTTCTTTTCTGTTAACGTGTGTGCTTATAAAGTTTGAGGTGGAAGATCTACAATTGGTATGAAGAGACGTCTGTGATTAATTTTGCTATATTTGCTGATTTCGATTAATAAAATACAATTGATAAATGCGGTGTTTCTTTTCTGTTCACGTGTGTGCTTATAAAGTGTGAGGTGGAAGATCTACAATTGGTATGAAGAGACGTGTGTGCTTATAAAGTTTGAGGTGGAATATCTGCAAATGTATGAAATGTCGCGTTTGATTAATTTTAATATATTTGGTGATTTCGATTAATAAAATACAATTGATAAATGCGGCATTTGTTTTCCGTTACAATGTGTGCTTATAAAGTTTGAGGTGGAAGATCTGCAAATGTATGAAATGTCGCGTTTGATTAGTTTTAATATATTTGGTGATTTTGATTAATAAAATACTATTGATAAATGCGGTGTTTCTTTTCTGTTAACGTGTGTGCTTATAAAGTGTGAGGTGGAAGATCTCCAATTGGTATGAAGAGACGTGTGTGCTTATAAAGTGTGAGGTGGTAGATTTCCAATTGGTATGAAGAGACGTGTGTGCTTATAAAGTGTGAGGTGGAAGATCTACAATTGGTATGAAGAGACGTCTGTGATTAATTTTGCTATATTTGGTGATTTCGATTAATAAAATACAATTGATAAATGCGGTGTTTCTTTTCTGTTAACGTGTGTGCTTATAAAGTGTGAGGTGGAAGATCTACAATTGGTATGAATAGCCGTGTGTGATTAGTTTTGCTAGATTTGGTGATATCGATGAATAAACTACAATTGATGAATGCGGCATTTCTTTTCTGTTAACGTATGTGCTTATAAAGTGTGAGGTGGAAGATCTACAATTGGTATGAAGAGCCATCTGTGATTAATTTTGTTAGATTTGGTGATATCGATGAATAAACTACAATTTATGAATTCGGCATTTCTTTTCCGTTACAATGTGTGCTTATAAAGTTTGAGGTGGAAGATCTACAATTGGTATGAAGAGACGTCTGTGATTAATTTTGCTATATTTGCTGATTTCGATTAATAAAATACAATTGATAAATACGGTGTTTCTTTTCTGTTAACGTGTGTGCTTATAAAGTGTGAGGTGGAAGATCTCCAATTGGTATGAAGAGACGTGTGTGCTTATAAAGTGTGAGGTGGTAGATTTCCAATTGGTATGAAGAGACGTCTGTGATTAATTTTGCTATATTTGCTGATTTCGATTAATAAAATACAATTGATAAATACGGTGTTTCTTTTCTGTTAACGTGTGTGCTTATAAAGTGTGAGGTGGAAGATCTACAATTGGTATGAAGAGACGTCTGTGATTAATTTTGCTATATTTGCTGATTTCGATTAATAAAATACAATTGATAAATACGGTGTTTCTTTTCTGTTAACGTGTGTGCTTATAAAGTGTGAGGTGGAAGATCTCCAATTGGTATGAAGAGACGTGTGTGCTTATAAAGTGTGAGGTGGTAGATTTCCAATTGGTATGAAGAGACGTCTGTGATTAATTTTGCTATATTTGCTGATTTCGATTAATAAAATACAATTGATAAATACGGTGTTTCTTTTCTGTTAACGTGTGTGCTTATAAAGTGTGAGGTGGAAGATCTACAATTGGTATGAAGAGACGTCTGTGATTAATTTTGCTATATTTGCTGATTTCGATTAATAAAATACAATTGATAAATACGGTGTTTCTTTTCTGTTAACGTGTGTGCTTATAAAGTGTGAGGTGGAAGATCTACAATTGGTATGAAGAGACGTCTGTGATTAATTTTGCTATATTTGGTGATTTCGATTAATAAAATACAATTGATAAATGCGTTGTTTCTTTTCTGTTAACGTATGTGCTTATAAAGTGTGAGGTGGAAGATCTACAATTGGTATGAAGAGCCATCTGTGATTAATTTTGTTAGATTTGGTGATATCGATGAATAAACTACAATTTATGAATGCGGCATTTCTTTTCCGTTACAATGTGTGCTTATAAAGTTTGAGGTGGAAGATCTACAATTGGTATGAAGAGACGTCTGTGATTAATTTTGCTATATTTGCTGATTTCGATTAATAAAATACAATTGATAAATACGGTGTTTCTTTTCTGTTAACGTGTGTGCTTATAAAGTGTGAGGTGGAAGATCTACAATTGGTATGAAGAGCCGTCTGTGATTAATTTTGCTATATTTGGTGATTTCGATTAATAAAATACAATTGATAAATGCGACATTTCTTTTCCGTTACCATGTGTGCTTATAAAGTCATTAATTTTAATATAATTGGTGATTGCGATTAATAAAATACAATTGATAAATACGGTGTTTCTTTTCTGTTAACGTGTGTGCTTATAAAGTGTGAGGTGGAAGATCTACAATTGGTATGAAGAGACGTATGTGATTAATTTTTGCTATATTTGGTGATTTCGATTAATAAAATACAATTGATAAATGCGTTGTTTCTTTTCTGTTAACGTATGTGCTTATAAAGTGTGAGGTGGAAGATCTACAATTGGTATGAAGAGCCATCTGTGATTAATTTTGTTAGATTTGGTGATATCGATGAATAAACTACAATTTATGAATGCGGCATTTCTTTTCCGTTACAATGTGTGCTTATAAAGTTTGAGGTGGAAGATCTACAATTGGTATGAAGAGACGTCTGTGATTAATTTTGCTATATTTGCTGATTTCGATTAATAAAATACAATTGATAAATACGGTGTTTCTTTTCTGTTAACGTGTGTGCTTATAAAGTGTGAGGTGGAAGATCTATAATTGGTATGAAGAGACGTCTGTGATTAATTTTGCTATATTTTCTGATTTCGATTAATAAAATACAATTGATAAATACAGTGTTTCTTTTCTGTTAACGTGTGTGCTTATAAAGTTTGAGGTGGAAGATCTACAATTGGTATGAAGAGACGTCTGTGATTAATTTTGCTATATTTGCTGATTTCGATTAATAAAATACAATTGATAAATGCGGTGTTTCTTTTCTGTTAACGTGTGTGCTTATAAAGTGTGAGGTGGAAGATCTACAATTGGTATGAAGAGACGTGTGTGCTTATAAAGTGTGAGGTGGAAGATCTACAATTGGTATGAAGAGACGTCTGTGATTAATTTTGTTATATTTGCTGATTTCGATTAATAAAATACAATTGATAAATACGGTGTTTCTTTTCTGTTAACGTGTGTGCTTATAAAGTGTGAGGTGGAAGATGTACAATTGGTATGAAGAGACGTCTGTGATTAATTTTGCTATATTTGCTGATTTCGATTAATAAAATACAATTGATAAATTCGGTGTTTCTTTTCTGTTAACGTGTGTGCTTATAAAGTGTGAGGTGGAAGATCTACAATTGGTATGAAGAGACGTGTGTGCTTATAAAGTTTGAGGTGGAAGATCTGCAAATGTATGAAATGTCGCGTTTGATTAATTTTAATATATTTGGTGATTTCGATTAATAAAATACAATTGATAAATGCGGAATTTCTTTTCCGTTACAATGTGTGCTTATAAAGTTTGAGGTGGAAGATCTGCAAATGTATGAAATGTCGCGTTTGATTAGTTTTAATATATTTGGTGATTTTGATTAATAAAATACAATTGATAAATGCGGTGTTTCTTTTCTGTTAACGTGTGTGCTTATAAAGTGTGAGGTGGAAGATCTCCAATTGGTATGAAGAGACGTGTGTGCTTATAAAGTGTGAGCTGGTAGATTTCCAATTGGTATGAAGAGACGTGTGTGCTTATAAAGTGTGAGGTGGAAGATCTACAATTGGTATGAAGAGACGTCTGTGATTAATTTTGCTATATTTGGTGATTTCGATTAACCCAGATAAGCCCGAATTACTTTTTGTCGATTTTTTTGAATGTATTGTGTATTATTGCTTAAGTGCCCTTTTAATAACCTGTAAATTATAATTGCTAAGGTTTCACCCCCTCCCCCTGGTCACAGCACCCCATCCTTCTGGAAGGCCTTTGGGAGAATACCACAATAGTTGTGTTAACAAATTTTTCCAAAGCAATAGAAACAAATTCAACATTTTTTTTGCCTTATTTATAGATTCAAAGAAAAATATAAATTAATTCAATAGATAAATTGGTATTACAATTTCATTTTTATATTGGTAGTTTGCATACATACATATGTATGTATAATATAAAGTTATTTGTTGCTTTATCCATGACTTTATGGAAAAAGTAAAGAAGTACATAGACAAAAATGCTTAAAAGTTTTATTTCCTTTCATAATTTATAAAGCAATCAACATGTAATGTCACATTGTATTTTATGCATTCCGTCGTTGCTTTTTTGGGGCAATTACTACAAACCAATTGTTGCTTTTTACCTGTTGGCAGCAATGGTAAGTTGCTTACATAATGATCTTTGCCATCATACCGACTATCGATCAAAGCTGACTGGCTAGCACGTCCTCTCTGTGTAACTATTCTTTTGTTGGACTCCAAAATAGAGCAGGCTAATCTTCGCCGAAAATTTAAATGGTCCACATTATCCTCAGGACGGTTGTAAAGAGTTGAATGCCATGTAAATTGTTGATGGTAGGATTGTCTTCCTCCCCAGAATCCTCATCAGTGACATCATCATTAAAATTGATTGGGGGTAAAACTACCACATCTAATCCATTATCAGGAATATCGCTGTTGTTGTTGTTTTAACAACAAAATCACTCCCCGATGGTTTTGGGGAGTGTCGTCGAAATAACAGTCCATGGCCGGATATGAATCCGGTACGCTCCGGTACTCCCTTGCGGTACTGCCCGACTGTCAGGTAGCGATTTGGTATGACCAGTGTAACCTTCTAGGTCATGTCATCCCTCCTTCCGAAAGGAAAGAGAAGATGGGTAATGAGAGGTGAGAGGCATCACATCCGTGGATCAACCATAGAGTTGCACATCATTACCTTTGTGCATATTAGTCGCCTCTTACGACCGGTATGCCTACCGCGGGCATATTCTAAACCCCTAACCCGCAGGGGTTACAGGAATATCGTCGTCATCGGCAGTTTCGATGATATCTAACAACTCATTTAGGGTAATCTTCCTTCTACAAAAAATTTTAATAAAATTAGTTGTATTAGCCCATAATCCTTCTGGAAGGATGTGCGTGTTTCCCACGCCACTACGGGCAAATTTTTCACAAAAAACGTCTACAAAACAAGCAAATAATTAAATTGAATAATTTTTTGTAGTAAAATAATAGCCTGACATCTACAATTCGTTATGTAAAAGAATAAAAGTTACCTATAAACAACGAGGTCTATCAAGACAGCCATCTTAAATAAAAGCAACATTCACTTGGAGAATTCTCACTGACTAAACTTAAATTTACAAAAAAAAAAACGCGAAGTCATAAAATTTGATTCTAGCTAAAATAAAAAAAAGCATAGCCTGTTTTGTTAGCTGTTACAATAAGTGAAAATTTTGAATTTAGCGAACGGCATTTAAAATCCTTCAGGAAGGCGTTCGGGTGTATCTGGGTTAATAAAATACAATTGATAAATGCGGTGTTTCTTTTCTGTTAACGTGTGTGCTTATAAAGTGTGAGGTGGAAGATCTACAATTGGTATGAATAGCCGTGTGTGATTAGTTTTGCTAGATTTGGTGATATCGATGAATAAACTACAATTGATGAATGCGGCATTTCTTTTCTGTTAACGTATGTGCTTATAAAGTGTGAGGTGGAAGATCTACAATTGGTATGAAGAGCCATCTGTGATTAATTTTGTTAGATTTGGTGATATCGATGAATAAACTACAATTTATGAATTCGGCATTTCTTTTCCGTTACAATGTGTGCTTATAAAGTTTGAGGTGGAAGATCTACAAATGTCGCGTTTGATTAATTTTAATATATTTGGTGATTTCGATTAATAAAATGCAATTGATAAATACGGTGTTTCTTTTCTGTTAACGTGTGTGCTTATAAAGTGTGAGGTGGAAGATCTACAATTGGTATGAAGAGACGACTGTGATTAATTTTGCTATATTTGCTGATTTCGATTAATAAAATACAATTGATAGATACGGTGTTTCTTTTCTGTTAACGTGTGTGCTTATAAAGTGTGAGGTGGAAGATCTACAATTGGTATGAAGAGCCGTCTGTGATTAATTTTGCTATATTTGGTGATTTCGATTAATAAAATACAATTGATAAATGCGACATTTCTTTTCCGTTACCATGTGTGCTTATAAAGTCATTAATTTTAATATAATTGGTGATTTCGATTAATAAAATACAATTGATAAATACGGTGTTTCTTTTCTGTTAACGTGTGTGCTTATAAAGTGTGAGGTGGAAGATCTACAATTGGTATGAAGAGACGTATGTGATTAATTTTTGCTATATTTGGTGATTTCGATTAATAAAATACAATTGATAAATGCGTTGTTTCTTTTCTGTTAACGTATGTGCTTATAAAGTGTGAGGTGGAAGATCTACAATTGGTATGAAGAGCCATCTGTGATTAATTTTGTTAGATTTGGTGATTTCGATTAATAAAATGCAATTGATAAATACGGTGTTTCTTTTCTGTTAACGTGTGTGCTTATAAAGTGTGAGGTGGAAGATCTACAATTGGTATGAAGAGACGTCTGTGATTAATTTTGCTATATTTGCTGATTTCGATTAATAAAATACAATTGATAGATACGGTGTTTCTTTTCTGTTAACGTGTGTGCTTATAAAGTGTGAGGTGGAAGATCTACAATTGGTATGAAGAGCCGTCTGTGATTAATTTTGCTATATTTGGTGATTTCGATTAATAAAATACAATTGATAAATGCGACATTTCTTTTCCGTTACCATGTGTGCTTATAAAGTCATTAATTTTAATATAATTGGTGATTTCGATTAATAAAATACAATTGATAGATACGGTGTTTCTTTTCTGTTAACGTGTGTGCTTATAAAGTGTGAGGTGGAAGATCTACAATTGGTATGAAGAGCCGTCTGTGATTAATTTTGCTATATTTGGTGATTTCGATTAATAAAATACAATTGATAAATGCGACATTTCTTCTCCGTTACCATGTGTGCTTATAAAGTCATTAATTTTAATATAATTGGTGATTTCGATTAATAAAATACAATTGATAAATACGGTGTTTCTTTTCCGTTACAATGTGTGCTTATAAAGTTTGAGGTGGAAGATCTACAATTGGTATGAAGAGACGTCTGTGATTAATTTTGCTATATTTGCTGATTTCGATTAATAAAATACAATTGATAAATACGGTGTTTCTTTTCTGTTAACGTGTGTGCTTATAAAGTGTGAGGTGGAAGATCTATAATTGGTATGAAGAGACGTCTGTGATTAATTTTGCTATATTTGCTGATTTCGATTAATAAAATACAATTGATAAATACGGTGTTTCTTTTCTGTTAACGTGTGTGCTTATAAAGTTTGAGGTGGAAGATCTACAGTTGGTATGAAGAGACGTCTGTGATTAATTTTGCTATATTTGCTGATTTCGATTAATAAAATACAATTGATAAATGCGATGTTTCTTTTCTGTTAACGTGTGTGCTTATAAAGTGTGAGGTGGAAGATCTACAATTGGTATGAAGAGACGTGTGTGCTTATAAAGTGTGAGGTGGAAGATCTACAATTGGTATGAAGAGACGTCTGTGATTAATTTTGCTATATTTGCTGATTTCGATTATTAAAATACAATTGATAAATACGGTGTTTCTTTTCTGTTAACGTGTGTGCTTATAAAGTGTGAGGTGGAAGATCTACAATTGGTATGAAGAGACGTCTGTGATTAATTTTGCTATATTTGCTGATTTCGATTAATAAAATACAATTGATAAATGCGGTGTTTCTTTTCTGTTAACGTGTGTGCTTATAAAGTGTGAGGTGGAAGATCTACAATTGGTATGAAGAGACGTGTGTGCTTATAAAGTTTGAGGTGGAAGATCTACAAATGTATGAAATGTCGCGTTTGATTAATTTTAATATATTTGGTGATTTCGATTAATAAAATACAATTGATAAATGCGGCATTTCTTTTCCGTTACAATGTGTGCTTATAAAGTTTGAGGTGGACGATCTGCAAATGTATGAAATGTCGCGTTTGATTAATTTTAATATATTTGGTGATTTTGATTAATAAAATACAATTGATAAATGCGGTGTTTCTTTTCTGTTAACGTGTGTGCTTATAAAGTGTGAGGTGGAAGATCTCCAATTGGTATGAAGAGACGTGTGTGCTTATAAAGTGTGAGGTGGTAGATTTCCAATTGGTATGAAGAGACGTGTGTGCTTATAAAGTGTGAGGTGGAAGATCTAGAATTGGTATGAAGAGACGTCTGTGATTAATTTTGCTATATTTGGTGATTTCGATTAATAAAATACAATTGATAAATGCGGCATTTCTTTTCCGTTACAATGTGTGCTTATAAAGTTTGAGGTGGAAGATCTACAAATGTATGAAATGTCGCGTTTGATTAATTTTAATATATTTGGTGATTTCGATTAATAAAATACAATTGATAAATACGGTGTTTCTTTTCTGTTAACGTGTATGCTTATAAAGTGTGAGGTGGAAGATCTACAATTGGTATGAAGAGACGACTGTGATTAATTTTGCTATATTTGCTGATTTCGATTAATAAAATACAATTGATAGATACGATGTTTCTTTTCTGTTAACGTGTGTGCTTATAAAGTGTGAGGTGGAAGATCTACAATTGGTATGAAGAGACGTATGTATGTGATTAATTTTGCTATATTTGGTGATTTCGATTAATAAAATACAATTGATAAATGCGACATTTCTTTTCCGTTACCATGTGTGCTTATAAAGTCATTAATTTTAATATAATTGGTGATTTCGATTAATAAAATACAATTGATAAATACGGTGTTTCTTTTCTGTTAACGTGTGTGCTTATAAAGTGTGAGGTGGAAGATCTACAATTGGTATGAAGAGACGTATGTGATTAATTTTTGCTATATTTGGTGATTTCGATTAATAAAATACAATTGATAAATGCGTTGTTTCTTTTCTGTTAACGTATGTGCTTATAAAGTGTGAGGTGGAAGATCTACAATTGGTATGAAGAGCCATCTGTGATTAATTTTGTTAGATTTGGTGATTTCGATTAATAAAATGCAATTGATAAATACGGTGTTTCTTTTCTGTTAACGTGTGTGCTTATAAAGTGTGAGGTGGAAGATCTACAATTGGTATGAAGAGCCGTCTGTGATTAATTTTGCTATATTTGGTGATTTCGATTAATAAAATACAATTGATAAATGCGACATTTCTTTTCCGTTACCATGTGTGCTTATAAAGTCATTAATTTTAATATAATTGGTGATTTCGATTAATAAAATACAATTGATAGATACGGTGTTTCTTTTCTGTTAACGTGTGTGCTTATAAAGTGTGAGGTGGAAGATCTACAATTGGTATGAAGAGCCGTCTGTGATTAATTTTGCTATATTTGGTGATTTCGATTAATAAAATACAATTGATAAATGCGACATTTCTTTTCCGTTACCATGTGTGCTTATAAAGTCATTAATTTTAATATAATTGGTGATTTCGATTAATAAAATACAATTGATAAATACGGTGTTTCTTTTCTGTTAACGTGTATGCTTATAAAGTGTGAGGTGGAAGATCTACAATTGGTATGAAGAGCCGTCTGTGATTAATTTTGCTATATTTGGTGATTTCGATTAATAAAATACAATTGATAAATACGGTGTTTCTTTTCTGTTAACGTGTATGCTTATAAAGTGTGAGGTGGAAGATCTACAATTGGTATGAAGAGCCGTCTGTGATTAATTTTGCTATATTTGGTGATTTCGATTAATAAAATACAATTGATAAATGCGACATTTCTTTTCCGTTACCATGTGTGCTTATAAAGTCATTAATTTTAATATAATTGGTGATTTCGATTAATAAAATACAATTGATAGATACGGTGTTTCTTTTCTGTTAACGTGTGTGCTTATAAAGTGTGAGGTGGAAGATCTACAATTGGTATGAAGAGCCGTCTGTGATTAATTTTGCTATATTTGGTGATTTCGATTAATAAAATACAATTGATAAATGCGACATTTCTTTTCCGTTACCATGTGTGCTTATAAAGTCATTAATTTTAATATAATTGGTGATTTCGATTAATAAAATACAATTGATAGATACGGTGTTTCTTTTCTGTTAACGTGTGTGCTTATAAAGTGTGAGGTGGAAGATCTACAATTGGTATGAAGAGCCGTCTGTGATTAATTTTGCTATATTTGGTGATTTCGATTAATAAAATACAATTGATAAATGCGACATTTCTTCTCCGTTACCATGTGTGCTTATAAAGTCATTAATTTTAATATAATTGGTGATTTCGATTAATAAAATACAATTGATAAATACGGTGTTTCTTTTCCGTTACAATGTGTGCTTATAAAGTTTGAGGTGGAAGATCTACAATTGGTATGAAGAGACGTCTGTGATTAATTTTGCTATATTTGCTGATTTCGATTAATAAAATACAATTGATAAATACGGTGTTTCTTTTCTGTTAACGTGTGTGCTTATAAAGTGTGAGGTGGAAGATCTATAATTGGTATGAAGAGACGTCTGTGATTAATTTTGCTATATTTGCTGATTTCGATTAATAAAATACAATTGATAAATACGGTGTTTCTTTTCTGTTAACGTGTGTGCTTATAAAGTTTGAGGTGGAAGATCTACAGTTGGTATGAAGAGACGTCTGTGATTAATTTTGCTATATTTGCTGATTTCGATTAATAAAATACAATTGATAAATGCGATGTTTCTTTTCTGTTAACGTGTGTGCTTATAAAGTGTGAGGTGGAAGATCTACAATTGGTATGAAGAGACGTGTGTGCTTATAAAGTGTGAGGTGGAAGATCTACAATTGGTATGAAGAGACGTCTGTGATTAATTTTGCTATATTTGCTGATTTCGATTATTAAAATACAATTGATAAATACGGTGTTTCTTTTCTGTTAACGTGTGTGCTTATAAAGTGTGAGGTGGAAGATCTACAATTGGTATGAAGAGACGTCTGTGATTAATTTTGCTATATTTGCTGATTTCGATTAATAAAATACAATTGATAAATGCGGTGTTTCTTTTCTGTTAACGTGTGTGCTTATAAAGTGTGAGGTGGAAGATCTACAATTGGTATGAAGAGACGTGTGTGCTTATAAAGTTTGAGGTGGAAGATCTACAAATGTATGAAATGTCGCGTTTGATTAATTTTAATATATTTGGTGATTTCGATTAATAAAATACAATTGATAAATGCGGCATTTCTTTTCCGTTACAATGTGTGCTTATAAAGTTTGAGGTGGACGATCTGCAAATGTATGAAATGTCGCGTTTGATTAATTTTAATATATTTGGTGATTTTGATTAATAAAATACAATTGATAAATGCGGTGTTTCTTTTCTGTTAACGTGTGTGCTTATAAAGTGTGAGGTGGAAGATCTCCAATTGGTATGAAGAGACGTGTGTGCTTATAAAGTGTGAGGTGGTAGATTTCCAATTGGTATGAAGAGACGTGTGTGCTTATAAAGTGTGAGGTGGAAGATCTAGAATTGGTATGAAGAGACGTCTGTGATTAATTTTGCTATATTTGGTGATTTCGATTAATAAAATACAATTGATAAATGCGGCATTTCTTTTCCGTTACAATGTGTGCTTATAAAGTTTGAGGTGGAAGATCTACAAATGTATGAAATGTCGCGTTTGATTAATTTTAATATATTTGGTGATTTCGATTAATAAAATACAATTGATAAATACGGTGTTTCTTTTCTGTTAACGTGTATGCTTATAAAGTGTGAGGTGGAAGATCTACAATTGGTATGAAGAGACGACTGTGATTAATTTTGCTATATTTGCTGATTTCGATTAATAAAATACAATTGATAGATACGATGTTTCTTTTCTGTTAACGTGTGTGCTTATAAAGTGTGAGGTGGAAGATCTACAATTGGTATGAAGAGACGTATGTATGTGATTAATTTTGCTATATTTGGTGATTTCGATTAATAAAATACAATTGATAAATGCGACATTTCTTTTCCGTTACCATGTGTGCTTATAAAGTCATTAATTTTAATATAATTGGTGATTTCGATTAATAAAATACAATTGATAAATACGGTGTTTCTTTTCTGTTAACGTGTGTGCTTATAAAGTGTGAGGTGGAAGATCTACAATTGGTATGAAGAGACGTATGTGATTAATTTTTGCTATATTTGGTGATTTCGATTAATAAAATACAATTGATAAATGCGTTGTTTCTTTTCTGTTAACGTATGTGCTTATAAAGTGTGAGGTGGAAGATCTACAATTGGTATGAAGAGCCATCTGTGATTAATTTTGTTAGATTTGGTGATTTCGATTAATAAAATGCAATTGATAAATACGGTGTTTCTTTTCTGTTAACGTGTGTGCTTATAAAGTGTGAGGTGGAAGATCTACAATTGGTATGAAGAGACGTCTGTGATTAATTTTGCTATATTTGCTGATTTCGATTAATAAAATACAATTGATAGATACGGTGTTTCTTTTCTGTTAACGTGTGTGCTTATAAAGTGTGAGGTGGAAGATCTACAATTGGTATGAAGAGCCGTCTGTGATTAATTTTGCTATATTTGGTGATTTCGATTAATAAAATACAATTGATAAATGCGACATTTCTTTTCCGTTACCATGTGTGCTTATAAAGTCATTAATTTTAATATAATTGGTGATTTCGATTAATAAAATACAATTGATAGATACGGTGTTTCTTTTCTGTTAACGTGTGTGCTTATAAAGTGTGAGGTGGAAGATCTACAATTGGTATGAAGAGCCGTCTGTGATTAATTTTGCTATATTTGGTGATTTCGATTAATAAAATACAATTGATAAATGCGACATTTCTTCTCCGTTACCATGTGTGCTTATAAAGTCATTAATTTTAATATAATTGGTGATTTCGATTAATAAAATACAATTGATAAATACGGTGTTTCTTTTCCGTTACAATGTGTGCTTATAAAGTTTGAGGTGGAAGATCTACAATTGGTATGAAGAGACGTCTGTGATTAATTTTGCTATATTTGCTGATTTCGATTAATAAAATACAATTGATAAATACGGTGTTTCTTTTCTGTTAACGTGTGTGCTTATAAAGTGTGAGGTGGAAGATCTATAATTGGTATGAAGAGACGTCTGTGATTAATTTTGCTATATTTGCTGATTTCGATTAATAAAATACAATTGATAAATACGGTGTTTCTTTTCTGTTAACGTGTGTGCTTATAAAGTTTGAGGTGGAAGATCTACAGTTGGTATGAAGAGACGTCTGTGATTAATTTTGCTATATTTGCTGATTTCGATTAATAAAATACAATTGATAAATGCGATGTTTCTTTTCTGTTAACGTGTGTGCTTATAAAGTGTGAGGTGGAAGATCTACAATTGGTATGAAGAGACGTCTGTGATTAATTTTGCTATATTTGCTGATTTCGATTATTAAAATACAATTGATAAATACGGTGTTTCTTTTCTGTTAACGTGTGTGCTTATAAAGTGTGAGGTGGAAGATCTACAATTGGTATGAAGAGACGTCTGTGATTAATTTTGCTATATTTGCTGATTTCGATTAATAAAATACAATTGATAAATGCGGTGTTTCTTTTCTGTTAACGTGTGTGCTTATAAAGTGTGAGGTGGAAGATCTACAATTGGTATGAAGAGACGTGTGTGCTTATAAAGTTTGAGGTGGAAGATCTACAAATGTATGAAATGTCGCGTTTGATTAATTTTAATATATTTGGTGATTTCGATTAATAAAATACAATTGATAAATGCGGCATTTCTTTTCCGTTACAATGTGTGCTTATAAAGTTTGAGGTGGACGATCTGCAAATGTATGAAATGTCGCGTTTGATTAATTTTAATATATTTGGTGATTTTGATTAATAAAATACAATTGATAAATGCGGTGTTTCTTTTCTGTTAACGTGTGTGCTTATAAAGTGTGAGGTGGAAGATCTCCAATTGGTATGAAGAGACGTGTGTGCTTATAAAGTGTGAGGTGGTAGATTTCCAATTGGTATGAAGAGACGTGTGTGCTTATAAAGTGTGAGGTGGAAGATCTAGAATTGGTATGAAGAGACGTCTGTGATTAATTTTGCTATATTTGGTGATTTCGATTAATAAAATACAATTGATAAATGCGGCATTTCTTTTCCGTTACAATGTGTGCTTATAAAGTTTGAGGTGGAAGATCTACAAATGTATGAAATGTCGCGTTTGATTAATTTTAATATATTTGGTGATTTCGATTAATAAAATACAATTGATAAATACGGTGTTTCTTTTCTGTTAACGTGTATGCTTATAAAGTGTGAGGTGGAAGATCTACAATTGGTATGAAGAGACGTGTGTGCTTATAAAGTGTGAGGTGGAAGATCTACAATTGGTATGAAGAGACGTGTGTGCTTATAAAGTGTGAGGTGGAAGATCTACAATTGGTATGAAGAGAGGTCTGTGATTAATTTTGCTATATTTGCTGATTTCGATTAATAAAATACAATTGATAAATACGGTGTTTCTTTTCTGTTAACGTGTGTGCTTATAAAGTGTGAGGTGGAAGATCTACAATTGGTATGAAGAGACGTGTGTGCTTATAAAGTGTGAGGTGGAAGATCTACAATTGGTATGAAGAGACGTCTGTGATTAATTTTTCTATATTTGCTGATTTCGATTAATAAAATACAATTGATAAATACGGTGTTTCTTTTCTGTTAACGTGTGTGCTTATAAAGTGTGAGGTGGAAGATCTACAATTGGTATGAAGAGACGTGTGTGCTTATAAAGTGTGAGGTGGAAGATTTCCAATTGGTATGAAGAGACGTGTGTGCTTATAAAGTGTGAGGTGGAAGATCTACAATTGGTATGAAGAGACGTCTTTGATTAATTTTGCTATATTTGGTGATTTCGATTAATAAAATACAATTGATAAATACGGTGTTTCTTTTCTGTTAACGTGTGTGCTTATAAAGTGTGAGGTGGAAGATCTACAATTGGTATGAAGAGACGTGTGTGCTTATAAAGTGTGAGGTGGAAGATCTACAATTGGTATGAAGAGACGTCTGTGATTAATTTTGCTATATTTGCTGATTTCGATTAATAAAATACAATTGATAAATGCGGTGTTTCTTTTCTGTTAACGTGTGTGCTTATAAAGTGTGAGGTGGAAGATCTACAGTTGGTATGAAGAGACGTGTGTGCTTATAAAGTGTGAGGTGGAAGATTTCCAATTGGTATGAAGAGACATGTGTGCTTATAAAGTGTGAGGTGGAAGATCTACAATTGGTATGAGGCGACGTCTGTGATTAATTTTGCTATATTTGCTGATTTCGAGTAATAAAATACAATTGATAAATGCGGTGTTTCTTTTCTGTTAACGTGTGTGCTTATAAAGTGTGAGGTGGAAGATCTACAGTTGGTATGAAGAGACGTGTGTGCTTATAAAGTGTGAGGTGGAAGATTTCCAATTGGTATGAAGAGACATGTGTGCTTATAAAGTGTGAGGTGGAAGATCTACAATTGGTATGAAGAGACGTCTGTGATTAATTTTGCTATATTTGCTGATTTCGATTAATAAAATACAATTGGTAAATGCGGCATTTCTTTTCCGTTACAATGTGTGCTTATAAAGTTTGAGGTGCAAGATCTACAAATGTATGAAATGTCGCGTTTGATTAATTTTAATATATTTGGTGATTTCGATTAATAAAATACAATTGATAAATGCGGTGTTTCTTTTCCGTTACAATGTGTGCTTATAAAGTTTGAGGTGGAAGATCTGCAAATGTATGAAATGTCGCGTTTGATTAATTTTAATATATTTGGTGATTTTGATTAATAAAATACAATTGATAAATGCGGTGTTTCTTTTCTGTTAACGTGTGTGCTTATAAAGTGTGAGGTGGAAGATCTCCAATTGGTATGAAGAGACGTGTGTGCTTATAAAGTGTGAGGTGGAAGATCTACAATTGGTATGAAGAGACGTCTGTGATTAATTTTGCTATATTTGGTGATTTCGATTAATAAAATACAATTGATAAATGCGGTGTTTCTTTTCTGTTAACGTGTGTGCTTATAAAGTGTGAGGTGGAAGATCTCCAATTGGTATGAAGAGACGTGTGTGCTTATAAAGTGTGAGGTGGAAGATCTACAATTGGTATGAAGAGACGTCTGTGATTAATTTTGCTATATTTGCCGATTTCGATTAATAAAATACAATTGATAAATACGGTGTTTCTTTTCTGTTAACGTGTGTGCTTATAAAGTGTGAGGTGGAAGATCTACAATTTTTATGAAGAGACGTGTGTGCTTATAAAGTGTGAGGTGGAAGATCTACAATTGTTATGAAGAGACGTCTGTGATTAATTTTGCTATATTTGCTGATTTCGATTAATAAAATACAATTGATAAATGCGGTGTTTCTTTTCTGTTAACGTGTGTGCTTATAAAGTGTGAGGTGGAAGATCTACAATTGGTATGAAGAGAGGTCTGTGATTAATTTTGCTATATTTGCTGATTTCGATTAATAAAATACAATTGATAAATACGGTGTTTCTTTTCTGTTAACGTGTGTGCTTATAAAGTGTGAGGTGGAAGATCTACAATTGGTATGAAGAGACGTGTGTGCTTATAAAGTGTGAGGTGGAAGATCTACAATTGGTATGAAGAGACGTCTGTGATTAATTTTGCTATATTTGCTGATTTCGATTAATAAAATACAATTGATAAATACGGTGTTTCTTTTCTGTTAACGTGTGTGCTCATAAAGTGTGAGGTGGAAGATCTACAATTGGTATGAAGAGACGTCTGTGATTAATTTTGCTATATTTGCTGATTTCGATTAATAAAATACAATTGATAAATACGGTGTTTCTTTTCTGTTAACGTGTGTGCTTATAAAGTGTGAGGTGGAAGATCTACAATTGGTATGAAGAGACGTGTGTGCTTATAAAGTGTGAGGTGGAAGATTTCCAATTGGTATGAAGAGACGTGTGTGCTTATAAAGTGTGAGGTGGAAGATCTACAATTGGTATGAAGAGACGTCTTTGATTAATTTTGCTATATTTGGTGATTTCGATTAATAAAATACAATTGATAAATACGGTGTTTCTTTTCTGTTAACGTGTGTGCTTATAAAGTGTGAGGTGGAAGATCTACAATTGGTATGAAGAGACGTGTGTGCTTATAAAGTGTGAGGTGGAAGATCTACAATTGGTATGAAGAGACGTCTGTGATTAATTTTGCTATATTTGCTGATTTCGATTAATAAAATACAATTGATAAATGCGGTGTTTCTTTTCTGTTAACGTGTGTGCTTATAAAGTGTGAGCTGGAAGACCTACAGTTGGTATGAAGAGACGTGTGTGCTTATAAAGTGTGAGGTGGAAGATTTCCAATTGGTATGAAGAGACATGTGTGCTTATAAAGTGTGAGGTGGAAGATCTACAATTGGTATGAGGCGACTTCTGTGATTAATTTTGCTATATTTGCTGATTTCGAGTAATAAAATACAATTGATAAATGCGGTGTTTCTTTTCTGTTAACGTGTGTGCTTATAAAGTGTGAGGTGGAAGATCTACAATTGGTATGAAGAGCCGTCTGTGATTAATTTTGCTATATTTGGTGATTTCGATTAATAAAATACAATTGATAAATGCGACATTTCTTTTCCGTTACCATGTGTGCTTATAAAGTTTAAGGTGGAAGATCTACAAATGTATGAAGTGTCGTCTTTCATTAATTTTAATATATTTGGTGATTTCGATTAATAAAATACAATTGATAAATACGGTGTTTCTTTTCTGTTAACGTGTGTGCTTATAAAGTGTGAGGTGGAAGATCTACAATTGGTATGAAGAGACGTATGTGATTAATTTTTGCTATATTTGGTGATATCGATGAATAAACTACAATTTATGAATGCGGCATTTCTTTTCCGTTACAATGTGTGCTTATAAAGTTTGAGGTGGAAGATCGACAAATGTATGAAATGTCGCGTTTGATTAATTTTAATATATTTGGTGATTTCGATTAATAAAATGCAATTGATAAATACGGTGTTTCTTTTCTGTTAACGTGTGTGCTTATAAAGTGTGAGGTGGAAGATCTACAATTGGTATGAAGAGACGTCTGTGATTAATTTTGCTATATTTGCTGATTTCGATTAATAAAATACAATTGATAAATACGGTGTTTCTCTTCTGTTAACGTGTGTGCTTATAAAGTGTGAGGTGGAAGATCTACAATTGGTATGAAGAGACGTGTGTGCTTATAAAGTGTGAGGTGGAAGATCTACAATTGGTATGAAGAGACGTCTGTGATTAATTTTGCTATATTTGCTGATTTCGATTAATAAAATACAATTGGTAAATGCGGCATTTCTTTTCCGTTACAATGTGTGCTTATAAAGTTTGAGGTGCAAGATCTACAAATGTATGAAATGTCGCGTTTGATTAATTTTAATATATTTGGTGATTTCGATTAATAAAATACAATTGATAAATGCGGCATTTCTTTTCCGTTACAATGTGTGCTTATAAAGTTTGAGGTGGAAGATCTGCAAATGTATGAAATGTCGCGTTTGATTAATTTTAATATATTTGGTGATTTTGATTAATAAAATACAATTGATAAATGCGGTGTTTCTTTTCTGTTAACGTGTGTGCTTATAAAGTGTGAGGTGGAAGATCTCCAATTGGTATGAAGAGACGTGTGTGCTTATAAAGTGTGAGGTGGAAGATCTACAATTGGTATGAAGAGACGTATGTGATTAATTTTGCTATATTTGGTGATTTCGATTAATAAAATACAATTGATAAGTGCGGTGTTTCTTTTCTGTTAACGTGTGTGCTTATAAAGTGTGAGGTGGAAGATCTACAATTGGTATGAATAGCCGTGTGTGATTAGTTTTGCTAGATTTGGTTATATCGATGAATAAACTACAATTGATGAATGCGGCATTTCTTTTCTGTTAACGTGTGTGCTTATAAAGTGTGAGGTGGAAGATCTACAATTGGTATGAAGAGACGTCTGTGATTAATTTTGCTATATTTGGTGATTTCGATTAATAAAATATAATTGATAAATGCGGTGTTTCTTTTCTGTTAACGTGTGTGCTTATAAAGTGTGAGGTGGAAGATCTACAATTGGTATGAAGAGCCGTCTTGATTAATTTTGTTATATTTGGTTATATCGATGAATAAACTACAATTGATGAATGCGGCATTTCTTTTCTGTTAACGTGTGTGCTTATAAAGTGTGAGGTGGAAGATCTACAATTGGTATGAAGAGACGTCTGTGATTAATTTTGCTATATTTGGTGATTTCGATTAATAAAATATAATTGATAAATGCGGCATTTCTTTTCTGTTAACGTGTGTGCTTATAAAGTGTGAGGTGGAAGATCTACAATTGGTATGAAGAGACGTCTGTGATTAATTTTGCTATATTTGGTGATTTCGATTAATAAAATATAATTGATAAATACGGTGTTTCTTTTCTGTTAACGTGTGTGCTTATAAAGTGTGAGGTGGAAGATCTACAATTGGTATTAAGAGACGTGTGTGCTTATAAAGTATGAGTTGGAAGATCTACAATTAGTATGAAGAGACGTCTGTGATTAATTTTGCTATATTTGCAATACAATTGATAAATGCGGTGTTTCTTTTCTGTTAACGTGTGTGCTTATAAAGTGTGAGGTGGAAGATCTACAATTGGTATGAAGAGACGTCTGTGATTAATTTTGCTATATTTGGTGATTTCGATTAATAAAATATAATTGATAAATGCGGTGTTTCTTTTCTGTTAACGTGTGTGCTTATAAAGTGTGAGGTGGAAGATCTACAATTGGTATGAAGAGCCGTCTTGATTAATTTTGTTATATTTGGTGATTTCGATTAATAAAATACAATTGATAAATACGGTGTTTCTTTTCTGTTAACGTGTGTGCTTATAAAGTGTGAGGTGGAAGATCTACAATTGGTATTAAGAGACGTGTGTGCTTATAAAGTGTGAGTTGGAAGATCTACAATTGGTATGAAGAGACGTCTGTGATTAATTTTGCTGATTTCGATTAATAAAATACAATTGATAAATGCGGTGTTTCTTTTCTGTTAACGTGTGTGCTTATAAAGTGTGAGGTGGAAGATCTACAATTTATATGAAGAGACGTCTGTGATTAATTTTGCTATATTTGGTGATTTCGATTAATAAAATATAATTGATAAATGCGGTGTTTCTTTTCTGTTAACGTGTGTGCTTATAAAGTGTGAAGTGGAAGATTTCCAATTGGTATGAAGAGACATGTGTGCTTATAAAGTGTGAGGTGGAAGATCTACAATTGGTATGAGGCGACGTCTGTGATTAATTTTGCTATATTTGCTGATTTCGAGTAATAAAATACAATTGATAAATGCGGTGTTTCTTTTCTGTTAACGTGTGTGCTTATAAAGTGTGAGGTGGAAGATCTACAATTGGTATGAAGAGCCGTCTGTGATTAATTTTGCTATATTTGGTGATTTCGATTAATAAAATACAATTGATAAATGCGACATTTCTTTTCCGTTACCATGTGTGCTTATAAAGTTTAAGGTGGAAGATCTACAAATGTATGAAGTGTCGTCTTTCATTAATTTTAATATATTTGGTGATTTCGATTAATAAAATACAATTGATAAATACGGTGTTTCTTTTCTGTTAACGTGTGTGCTTATAAAGTGTGAGGTGGAAGATCTACAATTGGTATGAAGAGACGTCTGTGATTAATTTTGCTATATTTGCTGATTTCGATTAATAAAATACAATTGATAAATACGGTGTTTCTCTTCTGTTAACGTGTGTGCTTATAAAGTGTGAGGTGGAAGATCTACAATTGGTATGAAGAGACGTGTGTGCTTATAAAGTGTGAGGTGGAAGATCTACAATTGGTATGAAGAGACGTCTGTGATTAATTTTGCTATATTTGCTGATTTCGATTAATAAAATGCAATTGATAAATACGGTGTTTCTTTTCTGTTAACGTGTGTGCTTATAAAGTGTGAGGTGGAAGATCTACAATTGGTATGAAGAGACGTGTGTGCTTATAAAGTGTGAGGTGGAAGATCTACAATTGGTATGAAGAGACGTATGTGATTAATTTTTGCTATATTTGGTGATATCGATGAATAAACTACAATTTATGAATGCGGCATTTCTTTTCCGTTACAATGTGTGCTTATAAAGTTTGAGGTGGAAGATCGACAAATGTATGAAATGTCGCGTTTGATTAATTTTAATATATTTGGTGATTTCGATTAATAAAATGCAATTGATAAATACGGTGTTTCTTTTCTGTTAACGTGTGTGCTTATAAAGTGTGAGGTGGAAGATCTACAATTGGTATGAAGAGACGTCTGTGATTAATTTTGCTATATTTGCTGATTTCGATTAATAAAATACAATTGATAAATACGGTGTTTCTCTTCTGTTAACGTGTGTGCTTATAAAGTGTGAGGTGGAAGATCTACAATTGGTATGAAGAGACGTGTGTGCTTATAAAGTGTGAGGTGGAAGATCTACAATTGGTATGAAGAGACGTCTGTGATTAATTTTGCTATATTTGCTGATTTCGATTAATAAAATACAATTGGTAAATGCGGCATTTATTTTCCGTTACAATGTGTGCTTATAAAGTTTGAGGTGCAAGATCTACAAATGTATGAAATGTCGCGTTTGATTAATTTTAATATATTTGGTGATTTCGATTAATAAAATACAATTGATAAATGCGGCATTTCTTTTCCGTTACAATGTGTGCTTATAAAGTTTGAGGTGGAAGATCTGCAAGTGTATGAAATGTCGCGTTTGATTAATTTTAATATATTTGGTGATTTTGATTAATAAAATATAATTGATAAATGCGGTGTTTCTTTTCTGTTAACGTGTGTGCTTATAAAGTGTGAGGTGGAAGATCTCCAATTGGTATGAAGAGACGTGTGTGCTTATAAAGTGTGAGGTGGAAGATCTACAATTGGTATGAAGAGACGTCTGTGATTAATTTTGCTATATTTGGTGATTTCGATTAATAAAATACAATTGATAAATGCGGTGTTTCTTTTCTGCTAACGTGTGTGCTTATAAAGTGTGAGGTGGAAGATCTACAATTGGTATGAATAGCCGTGTGTGATTAGTTTTGCTAGATTTGGTTATATCGATGAATAAACTACAATTGATGAATGCGGCATTTCTTTTCTGTTAACGTGTGTGCTTATAAAGTGTGAGGTGGAAGATCTACAATTGGTATGAAGAGACGTCTGTGATTAATTTTGCTATATTTGGTGATTTCGATAAATAAAATATAATTGATAAATGCGGTGTTTCTTTTCTGTTAACGTGTGTGCTTATAAAGTGTGAGGTGGAAGATCTACAATTGGTATGAAGAGCCGTCTTGATTAATTTTGTTATATTTGGTTATATCGATGAATAAACTACAATTGATGAATGCGGCATTTCTTTTCTGTTAACGTGTGTGCTTATAAAGTGTGAGGTGGAAGATCTACAATTGGTATGAAGAGACGTCTGGGATTAATTTTGCTATATTTGGTGATTTCGATTAATAAAATATAATTGATAAATGCGGCATTTCTTTTCTGTTAACGTGTGTGCTTATAAAGTGTGAGGTGGAAGATCTACAATTGGTATGAAGAGACGTCTGTGATTAATTTTGCTATATTTGGTGATTTCGATTAATAAAATATAATTGATAAATGCGGTGTTTCTTTTCTGTTAACGTGTGTGCTTATAAAGTGTGAGGTGGAAGATCTACAATTGGTATGAAGAGCCGTCTTGATTAATTTTGTTATATTTGGTGATTTCGATTAATAAAATACAATTGATAAATGCGGCATTTCTTTTCCGTTACAATGTGTGCTTATAAAGTTTGAGGTGGAAGATCTACAAATGTATGAAATGTCGCGTTTGATTAATTTTAATATATTTGGTGATTTCGATTAATAAAATACAATTGATAAATACGGTGTTTCTTTTCTGTTAACGTGTGTGCTTATAAAGTGTGAGGTGGAAGATCTACAATTGGTATTAAGAGACGTGTGTGCTTATAAAGTGTGAGTTGGAAGATCTACAATTGGTATGAAGAGACGTCTGTGATTAATTTTGCTATATTTGCAATACAATTGATAAATGCGGTGTTTCTTTTCTGTTAACGTGTGTGCTTATAAAGTGTGAGGTGGAAGATCTACAATTGGTATGAAGAGACGTCTGTGATTAATTTTGCTATATTTGGTGATTTCGATTAATAAAATATAATTGATAAATGCGGTGTTTCTTTTCTGTTAACGTGTGTGCTTATAAAGTGTGAGGTGGAAGATCTACAATTGGTATGAAGAGCCGTCTTGATTAATTTTGTTATATTTGGTGATTTCGATTAATAAAATACAATTGATAAATACGGTGTTTCTTTTCTGTTAACGTGTGTGCTTATAAAGTGTGAGGTGGAAGATCTACAATTGGTATTAAGAGACGTGTGTGCTTATAAAGTGTGAGTTGGAAGATCTACAATTGGTATGAAGAGACGTCTGTGATTAATTTTGCTATATTTGCTGATTTCGATTAATAAAATACAATTGATAAATGCGGTGTTTCTTTTCTGTTAACGTGTGTGCTTATAAAGTGTGAGGTGGAAGATCTACAATTTATATGAAGAGACGTCTGTGATTAATTTTGCTATATTTGGTGATTTCGATTAATAAAATATAATTGATAAATGCGGTGTTTCTTTTCTGTTAACGTGTGTGCTTATAAAGTGTGAGGTGGAAGATTTACAATTGGTATGAAGAGCCGTCTTGATTAATTTTGTTATATTTGGTGATTTCGATTAATAAAATACAATTGATAAATGCGGCATTTCTTTTAAGTTACAATGTGTGCTTATAAAGTTTGAGGTGGAAGATCTACAAATGTATGAAATGTCGCGTTTGATTAATTTTAATATATTTGGTGATTTTGATTAATAAAATACAATTGATAAATGCGGTGTTTCTTTTCTGTTAACGTGTGTGCTTATAAAGTGTGAGGTGGAAGATCTACAATTTATATGAAGAGACGTCTGTGATTAATTTTGCTATATTTGGTGATTTCGATTAATAAAATATAATTGATAAATGCGGTGTTTCTTTTCTGTTAACGTGTGTGCTTATAAAGTGTGAGGTGGAAGATTTACAATTGGTATGAAGAGCCGTCTTGATTAATTTTGTTATATTTGGTGATTTCGATTAATAAAATACAATTGATAAATACGGTGTTTCTTTTCTGTTAACGTGTGTGCTTATAAAGTGTGAGGTGGAAGATCTACAATTGGTATTAAGAGACGTGTGTGCTTATAAAGTGTGAGTTGGAAGATCTACAATTGGTATGAAGAGACGTCTGTGATTAAGTTTGCTATATTTGCTGATTTCGATTAATAAAATACAATTGATAAATGCGGTGTTTCTTTTCTGTTAACGTGTGTGCTTATAAAGTGTGAGGTGGAAGATCTACAATTGGTATGAAGAGACGTCTGTGATTAATTTTGCTATATTTGGTGATTTCGATTAATAAAATATAATTGATAAATGCGGTGTTTCTTTTCTGTTAACGTGTGTGCTTATAAAGTGTGAGGTGGAAGATCTACAATTGGTATGAAGAGCCGTCTTGATTAATTTTGTTATATTTGGTTATATCGATGAATAAACTACAATTGATGAATGCGGCATTTCTTTTCTGTTAACGTGTGTGCTTATAAAGTGTGAGGTGGAAGATTTCCAATTGGTATGAAGAGGCGTGTGTGCTTATAAAGTGTGAGGTGGAAGATCTACAATTGGTATGAAGAGACGTCTGTGATTAATTTTGCTATATTTGCTGATTTCGATTAATAAAATACAATTGATAAATGCGGTGTTTCTTTTCTGTTAACGTGTGTGCTTATAAAGTGTGAGGTGGAAGATCTACAATTGGTTAGAAGAGCCGTCTGTGATTAATTTTGCTAGATTTGGTGATATCTTATTCATTCTTATTCATTCTTTATTAAGTCAATGGTAACAAACCTTACTGACTAGATTTACAAAAATACTTAATTCTAATTTAACAAAAGAAATTAACTTAGTTTGCTAGGTAGAAAGACTCAATGCGTGTCTTGAATAGAGATCTGGGCATAACAAAATCAAGATCGAGACTTCGTGAAATCCGATTGAATTCCTCTAGTCCTCTTACAAGGGGGGCAAAGCGTGGATAGTTTGTTCGCAGAACTTCAAGCCGGAAGAAAGAATGAACGCGAAGAGCTCTTTTAGGGACATTGAAAGTTAACTGCCTAAGCAGATCAGCACAATCAATGGTACCCGAAATAAGATCATAAATGAACATTATATGTTGAACAGAGCGCCGGATTTCTAGTGGCAGAACATTGATAAGCATGCACCTCGCCTCGTAAAGTGGCAGAGGAATGTCAAAATTAAGAGGTAAAAGAGCGAAACGTATGAATTTATGTTGGACTCTTTCGATTCTTGGAGAGTGTGAGGGATAGATTGGATTCCAAATAACTGATGCATACTCTAATTTCAACGCACTAAGGCATTATATAAAATTTTTCTGGTATAAGGATCTTTAAAGTCTTTCGCATATCGTCGCAGAAACGCCAAGTTAGCATAAGCTTTCGGGAGAAGAAAATCCACATGATTGGCGAAAGTAAATGATGAGTCAAAAATTACGCCAAGATCACGAAACTCTTCAACAGAAACAAGAGCTGAATTTGAAATCGCATAAGTTGATGAAAGCAAGTTCATTGACTTAGAAAATGTTATTTGACAGCATTTACTAATGTTGAGATGTAAGTTATTTCGAGACGCCCAGGCATTAATTGCATTCAAATCATCCTGCAGACGCAATGCATCCGAAATACAAGTGATCCTACTAAAAAGTTTTAGGTCATCTGCATAAAGTAAATAATTAGAGTGTCTCAAACATGTACCAATATCATTAATAAAAAGAATGAACAAGATTGGACCGAGAATACTGCCTTGCGGGACACCCGAAGTCGCTAAAAAGTTATAAGACTTGGTCTTTTCAATTTCGACAAACGAAATTCTATTTGACAAATATGATTTCAGCCATGTCAGAAAAACTGAATGGAAGCCAATACTTTCAAGTTTCCATAGAAGGATTTTGTGCGAAACTGTGTCAAATGCCTTAGAGAAATCTGTATATATCGTGTCAACTTGACATCCGTCTTTGAACGCAGATATACAGAACTGAGAAAAAACTGCCAGATTTGTAACGGTTGATCGCCCTGGAACGAAACCATGCTGGCATGGATCAATAATTCTTTTGATAGCAAAAGATAGCTTCTCATTGACGACTTTTTCAAAAAGTTTGGAGCATGTCGACGATTTAGATATCGGTCTGTAGTTTTTTACTTCGTTTTTATTGCCCGACTTGAAGATTGGGGTGACTGACGCCAACTTCCAACGATCGATAAAAACTCCACAGGATAAGGAAATCTTAAAAATATGGCACAACGGCACACAAAGAGAAATACTACACTTTTTAAATACGAAAGAAGACAATCCATCAATATCACTTTTGAGTGAGGATTTTAGGGAGGATATACCGTTTAGGATATCAGTTTCCGAAACTGATAACGACCCAAAGTCTAAAGATTGAGGTTCATCAATACCGAACGTGTTATAGGTATTATCTATATCAACAACAAAATTGGATTTAAAATAATCGGCGAAAAGATTTACGGAATCTGTCAGATTCTCAGAACAGACACCATTAAGTTTAACACATGTCGGAATATTGGAGCAACCTTTTTTCGAACGAACGAAATTCCAGAAAGATTTTTGATTCGATTTCAGTTCATCCTCAAAGCGAGAGATATATTTATTATATAGGAACTTATCGAGTACGTTAAACTGATTCATATAATATATATATTGATTCTTGAAAGAGACATCACTAGTAGCTTTGTATAATTTAAAAAATTTGTTCCTTTTGTTTTTTAGCGCTTTAAGCTTAGTGTTGTACCATGGTAGTTTATGTGTTTTACCGGAATAAAAGAAAGATTACTACTGAATATTTCAAACAGCTTTTGAAGGAAGACATCGAAACATTCAGTTACATTTTTCGAGGAGAAAATATTTTTCCAGTCAGTTTCGGATATGGCAGAGTTCAGAAGGTCAAAGTTTGCATCTTTAAAATTAGAGGAACGAACAACCTGATCCTTGATTTTTATAGGAACTAGTTCCAAAAACTCTATGGACTCTATGGAACGTGATGCATATCCGACCTACAAAGTGGAAAATTACACTCAGTCAGATGGGTAATTAGATTCTCATCAACAAAGATTAAGTCCAGAATATTATTAAGCGCGTTCACAAAATTATTTATCTGAATGAAATTGACACTAAAGAGAGTATCTAAGAAAACTATCTCATGAGCGCAATTCACGTTAGTCGGAGTTAAGAGATTATCATTTAGGAGATTTGACCAAACAACCTTATTTAGGTTAAAATCGCCTAATACACAAAAATTGCTATCAACATTGTTTTCATATATTTCAAAGATGTTATTGGCATGGTCGCTACTGCCCGGTGGAATATATGAAACGCAGATAAATAGCTTTCGAGATGATTCTGAAATACAGACACATAGTTGGTCCAGTAAAGAATCACTATTGGCGAGAGGAATAATGGAAGAGAGCAAAGAATTTCTCACCGCAATCAGCACCCCACCTCCTCTAAGACATCCCGTTTTTAAAGGATCTCTGTCTTTACGATAGGTGTGAAACAAGTTTTGATCAAAAAACTCAGAATCATAGAAGTCGGTATTTAGCCAAGTCTCAACAATGACATACACATCATAATCACAGCGAGAGGTCGCTAAAAATACATTTTAGCTTTAGTCCTCATGCCCGAAATGTTTTGGAAATAAATACTTAGGGCCGCTTTCATAAAAGCCGGTAACCGCTAACCAGAGTTTAATTGACGTATTTTGTATGGTTAGCTGTCAAATTAATCGCCGATTAGGCTTAACCGGCTTTTATGAAAGTGGCCCTTAGACTACTATTAACAGTACAATTAATATTATTATTTCTTGGCTGTGAGTTTTGAGCCTTGCCTTTTGAAAAAAACGGAAAGCCTTAATTTTAACATCCGAAGGCCAAAGCGAAGGGTCAAGCAACTTATTATAAATTGAAGGCGAAGCGCCTAATTTAAAGTTACATTTAGATAACGAAGTAGGATCAATGTCTTTTTTAACTAGTTTGTGACAATGAATTAGCGATGAAGAAATTAAAGCGTTTTTTGAGATATAGTCGACAATGTCACAGGTGTTTACTGTCGGCTTAAATGATGACAAATGTAACCATTTTAATTTAACAGCTAAATCAAGACTAGCATTTGTATTACTCCCAACAAAAAGTGTGGGCGCTTTTTTAAAGTTGTTTATTTTTTTATTGTTATCACTACTAGAATTATTTTCACCAGGGGCAGCAACATTTTTATTATTATGACTATCAGAATTATTTTCACCAGGGGCAGCAACGTCAGCAAACGCGAGTTTATCAGCATCTGCATCAACAGCACGATCGGAGCCTACTGCATTAGAAGGCGCAGCGGCAGAATCATCCAGCGTCGGCGACGACGCAGACGTCGATTGCAAAACTCCACGTCTCTCTTCACTTTGAGAAATAGCCGAAGTCTTTTTATTATTTACTTCACTTGTCTTTTTATTGTTTAATTCGCTTGGAGAGACTGGATGCTTTGGTATTGCACCAGTATTTTGCTTTTTAGAGACTGCTTTGTCAGCATTCACATTCACCGTGCTTTTGTTTCCTGTCGTTTTCTTGTTATTAGCAGACACTACATTGTGTTTGTTGCTCTTTGAAACATTGGTGTTATTTGTTTTGGTTTCCGAAGTCAACGAGGACATTTTAGCCTTCTTATCATCGATAGTTGAGCGTAGAGAGCGAATTTCATCACAAAGAGAATCAAATTTTAGTGACATTTTTGAGTTCTCATCTTGCAAAGCTTTCAATGCATTAAGTATATCCGCATAATCAGAGCGTAGTGCGGAGATCTAAGATGTTTGTTGTTCACTGCTACTCATACTTAAGTTGACACTATCAGCAGAACAGGTTTTACAGAAATATGACTGATTTGAAGAGATGTGAGAATAGAGAGCAGCCGATGACAAGTTAGCACACTCAAGATGAAAAAGGTCGTTGCACTTCGAACATACCACCTTCTGTTGGCCTCGCTAAACCTTCTGTCCACAATCACACGGAATTATTAGATGTAATTTATTTATTTTATTTTTGCTATTATTTCATGCTCATTAGAGTAAAATAAAGCGATTAGGATTAAAAATCCAAAAAGTCACTGTTATAATGCAGCAAATTATGTAGGAATAATTAAGCAATAGCGATAAATAACTTAAAAGAGCCGAAAAAACTACGGAGCAAAAAACAAACACGTCCGTTCAGCTTCACAGTTATATTGTGATATCGATGAATAAACTACAATTTATGAATGCGGCATTTCTTTTCCGTTACAATGTGTGCTTATAAAGTTTAAGGTGGAAGATCTACAAATGTATGAAGTGTCGCCTTTCATTAATTTTAATATATTTGGTGATTTCGATTAATAAAATACAATTGATAAATACGGTGTTTCTTTTCTGTTAACGTGTGTGCTTATAAAGTGTGAGGTGGAAGATCTCCAATTGGTATGAAGAGACGTCTGTGATTAATTTTGCTATATTTGGTGATTTCGATTAATAAAATATAATTGATAAATACGGTGTTTCTTTTCTGTTAACGTGTGTGCTTATAAAGTGTGAGGTGAAAGATCTACAATTGGTATGAAGAGACGTATGTGATTAATTTTGCTATATTTGGTGATTTCGATTAATAAAATACAATTGATAAATACGGTGTTTCTTTTCTGTTAACGTGTGTGCTTATAAAGTGTGAGGTGAAAGATCTACAATTGGTATGAAGAGAAGTATGTGATTAATTTTGCTATATTTGGTGATTTCGATTAATAAAATACAATTGATAAATACGGTGTTTCTTTTCTGTTAACGTGTGTGCTTATAAAGTGTGAGGTGGAAGATCTCCAATTGGTATGAAGAGACGTCTGTGATTAATTTTGCTATATTTGGTGATTTCGATTAATAAAATATAATTGATAAATACGGTGTTTCTTTTCTGTTAACGTGTGTGCTTATAAAGTGTGAAGTGAAAGATCTACAAATGGTATGAATAGCCGTCTGTGATTAATTTTGCTAGATTTGGTGATATCGATGAATAAACTACAATTTATGAATGCGGCATTTCTTTTCCGTTACAATGTGTGCTTATAAAGTTTGAGGTGGAAGATCTACAAATGTATGAAATGTCGCGTTTGATTAACTTTAATATATTTGGTGATTTCGATTAATAAAATACAAGTGATAAATACGGAGTTTCTTTTCTGTTTTAGTGTGTGGTTATAAAGTGTGAGGTGGAAGATCTACAATTGGTATGAAGAGCCGTTGTGATTAATTTTGCTATATTTGCTGATTTCGATTAATAAAATACAATTGATAAATGCGGTGTTTCTTTTCTGTTAACGTGTGTGCTTATAAAGTGTGAGGTGGAAGATCTATAATTGGTATGAAGAGACGTCTGTGATTAATTTTGCTATATTTGCTGATTTCGACTAATAAAATACAATTGATAAATACGGTGTTTCTTTTATGTTAACGTGTGTGCTTATAAAGTGTGAGGTGGAAGATCTACAATTGGTATGAAGAGACGTGTGTGCTTATAAAGTGTGAGGTGGAAGATCTACAATTGGTATGAAGAGACGTCTGTGATTAATTTTGCTATATTTGCTGATTTCGATTAATAAAATACAATTGATAAATGCGGCATTTCTTTTGAAGATCTACAAATGTATGAAATGTCGCGTTTGATTAATTTTAATATATTTGGTGATTTCGATTAATAAAATACAATTGATAAATGCGGCATTTCTTTTCCGTTACAATGTGTGCTTATAAAGTTTTAGGTGGAAGATCTGCAAATGTATGAAATGTCGCGTTTGATTAATTTTAATATATTTGGTGATTTTGATTAATAAAATACAATTGATAAATGCGGTGTTTCTTTTCTGTTAACGTGTGTGCTTATAAAGTGTGTAACGAAGCTTTTCCCTGCCCCTATGCTTCTTATCTGGTGCTGGTGGTATACTCGCCGTGTCCAGGGTCCTTGTACAATAAATTTATACTTTGGGGCCCTTTTGCAAGTCGTATTCTTAACTTTATTCAATCCTGTTCAACTTAATTATACTTATAATCCAATAATCTTAAATAACTCAATGACTTCTGCTCGTAATGTTGGCTCGGTGCCTAGTTGTCCGGCGTGGTAACGGGCCTCTTGGCTTAGTAACGGCTCACCGTATCCCGTTATACTTCGGTTAGTGACGCTCTTCGCTGTTGGCGTCGGCGTACGTCTGCTGGCGTTGCTCCGTGCTGCTTGCGGTGGCGTCCCTCTGTCGGCGTGTGGTAGCGCGTGTTAGCGGTTATGTGACTTGGCAGCGACGTTGTCTGGCGTGATGATGCGCCTCTTGGCTCGGTAACGGTTCGTCGTATCCCGTTATACCTCGGTTAGCGACGCTCTGTGCTGTTGGCGTCCCTCTGTCGGCGTGTGTTAGCGGCTATGTGACTTGGCAGCGACGTCGTCTGGCTGCCTCTACCGCGCGTCCCTACGGCGAGTGCTGGCTGATCGGCGGAGCGCGGCCTTAAGTGTATAATGGGCGGGGTAAATCCAGCACACCTCAAGTACAACTTAGTCCACGTCTACTCTGAATCGTAATGGTTAGTATTGGTAAACCCCATTTACTAACTATCACTACCCAGCGTAGATCCGATCGTGACCGTGACTCCGTACTGGTACACGCTATGCAGATGGTATGGCGCTGGCGGGCTTGCGGTTTATATGCGTTCCGCTATCTCGGTTACTGCTTCGCTGGCGTTGTGTTTGCGTCGACGTCGCGATCTCGTACCCACGGCTATGCTGTCGCAACTGTACTCGCGTTGTAATGTGCGTATCCACGGCTGACCGCGGCAGATCAGGTTATCGCAGCCTTAAGCGTATAATGGGCGGGGTAAATCCAGCACACCTCAAGTAGTACAGCTTAGTCCGCGTCTACGTTAAACGATGATCACTAGCATTGGTAAGCTCCCATGTACTAGTTATCACCCTTCCGCGTAGATCCTGTCACCACCGCAGTTCCGTGCTGACTGACTCTTGTCTTCTCGTGTTGCTTCTCATATACACCTCTTCGTATTGTTGCTTGTGCGCATGACTACATGTTGTGACTGTGTTGCTACGACTTGGTGTGGTTCGCTGTTGTCATGTTCTAGCGACGTGTTGTGCCGTTTCGTGTTGGAGTTGGCTTGTCTGATGTTGCTGTTGTATGTTGGTTCGTTTGTTCCGTTTGGTTATTTTGATGTTATGCTTTGATATTTGTGTGGGCCAAATCTGTGGCCATATTTGGTCTTCACACTCCCCCCCTACTTTGGGGTTCTATGGTCCCCCTGCCCCTTCCGCATATAAGTGCACGCGACCGGTATATTGTCACCCGGTGCCTCTGCGTCGAGAATCGGATGCGGGATTTTCCTATGCCCTTCGCTATGTTTTTGAAGCCGTCCCTCACTCTTTTTGCTATTTCCGGGAATCGGTCAAGTGCTGGGCCATCCGCGTCTTCCGCCGTAACTGTAATTCCCTCTGGTGGGAGTTCTGGTTCCTCTTCTACTGTTGGTGGTGATGGATGTTGGGTTGTTGGTGGCAGTGGTGATGTCGGGGCCGTAGTTTGAATGGGTGGTTGTTGTGATAGTGGTGGTGTTGGTTCGGAGCTCACACTTGTCGGTTGTGGTGCTGTTTCGGGTTGACCGCGCATATGGTGTCGAAACTCCCATAGCATCTCGCTCCGTTTATGGCTTGCCATACTCGCCGTGAATGGCTCTGATATAAGCCCCGGTGATCCTTCCCTCTGGTTGACGTACCGCAGAACCCTCTCGACCGTTTCCACCACGTATACCCCGCAGTCGTTGTCATTTTCTTGCTGCGGTACTACTAGCTGTAATTTGCAACCTTCGAAATCGTCCACTCCGTATCGCTGCCGGTACTCCCACTGTAGAAATCCGATCCAAGCCTCGGTTGCGTGTGGTGCCCTACCCTTGACCCTCGAGTCGGCTGTCCACACGTATCGTTTGTGCCAGCATTCGATGTCTGCGACGTGGTGGGTGACTTCTTGGCATGCTAGTCCGAGAAGGTACCAGTGATTGGCTACGTTGTGTGGCGCTAGTATTGCGCGCTTACCAAATAGGTCGATCTTTCGCAACGACCGGTGGATCCGTTGGTAGTGCTCCTCCCTATTGTTTTGTTGGCTTAGTTGCCATACAATAAATGGGCTTAGTACGACCCCTTGTTCCCCGTACTTCAGCTCCAGTCCCTTTGCCTATGCGTCGATGACCGTGTCTGTGAGCCAGTGCCCCTCCCCGAGCGAGTGGAGGTCCGTGTGGTACAGGGCGATGCCTCCTGGCCTCGGTGGATACACTAACTCGGGTCGTGTTCCGTTTGCTCCCACTGTTTCGTCATCCGATGAGAGATCAATGACTTGCATCGATTGTGTTGGCTCGGGTGTGCTACGGTTGGTCGAGGTGTCGTCACTCGACTCGGATGAGTCGCTTGAAGTTGCGTCGCTATCGGTGTCGCTTGGTGGGCTCTTGTTGATGGGGTTGCCTTGTTGGGGTTTCTCTCCCGCTTTTTGATTGCTCCGATTGACGTCGGCTCCCTCCACCATTATCCTTCCCACGGTGCAGGTCGGTAATGGTTTCGGGAGATCCCTTCCCACGGTGCAGGTCAGTACCGACTTCGGAGACTTGCTGATATTAGTGGGCTCGGCCCAAGTTGTTGTGCGTGGCGTATGAGCCGTAGCTGTGCGTCGGGCGTTGGCCATCGTGACGAGCGCGCGCGTTGACGTGGTGGGTGCGCATGCGGTGGTCGCGGTAGCGTTGGCTGCCCTAGTTGGCGTCTGGATGTGCGTAGGGACCGCGCGTACTAATTTTGCGCGCGTGTTGCTTGCCGTGGTGGCTACTGCGGTAGCTGCTGACGTGGCTGCGCGCGTGGCGTCGGCGTCGTCGTCGGCGTCGTGTGTGGAAATAGCACGTGTTGCGGTTGTGCGCTTGATGTGCGCGCCGACGCCCCCTGTGTTCGCCCTTGGTGCTGATGCGCGCCTTGCCTGCGCGGCGTTCCTCCGTACGGTATTGTTCATACTTGTTAATGCCATGTGGCGTCTAGCTGCTCGTGCGGCGTCTTCGCGAGCTGAGTTGGCGTTCCGGGCGGCTTCGCCCACCAGCCCTAGCATCATGGCCCTAGGCCGTTTGGCCTCCTCCTCTTCCATGCGCTCACGTAAGCGTTTTACACTATTATTAAATTTGTTCTCCATTGCTGGTAAAAATTTTTTTTTGTTTTGGTTGTCGCGGTAGATGTTGATACTCTGATGGTCGGTAACAGAATGATTTGTGATGCTGTCGGCGGGCTCCTTTGAGCAAAAAAAAAATTGCTCTTCCTTTTTTTTTTATTTTTGGTGCCAAATTAAATTTTTTTTTTTTTTTTTTTTTCTCTTGCTGTTGATCCGCTATGGTTCTGTGGCCTCGGGCGCGTGGTATATTTTTAGTTCGGCGAGGTTCGCCGTCTTCTCTTTCCCTCCGTTGCATTTTCTTAGCTGGACGATGACTGGTGACACGTACCTTAAGATTTGGTACGGGCCGTCGTATTTGGGAGCCAATTTTGCCGCGAAGCCCTCTACGGCCTTTGATAGGTGGTGCTCCTTAGCAAGGACTAGTTCGCCGACTTCGGGGGTGCATTTCCTCCGCCGAAGGTTGTAATGTCGCGCTTGGTCCGTAGCTGCCCGTTCCATGTTCTGCCTCACTATTTTGAATGCCTCCTGCATCCGGGTGGACTTCTCCTCTGCCGTATTGGGGCTCGTACCAGTTCCGACGTTTAACTCGTCGTAGAGCGTCCCCGGTAGTCGTGGCTCGCGTCCTTGTACTAGAAAGGCCGGACTATACCCGGTTGAGGCTGTTACGCTGGTGTTGATGCCAAGTTCGATCTCGGGCAGGAGGTCGTCCCATCGCTGGTGTCTCGATTTGGTGAGTTGCGCTATGATCCTTTTGACGGTCCGGTTGGCGCGTTCTGTAGGGTTCTCTTGGGGTGTATAAGGCGCCGTGAATTGCTGGCGGACCCCGACCTCTTGGAGGTAACGCTTCCACATGGTGCTAGTGAATTGCACGCCGTTATCGGAGATTAGTATTTTGGGTACGCCGAATCTTGCGACGATTCGTTCTCTGAAAGCGCGGCGGAGGCCCTCGGCCGTAGCCCTTCTCATAGGGATCAACTCTACCCACTTGCTGAAGCGGTCGAAGAACACCAATAGCATGGTGTTACCGTGTGTTGAGCGTGGTAGTGGTCCAATGAAATCGGCGCAGACCGTGGCGAAGGGTTCCTGCGCTACCTGCGAGAGCATCTTTCCGGCTGGTTTCTGTTATACTTTTGGCAAGACTCGCATTGGCGTACGTAGGGGCTGATGTCGCGGAACATGCCTGGCCAATAGTACCTGTTGGCGATCCGCGCTACCGTCCGCCGAATGCCCATGTGCGCGGCACTTGGTGTGTCGTGGTTCTCCTGTAGCACCCGTTGGCGGAGCGAAGTTGGTACGCATAACTTCCATGGTACCGTATCTTCGTCGTGAGATCTGCAGGGGATGTGCCGGTAAAGTTGCCCGTCTTGTATCGTATAATCGCCGTACTTTTCAGGGTTGGTTCGTACTTCGCTGACACGTCGCTGCCACCATTTGCATTGTGGATCCGTTGTAGTGGTCTGTAGTAGGGTCTCCAATGGTTGTCGGGATAGTGCGTCCGCCACCATATTCAGTTTCCCTTTCCTATACTCGATATCGAAGGAGTGTTGTTGCAGTTCCAAGGCCCATCGTGCAATTCGGCCTGAAGGGCTTTCGATGGAGTTTAGCCACTTCAATGACATGTGGTCGGTTATTACGTTGAAACGATAGCCTTCCAAGTAAGGTCTCATCTTGCGGATTCCCCAGACGATCGCCAGGCACTCCTTCTCAGTGGGCGAGTAATTGGCCTCTGCTTTGTTTAGTTTTCTACTAGCGTAGGCAATCACACGTTCACCGCCCTCCAAATCTTGCGTTAGTACGGCTCCTAGGCCGAAGTTGCTTGCATCCGTCTGTAGGGTGAATTTCTTTGCAAAGTCTGGGCATGCGAGGATAGGGGCCTCAGTGAGTTTACGCTTGAGGGTTTCGAAGGCTTCTTGTTGTTCAGCTCCCCATCTCCAATGTTTTCCCTTCTTAAGTAGCGTAGTGAGCGGTTGGCTTAGCGTGGCGAAGTCAGGTACGAAACGGCGGTACCAGGATGCTATTCCTAAGTATTGCCGTACCTCCTTGATGTTGGTCGGTGGCTTCAGCTCCTGGATGGCTGCAACTTTCTCGGGGTCCGTGTGGATTCCCTTGTCACTGACTACGTGGCCCAAGTACCGGAGTTCCCTTTTAAAAAAATCGAATTTTTCTGGGTTTATTCGCAGATTGGCGCGCTGTAGCCGTAGCAATACTTCTCGTAGGTTCCGCATGTGCTCCTCCAACGTGGAGCCTATAACGATTATGTCGTCTAGATAAGCGAAGGCATGTGGATCCATCTCTGGGCCTATGACTTGGTCGAGCGCTCTTTGGAATGTTGCCGGTGCGGAGTGTAACCCAAATGGCATACCCCGCCATTGGAATAGACCGCGCCCAGGTACCGTGAAAGCGGTGTATGGCCGACTGTTGGGTTCCAGGGGTATCTGCCAGTAGCCGTTCTTGAGGTCTAGATTACTTATGTACTTCGCCCTTCGTAACAGGGACCCCCCGTAACGATTATTTTTGTATTTTTAGCATCAAAAATGGAAGACTTCCCAATATCGCAGATACGTTTCAAGTATATGAATATGCACGACTCTTCATGCTCAACAAAAAGCTTCTATAAACTAAAAAAATTTGAGGGAAATCCATATAAATTACAAATAATCATTATTTTTGATTTTTATTTTTTTGGTCAAACATAAAAGTTATTTTTTTGATTTTTATTTTTTCGATCAAACATAAAAGTTATTTTTTGATTTTTATTTTTTTGATCAAACATAATAGTTATTTTTTATTTTTATTTTTTTGGTCAAAAATAAAAGTTATTTCTTGAGCGATATTTTATTCCTCAAGAATAAAAATTAAGTTTTGAGTTTTAACTTTTTTCGCGGATTGAAAAACTCAAAACGCCGCTGTGCCTTTTTGGCAAGTAATAAATCATAATTATTGGGTGGTATATCCTCATCAACATAGTTTATATTTATGTACATACAATTTTTCACCTGGTACACTTGGCGAATTCTGCCCCATACATACAATATCAATGTGTATACATATAAATATGTTTCAAATTATTGAGCACTTATGCTGACAAGGATATATCATCTAATAATTATGATCAACAACCTGCCAGAAAGGCGCTGCGGTTATTTGAGTTTTTCAATCCGCGAAAAAAGTTAAAACTCAAAACTTAATTTTTATTCTTGAGGGATAAAATATCGCTCAAGAAATAACTTTTATTTTTGATCAAAAAAATTAAAATCAAAAATAACTATTATGTTTGATCAAAAAAATAAAAATCAAAAAATAACTTTTATGTTTGATCAAAAAAATAAAAATCAAAAACTAACTTTTATTTTTGATCAAAAAAATAAAAATTTAAAATAACTGCTATTGTTGATTTTTATGAAAAAAATCGGAAAATAATGATTAAATGTGGATTTTTATATTAAAACTCATAACAGTTACGGTCCCTGATTAATTTTGCTATATTTGCTGATTTCTCTTAATAAAATACAATTGATAAATACGGTGTTTCTTTTCTGTTAACGTGTGTGCTTATAAAGTGTGAGGTGGAAGATCTACAATTGGTATGAAGAGACGTGTGTGCTTATAAAGTGTGAGGTGGAAGATCTACAATTGGTATGAAGAGACGTGTGTGCTTATAAAGTGTGAGGTGGAAGATCTACAATTGGAATGAAGATACGTCTGTGATTAATTTTGCTATATTTGCTGATTTGGATTAATAAAATACAATTGATAAATGCGGTGTTTCTTTTCTGTTAACGTGTGTGCTTATAAAGTGTGAGGCGGAAGATCTACAATTGGTATGAAGAGACGTCTGTGATTAATTTTCCTATATTTGCTGATTTCGATTAATAAAATACAATTGATAAATACGGTGTTTCTTTTCTGTTAACGTGTGTGCTTATAAAGTGTGAGGTGGAAGATCTACAATTGGTATGAAGAGACGTGTGTGCTTATAAAGTGTGAGGTGGAAGATCTACAATTGGTATGAAGAGACGTCTGTGATTAATTTTGCTATATTTGCTGATTTCGATTAATAAAATACAATTGATAAATGCGGCATTTCTTTTCCGTTACAATGTGTGCTTATAAAGTTTGAGGTGGAAGATCTACAAATGTATGAAATGTCGCGTTTGATTAATTTTAATATATTTGGTGATTTCGATTAATAAAATACAATTGATAAATGCGGCATTTCTTTTCTGTTAACGTGTGTGCTTATAAAGTGTGAGGTGGAAGATCTACAATTGTTATGAAGAGACGTCTGTGATTAATTTTGCTATATTTGCTGATTTCGATTAATAAAATACAATTGATAAATACGGTGTTTCTTTTCTGTTAACGTGTGTGCTTATAAAGTTTGAGGTGGAAGATTTCCAATTGGTATGAAGAGACGTGTGTGCTTATAAAGTGTGAGGTGGAAGATCTACAATTGGTATGAAGAGACGTCTGTGATTAATTTTGCTATATTTATTGATTTCGATTAATAAAATACAATTGATAAATACGGTGTTTCTTTTCTGTTAACGTGTGTGCTTATAAAGTTTGAGGTGGAAGATCTACAATTGGTATGAAGAGACGTCTGTGATTAATTTTGATATATTTGGTGATTTCGATTAATAAAATACAATTGATAAATACGGTGTTTCTTTTCTGTTAACGTGTGTGCTTATAAAGTTTGAGGTGGAAGATTTCCAATTGGTATGAAGAGACGTGTGTGCTTATAAAGTGTGAGGTGGAAGATCTACAATTGGTATGAAGAGACGTCGGTGATTAATTTTGCTATATTTGCTGATTTGGATTAATAAAATACAATTGATAAATGCGGTGTTTCTTTTCTGTTAACGTGTGTGCTTATAAAGTGTGAGGTGGAAGATCTACAATTCTTATGAAGAGACGTCTGTGATAAATTTTGCTATATTTGCTGATTTCGATTAATAAAATACAATTGATAAATACGGTGTTTCTTTTCTGTTAACGTGTGTGCTTATAAAGTGTGAGGTGGAAGATCTACAATTGGTATGAAGAGACGTGTGTGCTTATAAAGTGTGAGGTGGAAGATCTACAATTGGTATGAAGAGACGTGTGTGCTTATAAAGTGTGAGGTGGAAGATCTACAATTGGTATGAAGAGACGTCTGTGATTAATTTTGCTATATTTGCTGATTTCGATTAATAAAATACAATTGATAAATGCGGCATTTCTTTTCCGTTACAATGTGTGCTTATAAAGTTTGAGGTGGAAGATCTACAAATGTATGAAATGTCGCGTTTGATTAATTTTAATATATTTGGTGATTTCGATTAATAAAATACAATTGATAAATGCGGCATTTCTTTTCTGTTAACGTGGGTGCTTATAAAGTGTGAGGTGGAAGATCTAAAATTGGTATGAAGAGACGTCTGTGATTAATTTTGCTATATTTGCTGATTTCGATTAATAAAATACAATTGATAAATACGGTGTTTCTTTTCTGTTAACGTGTGTGCTTATAAAGTTTGAGGTGAAAGATTTCCAATTGGTATGAAGAGACGTGTGTGCTTATAAAGTGTGAGGTGGAAGATCTACAATTGGTATGAAGAGACGTGTGTGATTAATTTTGCTATATTTGGTGATTTCGATTAATAAAATACAATTGATAAATACGGTGTTTCTTTTCTGTTAACGTGTGTGCTTATAAAGTTTGAGGTGGAAGATCTACAATTGGTATGAAGAGACGTCTGTGATTAATTTTGCTATATTTGCTGATTTATCTTAATAAAATACAATTGATAAATACGGTGTTTCTTTTCTGTTAACGTGTGTGCTTATAAAGTGTGAGGTGGAAGATCTACAAATGGTATGAATAGTCGTCTGTGATTAATTTTGCTAGATTTGGTGATATCGATGAATAAACTACAATTTATGAATGCGGCATATCTTTTCTGTTAACGTGTGTGCTTATAAAGTGTGAGGTGGAAGATCTACTATTGGTATGAAGAGACGTCTGTGATTAATTTTGCTATATTTGCTGATTTCTCTTAATAAAATACAATTGATAAATACGGTGTTTCTTTTCTGTTAACGTGTGTGCTTATAAAGTGTGAGGTGGAAGATCTACAATTGGTATGAAGAGACGTGTGTGCTTATAAAGTGTGAGGTGGAAGATCTACAATTGGTATGAAGAGACGTCTGTGATTAATTTTGCTATATTTGCTGATTTCGATTAATAAAATACAATTGATAAATGCGGTGTTTCTTTTCTGTTAACGTGTGTGCTTATAAAGTGTGAGGTGGAAGGTCTACAATTGGTATGAAGAGACGTCTGTGATTAATTTTGCTATATTTGCTGATTTCGATTAATAAAATACAATTGATAAATGCGACATTTCTTTTCCGTTACCATGTGTGATTTCGATTAATAAAATACAATTGATAAATACGGTGTTTCTTTTCTGTTAACGTGTGTGCTTATAAAGTTTGAGGTGGAAGATTTCCAATTGGTATGAAGAGACGTGTGTGCTTATAGAGTGTGAGGTGGAAGATCTACAATTGGTATGAAGAGACGTCTGTGATTAATTTTGCTAGATTTGGTGATTTCGATTAATAAAATACAATTGATAATTACGGTGTTTCTTTTCTGTTAACGTGTGTGCTTATAAAGTTTGAGGTGGAAGATCTACAAATGGTATGAATAGTCGTCTGTGATTAATTTTGCTAGATTTGGTGATATCGATGAATAAACTACAATTTATGAATGCGGCATATCTTTTCTGTTAACGTGTGTGCTTATAAAGTGTGAGGTGGAAGATCTACAATTGGTATGAAGAGACGTATGTGATTAATTTTGCTATATTTGGTGATTTCGATTAATAAAATACAATTGATAAATGCGACATTTCTTTTCCGTTACCATGTGTGCTTATAAAGTTTAAGGTGGAAGATCTACAAATGTATGAAGTGTCGCCTTTCATTAATTTTAATATAATTGGTGATTTCGATTAATAAAATACAATTGATAAATACGGTGTTTCTTTTCTGTTAACGTGTGTGTTTATAAAGTGTGAGGTGGAAGATCTACTATTGGTACGAAGAGACGTCTGAGATTAATTTTGCTATATTTGCTGATTTCTCTTAATAAAATACAATTGATAAATACGGTGTTTCTTTTCTGTTAACGTGTGTGCTTATAAAGTGTGAGGAGGAAGATCTACAATTGGTATGAAGAGACGTGTGTGCTTATAAAGTGTGAGGTGGAAGATCTACAATTGGTATGAAGAGACGTATGTGATTAATTTTGCTATATTTGGTGATTTCGATTAATAAAATACAATTGATAAATGCGACATTTCTTTTCCGTTACCATGTGTGCTTATAAAGTTTAAGGTGGAAGATCTACAAATGTATGAAGTGTCGCCTTTCATTAATTTTAATATAATTGGTGATTTCGATTAATAAAATACAATTGATAAATACGGTGTTTCTTTTCTGTTAACGTGTGTGTTTATAAAGTGTGAGGTGGAAGATCTACAATTGGTATGAAGAGCCGTCTGTGATTAATTTTGCTATGTTTGGTGATTTCGATTAATAAAATACAATTGATAAATGCGACATTTCTTTTCCGTTACCATGTGTGCTTATAAAGTTTAAGGTGGAAGATCTACAAATGTATGAAGTGTCGCCTTTCATTAATTTTAATATATTTGGTGATTTCGATTTATAAAATACAATTGATAAATACGGTGTTTCTTTTCTGTTAACGTGTGTGCTTATAAAGTTTGAGGTGGAAGATCTACAAATGGTATGAATAGTCGTCTGTGATTAATTTTGCTAGATTTGGTGACATCGATGAATAAACTATAATTTATGAATGCGGCATTTCTTTGCTGTTAACGTGTGTGCTTATAAAGTGTGAGGTGGAAGATCTACAATTGGTATGAAGAGACGTCCGTGATTAATTTTGCTATACTTGCTGATTTCGATTAACAAAATACAATTTATAAATACGGTGTTTCTTTTCTGTTAACGTGTGTGCTTATAAAGTGTGAGGTGGAAGATCTACAATTGGTATGAAGAGACGTCTGTGATTAATTTTGCTAGATTTGGTGATATCGATGAATAAACTATAATTTATGAATGCGGCATTTCTTTTCTGTTAACGTGTATGGTTATAAAGTGTGAGGTGGAAGATCTACAATTGGTATGAAGAGACGTCCGTGATTAATTTTGCTATATTTGCTGATTTCGATTAATAACATACAATTGATAAAAACGGTGTTTCTTTTCTGTTAACGTGTGTGCTTATAAAGTGTGAGGTGGAAGATCTACAATTATTATGAAGAGACGTCTGTGATTAATTTTGCTATATTTGCTGATTTCGATTAATAAAATACAATTGATAAATGCGGTGTTTCTTTTCTGTTAACGTGTGTGCTTATAAAGTGTGAGGTGGAAGATCTACAATTGGTATGAAGAGACGTCTGTGATTAATTTTGCCATATTTGATGATTTCGATTAATAAAATACAATTGATAAATGCGGTGTTTCTTTTCTGTTAACGTGTGTGCTTATAAAGTGTGAGGTGGAAGATTTCCAATTGGTATGAAGAGACGTATGTGCTTATAAAGTGTGAGGTGGAAGATCAACAATTGGTATGAAGAGACGTCTGTGATTAATTTTGCTATATTTGCTGATTTCGATTAATAAAATACAATTGATAAATGCGGCATTTCTTTTCCGTTACAATGTGTGCTTATAAAGTTTGAGGTGGAAGATCTACAAATGTATGAAATGTCGCGTTTGATTAATTTTAATATATTTGGTGATTTCGATTAATAAAATACAATTGATAAATGCGGCATTTCTTTTCTGTTAACGTGTGTGCTTATAAAGTGTGAGGTGGAAGATCTACAATTGGTATGAAGAGACGTCTGTGATTAATTTTGCTATATTTGCTGATTTCGATTAATAAAATACAATTGATAAATACGGTGTTTCTTTTCTGTTAACGTGTGTGCTTATAAAGTTTGAGGTGGAAGATTTCCAATTGGTATGAAGAGACGTGTGTGCTTATAAAGTGTGAGGTGGAAGATCTACAATTGGTATGAAGAGACGTCTGTGATTAATTTTGCTATATTTGGTGATTTCGATTAATAAAATACAATTGATAAATACGGTGTTTCTTTTCTGTTAACGTGTGTGCTTATAAAGTGTGAGGTGGAAGATCTACAATTGGTATGAAGAGCCGTCTGTGATTAATTTTGCTATATTTGGTGATTTCGATTAATAAAATGCAATTGATAAATGCGACATTTCTTTTCCGTTACCATGTGTGCTTATAAAGTTTAAGGTGGAAGATCTACAAATGTATGAAATGTCGCGTTTGATTAATTTTAATATATTTGGTGATTTTGATTAATAAAATACAATTGATAAATGCGGTGTTTCTTTTCCGTTAACGTGTGTGCTTATAAAGTGTGAGGTGGAAGATCCTCAATTGGTATGAAGAGACGTGTGTGCTTATAAAGTGTAAGGTGGAAGATTTCCAATTGGTATGAAGAGACGTGTGTGCTTATAAAGTGTGAGGTGGAAGATCTACAATTGGTATGAAGAGACGTCTGTGATTAATTTTGCTATATTTGCTGATTTCGATTAATAAAATACAATTGATAAATGCGGTGTTTCTTTTCTGTTAACGTGTGTGCTTATAAAGTGTGAGGTGGAAGATCTACAATTGGTATGAAGAGCCGTCTGTGATTAATTTTGCTATATTTGCTGATTTCGATTAATAAAATACAATTGATAAATGCGACATTTCTTTTCCGTTACCATGTGTGCTTATAAAGTTTAAGGTGGAAGATCTACAAATGTATGAAGTGTCGCCTTTCATTAATTTTAATATATTTGGTGATTTCGATTAATAAAATACAATTGATAAATACGGTGTTTCTTTTCTGTTAACGTGTGTGCTTATAAAGTGTGAGGTGGAGGATTTACAATTGGTATGAAGAGACGTATGTGATTAATTTTGCTATATTTGGTGATTTCGATTAATAAAATACAATTGATAAATGCGACATTTCTTTTCCGTTACCATGTGTGCTTATAAAGTTTAAGGTGGAAGATCTACAAATGTATGAAGTGTCGCCTTTCATTAATTTTAATATAATTGGTGATTTCGATTAATAAAATACAATTGATAAATACGGTGTTTCTTTTCTGTTAACGTGTGTGTTTATAAAGTGTGAGGTGGAAGATCTACAATTGGTATGAAGAGCCGTCTGTGATTAATTTTGCTATGTTTGGTGATTTCGATTAATAAAATACAATTGATAAATGCGACATTTCTTTTCCGTTACCATGTGTGCTTATAAAGTTTAAGGTGGAAGATCTACAAATGTATGGAGTGTCGCCTTTCATTAATTTTAATATATTTGGTGATTTCGATTTATAAAATACAATTGATAAATACGGTGTTTCTTTTCTGTTAACGTGTGTGCTTATAAAGTTTGAGGTGGAAGATCTACAAATGGTATGAATAGTCGTCTGTGATTAATTTTGCTAGATTTGGTGACATCGATGAATAAACTATAATTTATGAATGCGGCATTTCTTTGCTGTTAACGTGTGTGCTTATAAAGTGTGAGGTGGAAGATCTACAATTGGTATGAAGAGACGTCCGTGATTAATTTTGCTATACTTGCTGATTTCGATTAACAAAATACAATTTATAAATACGGTGTTTCTTTTCTGTTAACGTGTGTGCTTATAAAGTGTGAGGTGGAAGATCTACAATTGGTATGAAGAGCCGTCTGTGATTAATTTTGCTATATTTGGTGATTTCGATTAATAAAATGCAATTGATAAATGCGACATTTCTTTTCCGTTACCATGTGTGCTTATAAAGTTTAAGGTGGAAGATCTACAAATGTATGAAATGTCGCGTTTGATTAATTTTAATATATTTGGTGATTTTGATTAATAAAATACAATTGATAAATGCGGTGTTTCTTTTCCGTTACAATGTGTGCTTATAAAGTTTGAGGTGGAAGATCTAAAAATGTATGAAATGTCGCGTTTGATTAATTTTAATATATTTGGTGATTTTGATTAATAAAATACAATTGATAAATGCGGTGTTTCTTTTCTGTTAACGTGTGTGCTTATAAAGTGTGAGGTGGAAGATCCTCAATTGGTATGAAGAGACGTGTGTGCTTATAAAGTGTAAGGTGGAAGATTTCCAATTGGTATGAAGAGACGTGTGTGCTTATAAAGTGTGAGGTGGAAGATCTACAATTGGTATGAAGAGACGTCTGTGATTAATTTTGCTATATTTGCTGATTTCGATTAATAAAATACAATTGATAAATGCGGTGTTTCTTTTCTGTTAACGTGTGTGCTTATAAAGTGTGAGGTGGAAGATCTACAATTGGTATGAAGAGCCGTCTGTGATTAATTTTGCTATATTTGCTGATTTCGATTAATAAAATACAATTGATAAATGCGACATTTCTTTTCCGTTACCATGTGTGCTTATAAAGTTTAAGGTGGAAGATCTACAAATGTATGAAGTGTCGCCTTTCATTAATTTTAATATATTTGGTGATTTCGATTAATAAAATACAATTGATAAATACGGTGTTTCTTTTCTGTTAACGTGTGTGCTTATAAAGTGTGAGGTGGAGGATTTACAATTGGTATGAAGAGACGTATGTGATTAATTTTGCTATATTTGGTGATTTCGATTAATAAAATACAATTGATAAATGCGACATTTCTTTTCCGTTACCATGTGTGCTTATAAAGTTTAAGGTGGAAGATCTACAAATGTATGAAGTGTCGCCTTTCATTAATTTTAATATAATTGGTGATTTCGATTAATAAAATACAATTGATAAATACGGTGTTTCTTTTCTGTTAACGTGTGTGTTTATAAAGTGTGAGGTGGAAGATCTACAATTGGTATGAAGAGCCGTCTGTGATTAATTTTGCTATGTTTGGTGATTTCGATTAATAAAATACAATTGATAAATGCGACATTTCTTTTCCGTTACCATGTGTGCTTATAAAGTTTAAGGTGGAAGATCTACAAATGTATGGAGTGTCGCCTTTCATTAATTTTAATATATTTGGTGATTTCGATTTATAAAATACAATTGATAAATACGGTGTTTCTTTTCTGTTAACGTGTGTGCTTATAAAGTTTGAGGTGGAAGATCTACAAATGGTATGAATAGTCGTCTGTGATTAATTTTGCTAGATTTGGTGACATCGATGAATAAACTATAATTTATGAATGCGGCATTTCTTTGCTGTTAACGTGTGTGCTTATAAAGTGTGAGGTGGAAGATCTACAATTGGTATGAAGAGACGTCCGTGATTAATTTTGCTATACTTGCTGATTTCGATTAACAAAATACAATTTATAAATACGGTGTTTCTTTTCTGTTAACGTGTGTGCTTATAAAGTGTGAGGTGGAAGATCTACAATTGGTATGAAGAGACGTCTGTGATTAATTTTGCTAGATTTGGTGATATCGATGAATAAACTATAATTTATGAATGCGGCATTTCTTTTCTGTTAACGTGTATGCTTATAAAGTGTGAGGTGGAAGATCTACAATTGGTATGAAGAGACGTCCGTGATTAATTTTGCTATATTTGCTGATTTCGATTAATAAAATACAATTGATAAATACGGTGTTTCTTTTCTGTTAACGTGTGTGCTTATAAAGTGTGAGGTGGAAGATCTACAATTGGTATGAAGAGACGTCTGTGATTAATTTTGCTATATTTGCTGATTTCGATTAATAAAATACAATTGATAAATGCGGTGTTTCTTTTCTGTTAACGTGTGTGCTTATAAAGTGTGAGGTGGAAGATCTACAATTGGTATGAAGAGACGTCTGTGATTAATTTTGCTATATTTGCTGATTTCGATTAATAAAATACAATTGATAAATGCGGTGTTTCTTTTCTGTTAACGTGTGTGCTTATAAAGTGTGAGGTGGAAGATTTCCAATTGGTATGAAGAGACGTGTGTGCTTATAAAGTGTGAGGTGGAAGATCAACAATTGGTATGAAGAGACGTCTGTGATTAATTTTGCTATATTTGCTGATTTCGATTAATAAAATACAATTGATAAATGCGGCATTTCTTTTCCGTTACAATGTGTGCTTATAAAGTTTGAGGTGGAAGATCTACAAATGTATGAAATGTCGCGTTTGATTAATTTTAATATATTTGGTGATTTCGATTAATAAAATACAATTGATAAATGCGGCATTTCTTTTCCGTTACAATGTGTGCTTATAAAGTTTGAGGTGGAAGATCTACAAATGTATGAAATGTCGCGTTTGGTTAATTTTAATATATTTGGTGATTTTGATTAATAAAATACAATTGATAAATGCGGTGTTTCTTTTCTGTTAACGTGTGTGCTTATAAAGTGTGAGGTGGAAGATCTCCAATTGGTATGAAGAGACGTGTGTGCTTATAAAGTGTGAGGTGGAAGATTTCCAATTGGTATGAAGAGACGTGTGTGCTTATAAAGTGTGAGGTGGAAGATCTACAATTGGTATGAAGAGACGTCTGTGATTAATTTTGCTATATTTGCTGATTTCGATTAATAAAATACAATTGATAAATGCGGTGTTTCTTTTCTGTTAAGGTGTGTGCTTATAAAGTGTGAGGTGGAAGATCTACAATTGGTATGAAGAGCCGTCTGTGATTAATTTTGCTATATTTGGTGATTTCGATTAATAAAATACAATTGATAAATGCGACATTTCTTTTCCGTTACCATGTGTGCTTATAAAGTTTAAGGTGGAAGATCTACAAATGTATGAAGTGTCGCCTTTCATTAATTTTAATATATTTGGTGATTTCGATTAATAAAATACAATTGATAAATACGGTGTTTCTTTTCTGTTTACGTGTGTGCTTATAAAGTGTGAGGTGGAAGATCTACAAGTGGTATGAAGAAACGTATGTGATTAATTTTGCTATATTTGGTGATTTCGATTAATAAAATACAATTGATAAATGCGACATTTCTTTTCCGTTACCATGTGTGCTTATAAAGTTTAAGGTGGAAGATCTAAAAATGTATGAAGTTTCGCCTTTCATTAATTTTAATATATTTTTTGATTTCGATTAATAAAATACAATTGATAAATACGGTGTCTCTTTTCTGTTAACGTGTGTGCTTATAAAGTGTGAGGTGGAAGATCTACAATTGGTATGAAGAGCCGTCTGTGATTAATTTTGCTATATTTGGTGATTTCGATTAATAAAATACAATTGATAAATGCGACATTTCTTTTCCGTTACCATGTGTGCTTATAAAGTTTAAGGTGGAAGATCTAAAAATGTATGAAGTGTCGCCTTTCATTAATTTTAATATATTTGGTGATTTCGATTAATAAAATACAATTGATAAATACGGTGTTTCTTTTCTGTTAACGTGTGTGCTTATAAAGTTTGAGGTGGAAGATTTCCAATTGGTATGAAGAGACGTGTGTGCTTATAAAGTGTGAGGTGGAAGATCTACAATTGGTATGAAGAGACGTCTGTGATTAATTTTGCTAGATTTGGTGATATCGATTAATAAAATACAATTGATAAATACGGTGTTTCTTTTCTGTGAACGTGTGTGCTTATAAAGTTTGAGGTGGAAGATCTACAAATGGTATGAATAGTCGTCTGTGATTAATTTTGCTAGATTTGGTGATATCGATGAATAAACTACAATTTATGAATGCGGCATATCTTTTCTGTTAACGTGTGTGCTTATAAAGTGTGAGGTGGAAGATCTACAATTGGTATGAAGAGACGTGTGTGCTTATAAAGTGTGAGGTGGAAGATCTACAATTGGTATGAAGAGACGTGTGTGCTTATAAAGTGTGAGGTGGAAGATCTACAATTGGTATGAAGAGACGTGTGTGCTTATAAAGTGTGAGGTGGAAGATCTACAATTGGTATGAAGAGACGTGTGTGCTTATAAAGTGTGAGGTGGAAGATCTACAATTGGAATGAAGAGACGTCTGTGATTAATTTTCCTATATTTGCTGATTTCGATTAATAAAATACAATTGATAAATACGGTGTTTCTTTTCTGTTAACGTGTGTGCTTATAAAGTGTGAGGTGGAAGATCTACAATTGGTATGAAGAGACGTGTGTGCTTATAAAGTGTGAGGTGGAAGATCTACAATTGGTATGAAGAGACGTCTGTGATTAATTTTGCTATATTTGCTGATTTCGATTAATAAAATACAATTGATAAATGCGGCATTTCTTTTCCGTTACAATGTGTGCTTATAAAGTTTGAGGTGGAAGATCTACAAATGTATGAAATGTCGCGTTTGATTAATTTTAATATATTTGGTGATTTCGATTAATAAAATACAATTGATAAATGCGGCATTTCTTTTCTGTTAACGTGTGTGCTTATAAAGTGTGAGGTGGAAGATCTACAATTGGTATGAAGAGACGTCTGTGATTAATTTTGCTATATTTGCTGATTTCGATTAATAAAATACAATTGATAAATACGGTGTTTCTTTTCTGTTAACGTGTGTGCTTATAAAGTTTGAGGTGGAAGATTTCCAATTGGTATGAAGAGACGTGTGTGCTTATAAAGTGTGAGGTGGAAGATCTACAATTGGTATGAAGAGACGTCTGTGATTAATTTTGCTATATTTGGTGATTTCGATTAATAAAATACAATTGATAAATACGGTGTTTCTTTTCTGTTAACGTGTGTGCTTATAAAGTTTGAGGTGGAAGATTTCCAATTGGTATGAAGAGACGTGTGTGCTTATAAAGTGTGAGGTGGAAGATCTACAATTGGTATGAAGAGACGTCTGTGATTAATTTTGCTATATTTGCTGATTTCGATTAATAAAATACAATTGATAAATACGGTGTTTCTTTTCTGTTAACGTGTGTGCTTATAAAGTGTGAGGTGGAAGATCTACAATTGGTATGAAGAGACGTCTGTGATTAATTTTCCTATATTTGCTGATTTCGATTAATAAAATACAATTGATAAATACGGTGTTTCTTTTCTGTTAACGTGTGTGCTTATAAAGTGTGAGGTGGAAGATCTACAATTGGTATGAAGAGACGTGTGTGCTTATAAAGTGTGAGGTGGAAGATCTACAATTGGTATGAAGAGACGTCTGTGATTAATTTTGCTATATTTGCTGATTTCGATTAATAAAATACAATTGATAAATACGGTGTTTCTTTTCTGTTAACGTGTGTGCTTATAAAGTTTGAGGTGGAAGATTTACAAATGTATGAAATGTCGCGTTTGATTAATTTTAATATATTTGGTGATTTCGATTAATAAAATACAATTGATAAATACGGTGTTTCTTTTCTGTTAACGTGTGTGCTTATAAAGTTTGAGGTGGAAGATCTACAATTGGTATGAAGAGACGTCTGTGATTAATTTTGCTATATTTGGTGATTTCGATTAATAAAATACAATTGATAGATACGGTGTTTTTTTTCTGTTAACGTGTGTGCTTATAAAGTTTGAGGTGGAAGATCTACAAATGGTATGAAGAGACGTGTGTGCTTATAAAGTGTGAGGTGGAAGATCTACAATTGGTATGAAAAGACGTGTGTGCTTATAAAGTGTGAGGTGGAAGATCTACAATTGGTATGAAGAGACGTCTGTGATTAATTTTGCTATATTTGCTGATTTCGATTAATAAAATACAATTGATAAATGCGGCATTTCTTTTCCGTTACAATGTGTGCTTATAAAGTTTGAGGTGGAAGATCTACAAATGTATGAAATGTCGCGTTTGATTAATTTTAATATATTTGGTGATTTCGATTAATAAAATACAATTGATAAATGCGGCATTTCTTTTCTGTTAACGTGTGTGCTTATAAAGTGTGAGGTGGAAGATCTACAATTGGTATGAAGAGACGTCTGTGATTAATTTTGCTATATTTGCTGATTTCGATTAATAAAATACAATTGATAAATACGGTGTTTCTTTTCTGTTAACGTGTGTGCTTATAAAGTTTGAGTTGGAAGATTTCCAATTGGTATGAAGAGACGTGTGTGCTTATAAAGTGTGAGGTGGAAGATCTACAATTGGTATGAAGAGACGTCTGTGATTAATTTTGCTATATTTGGTGATTTCGATTAATAAAATACAATTGATAAATACGGTGTTTCTTTTCTGTTAACGTGTGTGCTTATAAAGTTTGAGGTGGAAGATCTACAATTGGTATGAAGAGACGTCTGTGATTAATTTTGCTATATTTGGTGATTTCGATTAATAAAATACAATTGATAAATACGGTGTTTCTTTTCTGTTAACGTGTGTGCTTATAAAGTTTGAGGTGGAAGATTTCCAATTGGTATGAAGAGACGTGTGTGCTTATAAAGTGTGAGGTGGAAGATCTACAATTGGTATGAAGAGACGTCTGTGATTAATTTTGCTATATTTGCTGATTTGGATTAATAAAATACAATTGATAAATGCGGTGTTTCTTTTCTGTTAACGTGTGTGCTTATAAAGTGTGAGGTGGAAGATCTACAATTGGTATGAAGAGACGTCTGTGATTAATTTTCCTATATTTGCTGATTTCGATTAATAAAATACAATTGATAAATACGGTGTTTCTTTTCTGTTAACGTGTGTGCTTATAAAGTTTGAGGTGGAAGATTTCCAATTGGTATGAAGAGACGTGTGTGCTTATAGAGTGTGAGGTGGAAGATCTACAATTGGTATGAAGAGACGTCTGTGATTAATTTTGCTAGATTTGGTGATTTCGATTAATAAAATACAATTGATAAATACGGTGTTTCTTTTCTGTTAACGTGGGTGCTTATAAAGTGTGAGGTGGAAGATCTAAAATTGGTATGAAGAGACGTCTGTGATTAATTTTGCTATATTTGGTGATTTCGATTAATAAAATACAATTGATAAATACGGTGTTTCTTTTCTGTTAACGTGTGTGCTTATAAAGTTTGAGGTGGAAGATCTACAATTGGTATGAAGAGACGTCTGTGATTAATTTTGCTATATTTGGTGATTTCGATTAATAAAATACAATTGATAGATACGGTGTTTATTTCTGTTAACGTGTGTGCTTATAAAGTTTGAGGTGGAAGATCTACAATTGGTATGAAGAGACGTGTGTGCTTATAAAGTGTGAGGTGGAAGATCTACAATTGGTATGAAGAGACGTGTGTGCTTATAAAGTGTGAGGTGGAAGATCTACAATTGGTATGAAGAGACGTCTGTGATTAATTTTGCTATATTTGCTGATTTCGATTAATAAAATACAATTGATAAATGCGGCATTTCTTTTCCGTTACAATGTGTGCTTATAAAGTTTGAGGTGGAAGATCTACAAATGTATGAAATGTTGCGTTTGATTAATTTTAATATATTTGGTGATTTCGATTAGAAAAATACAATTGATAAATGCGGCATTTCTTTTCTGTTAACGTGTGTGCTTATAAAGTGTGAGGTGGAAGATCTACAATTGGTATGAAGAGACGTCTGTGATTAATTTTGCTATATTTGCTGATTTCGATTAATAAAATACAATTGATAAATACGGTGTTTCTTTTCTGTTAACATGTGTGCTTATAAAGTGTGAGGTGGAAGATTTCCAATTGGTATGAAGAGACGTGTGTGCTTATAAAGTGTGAGGTGGAAGATCTACAATTGGTATGAAGAGACGTCTGTGATTAATTTTGCTATATTTGGTGATTTCGATTAATAAAATACAATTGATAAATACGGTGTTTCTTTTCTGTTAACGTGTGTGCTTATAAAGTTTGAGGTGGAAGATCTACAATTGGTATGAAGAGACGTCTGTGATTAATTTTGCTATATTTGGTGATTTCGATTAATAAAATACAATTGATAAATACGGTGTTTCTTTTCTGTTAACGTGTGTGCTTATAAAGTTTGAGGTGGAAGATTTCCAATTGGTATGAAGAGACGTGTGTGCTTATAAAGTGTGAGGTGGAAGATCTACAATTGGTATGAAGAGACGTCTGTGATTAATTTTGCTATATTTGCTGATTTGGATTAATAAAATACAATTGATAAATGCGGTGTTTCTTTTCTGTTAACGTGTGTGCTTATAAAGTGTGAGGTGGAAGATCTACAATTGGTATGAAGAGACGTCTGTGATTAATTTTCCTATATTTGCTGATTTCGATTAATAAAATACAATTGATAAATACGGTGTTTCTTTTCTGTTAACGTGTGTGCTTATAAAGTGTGAGGTGGAAGATCTACAATTGGTATGAAGAGACGTGTGTGCTTATAAAGTGTGAGGTGGAAGATCTACAATTGGAATGAAGAGACGTCTGTGATTAATTTTGCTATATTTGCTGATTTCGATTAATAAAATACAATTGATAAATGCGGCATTCCTTTTCCGTTACAATGTGTGCTTATAAAGTTTGAGGTGGAAGATCTACAAATGTATGAAATGTCGCGTTTGATTAATTTTAATATATTTGGTGATTTCGATTAATAAAATACAATTGATAAATGCGGCATTTCTTTTCTGTTAACGTGGGTGCTTATAAAGTGTGAGGTGGAAGATCTAAAATTGGTATGAAGAGACGTCTGTGATTAATTTTGCTATATTTGCTGATTTCGATTAATAAAATACAATTGATAAATACGGTGTTTCTTTTCTGTTAACGTGTGTGCTTATAAAGTTTGAGGTGAAAGATTTCCAATTGGTATGAAGAGACGTGTGTGCTTATAAAGTGTGAGGTGGAAGATCTACAATTGGTATGAAGAGACGTCTGTGATTAATTTTGCTATATTTGATGATTTCGATTAATAAAATACAATTGATAAATACGGTGTTTCTTTTCTGTTAACGTGTGTGCTTATAAAGTTTGAGGTGGAAGATCTACAATTGGTATGAAGAGACGTCTGTGATTAATTTTGCTATATTTGCTGATTTATCTTAATAAAATACAATTGATAAATACGGTGTTTCTTTTCTGTTAACGTGTGTGCTTATAAAGTTTGAGGTGGAAGATCTACAAATGGTATGAATAGTCGTCTGTGATTAATTTTGCTAGATTTGGTGATATAGATGAATAAACTACAATTTATGAATGCGGCATATCTTTTCTGTTAACGTGTGTGCTTATAAAGTGTGAGGTGGAAGATCTACTATTGGTATGAAGAGACGTCTGTGATTAATTTTGCTATATTTGCTGATTTCTCTTAATAAAATACAATTGATAAATACGGTGTTTCTTTTCTGTTAACGTGTGTGCTTATAAAGTGTGAGGTGGAAGATCTACAATTGGTATGAAGAGACGTGTGTGCTTATAAAGTGTGAGGTGGAAGATCTACAATTGGTATGAAGAGACGTCTGTGATTAATTTTGCTATATTTGCTGATTTCTATTAATAAAATACAATTGATAAATGCGGTGTTTCTTTTCTGTTAACGTGTGTGCTTATAAAGTGTGAGGTGGAAGGTCTACAATTGGTATGAAGAGACGTCTGTGATTAATTTTGCTATATTTGCTGATTTATCTTAATAAAATACAATTGATAAATACGGTGTTTCTTTTCTGTTAACGTGTGTGCTTATAAAGTGTGAGGTGGAAGATCTACAATTGGTATGAAGATACGTGTGTGCTTATAAAGTGTGAGGTGGAAGATCTACAATTGGTATGAAGAGACGTCTGTGATTAATTTTGCTATATTTGCTGATTTCTATTAATAAAATACAATTGATAAATGCGGCATATCTTTTCTGTTAACGTGTGTGCTTATAAAGTGTGAGGTGGAAGATCTACTATTGGTATGAAGAGACGTCTGAGATTAATTTTGCTATATTTGCTGATTTCTCTTAATAAAATACAATTGATAAATACGGTGTTTCTTTTCTGTTAACGTGTGTGCTTATAAAGTGTGAGGTGGAAGATCTACAATTGGTATGAAGAGACGTGTGTGCTTATAAAGTGTGAGGTGGAAGATCTACAATTGGTATGAAGAGACGTGTGTGCTTATAAAGTGTGAGGTGGAAGATCTACAATTGGTATGAAGAGACGTCTGTGATTAATTTTGCTATATTTGCTGATTTGGATTAATAAAATACAATTGATAAATGCGGTGTTTCTTTTCTGTTAACGTGTGTGCTTATAAAGTGTGAGGTGGAAGATCTACAATTGGTCTGAAGATACGTCTGTGATTAATTTTGCTATATTTGCTGATTTGGATTAATAAAATACAATTGATAAATGCGGTGTTTCTTTTCTGTTAACGTGTGTGCTTATAAAGTGTGAGGTGGAAGATCTACAATTGGTATGAAGAGACGTCTTTGATTAATTTTCCTATATTTGCTGATTTCGATTAATAAAATACAATTGATAAATACGGTGTTTCTTTTCTGTTAACGTGTGTGCTTATAAAGTGTGAGGTGGAAGATCTACAATTGGTATGAAGAGACGTGTGTGCTTATAAAGTGTGAGGTGGAAGATCTACAATTGGTATGAAGAGACGTGTGTGCTTATAAAGTGTGAGGTGGAAGATCTACAATTGGTATGAAGAGACGTCTGTGATTAATTTTGCTATATTTGATGATTTCGATTAATAAAATACAATTGATAAATGCGGCATTTCTTTTCCGTTACAATGTGTGCTTATAAAGTTTGAGGTGGAAGATCTACAAATGTATGAAATGTCGCGTTTGATTAATTTTAATATATTTGGTGATTTCGATTAATAAAATACAATTGATAAATGCGGCATTTCTTTTCTGTTAACGTGTGTGCTTATAAAGTGTGAGGTGGAAGATCTACAATTGGTATAAAGAGACGTCTGTAATTAATTTTGCTATATTTGCTGATTTCGATTAATAAAATACAATTGATAAATACGGTGTTTCTTTTCTGTTAACTTGTGTGCTTATAAAGTTTGAGGTGGAAGATTTCCAATTGGTATGAAGAGACGTGTGTGCTTATAAAGTGTGAGGTGGAAGATCTACAATTGGTATGAAGAGACGTCTGTGATTAATTTTGCTATATTTGGTGATTTCGATTAATAAAATACAATTGATAAATACGGTGTTTCTTTTCTGTTAACGTGTGTGCTTATAAAGTTTGAGGTGGAAGATTTCCAATTGGTATGAAGAGACGTGTGTGCTTATAAAGTGTGAGGTGGAAGATCTACAATTGGTATGAAGAGACGTCTGTGATTAATTTTGCTATATTTGGTGATTTCGATTAATAAAATACAATTGATAAATACGGTGTTTCTTTTCTGTTAACGTGTGTGCTTATAAAGTTTGAGGTGGAAGATCTACAATTGGTATGAAGAGACGTCTGTGATTAATTTTGCTATATTTGGTGATTTCGATTAATAAAATACAATTGATAAATACGGTGTTTCTTTTCTGTTAACGTGTGTGCTTATAAAGTTTGATGTGGAAGATTTCCAATTGGTATGAAGAGACGTGTGTGCTTATAAAGTGTGAGGTGGAAGATCTACAATTGGTATGAAGAGACGTCTGTGATTAATTTTGCTATATTTGCTGATTTGGATTAATAAAATACAATTGATAAATGCGGTGTTTCTTTTCTGTTAACGTGTGTGCTTATAAAGTGTGAGGTGGAAGATCTACAATTGGTATGAAGAGACGTCTGTGATTAATTTTCTTATATTTGCTGATTTCGATTAATAAAATACAATTGATAAATACGGTGTTTCTTTTCTGTTAACGTGTGTGCTTATAAAGTGTGAGGTGGAAGATCTACAATTGGTATGAAGAGACGTGTGTGCTTATAAAGTGTGAGGTGGAAGATCTACAATTGGTATGAAGAGACGTCTGTGATTAATTTTGCTATATTTGCTGATTTCGATTAATAAAATACAATTGATAAATGCGGCATTTCTTTTCCGTTACAATGTGTGCTTATAAAGTTTGAGGTGGAAGATCTACAAATGTATGAAATGTCGCGTTTGATTAATTTTAATATATTTGGTGATTTCGATTAATAAAATACAATTGATAAATACGGTGTTTCTTTTCTGTTAACGTGTGTGCTTATAAAGTTTGAGGTGGAAGATCTACAATTGGTATGAAGAGACGTCTGTGATTAATTTTGCTATATTTGCTGATTTATCTTAATAAAATACAATTGATAAATACGGTGTTTCTTTTCTGTTAACGTGTGTGCTTATAAAGTTTGAGGTGGAAGATCTACAAATGGTATGAATAGTCGTCTGTGATTAATTTTGCTAGATTTGGTGATATCGATGAATAAACTACAATTTATGAATGCGGCATATCTTTTCTGTTAACGTGTGTGCTTATAAAGTGTGAGGTGGAAGATCTACTATTGGTATGAAGAGACGTCTGTGATTAATTTTACTATATTTGCTGATTTCTCTTAATAAAATACAATTGATAAATACGGTGTTTCTTTTCTGTTAACGTGTGTGCTTATAAAGTGTGAGGTGGAAGATCTACAATTGGTATGAAGAGACGTGTGTGCTTATAAAGTGTGAGGTGGAAGATCTACAATTGGTATGAAGAGACGTCTGTGATTAATTTTGCTATATTTGCTGATTTCTATTAATAAAATACAATTGATAAATGCGGTGTTTCTTTTCTGTTAACGTGTGTGCTTATAAAGTGTGAGGTGGAAGGTCTACAATTGGTATGAAGAGACGTCTGTGATTAATTTTGCTATATTTGCTGATTTCGATTAATAAAATACAATTGATAAATGCGACATTTCTTTTCCGTTACCATGTGTGATTTCGATTAATAAAATACAATTGATAAATACGGTGTTTCTTTTCTGTTAACGTGTGTGCTTATAAAGTGTGAGGTGGAAGATCTACAATTGGTATGAAGAGACGTGTGTGCTTATAAAGTGTGAGGTGGAAGATCTACAATTGGTATGAAGATACGTCTGTGATTAATTTTGCTATATTTGCTGATTTCGATTAATAAAATACAATTGATAAATGCGGCATTTCTTTTCCGTTACAATGTGTGCTTATAAAGTTTGAGGTGGAAGATCTACAAATGTATGAAATGTCGCGTTTGATTAATTTTAATATATTTGGTGATTTCGATTAATAAAATACAATTGATAAATACGGTGTTTCTTTTCTGTTAACGTGTGTGCTTATAAAGTTTGAGGTGGAAGATCTACAATTGGTATGAAGAGACGTCTGTGATTAATTTTGCTATATTTGCTGATTTATCTTAATAAAATACAATTGATAAATACGGTGTTTCTTTTCTGTTAACGTGTGTGCTTATAAAGTGTGAGGTGGAAGATCTACAATTGGTATGAAGAGACGTGTGTGCTTATAAAGTGTGAGGTGGAAGATCTACAATTGGTATGAAGAGACGTGTGTGCTTATAAAGTGTGAGGTGGAAGATCTACAATTGGTATGACGAGACGTCTGTGATTAATTTTGCTATATTTGCTGATTTGGATTAATAAAATACAATTGATAAATGCGGTGTTTCTTTTCTGTTAACGTGTGTGCTTATAAAGTGTGAGGTGGAAGATCTACAATTGGTATGAAGAGACGTCTGTGATTAATTTTGCTATATTTGCTGATTTGGATTAATAAAATACAATTGATAAATGCGGTGTTTCTTTTCTGTTAACGTGTGTGCTTATAAAGTGTGAGGTGGAAGATCTACAATTGGTATGAAGAGACGTCTGTGATTAATTTTCCTATATTTGCTGATTTCGATTAATAAAATACAATTGATAAATACGGTGTTTCTTTTCTGTTAACGTGTGTGCTTATAAAGTGTGAGGTGGAAGATCTACAATTGGTATGAAGAGACGTGTGTGCTTATAAAGTGTGAGGTGGAAGATCTACAATTGGTATGAAGAGACGTCTGTGATTAATTTTGCTATATTTGCTGATTTCGATTGATAAAATACAATTGATAAATGCGGCATTTCTTTTCCGTTACAATGTGTGCTTATAAAGTTTGAGGTGGAAGATCTACAAATGTATGAAATGTCGCGTTTGATTAATTTTAATATATTTGGTGATTTCGATTAATAAAATACAATTTATGAATGCGGCATATCTTTTCTGTTAACGTGTGTGCTTATAAAGTGTGAGGTGGAAGATCTATTATTGGTATGAAGAGACGTCTGTGATTAATATTGCTATATTTGCTGATTTCTATTAATAAAATACAATTGATAAATGCGGTGTTTCTTTTCTGTTAACGTGTGTGCTTATAAAGTGTGAGGTGGAAGGTCTACAATTGGTATGAAGAGACGTCTGTGATTAATTTTGCTATATTTGCTGATTTCGATTAATAAAATACAATTGATAAATGCGACATTTCTTTTCCGTTACCATGTGTGATTTCGATTAATAAAATATAATTGATAAATACGGTGTTTCTTTTCTGTTAACGTGTGTGCTTATAAAGTTTGAGGTGGAAGATTTCCAATTGGTATGAAGAGACGTGTGTGCTTATAGAGTGTGAGGTGGAAGATCTACAATTGGTATGAAGAGACGTCTGTGATTAATTTTGCTAGATTTGGTGATTTCGATTAATAAAATACAATTGATAATTACGGTGTTTCTTTTCTGTTAACGTGTGTGCTAATAAAGTTTGAGGTGGAAGATCTACAAATGGTATGAATAGTCGTCTGTGATTAATTTTGCTAGATTTGGTGATATCGATGAATAAACTACAATTTATGAATGCGGCATATCTTTTCTGTTAACGTGTGTGCTTATAAAGTGTGAGGTGGAAGATCTACTATTGGTATGAAGAGACGTCTGAGATTAATTTTGCTATATTTGCTGATTTCTCTTAATAAAATACAATTGATAAATACGGTGTTTCTTTTCTGTTAACGTGTGTGCTTATAAAGTGTGAGGTGGAAGATCTACAATTGGTATGAAGAGACGTGTGTGCTTATAAAGTGTGAGGTGGAAGATCTACAATTGGTATGAAGAGACGTGTGTGCTTATAAAGTGTGAGGTGGAAGATCTACAATTGGTATGAAGAGACGTCTGTGATTAATTTTGCTATATTTGCTGATTTGGATTAATAAAATACAATTGATAAATGCGGTGTTTCTTTTCTGTTAACGTGTGTGCTTATAAAGTGTGAGGTGGAAGATCTACAATTGGTATGAAGAGACGTCTGTGATTAATTTTGCTATATTTGCTGATTTGGATTAATAAAATACAATTGATAAATGCGGTGTTTCTTTTCTGTTAACGTGTGTGCTTATAAAGTGTGAGGTGGAAGATCTACAATTGGTATGAAGAGACGTCTGTGATTAATTTTCCTATATTTGCTGATTTCGATTAATAAAATACAATTGATAAATACGGTGCTTCTTTTCTGTTAACGTGTGTGCTTATAAAGTGTGAGGTGGAAGATCTACAATTGGTATGAAGAGACGTGTGTGCTTATAAAGTGTGAGGTGGAAGATCTACAATTGGTATGAAGAGACGTCTGTGATTAATTTTGCTATATTTGCTGATTTCGATTGATAAAATACAATTGATAAATGCGGCATTTCTTTTCCGTTACAATGTGTGCTTATAAAGTTTGAGGTGGAAGATCTACAAATGTATGAAATGTCGCGTTTGATTAATTTTAATATATTTGGTGATTTCGATTAATAAAATACAATTTATGAATGCGGCATATCTTTTCTGTTAACGTGTGTGCTTATAAAGTGTGAGGTGGAAGATCTATTATTGGTATGAAGAGACGTCTGTGATTAATATTGCTATATTTGCTGATTTCGATTAATAAAATACAATTGATAAATGCGGTGTTTCTTTTCTGTTAACGTGTGTGCTTATAAAGTGTGAGGTGGAAGATCTACAATTAGTATGAAGAGACGTCTGTGATTAATTTTGCTATATTTGCTGATTTCGATTAATAAAATACAATTGATAAATACGGTGTTTCTTTTCTGTTAACGTGTGTGCTTATAAAGTGTGAGGTGGAAGATCTACAATTGGTATGAAGAGACGTGTGTGCTTATAAAGTGTGAGGTGGAAGATCTACAATTGGTATGAAGAGACGTCTGTGATTAATTTTGCTATATTTGCTGATTTCGATTAATAAAATACAATTGATAAATGCGGTGTTTCTTTCCTGTTAACGTGTGTGCTTATAAAGTGTGAGGTGGAAGATCTACATTTGTTATGAAGAGACGCCTGTGATTAATTTTGCTATATTTGCTGATTTCGATTAATAAAATACAATTGATAAATACGTTGTTTCTTTTCTGTTAACGTGTGTGCTTATAAAGTGTGAGGTGGAAGATCTACAATTGGTATGAAGAGACGTGTGTGCTTATAAAGTGTGAGGTGGAAGATCTACAATTGGTATGAAGAGACGTCTGTGATTAATTTTGCTATATTTGCTGATTTCGATTAATAAAATACAATTGATAAATGCGGCATTTCTTTTCCGTTACAATGTGTGCTTATAAAGTTTGAGGAGGAAGATCTACAAATGTATGAAATGTCGCGTTTGATTAATTTTAATATATTTGTTGATTTCGATTAATAAAATACAATTGATAAATGCGGCATTTCTTTTCCGTTACAATGTGTGCTTATAAAGTTTGAGGTGGAAGATCTGCAAATGTATGAAATGTCGCGTTTGATTAATTTTAATATATTTGGTGATTTTGATTAATAAAATACAATTGATAAATGCGTTGTTTCTTTTCTGTTAACGTATGTGCTTATAAAGTGTGAGGTGGAAGATCTCCAATTGGTATGAAGAGACGTGTGTGCTTATAAAGTGTGAGGTGGAAGATTTCCAATTGGTATGAAGAGACGTGTGTGCTTATAAAGTGTGAGGTGGAAGATCTACAATTGGTATGAAGAGACGTCTGTGATTAATTTTGCTATATTTGCTGATTTCGATTAATAAAATACAATTGATAAATACGGTGTTTCTTTTCTGTTAACGTGTGTACTTATAAAGTGTGAGGTGGAAGATCTACAATTGGTGTGAAGAGACGTCTGTGATTAATTTTGCTATATTTGCTGATTTCGATTAATAAAATACAATTGGTAAATACGGTGTTTTTTTTCTGTTAACGTGTGTGCTTATAAAGTGTGAGGTGGAAGATCTACAATTGGTAAGAGGAGACGTGTGTGCTTATAAAGTGTGAGGTGGAAGATTTCCAATTGGTATGAAGAGACGTGTGTGCTTATAAAGTGTGAGGTGGAAGATTTCCAATTGGTATGAAGAGACGTGTGTGCTTATAAAGTGTGAGGTGGAAGATCTACAATTGGTATGAAGAGACGTCTGTGATTAATTTTTCTATATTTGCTGATTTCGATTAATAAAATACAATTGATAAATACGGTGTTTCTTTTCTGTTAACGTGTGTGCTTATAAAGTGTGAGGTGGAAGATCTACAATTGGTATGAAGAGACGTCTGTGATTAATTTTGCTATATTTGCTGATTTCGATTAATAAAATACAATTGGTAAATACGGTGTTTCTTTTCTGTTAACGTGTGTGCTTATAAAGTGTGAGGTGGAAGATCTACAATTGGTATGAAGAGACGTATGTGATTAATTTTGCTATATTTGGTGATTTCGATTAATAAAATACAATTGATAAATGCGGTGTTTCTTTTCTGTTAAAGGGTGTGCTTATAAAGTGTGAGGTGGAAGATCTCCAATTGGTATGAAGAGACGTCTGTGATTAAATGTGCTATATTTGGTGATTTCGATTAATAAAATAAAATTGATGAATGCGGCATTTCTTTACCGTTACCATGTGTGCTTATAAAGTTTGAGGTGGAAGATCTACAAATGGTATGAATAGCCGTCTGTGATTAATTTTGCTAGATTTGGTGATATCCATTAATAAAATACAATTGATAAATACGTTGTTTCTTTTCTGTTAACGTGTGTGCTTATAAAGTGTGAGGTGGAAGATCTACAATTGGTATGAAGAGACATCTGTGATTAATTTTTCTATATTTGCTGATTTCGATTAATAAAATACAATTGATAAATACGGTGTTTCTTTTCTGTTAACGTGTGTGCTTATAGAGTTTGAGGTGGAAGATCTGCAAATGTATGAAATGTCGCGTTTGATTCATTTTAATATATTTGGTGATTTTGATTAATAAAATACAATTGATAAATGCGGTGTTTCTTTTCTGTTAACGTGTGTGCTTATAAAGTGTGAGGTGGAAGATCTACAATTGGTATGAAGAGACTTGTGTGCTTATAAAGTGTGAGGTGGAAGATCTACAATTGGTATGAAGAGACGTCTGTGATTAATTTTGCTATATTTGCTGATTTCGATTAATAAAATACAATTGATAAATACGGTGTTTCTTTTCTGTTAACGTGTGTGCTTATAAAGTGTGAGGTGGAAGATCTACAATTGGTATGAAGAGACGTGTGTGCTTATAAAGTGTGAGGTGGAAGATCTACAATTGGTATGAAGAGACGTCTGTGATAAATTTTGCTATATTTGCTGATTTCGATTAATAAAATACAATTGATAAATACGGTGTTTCTTTTCTGTTAACGTGTGTGCTTATAAAGTGTGAGGTGGAAGATCTACAATTGGTATGAAGAGACGTGTGTGCTTATAAAGTGTGAGGTGGAAGATCTACAATTGGTATGAAGAGACGTCTGTGATTAATTTTGCTATATTTGCTGATTTCGATTAATAAAATACAATTGATAAATGCGGTGTTTCTTTTCTGTTAACGTGTGTGCTGATTTCTCTTAATAAAATACAATTGATAAATACGGTGTTTCTTTTCTGTTAACGTGTGTGCTTATAAAGTGTGAGGTGGAAGATCTACAATTGGTATGAAGAGACGTGTGTGCTTATAAAGTGTGAGGTGGAAGATCTACAATTGGTATGAAGAGACGTCTGTGATTAATTTTGCTATATTTGCTGATTTCGATTAATAAAATACAATTGATAAATGCGGTGTTTCTTTTCTGTTAACGTGTGTGCTTATAAAGTGTGAGGTGGAAGATCTACAATTGGTATGAAGAGACGTCTGTGATTAATTTTGCTATATTTGCTGATTTCGATTAATAAAATACAATTGATAAATGCGACATTTCTTTTCCGTTACCATGTGTGATTTCGATTAATAAAATACAATTGATAAATACGGTGTTTCTTTTCTGTTAACGTGTGTGCTTATAAAGTTTGAGGTGGAAGATTTCCAATTGGTATGAAGAGACGTGTGTGCTTATAAAGTGTGAGGTGGAAGATCTACAATTGGTATGAAGAGACGTCTGTGATTAATTTTGCTAGATTTGGTGATTTCGATTAATAAAATGCAATTGATAATTACGGTGTTTCTTTTCTGTTAACGTGTGTGCTTATAAAGTTTGAGGTGGAAGATCTACAAATGGTATGAATAGTCGTCTGTGATTAATTTTGCTAGATTTGGTGATATCGATGAATAAACTACAATTTACGAATGCGGCATATCTTTTCTGTTAACGTGTGTGCTTATGAAGTGTGAGGTGGAAGATCTACTATTGGTATGAAGAGACGTCTGAGATTAATTTTGCTATATTTGCTGATTTCTCTTAATAAAATACAATTGATAAATACGGTGTTTCTTTTCTGTTAACGTGTGTGCTTATAAAGTGTGAGGTGGAAGATCTACAATTGGTATGAAGAGGCGTGTGTGCTTATAAAGTGTGAGGTGGAAGATCTACAATTGGTATGAAGAGACGTGTGTGCTTATAAAGTGTGAGGTGGAAGATCTACAATTGGTATGAAGAGACGTCTGTGATTAATTTTGCTATATTTGCTGATTTCGATTAATAAAATACAATTGATAAATGCGGCATTTCTTTTCCGTTACAATGTGTGCTTATAAAGCTTCAGGTGGAAGATCTACAAATGTATGAAATGTCGCGTTTGATTAATTTTAATATATTTGGTGATTTCGATTAATAAAATACAATTGATAAATGCGGCATTTATTTTCTGTTAACGTGTGTGCTTATAAAGTGTGAGGTGGAAGATCTACAATTGGTATGAAGAGACGTCTGTGATTAATTTTGCTATATTTGCTGATTTCGATTAATAAAATACAATTGATAAATACGGTGTTTCTTTTCTGTTAACGTGTGTGCTTATAAAGTTTGAGGTGGAAGATTTCCAATTGGTATGAAGAGACGTGTGTGCTTATAAAGTGTGAGGTGGAAGATCTACAATTGGTATGAAGAGACGTCTGTGATTAATTTTGCTATATTTGGTGATTTCGATTAATAAAATACAATTGATAAATACGGTGTTTCTTTTCTGTTAACGTGTGTGCTTATAAAGTTTGAGGTGGAAGATCTACAATTGGTATGAAGAGACGTCTGTGATTAATTTTGCTATATTTGCTGATTTATCTTAATAAAATACAATTGATAAATACGGTGTTTCTTTTCTGTTAACGTGTGTGCTAATAAAGTTTGAGGTGGAAGATCTACAAATGGTATGAATAGTCGTCTGTGATTAATTTTGCTAGATTTGGTGATATCGATGAATAAACTACAATTTATGAATGCTTCATATCTTTTCTGTTAACGTGTGTGCTTATAAAGTGTGAGGTGGAAGATCTACTATTGGTATGAAGAGACGTCTGTGATTAATTTTGCTATATTTGCTGATTTCTCTTAATAAAATACAATTGATAAATACGGTGTTTCTTTTCTGTTAACGTGTGTGCTTATAAAGTGTGAGGTGGAAGATCTACAATTGGTATGAAGAGACGTGTGTGCTTATAAAGTGTGAGGTGGAAGATCTACAATTGGTATGAAGAGACGTCTGTGATTAATTTTGCTATATTTGCTGATTTCGATTAATAAAATACAATTGATAAATGCGGTGTTTCTTTTCTGTTAACGTGTGTGCTTATAAAGTGTGAGGTGGAAGATCTACAATTGGTATGAAGAGACGTCTGTGATTAATTTTGCTATATTTGCTGATTTCGATTAATAAAATACAATTGATAAATACGGTGTTTCTTTTCTGTTAACGTGTGTGCTTATAAAGTGTGAGGTGGAAGATCTACAATTGGTATGAAGAGACGTGTGTGCTTATAAAGTGTGAGGTGGAAGATCTACAATTGGTATGAAGAGACGTCTGTGATTAATTTTGCTATATTTGCTGATTTCGATTAATAAAATACAATTGATAAATACGGTGTTTCTTTTCTGTTAACGTGTGTGCTTATAAAGTGTGAGGTGGAAGATCTACAATTGGTATGAAGAGACGTGTGTGCTTATAAAGTGTGAGGTGGAAGATCTACAATTGGTATGAAGAGACGTCTGTGATTAATTTTGCTATATTTGCTGATTTCGATTAATAAAATACAATTGATAAATGCGGTGTTTCTTTCCTGTTAACGTGTGTGCTTATAAAGTGTGAGGTGGAAGATCTACATTTGGTATGAAGAGACGTCTGTGATTAATTTTGCTATATTTGCTGATTTCGGTTAATAAAATACAATTGATAAATACGGTGTTTCTTTTCTGTTACAATGTGTGCTTATAAAGTTTGAGGAGGAAGATCTACAAATGTATGAAACGTCGCGTTTGATTAATTTTAATATATTTGTTGATTTCGATTAATAAAATACAATTGATAAATGCGGCATTTCTTTTCCGTTACAATGTGTGCTTATAAAGTTTGAGGTGGAAGATCTGCAAATGTATGAAATGTCGCGTTTGATTAATTTTAATATATTTGGTGATTTTGATTAATAAAATACAATTGATAAATGCGGTGTTTCTTTTCTGTTAACGTATGTGCTTATAAAGTGTGAGGTGGAAGATCTCCAATTGGTATGAAGAGACGTGTGTGCTTATAAAGTGTGAGGTGGAAGATCTACAATTGGTATGAAGAGACGTCTGTGATTAATTTTGCTATATTTGCTGATTTCGATTAATAAAATACAATTGATAAATGCGGTGTTTCTTTTCTGTTAACGTGTGTGCTTATAAAGTGTGAGGTGGAAGATCTACAATTGGTATGAAGAGACGTCTGTGATTAATTTTGCTATATTTGCTGATTTCGATTAATAAAATACAATTGATAAATGCGGCATTTCTTTTCCGTTACAATGTGTGCTTATAAAGTTTGAGGAGGAAGATCTACAAATGTATGAAACGTCGCGTTTGATTAATTTTAATATATTTGTTGATTTCGATTAATAAAATACAATTGATAAATGCGGCATTTCTTTTCCGTTACAATGTGTGCTTATAAAGATTGAGGTGGAAGATCTGCAAATGTATGAAATGTCGCGTTTGATTAATTTTAATATATTTGGTGATTTTGATTAATAAAATACAATTGATAAATGCGGTGTTTCTTTTCTGTTAACGTATGTGCTTATAAAGTGTGAGGTGGAAGATCTCCAATTGGTATGAAGAGACGTGTGTGCTTATAAAGTGTGAGGTGGAAGATTTCCAATTGGTATGAAGAGACGTGTGTACTTATAAAGTGTGAGGTGGAAGATCTACAATTGGTATGAAGAGACGTCTGTGATTAATTTTGCTATATTTGCTGATTTCGATTAATAAAATACAATTGATAAATACGGTGTTTCTTTTATGTTAACGTGTGTACTTATAAAGTGTGAGGTGGAAGATCTACAATTGGTGTGAAGAGACGTCTGTGATTAATTTTGCTATATTTGCTGATTTCGATTAATAAAATACAATTGGTAAATACGGTGTTTCTTTTCTGTTAACGTGTGTGCTTATAAAGTGTGAGGTGGAAGATCTACAATTGGTATGAAGAGACGTATGTGATTAATTTTGCTATATTTGGTGATTTCGATTAATAAAATACAATTGATAAATGCGGTGTTTCTTTTCTGTTAAAGTGTGTGCTTATAAAGTGTGAGGTGGAAGATCTCCAATTGGTTTGAAGAGACGTCTGTGATTAAATGTGCTATATTTGGTGATTTCGATTAATAAAATAAAATTGATGAATGCGGCATTTCTTTACCGTTACCATGTGTGCTTATAAAGTTTGAGGTGGAAGATCTACAAATGGTATGAATAGCCGTCTGTGATTAATTTTTCTATATTTGCTGATTTAGATTAATAAAATACAATTGATAAATACGGTGTTTCTTTTCTGTTAACGTGTGTGCTTATAAAGTGTGAGGTGGAAGATCTACAATTGGTATGAAGAGACGTCTGTGATTAATTTTGCTATATTTGCTGATTTCGATTAATAAAATACAATTGGTAAATATGGTGTTTCTTTTCTGTTAACGTGTGTGCTTATAAAGTGTGAGGTGGAAGATCTACAATTGGTATGAAGAGACGTCTGTGATTAATTTTGCTATATTTGCTGATTTCGATGAATAAACTACAATTTATGAATACGGCATTTCTTTTCTGTTAACGTGTGTGCTTATAAAGTGTGAGGTGGAAGATCTACAATTGGTATGAGGAGACGTGTGTGCTTATAAAGTGTGAGGTGGAAGATTTCCAATTGGTATGAAGAGACGTGTGTGCTTATAAAGTGTGAGGTGGAAGATCTACAATTGGTATGAAGAGACGTCTGTGATTAATTTTTCTATATTTGCTGATTTCGATTAATAAAATACAATTGATAAATACGGTGTTTCTTTTCTGTTAACGTGTGTGCTTATAAAGTGTGAGGTGGAAGATCTACAATTGGTATGAAGAGACGTCTGTGATAAATTTTGCTATATTTGCTGATTTCGATTAATAAAATACAATTGGTAAATACGGTGTTTCTTTTCTGTTAACGTGTGTGCTTATAAAGTGTGAGGTGGAAGATCTACAATTGGTATGAAGAGACGTATGTGATTAATTTTGCTATATTTGGTGATTTCGATTAATAAAATACCTACAATTGATAAATGCGGTGTTTCTTTTCTGTTAAAGTGTGTGCTTATAAAGTGTGAGGTGGAAGATCTCCAATTGGTATGAAGAGACGTCTGTGATTAATTTTGCTATATTTGCTGATTTCGATTAATAAAATACAATTGATAAATACGGTGTTTCTTTTCTGTTAACGTGTGTGCTTATAGAGTTTGAGGTGGAAGATCTGCAAATGTATGAAATGTCGCGTTTGATTAATTTTAATATATTTGGTGATTTTGATTAATAAAATACAATTGATAAATGCGGTGTTTCTTTTCTGTTAACGTATGTGCTTATAAAGTGTGAGGTGGAAGATCTCCAATTGGTATGAAGAGACGTGTGTGCTTATAAAGTGTGAGGTGGAAGATTTCCAATTGGTATGAAGAGACGTGTGTGCTTATAAAGTGTGAGGTGGAAGATCTACAATTGGTATAAAGAGACGTCTGTGATTAATTTTGCTATATTTGCTGATTTCGATTAATAAAATACAATTGATAAATACGGTGTTTCTTTTCTGTTAACGTGTGTGCTTATAAAGTGTGAGGTGGAAGATCTACAATTGGTGTGAAGAGACGTCTGTGATTAATTTTGCTATATTTGCTGATTTCGATTAATAAAATGCAATTGGTAAATACGGTGTTTATTTTCTGTTAACGTGTATGCTTATAAAGTGTGAGGTGGAAGATCTACAATTGGCATGAAGAGACGTATGTGATTAATTTTGCTATATTTGGTGATTTCGATTAATAAAATACAATTGATAAATGCTGTGTTTCTTTTCTGTTAAAGTGTGTGCTTATAAAGTGTGAGGTGGAAGATCTCCAATTGGTATGAAGAGACGTCTGTGATTAAATGTGCTATATTTGGTGATTTCGATTAATAAAATAAAATTGATGAATGCGGCATTTCTTTACCGTTACCATGTGTGCTTATAAAGTTTGAGGTGGAAGATCTACAAATGGTATGAATAGCCGTCTGTGATTAATTTTGCTAGATTTGGTGATATCGATGAATAAACTACAATTTATGAATACGGCATTTCTTTTCTGTTAACGTGTGTGCTTATAAAGTGTGAGGTGGAAGATCTACAATTGGTATGAAGAGACGTGTGTGCTTATAAAGTGTGAGGTGGAAGATTTCCAATTGGTATGAAGAGACGTGTGTGCTTATAAAGTGTTAGGTGGAAGATTTCCAATTGGTATGAAGAGACGTGTGTGCTTATAAAGTGTGAGGTGGAAGATTTCCAATTGGTATGAAGATACGCGTGTGCTTATAAAGTGTGAGGTGGAAGATCTACAATTGGTATGAAGAGACGTCTGTGATTAATTTTGCTATATTTGCTGATTTCGATTAATAAAATACAATTGATAAATACGGTGTTTCTTTTCTGTTAACGTGTGTGCTTATAAAGTGTGAGGTGGAAGATCTACAATTGGTATGAAGAGACGTCTGTGATTAATTTTGCTATATTTGGTGATTTCGATTAATAAAATACAATTGATAAATGCGTTGTTTCTTTTCTGTTAAAGTGTGTGCTTATTGTAGTGTGTCCAATATGAATACATATCTACATACAAAATACGCAGCACGAGCGCCGTCTAAGTTACTTGGTCGCAAACGTAAACAAACTGCAACTAAGTAATTGCTGACGCTATGTATTTCTCTGCTGCGACACTTTCCCACGACCAAAGCGTTGAAGTAGCTTAGCGCTATACACATATGTAAATACGTGCATATGTGTGAGCGTGCGTTGGGCTTCATGCCTTATGTTAGGCTTAGCTATGTAAGAGTTAGAGTAAATATGTATAATAAAATGTTTAGATTAATTTACTATAAATAAGCCTGAATTTTATAATAAAGAGAACATTCATAATTCGGCACCCAACGACGTTTATTCTTTACATTTGGGCGTCACTTTATATGGCGATCCTGCCGATAACCTTAACCTGCCGAAACTAAATTGGCAGTCTCCTTCCAATATCCTTGTCTGCTGCTTGAAATTTAGGCAGACCTCCTTTTTTTTTGTAAAAACGTTTACCAATGGCTGCTGACCAAAGGCAGACCAAGGAATAATAATAAAATAACAACAAAAACCTTTACCAATGGCTGCTGACCAAAGGCAGACCAAGGAATAATAATAAAACAACAACAGAAACCTTTACCAATGGCTGCTGACCAAAGGCAGACCAAGACCATGGAATACAGATTACTACAGAATACTACAACTAAAACCACGGACCACATAGCATAAAAAAGTGGAATATAAATACCAGGGCAAAGGAGCAGCAAACCACGGACCACATAGCATAAAAAAGTGGAATATAAATACCAGGGCAAAGGAGCAGCAAACCACGGACCACATAGCATAAAAAAGTGGAATATAAATACCAGGGCAAAGGAGCAGCAAACCACGGACCACATAGCATAAAAAAGTGGAATATAAATACCAGGGCAAAGGAGCAGCAAACCATGGACCACACAGCATAACAAGTGGAATATAAATACATACCAGGGCAAAGGAGCAGCAAAACACGGACCAAGCGATAATTTAAGTATCTATATTACATGTATTTTTAGAAGCATATAGCAACCTAACGGCTGCTGCCACTACGGGCAAAAAGTAAAATTTTTGCTATTAAAGATAAGATTTTTTTTTCTCTCTCTTAATTGTTTTTTTTTCTCCCTCAATGAACGAGGATATTATAAGTCAGGCAGAATTTGACGCGATATTCTTGCGTTACAGCAAATTAATAGAAGAAGAAGAAAGTAAGGTAGAGTTAGAAATAAAACCGCAGAGGTAGCTAAAACAGAAAAAAAAGAAGTAGTAGAAATAATTAAACAGGGCCCTAAGGCAATTACAATAGAAGAATATAGGAATAGAATTAAGCCCCCAAGAATAGAGGAACCAGTAATCCCAAAGGTAACTATAGGCAAAAGGAAGAGAGGGGGAAAAAATTTAACGTTAGGAAAGCAGTAGCCATTCTATACCAAAAAATTAATTTGACCACAGATACGGAGACAAGAATCCGTTTAAAAAACGAAATTAGGCAAATTCTTAACAGTGCTTAAAGAATTTTTTTTTTCTTTTTTTTTGGGAATTTAATAATAAGATCTTTTTATGGAGAACGCTTTACCAGATAACCTTGATTACGAGGCTATCAACAGTATCGTTGATAACTTGGAATCAGAAAGCACGCAAAAGGCAATTCGAAAATTAAGGAAGATAGAAGCTTATAAGCAGGCAGAAAAAGATATAGTTTGGCTTAGGAAATGGTGGGAACTAATTGGAATGCCTGAGGAACCCACAATCCAAAACGTATTAGAACCATTCTTGACAATTGCTGAGGAAACGTATAGGTTCCAAGTCAAATTCATGGGACGAACAGACCCACATTAGAATAAAATCCATGCTTATACATAAAGAAATGAGAAAAAAATAAAAAATAAAAAAAAATAAAAAAAATATATATTAATATTTGTATTTGTTTTCAATATAATTTTTTTGTAATGGGAGGCCAGGAATCCAAACTGGAAAAGCCTAACGCTAATGTCGTCAATTCGGTTCAAATAATTGACCACACTGAGGCACTAGATTTTATAAAAATCTTGCTATTAATATTAACAATTTGCAGTTGCCTAAATTTGTTTCTCAAATTGTACTCGACCCATAACAAACAGTTAAAAAAGAGATACCAGAGCCGAGCAAATGATCTAGATAAAATCTAAATATTTCTTTTATTAAATGGATACTTGGGAAGATATTCGCACAAGGCTAATTGAGGAAAAATTGTTAGTAGAAAAATCATATAAATGTATAAACCAAAATAGGGAAACAAAAAAGGAAACAATAGTCAAACATTTGACATTGATAAAAGATAGTTTTAATAGATTAGGTAAGGAAATAATAAAAATATATGGTAAACTCAGACCTACCCATCAGCAAGAGACAAAGCAGATATTTTCATATGTCAGAGATAGGTTAGTTTCCTCACTATCTAGATACAATATAGATGCAACAGTGCCAACTTCATTTGAACACGATATTCAAATTGATTTTGACAACTTTTCACTAGAAGAGATTTCAAATATAGAGGAAGCCCATAAAGAAGTCATAAGTAAGGAAACTCAAACAAACAAGGTCAAAATGACACAAACAGTAGTAGAGTTTATTAAAACTGCATCATCGATCTTACCAGATTTCGATGGCAAATCAGAGAATCTATCCAGTTTTCTGGATGCCCTTGACATCCTGGAACAAATCAAGGATAGTCACGAGGCTATCGCTGTATCTATGATTAAGACTAAACTCAAAGGAACAGCTAGAAACATTATAAGTACTGAATCTACCATTCAGGAAATAAAACAAAGATTAAAGTCAAAAGTTAAGGGTGAATCAGTCGAAGTTTTGTCAGCAAAGCTCCTGAACATCCAACAACGCAGTAAAACTGCAAACCAATATACTTCTGAGATTGAAAAGCTCACAAAATCATTAGAGGGAGCATACATATCTGACGGACTAGCACCAGAGTTAGCAACTAAATACGCTACACAATCAGCGGTAAAAGCTATGTGCAAAAATTGCTCTAACGAAAAGGTCAAGGTCATTATGCAGGCTGGTACGTTCACCTCTATGAACGAAGCCATTTCTAAGTTCACCAATAGCTGTACTGAAGTAACCGGTAACCCTAATTCACTGTTACACATACGTCGACAAAATTATTTTCGCGGTAGTTTCCGCAGAAGTTACCAGAATAATGCCTACAGAGGTAACCAAAGACGGGATGGTAACCGTTTTAATAATTTTAATAATTACAATAATAATAATAATAGAAATAACAATCAAAGATCCGGAAGAAATTTCGGAAATCAATCTCGCGGTTCTAATCGCAATAATACTAGAAACGTTAGAAATGTGAACCAACAGGAAAACCAGCAAGCTCCACCTCAATAGATAAAAAATTATATGTCTTCAATCTGCACCTTAATAGTTATATATCTTCAAAAACAACTCTAAACAATTCCATTTCAACCCTCTTGATTGATACAGGAGCGGACATCTCCATTATAAAAAAGGGTCAAATTGACAATGACGTCACAATTAATTACTCACAAAAAACTGATCTAAAAGGCATTGGTCACGGTCTAACAAGCACTATTGGCACAGTTACAGCAGATTTAAGAGATGATCAATTATTAATTAAACACAAATTTCATATAGTGGAGGATACATTTCCAATCCCATGTGACGGAATTTTGGGGCTTGATTTTATTAAAAAATATAACTGCATTTTGGATTACAATAAAAACGGGGACACCCTAATACTACGTCCATATGATTATCCAGAAAATATAATAATCCAAATGACAAATAGACCAGCAGTTAATTGCATAACAATCCCAGCAAGATCCGAGGTAATTCGACAAGTCCATATTAAAAACAGCAATTCTGAATTATTGATACCTCATCAAAAATTATCCGAAGGTATTTTTATAGCAAACACCCTAGTAAATTCAAAGCAAACCTTTATTCGAGTCATAAATACAACGGATAAAATTGCAACTATTCAAAATTTCAAAATTAACACAGAAAATTTAGATGATTATACAGTAGTAGAAAATAAAACGGAAACAGTAGAAAATAATAACGAAAAATTAAAAAGATTAAATAAAAATTTTCCAAAATTTGTTACTGAACAACTTAATGCACTGTGCACAGAATTTATTGATATATTTTCACTAGAATCAGAACCCATTACCACTAATAATTTTTATAAACAAAAATTACATATGAAAGATAGCAACCCAGTTTATGTAAAAAATTACAGAATTCCTCAAGCTCATAAAAGCGAAATTAGTAAGCACGTCAATAAACTAATTGAAGATGACATTATAGAGCCGTCTATGTCAGAATATAATAGCCCAATTCTACTTGTACCCAAAAAGCCTTTACCCGGCAAAAATGACAAAAGATGGAGATTGGTAGTCGATTACCGACAGGTAAACAAAAAGTTAACGGCAGATAAATTTCCATTGCCAAGAATTGATGATATATTGGATCAATTGGGTAGAGCTAAATATTTTTCATGCTTAGACTTGATGTCTGGCTTTCATCAAATTGAATTACATAAAGACTCTAGGGACATAACATCGTTTACGGCAGACGATGGCACGTATCGCTTTAAAAGGCTGCCATACGGTTTGAAGGTGGCCCCAAACTCGTTTCAGAGAATGATGACTCTTGCTTTTGCAGGCCTTAAGCCTTCCCAAGCTTTTCTATATATGGATGATCTGGTGGTATTGGGATGTTCCGAAAAACACATGATTACGAATTTGAGAGATGTGTTTTCAACTTGTAGAAAATATAATTTGAAATTGCATCCGGATAAATGTTTATTTTTTAACCAAGAAGTTACTTACCTTGGCCATAATTGCACAAATAAAGGAATTTTACCTGATCCTAGTAAATTTGAAATTGTTCTAAATTATCCAACCCCAAAAAATGCAGACGAAGTAAAAAGATTTGTAGCATTTTGTAACTATTACCGAAGATTTGTTCCAAACTTTGCAGAACATTCTAGAATCTTAACAAGATTGTGTAAAAAGAATGTTTCCTTTGATTGGACAGAAGAATGTCAAAAAGCTTTTGTCTACTTGAAGGGGGCATTGATACACCCCAATATTTTACAGTATCCAGATTTTGATAAAGAATTTTGTATAACAACGGATGCCAGTGGATTCGCCTGCGGCGCAGTTCTTAGTCAAGAGTATGAAGGCAAACAATTACCAATTGCCTATGCGTCAAGAGCTTTCACCAAAGGTGAAAGTAATAAAGCAACAATTGAAAAAGAATTGGCGGCAATCCATTGGGCAATCACGTATTTTAGACCATATGTTTATGGCAGAAGGTTTTTGGTTAAAACGGACCATCGACCACTAACATACCTATTTTCGATGAAAAACCCCTCATCAAAATTAACTAGAGTTCGGTTAGAGTTGGAGGAGTATGACTTTGAGGTGGAGTACATAGCTGGAAAAGAAAATTATGTTGCAGATGCATTGTCACGAATAAATATAAATGATTTGAAAGATTTATCAATAAAGGCAAGTCAAATACTGAAGGTTACGACTAGATCGGAAACCAATAAAAAATCCAATAATAAAAACATCAAAGAAAAACGTCACGAAGAGAACATTAAAATATATGAAGCGCTTAATAAAAATGAAGTAAAAAAGCTAGCTCAGCTCGTTTTCGACCCCCCGAAACTGCAGTTCAAAAAGGGAAAGAAAATTTGTAGCAAAATAGACATTAATGATTCAATTGTTGAGGCGAAGATTGATTTAGGTCAATTCTTTGCCAGGCTAATAAAAGAAGCCGACAATTTGAAAATAAATAAAATACAGTTGTCCTTAGGAGACAAATTGTTTAAAAATAATTATACTCGAGTAGATAAATTTAAAGAAGTTGGTACCAAAGTTCTCAAAAACTTAACTATTGCATTAACTCCGGAGGTTGTGCACGTGACAGATAATGAAGTAATTAAAAAGATATTACAAAAATATCACGATGATCCTGTTAATGGTGGCCACCCAGGAATCAATCGAACAACAAATAAAATAAAACAAAAATATTATTGGAAAAATATGAAAAATGACATCAGAAATTATATTAAAAAATGCATAAAGTGTAGTAAAAATAAAATAAATACAAACTTAAAAGAACCAATGATTATCACTGAAACGCCAACAAAAGCTTTCGATATAGTTCAGATTGACACAATCGGTCCATTACCAAGATCGATAAATGGAAATGAGTACGCGGTAACAATTGTATGTGATTTGACAAAGTATCTGATCGCAATTCCGATTGCTAGCAAACACGCGATAACAGTTGCCAAAGCTCTTTTTGAAAATTTTATCTTAATTTATGGTTGCATGAAAACAATCATAACTGATATGGGAACTGAATACAAAAATAACGTATTCGAAGAATTGTGTAAACTTTTAAAAATTGAACACAAGACTTCTACCCCATATCACCATCAAACTTTGGGCACTGTTGAACGCAGCTACAGAACTTTCAATCAATACATTCGTTCTTATATATCTATTGAAAAAGATGATTGGGATGAGTATATTAAGTATTTTGCATACTGTTATAATACAACACCATCCACGGTACATGGTTATTGCCCATTTGAATTAGTTTTTGGGAAAATACCTTTAACCTACGAATTTTTAAACGACAATACAATTGGCCCGGTTTATAACCATGAGGCATATGATAAAGAAATCAAATATAGATTGCAGGTAGCTCAACAAAGAGCGTATAAACTAGTAAGAGAAACCAAAGAAAAACAAAAAATGTACTATGACAAAAATATTCAATACAAAGAAATAAAATTAGGAGATTTAGTATTAGTAAAAAATGAAGCAGGTCATAAGTTAGACAATAGGTATAAAGGGCCCTATAAGGTAGACAATATTGATAAAAATAATAATTTTACTCTAATTCCTTATAAACTAGAAAGCATAGATAGAAATAATAAGTATATTATAAGCAATGAGAATAAGAAAATTTTAATTCATAAGAATAGACTTAAACTGTTAGAATAAATACACTGCATTATAACTCAAATGTTTACTCATAAATTTTTATTGTACACTGACACATAAACCCATAAATTCAGAAATTTATTGTATGCAAATAAAAACTTCTTAAAATACAATCATGTCATTACCCTCAATGTAACTAAACACTTAAGAAAAATGTAGCGCATAAATAAAGAAACATACAAACAGAAAATCAGAAATTAATAAATTAATGTATTGTCCACTTGAAAATAAAGTAAACACAACCAAAACTTTGTAACAAAAGTAAACACAGCATATATAAAAACAAAACAAAAAATCAAAAAGTCCAACGCGCCAGAGCTATTAAATGAAATAAGATCGGTCGCTCATTAATTGTAAAAGGCGAGCTATAAAAATCAAACCTATTGAATGAAATAGAATCGTTCATATAAATATGTATATAAACGATTCTTTTTAGGAAAGGAGGTGTAGTGTGTCCAATATGAATACATATCTACATACAAAATACGCAGCACGAGCGCCGTCTAAGTTACTTGGTCGCAAACGTAAACAAACTGCAACTAAGTAATTGCTGACGCTATGTATTTCTCTGCTGCGACACTTTCCCACGACCAAAGCGTTGAAGTAGCTTAGCGCTATACACATATGTAAATACGTGCATATGTGTGAGCGTGCGTTGGGCTTCATGCCTTATGTTAGGCTTAGCTATGTAAGAGTTAGAGTAAATATGTATAATAAAATGTTTAGATTAATTTACTATAAATAAGCCTGAATTTTATAATAAAGAGAACATTCATAATTCGGCACCCAACGACGTTTATTCTTTACATTTGGGCGTCACTTTATATTATAAAGTGTGAGGTGGAAGATCTCCAATTGGTATGAAGAGACGTCTGTGATTAAATATGCTATATTTGGTGATTTCGATTAATTAAATAAAATTGATGAATGCGGAATTTCTTTACCGTTACCATGTGTGCTTATAAAGTTTGAGGTGGAAGATCTACAAATGGTTTGAATAGCCGTCTGTGATTAATTTTGCTAGATTTGGTGATATCGATGAATAAACTAGAATTTATGAATACGGCATTTCTTTTCTGTTAACGAGTGTGCTTATAAAGTGTGAGGTGGAAGATTTCCAATTGGTATGAAGAGACGTGTGTGCTTATAAAGTGTGAGGTGGAAGATCTACAATTGGTATGAAGAGACGTGTGTGCTTATAAAGTGTGAGGTGGAAGATTTCCAATTGGTATGAAGAGACGTGTGTGCTTATAAAGTGTGAGGTGGAAGATCTACAATTGGTATGAAGAGACGTCTGTGATTAATTTTGCTATATTTGCTGATTTCGATTAATAAAATACAATTGATAAATGCGGTGTTTCTTTTCTGTTAACGTGTGTGCTTATAAAGTGTGAGGTGGAAGATCTCCAATTGGTATGAAGAGACGTGTGTGCTTATAAAGTGTGAGGTGGAAGATCTACAATTGGTATTAAGAGACGTGTGTGCTTATAAAGTGTGAGGTGGAAGATTTCCAATTGGTATGAAGAGACGTGTGTGCTTATAAAGTGTGAGGTGGAAGATCTACAATTGGTATGAAGAGACGTCTGTGATTAATTTTGCTATATTTGCTGATTTCGATTAATAAAATACAATTGATAAATGCGGTGTTTCTTTTCTGTTAACGTGTGTGCTTATAAAGTGTGAGGTGGAAGATCTCCAATTGGTATGAAGAGACGTGTGCTTATAAAGTGTGAGGTGGAAGATTTCCAATTGGTATGAAGAGACGTGTGTGCTTATAAAGTGTGAGGTGGAAGATCTACAATTGGTATGAAGAGACGTCTGTGATTAATTTTGCTATATTTGCTGATTTCGATTAATAAAATACAATTGATAAATACTTTGTTTCTTTTCTGTTAACGTGTGTGCTTATAAAGTGTGAGGAGGAAGATCTACATTTGGTATGAAGAGACGTCTGTGATTAATTTTGCTATATTTGCTGATTTCGATTAATAAAATACAATTGATAAATACTTTGTTTCTTTTCTGTTAACGTGTGTGCTTATAAAGTGTGAGGTGGAAGATCTCCAATTGGTATGAAGAGACGTGTGCTTATAAAGTGTGAGGTGGAAGATTTCCAATTGGTATGAAGAGACGTGTGTGCTTATAAAGTGTGAGGTGGAAGATCTACAATTGGTATGAAGAGACGTCTGTGATTAATTTTGCTATATTTGCTGATTTCGATTAATAAAATACAATTGATAAATACTTTGTTTCTTTTCTGTTAACGTGTGTGCTTATAAAGTGTGAGGTGGAAGATCTCCAATTGGTATGAAGAGACGTGTGTGCTTATAAAGTGTGAGGTGGAAGATCTACAATTGGTATTAAGAGACGTGTGTGCTTATAAAGTGTGAGGTGGAAGATTTCCAATTGGTATGAAGAGACGTGTGTGCTTATAAAGTGTGAGGTGGAAGATCTACAATTGGTATTAAGAGACGTGTGTGCTTATAAAGTGTGAGGTGGAAGATTTCCAATTGGTATGAAGAGACGTGTGTGCTTATAAAGTGTGAGGTGGAAGATCTACAATTGGTATGAAGAGACGTCTGTGATTAATTTTGCTATATTTGCTGATTTCGATGAATAAAATACAATTGATAAATGCGGTGTTTCTTTTCTGTTAACGTGTGTGCTTATAAAGTGTGAGGTGGAAGATCTCCAATTGGTATGAAGAGACGTGTGCTTATAAAGTGTGAGGTGGAAGATTTCCAATTGGTATGAAGAGACGTGTGTGCTTATAAAGTGTGAGGTGGAAGATCTACAATTGGTATGAAGAGACGTCTGTGATTAATTTTGCTATATTTGCTGATTTCGATTAATAAAATACAATTGATAAATACTTTGTTTCTTTTCTGTTAACGTGTGTGCTTATAAAGTGTGAGGTGGAAGATCTACAATTGGTTTGAAGAGACGTGTGTGCTTATGAAGTGTGAGGTGGAAGATCTACAATTGGTATGAAGAGACGTCTGTTATTAATTTTGCTATATTTGCTGGTTTCGATTAATAAAATACAATTGATAAATGCGGCATTTCTTTTCCGTTACAATGTGTGCTTATAAAGTTTGAAGTGGAAGATCTGCAAATGTATGAAATGTCGCGTTTGATTAATTTTAATATATTTGGTGATTTTGATTAATAAAATACAATTGATAAATGCGGTGTTTCTTTTCTGTTAACGTGTGTGCTTATAAAGTGTTAGGTGGAAGATTTCCAATTGGTATGAAGAGACGTGTGTGCTTATAAAGTGTGAGGTGGAAGATCAACAATTGGTATGAAGAGACGTCTGTTATTAATTTTGCTATATTTGCTGATTTCGATTAATAAAATACAATTGATAAATGCGGTGTTTCTTTTCTGTTAACGTGTGTGCTTATAAAGTGTGAGGTCGAAGATCTACAATTGGTGTGAAGAGACGTGTGTGCTTATAAAGTGTGAGGTGGAAGATCTACAATTGGTATGAAGAGACGTCTGTGATTAATTTTGCTATATATGCTGATTTCGATCAGTTTTAAATTTATTTTTCAATTCGTCAGGTGCTGATTTTACTTGGCCATATGCTACTTTAATCAATCATCTTAAATCTTATTTTTCCTAACTATCTACTATTGTACATTAGATAGTCTGTAAGAACTTTGTGTATTCGAAGACTTTACTTGCAAATAAACAAAATAAACAAATAAACAAATAAAATACAATTGATAAATACGGTGTTTCTTTTCTGTTAACGTGTGTGCTTATAAAGTGTGAGGTGGAAGATCTACAATTGGTATGAAGAGACGTGTGTGCTTATAAAGTGTGAGGTGGAAGATCTACAATTGGTATGAAGAGACGTCTGTGATTGATTTTGCTATATTTGCTGATTTCGATTAATAAAATACAATTGATAAATGCGGTGTTTCTTTTCTGTTAACGTGTGTGCTTATAAAGTGTGAGGTGGAAGATCTACATTTGGTATGAAGGGACGTCTGTGATTAATTTTGCTATATTTGCTGATTTCGATTAATAAAATACAATTGATAAATACGGTGTTTCTTTTCTGTTAACGTGTGTGCTTATAAAGTGTGAGGTGGAAGATCTACAATCGGTATGAAGAGACGTGTGTGCTTATAAAGTGTGAGGTGGAAGATCTACAATTGGTATGAAGAGACGTCTGTGATTAATTTTGCTATATTTGCTGATTTCGATTAATAAAATACAATTGATAAATGCGGCATTTCTTTTCCGTTACAATGTGTGCTTATAAAGTTTGAGGAGGAAGATCTACAAATGTATGAAATGTCGCGTTTGATTAATTTTAATATATTTGGTAATTTTGATTAATAAAATACAATTGATAAATGCGGTGTTTCTTTTCTGTTATCGTATGTGCTTATAAAGTGTGAGGTGGAAGATCTCCAATTGGTATGAAGAGACGTGTGTGCTTATAAAGTGTGAGGTGGAAGATTTCCAATTGGTATGAAGAGACGTGTGTGCTTATAAAGTGTGAGGTGGAAGATCTACAATTGGTATGAAGAGACGTCTGTGATTAATTTTGCTATATTTGCTGATTTCGATTAATAAAATACAATTGATAAATACGGTGTTTCCTTTCTGTTAACGTGTGTGCTTATAAGGTGTGAGGTGGAAGATCTACAATTGGTGTGAAGAGACGTGTGTGCTTATAAAGTGTGAGGTGGAAGATCTACAATTGGTATGAAGAGCCGTCTGTGATTAATTTTGCTATATTTGCTGATTTCGATTAATAAAATACAATTGATAAATACTTTGTTTCTTTTCTTTTAACGTGAGTGCTTATAAAGTGTGAGGTGGAAGATCTACAATTGGTATGAAGAGACGTATGTGATTAATTTTGCTATATTTGGTGATTTCGATTAATAAAATACAATTGATAAATGCGGTGTTTCTTTTATGTTAAAGTGTGAGCTTATAAAGTGTGAGGTGGAAGATCTCCAATTGGTATGAAAAGACGTCTGTGATTAAATGTGCTATATTTGGTGATTTCGATTAATAAAATAAAATTGATGAATGCGGCATTTCTTTACCGTTACCATGTGTGCTTATAAAGTTTGAGGTGGAAGATCTACAAATGGTATGAATAGCCGTCTGTGATTAATTTTGCTAGATTTGGTGATATCGATGAATAAACTACAATTTATGAATACGGCATTTCTTTTCTGTTAACGTGTGTGCTTATAAAGTGTGAGGTGGAAGATTTCCAATTGGTATGAAGAGACGTGTGTGCTTATAAAGTGTGAGGTGGAAGATCTACAATTGGTATGAAGAGACGTCTGTGATTAATTTTGCTATATTTGCTGATTTCGATTAATAAAATACAATTGATAAATGCGGCATTTCTTTTCCGTTACAATGTGTGCTTATAAAGTTTGAGGAGGAAGATCTACAAATGTATGAAATGTCGCGTTTGATTAATTTTAATATATTTGTTGATTTCGATTAATAAAATACAATTGATAAATGCGGCATTTCTCTTCCGTTACAATGTGTGCTTATAAAGTTTGAGGTGGAAGATCTGCAAATGTATGAAATGTCGCGTTTGATTAATTTTGCTATATTTGCTGATTTCGATTAATAAAATACAATTGATAAATACGGTGTTTCTTTTCTGTTAACGTGTGTGCTTATAAAGTGTGAGGTGGAAGTTCTACAATTGGTGTGAAGAGACGTGTGTGCTTATAAAGTGTGAGGTGGAAGATCTACAATTGGTGTGAAGAGACGTGTGTGCTTATAAAGTGTGAGGTGGAAGATCTACAATTGGTATGAAGAGACGTCTGTGATTAATTTTGCTATATATGCTGATTTCGATCAGTTTTAAATTTATTTTTCAATTCGTCAGGTGCTGATTTTACTTGGCCATATGCTACTTTAATCAATCATCTTAAATCTTATTTTTCCTAACTATCTACTATTGTACATTAGATAGTCTGTAAGAACTTTGTGTATTCGAAGACTTTACTTGCAAATAAACAAAATAAACAAATAAACAAATAAAATACAATTGATAAATACGGTGTTTCTTTTCTGTTAACGTGTGTGCTTATAAAGTGTGAGGTGGAAGATCTACAATTGGTATGAAGAGACGTGTGTGCTTATAAAGTGTGAGGTGGAAGATCTACAATTGGTATGAAGAGACGTCTGTGATTGATTTTGCTATATTTGCTGATTTCGATTAATAAAATACAATTGATAAATGCGGTGTTTCTTTTCTGTTATCGTATGTGCTTATAAAGTGTGAGGTGGAAGATCTCCAATTGGTATGAAGAGACGTGTGTGCTTATAAAGTGTGAGGTGGAAGATTTCCAATTGGTATGAAGAGACGTGTGTGCTTATAAAGTGTGAGGTGGAAGATCTACAATTGGTATGAAGAGACGTCTGTGATTAATTTTGCTATATTTGCTGATTTCGATTAATAAAATACAATTGATAAATACGGTGTTTCCTTTCTGTTAACGTGTGTGCTTATAAGGTGTGAGGTGGAAGATCTACAATTGGTGTGAAGAGATTTCCAATTGGTATGAAGAGACGTGTGTGCTTATAAAGTGTGAGGTGGAAGATCTACAATTGGTATGAAGAGACGTGTGTGCTTATAAAGTGTGAGGAGGAAGATTTCCAATTGGTATGAAGAGACGTGTGTGCTTATAAAGTGTGAGGTGGAAGATCTACAATTGGTATGAAGAGACGTCTGTGATTAATTTTGCTATATTTGCTGATTTCGATTAATAAAATACAATTGATAAATACGGCATTTCTTTTCCGTTACAATGTGTGCTTATAAAGTTTGAGGTGGAAGATCTGCAAATGTATGAAATGTCGCGTTTGATTAATTTTAATATATTTAGTGATTTTGATTAATAAAATACAATTGATAAATGCGGTGTTTCTTTTCTGTTAACGTGTGTGCTTATAAAGTGTGAGGTGGAAGATTTCCAATTGGTATGAAGAGACGTGTGTGCTTATAAAGTGTGAGGTGGAAGATTTCCAATTGGTATGAAGAGACGTGTGTGCTTATAAAGTGTGAGGTGGAAGATCTATAATTGGTATGAAGAGACGTCTGTGATTAATTTTGCTATATTTGCTGATTTCGATTAATAAAATACAATTGATAAATACGGTGTTTCTTTTCTGTTAACGTGTGTGCTTATAAAGTGTGAGGTGGAAGATCTACAATTGGTATGAAGAGACGTGTGTGCTTATAAAGTGTGAGGTGGAAGATTTCCAATTGGTATGAAGAGACGTGTGTGCTTATAAAGTGTGAGGTGAAAGATCTACAATTGGTATGAAGAGACGTCTGTGATTAATTTTGCTATATTTGCTGATTTCGATTAATAAAATACAATTGATAAATACGGTGTTTCTTTTCTGTTAACGTGTGTGCTTATAAAGTGTGAGGTGGAAGATCTACAATTGGTATGAAGAGACGTGTGTGCTTATAAAGTGTGAGGTGGAAGATCTACAATTGGTGTGAAGAGACGTGTGTGCTTATAAAGTGTGAAGTGGAAGATCTACAATTCGTGTGAAGAGACGTGTGTGCTTATAAAGTGTGAGGTGGAAGATCTACAATTGGTATGAAGAGACGTTTGTGATTAATTTTGCTATATTTGCTGATTTCGATTAATAAAATACAATTGATAAATACGGTGTTTCTTTTCTGTTAACGTGTGTGCTTATAAAGTGTGAGGTGAAGATCTAAAATTGGTATGAAGAGACGTGTGTGCTTATAAAGTGTGAGGTGGAAGATTTCCAATTGGTATGAAGAGACGTGTGTGCTTATAAAGTGTGAGGTGAAAGATCTACAATTGGTATGAAGAGACGTCTGTGATTAATTTTGCTATATTTGCTGATTTCGATTAATAAAATACAATTGATAAATACGGTGTTTCTTTTCTGTTAACGTGTGTGCTTATAAAGTGTGAGGTGGAAGATCTACAATTGGTATGAAGAGACGTGTGTGCTTATAAAGTGTGAGGTGGAAGATTTCCAATTGGTATGAAGAGACGTGTGTGCTTATAAAGTGTGAGGTGGAAGATCTCCAATTGGTATGAAGAGACGTCTGTGATTAATTTTGCTATATTTGCTGATTTCGATTAATAAAATACAATTGATAAATACGGTGTTTCTTTTCTGTTAACGTGTGTGCTTATAAAGTGTAAGGTGGAAGATCTACAATTGGTATGAAGAGACGTGTGTGCTTATAAAGTGTGAGGTGGAAGATTTCCAATTGGTATGAAGAGACGTTTGTGATTAATTTTGCTATATTTGCTGATTTCGATTAATAAAACACAATTGATAAATACGGTGTTTCTTTTCTGTTAACGTGTGTGCTTATAAAGTGTGAGGTGGAAGATCTACAATTGGTATGAAGAGACGTCTGTGATTAATTTTGCTATATTTGCTGGTTTCGATTAATAAAATACAATTGATAAATACGGTGTTTCTTTTCTGTTAACGTGTGTGCTTATAAAGTGTGATGGGAAGATCTACAATTGGTGTGAAGAGACGTGTGTGCTTATAAAGTGTGAGGTGGAAGATCTACAATTGGTGTGAAGAGACGTGTGTGCTTATAAAGTGTGAGGTGGAAGATCTACAATTGGTATGAAGAGACGTTTGTGATTAATTTTGCTATATTTGCTGATTTCGATTAATAAAACACAATTGATAAATACGGTGTTTCTTTTCTGTTAACGTGTGTGCTTATAAAGTGTGAGGTGGAAGATCTACAATTGGTATGAAGAGACGTGTGTGCTTATAAAGTGTGAGGTGGAAGATCTACAATTGGTATGAAGAGACGTTTGTGATTAATTTTGCTATATTTGCTGATTTCGATTAATAAAACACAATTGATAAATACGGTGTTTCTTTTCTGTTAACGTGTGTGCTTATAAAGTGTGAGGTGGAAGATCTACAATTGGTATGAAGAGACGTGTGTGCTTATAAAGTGTGAGGTGGAAGATTTCCAATTGGTATGAAGAGACGTGTGTGCTTATAAAGTGTGAGGTGGAAGATCTACAATTGGTATGAAGAGACGTGTGTGCTTATAAAGTGTGATGGGAAGATCTACAATTGGTGTGAAGAGACGTGTGTGCTTATAAAGTGTGAGGTGGAAGATCTACAATTGGTGTGAAGAGACGTGTGTGCTTATAAAGTGTGAGGTGGAAGATCTACAATTGGTATGAAGAGACGTTTGTGATTAATTTTGCTATATTTGCTGATTTCGATTAATAAAACACAATTGATAAATACGGTGTTTCTTTTCTGTTAACGTGTGTGCTTATAAAGTGTGAGGTGGAAGATCTACAATTGGTATGAAGAGACGTGTGTGCTTATAAAGTGTGAGGTGGAAGATCTACAATTGGTATGAAGAGACGTGTGTGCTTATAAAGTGTGATGGGAAGATCTACAATTGGTGTGAAGAGACGTGTGTGCTTATAAAGTGTGAGGTGGAAGATCTACAATTGGTATGAAGAGACGTGTGTGCTTATAAAGTGTGAGGTGGAAGATCTACAATTGGTATGAAGAGACGATTGTGATTAATTTTGCTATATTTGCTGATTTCGATTAATAAAACACAATTGATAAATACGGTGTTTCTTTTCTGTTAGCGTGTGTGCTTATAAAGTGTGAGGTGGAAGATCTACAATTGGTATGAAGAGACGTGTGTGCTTATAAAGTGTGAGGTGGAAGATCTACAATTGGTATGAAGAGACGTGTGTGCTTATAAAGTGTGAGGTGGAAGATTTCCAATTGGTATGAAGAGACGTGTGTGCATATAAAGTGTGAGGTGAAAGATCTACAATTGGTATGAAGAGACGTCTGTGATTAATTTTGCTATATTTGCTGATTTCGATTAATAAAATACAATTGATAAATACGGTGTTTCTTTTCTGTTAACGTGTGTGCTTATAAAGTGTGAGGTGGAAGATCTACAATTGGTATGAAGAGACGTGTGTGCTTATAAAGTGTGAGGTGGAAGATTACCAATTGGTATGAAGAGACGTGTGTGCTTATAAAGTGTGAGGTGGAAGATCTACAATTGGTATGAAGAGACGTGTGTGCTTATAAAGTGTGAGGAGGAAGATTTCCAATTGGTATGAAGAGACGTGTGTGCTTATAAAGTGTGAGGTGGAAGATCTACAATTGGTATGAAGAGACGTCTGTGATTAATTTTGCTATATTTGCTGATTTCGATTAATAAAATACAATTGATAAATACGGCATTTCTTTTCCGTTACAATGTGTGCTTATAAAGCTTGAGGTGGAAGATCTGCAAATGTATGAAATGTCGCGTTTGATTAATTTTAATATATTTGGTGATTTTGATTAATAAAATACAATTGATAAATGCGGTGTTTCTTTTCTGTTAACGTGTGTGCTTATAAAGTGTGAGGTGGAAGATTTCCAATTGGTATGAAGAGACGTGTGTGCTTATAAAGTGTGAGGTGGAAGATTTCCAATTGGTATGAAGAGACGTGTGTGCTTATAAAGTGTGAGGTGGAAGACCTACAATTGGTATGAAGAGACGTCTGTGATTAATTTTGCTATATTTGCTGGTTTCGATTAATAAAATACAATTGATAAATACGGTGTTTCTTTTCTGTTAACGTGTGTGCTTATAAAGTGTGAGGTGGAAGATCTACAATTGGTGTGAAGAGACGTGTGTGCTTATAAAGTGTGAGGTGGAAGATCTACAATTGGTGTGAAGAGACGTGTGTGCTTATAAAGTGTGAGGTGGAAGATCTACAATTGGTATGAAGAGACGTTTGTGATTAATTTTGCTATATTTGCTGATTTCGATTAATAAAATACAATTGATAAATACGGTGTTTCTTTTCTGTTAACGTGTGTGCTTATAAAGTGTGAGGTGGAAGATCTACAATTGGTATGAAGAGACGTGTGTGCTTATAAAGTGTGAGGTGGAAGATTTCCAATTGGTATGAAGAGACGTGTGTGCTTATAAAGTGTGAGGTGGAAGATCTACAATTGGTATGAAGAGACGTGTGTGCTTATAAAGTGTGAGGTGGAAGATTTCCAATTGGTATGAAGAGACGTGTGTGCTTATAAAGAGTGAGGTGGAAGATCTCCAATTGGTATGAAGAGACGTCTGTGATTAATTTTGCTATATTTGCTGATTTCGATTAATAAAATACAATTGATAAATACGGTGTTTCTTTTCTGTTAACGTGTGTGCTTATAAAGTGTAAGGTGGAAGATCTACAATTTTTATGAAGAGACGTGTGTGCTTATAAAGTGTGAGGTGGAAGATCTACAATTGGTATGAAGAGACGTCTGTGATTAATTTTGCTATATTTGCTGATTTCGATTAATAAAATACAATTGATAAATGCGGCATTTCTTTTCCGTTACAATGTGTACTCATAAAGTTTGAGGTGGAAGATCTACAAATGTATGAAATGTTGCGTTTGATTAATTTTAATATATTTGGTGATTTCGATTAATAAAATACAATTGATAAATGCGGCATTTCTTTTCCGTTACAATGTGTGCTTATAAAGTTTGAGGTGGAAGATCTGCAAATGAAAAATGAAATGTCTCGTTTGATTAATTTTAATATATTTGGTGATTTTGATTGATAAAATACAATTGATAAATGTGGTGTTTCTTTTCTGTAAACGTGTGTGCTTATAAAGTGTGAGGTGGAAGATCTACAATTGGTATGAAGAGACGTGTGTGCTTATAAAGTGTGAGGTGGAAGATTTCCAATTGGTATGAAGAGACGTGTGTGCTTATAAAGTGTGAGGTGGAAGATCTACAATTGGTATGAAGAGACGTATGTGCTTATAAAGTGTGAGGTGGAAGATCTACAATTGGTATGAAGAGACGTCTGTGATTAATTTTGCTATATTTGCTGATTTCGATTAATAAAATACAATTGATAAATGCGGCATTTCTTTTCCGTTACAATGTGTACTTATAAAGTTTGAGGTGGAAGATCTACAAATGTATGAAATGTTGCGTTTGATTAATTTTAATATATTTGGTGATTTCGATTAATAAAATACAATTGATAAATGCGGCATTTCTTTTCCGTTACAATGTGTGCTTATAAAGTTTGAGGTGGAAGATCTGCAAATGAAAAATGAAATGTCTCGTTTGATTAATTTTAATATATTTGGTGATTTTGATTGATAAAATACAATTGATAAATGTGGTGTTTCTTTTCTGTAAACGTGTGTGCTTATAAAGTGTGAGGTGGAAGATCTCCAATTGGTATGAAGAGACGTGTGTGCTTATAAAGTGTGAGGTGGAAGATTTCCAATTGGTATGAAGAGACGTGTGTGCTTATAAAGTGTGAGGTGGAAGATCTACAATTGGTATGAAGAGACGTCTGTGATTAATTTTGCTATATTTGCTGATTTCGATTAATAAACTACAATTGATAAATACGGTGTTTCTTTTCTGTTAACGTGTGTGCTTATAAAGTGTGAGGTGGAAGATCTACAATTGGTATGAAGAGACGTCTGTGATTAATTTTGCTATATTTGCTGATTTCGATTAATAAAATAAAATTGATGAATGCGGCATTTCTTTACCGTTACCATGTGTGCTTATAAAGTTTGAGGTGGAAGATCTACAAATGGTATGAATAGCCGTCTGTGATTAATTTTGCTAGATTTGGTGATATCGATGAATAAACTACAATTTATGAATATGGCATTTCTTTTCTGTTTACGTGTGTGCTTATAAAGTGTAAGGTGGAAGATCTACAATTGGTATGAAGAGACGTGTGTGCTTATAAAGTGTGAGGTGGAAGATTTCCAATTGGTATGAAGAGACGTCTGTGATTAATTTTGCTATATTTGCTGATTTCGATTAATAAAATAAAATTGATGAATGCGGCATTTCTTTACCGTTACCATGTGTGCTTATAAAGTTTGAGGTGGAAGATCTACAAATGGTATGAATAGCCGTCTGTGATTAATTTTGCTAGATTTGGTGATATCGATGAATAAACTACAATTTATGAATATGGCATTTCTTTTCTGTTTACGTGTGTGCTTATAAAGTGTAAGGTGGAAGATCTACAATTGGTATGAAGAGACGTGTGTGCTTATAAAGTGTGAGGTGGAAGATCTACAATTGGTATGAAGAGACGTCTGTGATTAATTTTGCTATATTTGCTGATTTCGATTAATAAAATACAATTGATAAATACTTTGTTTCTTTTCTGTTAACGTGTGTGCTTATAAAGTGTGAGGTGGAAGATCTACATTTGGTATGAAGAGATGTCTGTGATTAATTTTGCTATATTTGCTGATTTCGATTAATAAAATACAATTGATAAATACGGTGTTTTTTTCTGTTAACGTGTGTGCTTATAAAGTGTGAGGTGGAAGATCTACAATTGGTATGAAGAGACGTGTGTGCTTATAAAGTGTGAGGTGGAAGATCTACAATTGGTATGAAGAGACGTCTGTGATTAATTTTGCTATATTTGCTGATTTCGATTAATAAAATACAATTGATAAATGCGGCATTTCTTTTCCGTTACAATGTGTGCTTATAAAGTTTGAGGTGGAAGATCTGCAAATGTATGAAATGTCGCGTTTGATTAATTTTAATATATTTGGTGATTTTGATTAATAAAATACAATTGATAAATGCCGTGTTTCTTTTCTGTTAACGTGTGTGCTTATAAAGTGAGAGGTGGAAGATTTCCAATTGGTATGAAGAGACGTGTGTGCTTATAAAGTGTGAGGTGGAAGATCTACAATTGGTATGAAGAGACGTCTGTGATTAATTTTGCTATATTTGCTGGTTTCGATTAATAAAATAAAATTGATGAATGCGGCATTTCTTTACCGTTACCATGTGTGCTTATAAAGTTTGAGGTGGAAGATCTACAAATGGTATGAATAGCCGTCTGTGATTAATTTTGCTAGATTTGGTGATATCGATGAATAAACTACAATTTATGAATACGGCATTTCTTTTCTGTTAACGTGTGTGCTTATAAAGTGTGAGGTGGAAGATCTACAATTGGTATGAAGAGACGTGTGTGCTTATAAAGTGTGAGGTGGAAGATTTCCAATTGGTATGAAGAGACGTGTGTGCTTATAAAGTGTGAGGTGGAAGATCTACAATTGGTATGAAGAGACGTCTGTGATTAATTTTGCTATATTTGCTGATTTCGAATAATAAAATCCAATTGATAAATGCGGTGTTTCTTTTATGTTAACGTGTGTGCTTATAAAGTGTGAGGTGGAAGATCTACAATTGGTATGAAGAGACGTGTGTGCTTATAAAGTGTGAGGTGGAAGATTTCCAATTGGTATGAAGAGACGTGTGTGCTTATAAAGTGTGAGGTGGAAGATCTACAATTGGTATGAATAGCCGTCTGTGATTAATTTTGCTAGATTTGGTGATATCTATGAATAAACTACAATTTATGAATACGGCATTTCTTTTCTGTTTACGTGTGTGCTTATAAAGTGTGAGGTGGAAGATCTACATTTGGTATGAAGAGACGTCTGTGATTAATTTTGCTATATTTGCTGATTTCGATTAATAAAATACAATTGATAAATGCCGTGTTTCTTTTCTGTTAACGTGTGTGCTTATAAAGTGAGAGGTGGAAGATTTCCAATTGGTATGAAGAGACGTGTGTGCTTATAAAGTGTGAGGTGGAAGATCTACAATTGGTATGAAGAGACGTCTGTGATTAATTTTGCTATATTTGCTGATTTCGATTAATAAAATAAAATTGATGAATGCGGCATTTCTTTACCGTTACCATGTGTGCTTATAAAGTGTGAGGTGGAAGATCTACATTTGGTATGAAGAGACGTCTGTGATTAATTTTGCTATATTTGCTGATTTCGATTAATAAAATACAATTGATAAATACGGTGTTTTTTTCTGTTAACGTGTGTGCTTATAAAGTGTGAGGTGGAAGATCTACAATTGGTATGAAGAGACGTGTGTGCTTATAAAGTGTGAGGTGGAAGATCTACAATTGGTATGAAGAGACGTCTGTGATTAATTTTGCTATATTTGCTGATTTCGATTAATAAAATACAATTGATAAATACTTTGTTTCTTTTCTGTTAACGTGTGTGCTTATAAAGTGTGAGGTGGAAGATTTCCAATTGGTATTAAGAGACGTGTGTGCTTATAAAGTGTGAGGTGGAAGATCTACAATTGGTATGAAGAGACGTCTGTGATTAATTTTGCTATATTTTCTGATTTCGATTAATAAAATACAATTGATAAATACTTTGTTTCTTTTCTGTTAACGTGTGTGCTTATAAAGTGTGAGGTGGAAGATCTACATTTGGTATGAAGAGACGTCTGTGATTAATTTTGCTATATTTGCTGATTTCGATTAATAAAATACAATTGATAAATACGGTGTTTCTTTTCTGTTAACGTGTGTGCTTATAAAGTGTGAGGTGGAAGATCTAAAATTGGTATGAAGAGACGTCTGTGATTAATTTTGCTATATTTGCTGATTTCGATTAATAAAATAAAATTGATGAATGCGGCATTTCTTTACCGTTACCATGTGTGCTTATAAAGTTTGAGGTGGAAGATCTACAAATGGTATGAATAGCCGTCTGTGATTAATTTTGCTAGATTTGCTGATTTCGATTAATAAAATAAAATTGATGAATGCGGCATTTCTTTACCGTTACCATGTGTGCTTATAAAGTTTGAGGTGGAAGATCTACAAATGGTTTGAATAGCCGTCTGTGATTAATTTTGCTAGATTTGGTGATATCGATTAATAAACTACAATTTATGAATACGGCATTTCTTTTCTGTTTACGTGTGTGCTTATAAAGTGTGAGGTGGAAGATCTACATTTGGTATGAAGAGACGTCTGTGATTAATTTTGCTATATTTGCTGATTTCGATTAATAAAATACAATTGATAAATACGGTGTTTTTTTCTGTTAACGTGTGTGCTTATAAAGTGTGATGTGGAAGATTTCCAATTGGTATGAAGAGACGTGTGTGCTTATAAATTGTGAGGTGGAAGATCTACAATTGGTATGAAGAGACGTCTGTGATTAATTTTGCTATATTTGCTGATTTCGATTAATAAAATACAATTGATAAATACTTTGTTTCTTTTCTGTTAACGTGTGTGCTTATAAAGTGTGAGGTGGAAGATCTACAATTGGTATGAAGAGACGTCTGTGATTAATTTTGCTTTATTTGCTGATTTCGATTAATAAAATACAATTGATAATTACGGTGTTTCTTTTCTGTTAACGTGTGTGCTTATAAAGTGTGAGGTGGAAGATCTACAATTGGTATGAAGAGACGTCTGTGATTAATTTTGCTATATTTGCTGATTTCGATTAATAAAATAAAATTGATGAATGCGGCATTTCTTTTCTGTTAACGTGTGTGCTTATAAAGTGTGAGGTGGAAGATTTCCAATTGGTATGAAGAGACGTGTGTGCTTATAAAGTGTGAGGTGGAAGATCTACAATTGGTATGAAGAGACGTCTGTGATTAATTTTGCTATATTTGCTGATTTCGATTAATAAAATACAATTGATAAATGCGGCATTTCTTTTCTGTTAACGTGTGTGCTTATAAAGTGTGAGGTGGAAGATTTCCAATTGGTATGAAGAGACGTGTGTGCTTATAAAGTGTGAGGTGGAAGATCTACAATTGGTATGAAGAGACGTCTGTGATTAATTTTGCTATATTTGCTGATTTCGATTAATAAAATACAATTGATAAATACTTTGTTTCTTTTCTGTTAACGTGTGTGCTTATAAAGTGTGAGGTGGAAGATCTACATTTGGTATGAAGAGACGTCTGTGATTAATTTTGCTATATTTGCTGATTTCGATTAATAAAATACAATTGATAAATACGGTGTTTTTTTCTGTTAACGTGTGTGCTTATAAAGTGTGAGGTGGAAGATCTACAATTGGTATGAAGAGACGTGTGTGCTTATAAAGTGTGAGGTGGAAGATCTACAATTGGTATGAAGAGACGTCTGTGATTAATTTTGCTATATTTGCTGATTTCGATTAATAAAATACAATTGATAAATGCGGCATTTCTTTTCCGTTACAATGTGTGCTTATAAAGTTTGAGGTGGAAGATCTGCAAATGTATGATATGTCGCGTCTGATTAATTTTAATATATTTGGTGATTTTGATTAATAAAATACAATTGATAAATGCGGTGTTTCTTTTCTGTTAACGTGTGTGCTTATAAAGTGTGAGGTGGAAGATTTCCAATTGGTATGAAGAGACGTGTGTGCTTATAAAGTGTGAGGTGGAAGATCTACAATTGGTATGAAGAGACGTCTGTGATTAATTTTGCTTTATTTACTGGTTTCGATAAATAAAATACAATTGATAAATACGGTGTTTCTTTTCTGTTAACGTGTGTGCTTATAAAGTGTGAGGTGGAAGATCTCCAATTGGTATGAAGAGACGTGTGTGCTTATAAAGTGTGAGGTGGAAGATTTCCAATTGGTATGAAGAGACGTGTGTGCTTATAAAGTGTGAGGTGGAAGATCAACAATTGGTATGAAGAGACGTCTGTGATTAATTTTGCTATATTTGCTGATTTCGATTAATAAAATACAATTGATAAATGCGGCATTTCTTTTCTGTTAACGTGTGTGCTAATAAAGTGTGAGATGGAAGATTTCCAATTGGTATGAAGAGACGTGTGTGCTTATAAAGTGTGAGGTGGAAGATCTACAATTGGTATGAAGAGACGTCTGTGATTAATTTTGCTATATTTGCTGATTTCGATTAATAAAATAAAATTGATGAATGCGGCATTTCTTTACCGTTACCATGTGTGCTTATAAAGTTTGAGGTGGAAGATCTACAAATGGTATGAATAGCCGTCTGTGATTAATTTTGCTAGATTTGGTGATATCTATGAATAAACTACAATTTATGAATACGGCATTTCTTTTCTGTTTACGTGTGTGCTTATAAAGTGTGAGGTGGAAGATCTACATTTGGTATGAAGAGACGTCTGTGATTAATTTTGCTATATTTGCTGATTTCGATTAATAAAATACAATTGATAAATACGGTGTTTTTTTCTGTTAACGTGTGTGCTTATAAAGTGTGAGGTGGAAGATCTACAATTGGTATGAAGAGACGTGTGTGCTTATAAAGTGTGAGGTGGAAGATCTACAATTGGTATGAAGAGACGTCTGTGATTAATTTTGCTATATTTGCTGATTTCGATTAATAAAATAAAATTGATGAATGCGGCATTTCTTTACCGTTACCATGTGTGCTTATAAAGTTTGAGGTGGAAGATCTACAAATGGTTTGAATAGCCGTCTGTGATTAATTTTGCTAGATTTGGTGATATCGATTAATAAACTACAATTTATGAATACGGCATTTCTTTTCTGTTTACGTGTGTGCTTATAAAGTGTGAGGTGGAAGATCTACATTTGGTATGAAGAGACGTCTGTGATTAATTTTGCTATATTTGCTGATTTCGATTAATAAAATACAATTGATAAATACGGTGTTTTTTTCTGTTAACGTGTGTGCTTATTAAGTGTGAGGTGGAAGATCTACAATTGGTATGAAGAGACGTGTGTGCTTATACAGTGTGAGGTGGAAGATCTACAATTGGTATGAAGAGACGTCTGTGATTAATTTTGCTATATTTGCTGATTTCGATTAATAAAATACAATTGATAAATGCGGCATTTCTTTTCTGTTAACGTGTGTGCTTATAAAGTGTGAGGTGGAAGATTTCCAATTGGTATGAAGAGACGTGTGTGCTTATAAAGTGTGAGGTGGAAGATCTACAATTGGTATGAAGAGACGTCTGTGATTAATTTTGCTATATTTGCTGATTTCGATTAATAAAATACAATTGATAAATACTTTGTTTCTTTTCTGTTAACGTGTGTGCTTATAAAGTGTGAGGTGGAAGATCTACATTTGGTATGAAGAGACGTCTGTGATTAATTTTGCTATATTTGCTGATTTCGATTAATAAAATACAATTGATAAATACGGTGTTTTTTTCTGTTAACGTGTGTGCTTATAAAGTGTGAGGTGGAAGATCTACAATTGGTATGAAGAGACGTGTGTGCTTATAAAGTGTGAGGTGGAAGATCTACAATTGGTATGAAGAGACGTCTGTGATTAATTTTGCTATATTTGCTGATTTCGATTAATAAAATACAATTGATAAATACTTTGTTTCTTTTCTGTTAACGTGTGTGCTTATAAAGTGTGAGGTGGAAGATTTCCAATTGGTATTAAGAGACGTGTGTGCTTATAAAGTGTGAGGTGGAAGATCTACAATTGGTATGAAGAGACGTCTGTGATTAATTTTGCTATATTTTCTGATTTCGATTAATAAAATACAATTGATAAATACTTTGTTTCTTTTCTGTTAACGTGTGTGCTTATAAAGTGTGAGGTGGAAGATCTACATTTGGTATGAAGAGACGTCTGTGATTAATTTTGCTATATTTGCTGATTTCGATTAATAAAATACAATTGATAAATACGGTGTTTCTTTTCTGTTAACGTGTGTGCTTATAAAGTGTGAGGTGGAAGATCTAAAATTGGTATGAAGAGACGTCTGTGATTAATTTTGCTATATTTGCTGATTTCGATTAATAAAATAAAATTGATGAATGCGGCATTTCTTTACCGTTACCATGTGTGCTTATAAAGTTTGAGGTGGAAGATCTACAAATGGTATGAATAGCCGTCTGTGATTAATTTTGCTAGATTTGCTGATTTCGATTAATAAAATAAAATTGATGAATGCGGCATTTCTTTACCGTTACCATGTGTGCTTATAAAGTTTGAGGTGGAAGATCTACAAATGGTTTGAATAGCCGTCTGTGATTAATTTTGCTAGATTTGGTGATATCGATTAATAAACTACAATTTATGAATACGGCATTTCTTTTCTGTTTACGTGTGTGCTTATAAAGTGTGAGGTGGAAGATCTACATTTGGTATGAAGAGACGTCTGTGATTAATTTTGCTATATTTGCTGATTTCGATTAATAAAATACAATTGATAAATACGGTGTTTTTTTCTGTTAACGTGTGTGCTTATAAAGTGTGATGTGGAAGATTTCCAATTGGTATGAAGAGACGTGTGTGCTTATAAATTGTGAGGTGGAAGATCTACAATTGGTATGAAGAGACGTCTGTGATTAATTTTGCTATATTTGCTGATTTCGATTAATAAAATACAATTGATAAATACTTTGTTTCTTTTCTGTTAACGTGTGTGCTTATAAAGTGTGAGGTGGAAGATCTACAATTGGTATGAAGAGACGTCTGTGATTAATTTTGCTTTATTTGCTGATTTCGATTAATAAAATACAATTGATAATTACGGTGTTTCTTTTCTGTTAACGTGTGTGCTTATAAAGTGTGAGGTGGAAGATCTACAATTGGTATGAAGAGACGTCTGTGATTAATTTTGCTATATTTGCTGATTTCGATTAATAAAATAAAATTGATGAATGCGGCATTTCTTTACCGTTACCATGTGTGCTTATAAAGTTTGAGGTGGAAGATCTACAAATGGTTTGAATAGCCGTCTGTGATTAATTTTGCTAGATTTGGTGATATCGATTAATAAACTACAATTTATGAATACGGCATTTCTTTTCTGTTTACGTGTGTGCTTATAAAGTGTGAGGTGGAAGATCTACATTTGGTATGAAGAGACGTCTGTGATTAATTTTGCTATATTTGCTGATTTCGATTAATAAAATACAATTGATAAATACGGTGTTTTTTTCTGTTAACGTGTGTGCTTATTAAGTGTGAGGTGGAAGATCTACAATTGGTATGAAGAGACGTGTGTGCTTATACAGTGTGAGGTGGAAGATCTACAATTGGTATGAAGAGACGTCTGTGATTAATTTTGCTATATTTGCTGATTTCGATTAATAAAATACAATTGATAAATGCGGCATTTCTTTTCTGTTAACGTGTGTGCTTATAAAGTGTGAGGTGGAAGATTTCCAATTGGTATGAAGAGACGTGTGTGCTTATAAAGTGTGAGGTGGAAGATCTACAATTGGTATGAAGAGACGTCTGTGATTAATTTTGCTATATTTGCTGATTTCGATTAATAAAATACAATTGATAAATACTTTGTTTCTTTTCTGTTAACGTGTGTGCTTATAAAGTGTGAGGTGGAAGATCTACATTTGGTATGAAGAGACGTCTGTGATTAATTTTGCTATATTTGCTGATTTCGATTAATAAAATACAATTGATAAATACGGTGTTTTTTTCTGTTAACGTGTGTGCTTATAAAGTGTGAGGTGGAAGATCTACAATTGGTATGAAGAGACGTGTGTGCTTATAAAGTGTGAGGTGGAAGATCTACAATTGGTATGAAGAGACGTCTGTGATTAATTTTGCTATATTTGCTGATTTCGATTAATAAAATACAATTGATAAATGCGGCATTTCTTTTCCGTTACAATGTGTGCTTATAAAGTTTGAGGTGGAAGATCTGCAAATGTATGATATGTCGCGTCTGATTAATTTTAATATATTTGGTGATTTTGATTAATAAAATACAATTGATAAATGCGGTGTTTCTATTCTGTTAACGTGTGTGCTTATAAAGTGTGAGGTGGAAGATTTCCAATTGGTATGAAGAGACGTGTGTGCTTATAAAGTGTGAGGTGGAAGATCTACAATTGGTATGAAGAGACGTCTGTGATTAATTTTGCTTTATTTACTGGTTTCGATAAATAAAATACAATTGATAAATACGGTGTTTCTTTTCTGTTAACGTGTGTGCTTATAAAGTGTGAGGTGGAAGATCTCCAATTGGTATGAAGAGACGTGTGTGCTTATAAAGTGTGAGGTGGAAGATTTCCAATTGGTATGAAGAGACGTGTGTGCTTATAAAGTGTGAGGTGGAAGATCAACAATTGGTATGAAGAGACGTCTGTGATTAATTTTGCTATATTTGCTGATTTCGATTAATAAAATACAATTGATAAATGCGGCATTTCTTTTCTGTTAACGTGTGTGCTAATAAAGTGTGAGATGGAAGATTTCCAATTGGTATGAAGAGACGTGTGTGCTTATAAAGTGTGAGGTGGAAGATCTACAATTGGTATGAAGAGACGTCTGTGATTAATTTTGCTATATTTGCTGATTTCGATTAATAAAATAAAATTGATGAATGCGGCATTTCTTTACCGTTACCATGTGTGCTTATAAAGTTTGAGGTGGAAGATCTACAAATGGTATGAATAGCCGTCTGTGATTAATTTTGCTAGATTTGGTGATATCTATGAATAAACTACAATTTATGAATACGGCATTTCTTTTCTGTTTACGTGTGTGCTTATAAAGTGTGAGGTGGAAGATCTACATTTGGTATGAAGAGACGTCTGTGATTAATTTTGCTATATTTGCTGATTTCGATTAATAAAATACAATTGATAAATACGGTGTTTTTTTCTGTTAACGTGTGTGCTTATAAAGTGTGAGGTGGAAGATCTACAATTGGTATGAAGAGACGTGTGTGCTTATAAAGTGTGAGGTGGAAGATCTACAATTGGTATGAAGAGACGTCTGTGATTAATTTTGCTATATTTGCTGATTTCGATTAATAAAATACAATTGATAAATGCGGCATTTCTTTTCTGTTAACGTGTGTGCTTATAAAGTGTGAGGTGGAAGATTTCCAATTGGTATGAAGAGACGTGTGTGCTTATAAAGTGTGAGGTGGAAGATCTACAATTGGTATGAAGAGACGTCTGTGATTAATTTTGCTATATTTGCTGATTTCGATTAATAAAATACAATTGATAAATACTTTGTTTCTTTTCTGTTAACGTGTGTGCTTATAAAGTGTGAGGTGGAAGATCTACATTTGGTATGAAGAGACGTCTGTGATTAATTTTGCTATATTTGCTGATTTCGATTAATAAAATACAATTGATAAATACGGTGTTTCTTTTCTGTTAACGTGTGTGCTTATAAAGTGTGAGGTGGAAGATCTAAAATTGGTATGAAGAGACGTCTGTGATTAATTTTGCTATATTTGCTGATTTCGATTAATAAAATAAAATTGATGAATGCGGCATTTCTTTACCGTTACCATGTGTGCTTATAAAGTTTGAGGTGGAAGATAAAGTGTGAGGTGGAAGATTTCCAATTGGTATGAAGAGACGTGTGTGCTTATAAAGTGTGAGGTGGAAGATCTACAATTGGTATGAAGAGACGTCTGTGATTAATTTTGCTATATTTGCTGATTTCGATTAATAAAATACAATTGATAAATACTTTGTTTCTTTTCTGTTAACGTGTGTACTTATAAAGTGTGAGGTGGAAGATCTACATTTGGTATGAAGAGACGTCTGTGATTAATTTTGCTATATTTGCTGATTTCGATTAATAAAATACAATTGATAAATACGGTGTTTTTTTCTGTTAACGTGTGTGCTTATAAAGTGTGAGGTGGAAGATCTACAATTGGTATGAAGAGACGCGTGTGCTTATAAAGTGTGAGGTGGAAGATCTACAATTGGTATGAAGAGACGTCTGTGATTAATTTTGCTATATTTGCTGATTTCGATTAATAAAATACAATTGATAAATGCGGCATTTCTTTTCCGTTACAATGTGTGCTTATAAAGTTTGAGGTGGAAGATCTGCAAATGTATGATATGTCGCGTCTGATTAATTTTAATATATTTGGTGATTTTGATTAATAAAATACAATTGATAAATGCGGTGTTTCTTTTCTGTTAACGTGTGTGCTTATAAAGTGTGAGGTGGAAGATTTCCAATTGGTATGAAGAGACGTGTGTGCTTATAAAGTGTGAGGTGGAAGATCTACAATTGGTATGAAGAGACGTCTGTGATTAATTTTGCTTTATTTACTGGTTTCGATTAATAAAATACAATTGATAAATACGGTGTTTCTTTTCTGTTAACGTGTGTGCTTATAAAGTGTGAGGTGGAAGATCTCCAATTGGTATGAAGAGACGTGTGTGCTTATAAAGTGTGAGGTGGAAGATTTCCAATTGGTATGAAGAGACGTGTGTGCTTATAAAGTGTGAGGTGGAAGATCAACAATTGGTATGAAGAGACGTCTGTGATTAATTTTGCTATATTTGCTGATTTCGATTAATAAAATACAATTGATAAATGCGGCATTTCTTTTCTGTTAACGTGTGTGCTTATAAAGTGTGAGATGGAAGATTTCCAATTGGTATGAAGAGACGTGTGTGCTTATAAAGTGTGAGGTGGAAGATCTACAATTGGTATGAAGAGACGTCTGTGATTAATTTTGCTATATTTGCTGATTTCGATTAATAAAATAAAATTGATGAATGCGGCATTTCTTTACCGTTACCATGTGTGCTTATAAAGTTTGAGGTGGAAGATCTACAAATGGTATGAATAGCCGTCTGTGATTAATTTTGCTAGATTTGGTGATATCTATGAATAAACTACAATTTATGAATACGGCATTTCTTTTCTGTTTACGTGTGTGCTTATAAAGTGTGAGGTGGAAGATCTACATTTGGTATGAAGAGACGTCTGTGATTAATTTTGCTATATTTGCTGATTTCGATTAATAAAATACAATTGATAAATACGGTGTTTTTTTCTGTTAACGTGTGTGCTTATAAAGTGTGAGGTGGAAGATCTACAATTGGTATGAAGAGACGTGTGTGCTTATAAAGTGTGAGGTGGAAGATCTACAATTGGTATGAAGAGACGTCTGTGATTAATTTTGCTATATTTGCTGATTTCGATTAATAAAATACAATTGATAAATGCGGCATTTCTTTTCTGTTAACGTGTGTGCTTATAAAGTGTGAGGTGGAAGATTTCCAATTGGTATGAAGAGACGTGTGTGCTTATAAAGTGTGAGGTGGAAGATCTACAATTGGTATGAAGAGACGTCTGTGATTAATTTTGCTATATTTGCTGATTTCGATTAATAAAATACAATTGATAAATACTTTGTTTCTTTTCTGTTAACGTGTGTGCTTATAAAGTGTGAGGTGGAAGATCTACATTTGGTATGAAGAGACGTCTGTGATTAATTTTGCTATATTTGCTGATTTCGATTAATAAAATACAATTGATAAATACGGTGTTTCTTTTCTGTTAACGTGTGTGCTTATAAAGTGTGAGGTGGAAGATCTAAAATTGGTATGAAGAGACGTCTGTGATTAATTTTGCTATATTTGCTGATTTCGATTAATAAAATAAAATTGATGAATGCGGCATTTCTTTACCGTTACCATGTGTGCTTATAAAGTTTGAGGTGGAAGATCTACAAATGGTATGAATAGCCGTCTGTGATTAATTTTGCTAGATTTGCTGATTTCGATTAATAAAATACAATTGATAAATACGGTGTTTTTTTCTGTTAACGTGTGTGCTTATAAAGTGTGAGGTGGAAGATTTCCAATTGGTATGAAGAGACGTGTGTGCTTATAAAGTGTGAGGTGGAAGATCTACAATTGGTATGAAGAGACGTCTGTGATTAATTTTGCTATATTTGCTGATTTCGATTAATAAAATACAATTGATAAATACTTTGTTTCTTTTCTGTTAACGTGTGTGCTTATAAAGTGTGAGGTGGAAGATCTACAATTGGTATGAAGAGACGTCTGTGATTAATTTTGCTTTATTTGCTGATTTCGATTAATAAAATACAATTGATAATTACGGTGTTTCTTTTCTGTTAACGTGTGTGCTTATAAAGTGTGAGGTGGAAGATCTACAATTGGTATGAAGAGACGTCTGTGATTAATTTTGCTATATTTGCTGATTTCGATTAATAAAATAAAATTGATGAATGCGGCATTTCTTTACCGTTACCATGTGTGCTTATAAAGTTTGAGGTGGAAGATCTACAAATGGTTTGAATAGCCGTCTGTGATTAATTTTGCTAGATTTGGTGATATCGATTAATAAACTACAATTTATGAATACGGCATTTCTTTTCTGTTTACGTGTGTGCTTATAAAGTGTGAGGTGGAAGATCTACATTTGGTATGAAGAGACGTCTGTGATTAATTTTGCTATATTTGCTGATTTCGATTAATAAAATACAATTGATAAATACGGTGTTTTTTTCTGTTAACGTGTGTGCTTATAAAGTGTGAGGTGGAAGATCTACAATTGGTATGAAGAGACGTGTGTGCTTATAAAGTGTGAGGTGGAAGATCTACAATTGGTATGAAGAGACGTCTGTGATTAATTTTGCTATATTTGCTGATTTCGATTAATAAAATACAATTGATAAATGCGGCATTTCTTTTCTGTTAACGTGTGTGCTTATAAAGTGTGAGGTGGAAGATTTCCAATTGGTATGAAGAGACGTGTGTGCTTATAAAGTGTGAGGTGGAAGATCTACAATTGGTATGAAGAGACGTCTGTGATTAATTTTGCTATATTTGCTGATTTCGATTAATAAAATACAATTGATAAATACTTTGTTTCTTTTCTGTTAACGTGTGTGCCTATAAAGTGTGAGGTGGAAGATCTACATTTGGTATGAAGAGACGTCTGTGATTAATTTTGCTATATTTGCTGATTTCGATTAATAAAATACAATTGATAAATACGGTGTTTTTTTCTGTTAACGTGTGTGCTTATAAAGTGTGAGGTGGAAGATCTACAATTGGTATGAAGAGACGTGTGTGCTTATAAAGTGTGAGGTGGAAGATCTACAATTGGTATGAAGAGACGTCTGTGATTAATTTTGCTATATTTGCTGATTTCGATTAATAAAATACAATTGATAAATGCGGCATTTCTTTTCTGTTAACGTGTGTGCTTATAAAGTGTGAGGTGGAAGATTTCCAATTGGTATGAAGAGACGTGTGTGCTTATAAAGTGTGAGGTGGAAGATCTACAATTGGTATGAAGAGACGTCTGTGATTAATTTTGCTATATTTGCTGATTTCGATTAATAAAATACAATTGATAAATACTTTGTTTCTTTTCTGTTAACGTGTGTGCTTATAAAGTGTGAGGTGGAAGATCTACATTTGGTATGAAGAGACGTCTGTGATTAATTTTGCTATATTTGCTGATTTCGATTAATAAAATACAATTGATAAATACGGTGTTTTTTTCTGTTAACGTGTGTGCTTATAAAGTGTGAGGTGGAAGATCTACAATTGGTATGAAGAGACGTGTGTGCTTATAAAGTGTGAGGTGGAAGATCTACAATTGGTATGAAGAGACGTCTGTGATTAATTTTGCTATATTTGCTGATTTCGATTAATAAAATACAATTGATAAATGCGGCATTTCTTTTCCGTTACAATGTGTGCTTATAAAGTTTGAGGTGGAAGATCTGCAAATGTATGATATGTCGCGTTTGATTAATTTTAATATATTTGGTGATTTTGATTAATAAAATACAATTGATAAATGCGGTGTTTCTTTTCTGTTAACGTGTGTGCTTATAAAGTGTGAGGTGGAAGATCTACATTTGGTATGAAGAGACGTCTGTGATTAATTTTGCTATATTTGCTGATTTCGATTAATAAAATACAATTGATAAATACTTTGTTTCTTTTCTGTTAACGTGTGTGCTTATAAAGTGTGAGGTGGAAGATCTACATTTGGTATGAAGAGACGTCTGTGATTAATTTTGCTATATTTGCTGATTTCGATTAATAAAATACAATTGATAAATACGGTGTTTTTTTCTGTTAACGTGTGTGCTTATAAAGTGTGAGGTGGAAGATCTACAATTGGTATGAAGAGACGTGTGTGCTTATAAAGTGTGAGGTGGAAGATCTACAATTGGTATGAAGAGACGTCTGTGATTAATTTTGCTATATTTGCTGATTTCGATTAATAAAATACAATTGATAAATGCGGCATTTCTTTTCCGTTACAATGTGTGCTTATAAAGTTTGAGGTGGAAGATCTGCAAATGTATGATATGTCGCGTTTGATTAATTTTAATATATTTGGTGATTTTGATTAATAAAATACAATTGATAAATGCGGTGTTTCTTTTCTGTTAACGTGTGTGCTTATAAAGTGTGAGGTGGAAGATTTCCAATTGGTATGAAGAGACGTGTGTGCTTATAAAGTGTGAGGTGGAAGATCTACAATTGGTATGAAGAGACGTCTGTGATTAATTTTGCTTTATTTACTGGTTTCGATTAATAAAATACAATTGATAAATACGGTGTTTCTTTTCTGTTAACGTGTGTGCTTATAAAGTGTGAGGTGGAAGATCTCCAATTGGTATGAAGAGACGTGTGTGCTTATAAAGTGTGAGGTGGAAGATTTCCAATTGGTATGAAGAGACGTGTGTGCTTATAAAGTGTGAGGTGGAAGATCAACAATTGGTATGAAGAGACGTCTGTGATTAATTTTGCTATATTTGCTGATTTCGATTAATAAAATACAATTGATAAATGCGGCATTTCTTTTCTGTTAACGTGTGTGCTTATAAAGTGTGAGATGGAAGATTTCCAATTGGTATGAAGAGACGTGTGTGCTTATAAAGTGTGAGGTGGAAGATCAACAATTGGTATGAAGAGACGTCTGTGATTAATTTTGCTATATTTGCTGATTTCGATTAATAGAAATACAATTGATAAATGCGGTGTTTCTTTTCTGTTAACGTGTGTGCTTATAAAGTGTGAGGTGGAAGATTTCCAATTGGTATGAAGAGACATGTGTGCTTATAAAGTGTGAGGTGGAAGATCAACAATTGGTATGAAGAGACGTCTGTGATTAATTTTGCTATATTTGCTGATTTCGATTTTTAAAACACAATTGATAAATACTTTGTTTCTTTTCTGTTAACGTGTGTGCTTATAAAGTGTGAGGTGGAAGATCTACATTTGGTATGAAGAGACGTCTGTGATTAATTTTGCTATATTTGCTGATTTCGATTAATAAAATACAATTGATAAATACGGTGTTTTTTTCTGTTAACGTGTGTGCTTATAAAGTGTGAGGTGGAAGATCTACAATTGGTATGAAGAGACGTGTGTGCTTATAAAGTGTGAGGTGGAAGATCTACAATTGGTATGAAGAGACGTCTGTGATTAATTTTGCTATATTTGCTGATTTCGATTAATAAAATACAATTGATAAATGCGGCATTTCTTTTCTGTTAACGTGTGTGCTTATAAAGTGTGAGGTGGAAGATTTCCAATTGGTATGAAGAGACGTGTGTGCTTATAAAGTGTGAGGTGGAAGATCTACATTTGGTATGAAGAGACGTCTGTGATTAATTTTGCTATATTTGCTGATTTCGATTAATAAAATACAATTGATAAATACGGCATTTCTTTTCCGTTACAATGTGTGCTTATAAAGTTTGAGGTGGAAGATCTGCAAATGTATGAAATGTCGCGTTTGATTAATTTTAATATATTTGGTGATTTTGATTAATAAAATACAATTGATAAATGCGGTGTTTCTTTTCTGTTAACGTGTGTGCTTATAAAGTGTGAGGTGGAAGATCTACAATTGGTATGAAGAGACGTCTGTGATTAATTTTGCTATATTTGCTGGTTTCGATTAATAAAATACAATTGATAAATACGCTGTTTCTTTTCTGTTAACGTGTGTGCTTATAAAGTGTGAGGTGGAAGATCTACAATTGGTGTGAAGAGACGTGTGTGCTTATAAAGTGTGAGGTGGAAGATCTACAATTGGTGTGAAGAGACGTGTGTGCTTATAAAGTGTGAGGTGGAAGATCTACAATTGGTATGAATAGACGTCTGTGATTAATTTTGCTATATTTGCTGATTTCGATTAATAAAATAAAATTGATGAATGCGGCATTTCTTTACCGTTACCATGTGTGCTTATAAAGTTTGAGGTGGAAGATCTACAAATGGTTTGAATAGCCGTCTGTGATTAATTTTGCTAGATTTGGTGATATCGATTAATAAACTACAATTTATGAATACGGCATTTCTTTTCTGTTTACGTGTGTGCTTATAAAGTGTGAGGTGGAAGATCTACATTTGGTATGAAGAGACGTCTGTGATTAATTTTGCTATATTTGCTGATTTCGATTAATAAAATACAATTGATAAATACGGTGTTTTTTTCTGTTAACGTGTGTGCTTATAAAGTGTGAGGTGGAAGATCTACAATTGGTATGAAGAGACGTGTGTGCTTATAAAGTGTGAGGTGGAAGATCTACAATTGGTATGAAGAGACGTCTGTGATTAATTTTGCTATATTTGCTGATTTCGATTAATAAAATACAATTGATAAATGCGGCATTTCTTTTCTGTTAACGTGTGTGCTTATAAAGTGTGAGGTGGAAGATTTCCAATTGGTATGAAGAGACGTGTGTGCTTATAAAGTGTGAGGTGGAAGATCTACAATTGGTATGAAGAGACGTCTGTGATTAATTTTGCTATATTTGCTGATTTCGATTAATAAAATACAATTGATAAATACTTTGTTTCTTTTCTGTTAACGTGTGTGCTTATAAAGTGTGAGGTGGAAGATCTACATTTGGTATGAAGAGACGTCTGTGATTAATTTTGCTATATTTGCTGATTTCGATTAATAAAATACAATTGATAAATACGGTGTTTTTTTCTGTTAACGTGTGTGCTTATAAAGTGTGAGGTGGAAGATCTACAATTGGTATGAAGAGACGTGTGTGCTTATAAAGTGTGAGGTGGAAGATCTACAATTGGTATGAAGAGACGTCTGTGATTAATTTTGCTATATTTGCTGATTTCGATTAATAAAATACAATTGATAAATGCGGCATTTCTTTTCCGTTACAATGTGTGCTTATAAAGTTTGAGGTGGAAGATCTGCAAATGTATGATATGTCGCGTTTGATTAATTTTAATATATTTGGTGATTTTGATTAATAAAATACAATTGATAAATGCGGTGTTTCTTTTCTGTTAACGTGTGTGCTTATAAAGTGTGAGGTGGAAGATTTCCAATTGGTATGAAGAGACGTGTGTGCTTATAAAGTGTGAGGTGGAAGATCTACAATTGGTATGAAGAGACGTCTGTGATTAATTTTGCTTTATTTACTGGTTTCGATTAATAAAATACAATTGATAAATACGGTGTTTCTTTTCTGTTAACGTGTGTGCTTATAAAGTGTGAGGTGGAAGATCTCCAATTGGTATGAAGAGACGTGTGTGCTTATAAAGTGTGAGGTGGAAGATTTCCAATTGGTATGAAGAGACGTGTGTGCTTATAAAGTGTGAGGTGGAAGATCAACAATTGGTATGAAGAGACGTCTGTGATTAATTTTGCTATATTTGCTGATTTCGATTAATAAAATACAATTGATAAATGCGGCATTTCTTTTCTGTTAACGTGTGTGCTTATAAAGTGTGAGATGGAAGATTTCCAATTGGTATGAAGAGACGTGTGTGCTTATAAAGTGTGAGGTGGAAGATCTACAATTGGTATGAAGAGACGTCTGTGATTAATTTTGCTATATTTGCTGATTTCGATTAATAAAATACAATTGATAAATGCGGTGTTTCTTTTCTGTTAACGTGTGTGCTTATAAAGTGTGAGGTGGAAGATTTCCAATTGGTATGAAGAGACATGTGTGCTTATAAAGTGTGAGGTGGAAGATCAACAATTGGTATGAAGAGACGTCTGTGATTAATTTTGCTATATTTGCTGATTTCGATTTTTAAAACACAATTGATAAATACTTTGTTTCTTTTCTGTTAACGTGTGTGCTTATAAAGTGTGAGGTGGAAGATCTACATTTGGTATGAAGAGACGTCTGTGATTAATTTTGCTATATTTGCTGATTTCGATTAATAAAATACAATTGATAAATACGGTGTTTTTTTCTGTTAACGTGTGTGCTTATAAAGTGTGAGGTGGAAGATCTACAATTGGTATGAAGAGACGTGTGTGCTTATAAAGTGTGAGGTGGAAGATCTACAATTGGTATGAAGAGACGTCTGTGATTAATTTTGCTATATTTGCTGATTTCGATTAATAAAATACAATTGATAAATGCGGCATTTCTTTTCTGTTAACGTGTGTGCTTATAAAGTGTGAGGTGGAAGATTTCCAATTGGTATGAAGAGACGTGTGTGCTTATAAAGTGTGAGGTGGAAGATCTACATTTGGTATGAAGAGACGTCTGTGATTAATTTTGCTATATTTGCTGATTTCGATTAATAAAATACAATTGATAAATGCGGCATTTCTTTTCCGTTACAATGTGTGCTTATAAAGTTTGAGGTGGAAGATCTGCAAATGTATGATATGTCGCGTTTGATTAATTTTAATATATTTGGTGATTTTGATTAATAAAATACAATTGATAAATGCGGTGTTTCTTTTCTGTTAACGTGTGTGCTTATAAAGTGTGAGGTGGAAGATTTCCAATTGGTATGAAGAGACGTGTGTGCTTATAAAGTGTGAGGTGGAAGATCTACAATTGGTATGAAGAGACGTCTGTGATTAATTTTGCTTTATTTACTGGTTTCGATTAATAAAATACAATTGATAAATACGGTGTTTCTTTTCTGTTAACGTGTGTGCTTATAAAGTGTGAGGTGGAAGATCTCCAATTGGTATGAAGAGACGTGTGTGCTTATAAAGTGTGAGGTGGAAGATTTCCAATTGGTATGAAGAGACGTGTGTGCTTATAAAGTGTGAGGTGGAAGATCAACAATTGGTATGAAGAGACGTCTGTGATTAATTTTGCTATATTTGCTGATTTCGATTAATAAAATACAATTGATAAATGCGGCATTTCTTTTCTGTTAACGTGTGTGCTTATAAAGTGTGAGATGGAAGATTTCCAATTGGTATGAAGAGACGTGTGTGCTTATAAAGTGTGAGGTGGAAGATCTACAATTGGTATGAAGAGACGTCTGTGATTAATTTTGCTATATTTGCTGATTTCGATTAATAAAATACAATTGATAAATGCGGTGTTTCTTTTCTGTTAACGTGTGTGCTTATAAAGTGTGAGGTGGAAGATTTCCAATTGGTATGAAGAGACATGTGTGCTTATAAAGTGTGAGGTGGAAGATCAACAATTGGTATGAAGAGACGTCTGTGATTAATTTTGCTATATTTGCTGATTTCGATTAATAAAATACAATTGATAAATACTTTGTTTCTTTTCTGTTAACGTGTGTGCTTATAAAGTGTGAGGTGGAAGATCTACATTTGGTATGAAGAGACGTCTGTGATTAATTTTGCTATATTTGCTGATTTCGATTAATAAAATACAATTGATAAATACGGTGTTTTTTTCTGTTAACGTGTGTGCTTATAAAGTGTGAGGTGGAAGATCTACAATTGGTATGAAGAGACGTGTGTGCTTATAAAGTGTGAGGTGGAAGATCTACAATTGGTATGAAGAGACGTCTGTGATTAATTTTGCTATATTTGCTGATTTCGATTAATAAAATACAATTGATAAATGCGGCATTTCTTTTCCGTTACAATGTGTGCTTATAAAGTTTGAGGTGGAAGATCTGCAAATGTATGATATGTCGCGTTTGATTAATTTTAATATATTTGGTGATTTTGATTAATAAAATACAATTGATAAATGCGGTGTTTCTTTTCTGTTAACGTGTGTGCTTATAAAGTGTGAGGTGGAAGATTTCCAATTGGTATGAAGAGACGTGTGTGCTTATAAAGTGTGAGGTGGAAGATCTACAATTGGTATGAAGAGACGTCTGTGATTAATTTTGCTTTATTTACTGGTTTCGATTAATAAAATACAATTGATAAATACGGTGTTTCTTTTCTGTTAACGTGTGTGCTTATAAAGTGTGAGGTGGAAGATCTCCAATTGGTATGAAGAGACGTGTGTGCTTATAAAGTGTGAGGTGGAAGATTTCCAATTGGTATGAAGAGACGTGTGTGCTTATAAAGTGTGAGGTGGAAGATCAACAATTGGTATGAAGAGACGTCTGTGATTAATTTTGCTATATTTGCTGATTTCGATTAATAAAATACAATTGATAAATGCGGCATTTCTTTTCTGTTAACGTGTGTGCTTATAAAGTGTGAGATGGAAGATTTCCAATTGGTATGAAGAGACGTGTGTGCTTATAAAGTGTGAGGTGGAAGATCTACAATTGGTATGAAGAGACGTCTGTGATTAATTTTGCTATATTTGCTGATTTCGATTAATAAAATACAATTGATAAATGCGGTGTTTCTTTTCTGTTAACGTGTGTGCTTATAAAGTGTGAGGTGGAAGATTTCCAATTGGTATGAAGAGACATGTGTGCTTATAAAGTGTGAGGTGGAAGATCAACAATTGGTATGAAGAGACGTCTGTGATTAATTTTGCTATATTTGCTGATTTCGATTTTTAAAACACAATTGATAAATACTTTGTTTCTTTTCTGTTAACGTGTGTGCTTATAAAGTGTGAGGTGGAAGATCTACATTTGGTATGAAGAGACGTCTGTGATTAATTTTGCTATATTTGCTGATTTCGATTAATAAAATACAATTGATAAATACGGTGTTTTTTTCTGTTAACGTGTGTGCTTATAAAGTGTGAGGTGGAAGATCTACAATTGGTATGAAGAGACGTGTGTGCTTATAAAGTGTGAGGTGGAAGATCTACAATTGGTATGAAGAGACGTCTGTGATTAATTTTGCTATATTTGCTGATTTCGATTAATAAAATACAATTGATAAATGCGGCATTTCTTTTCTGTTAACGTGTGTGCTTATAAAGTGTGAGGTGGAAGATTTCCAATTGGTATGAAGAGACGTGTGTGCTTATAAAGTGTGAGGTGGAAGATCTACATTTGGTATGAAGAGACGTCTGTGATTAATTTTGCTATATTTGCTGATTTCGATTAATAAAATACAATTGATAAATACGGCATTTCTTTTCCGTTACAATGTGTGCTTATAAAGTTTGAGGTGGAAGATCTGCAAATGTATGAAATGTCGCGTTTGATTAATTTTAATATATTTGGTGATTTTGATTAATAAAATACAATTGATAAATGCGGTGTTTCTTTTCTGTTAACGTGTGTGCTTATAAAGTGTGAGGTGGAAGATCTACAATTGGTATGAAGAGACGTCTGTGATTAATTTTGCTATATTTGCTGGTTTCGATTAATAAAATACAATTGATAAATACGCTGTTTCTTTTCTGTTAACGTGTGTGCTTATAAAGTGTGAAGTGGAAGATCTACAATTGGTGTGAAGAGACGTGTGTGCTTATAAAGTGTGAGGTGGAAGATCTACAATTGGTGTGAAGAGACATGTGTGCTTATAAAGTGTGAGGTGGAAGATCTACAATTGGTATGAATAGACGTCTGTGATTAATTTTGCTATATTTGCTGATTTCGATTAATAAAATACAATTGATAAATACGGTGTTTCTTTTCTGTTAACGTGTGTGCTTATAAAGTGTGAGGTGGAAGATCTACAATTGGTATGAAGAGACGTGTGTGCTTATAAAGTGTGAGGTGGAAGATTTCCAATTGGTATTAAGAGACGTGTGTGCTTATAAAGTGTGAGGTGGAAGATCTACAATTGGTATGAAGAGACGTCTGTGATTAATAAAATACAATTGATAAATACGGTGTTTCTTTTCTGTTAACGTGTGTGCTTATAAAGTGTGAGGTGGAAGATCTACAATTGGTGTGAAGAGACGTGTGTGCTTATAAAGTGTGAGGTGGAAGATCTACAATTGGTGTGAAGAGACGTGTGTGCTTATAAAGTGTGAGGTGGAAGATCTACAATTGGTATGAAGAGACGTCTGTGATTAATTTTGCTATATTTGCTGATTTCGATTAATAAAATACAATTGATAAATACGGTGTTTCTTTTCTGTTAACGTGTGTGCTTATAAAGTGTGAGGTGGAAGATCTACAATTGGTATGAAGAGACGTGTGTGCTTATAAAGTGTGAGGTGGAAGATTTCCAATTGGTATGAAGAGACGTGTGTGCTTATAAAGTGTGAGGTGGAAGATCTACAATTGGTATGAAGAGACGTCTGTGATTAATTTTGCTATATTTGCTGATTTCGATTAATAAAATACAATTGATAAATGCGGCATTCTTTTCCGATACAATGTGTACTTATAAAGTTTGAGGTGGAAGATCTACAAATGTATGAAATGTTGCGTTTGATTAATTTTAATATATTTGGTGATTTCGATTAATAAAATACAATTGATAAATGCGGCATTTCTTTTCCGTTACAATGTGTGCTTATAAAGTTTGAGGTGGAAGATCTGCAAATGAAAAATGAAATGTCGCGTTTGATTAATTTGAATATATTTGGTGATTTTGATTAATAAAATACAATTGATAAATAGGGCATTTCTTTTCTGTTTACGTGTGTGCTTATAAAGTGTGAGGTGGAAGATCTCCAATTGGTATGAAGAGACGTGTGTGCTTATAAAGTGTGAGGTGGAAGATTTCCAATTGGTATGAAGAGACGTGTGTGCTTATAAAGTGTGAGGTGGAAGATCTACAATTGGTATGAAGAGACGTCTGTGATTAATTTTGCTATATTTGCTGATTTCGATTAATAAAATACAATTGATAAATGCGGTGTTTCTTTTCTGTTAACGTGTGTGCTTATAAAGTGTGAGGTGGAAGATCTCCAATTGGTATGAAGAGACGTGTGTGCTTATAAAGTGTGAGGTGGAAGATTTCCAATTGGTATGAAGAGACGTGTGTGCTTATAAAGTGTGAGGTGGAAGATCAACAATTGGTATGAAGAGACGTCTGTGATTAATTTTGCTATATTTGCTGATTTCGATTAATAAAATACAATTGATAAATACTTTGTTTCTTTTCTGTTAACGTGTGTGCTTATAAAGTGTGAGGTGGAAGATCTACATTTGGTATGAAGAGACGTCTGTGATTAATTTTGCTATATTTGCTGATTTCGATTAATAAAATACAATTGATAAATACGGTGTTTTTTTCTGTTAACGTGTGTGCTTATAAAGTGTGAGGTGGAAGATCTACAATTGGTATGAAGAGACGTGTGTGCTTATAAAGTGTGAGGTGGAAGATCTACAATTGATATGAAGAGACGTGTGTGCTTATAAAGTGTGAGGTGGAAGATCTACAATTGGTATGAAGAGACGTCTGTGATTAATTTTGCTATATTTGCTGATTTCGATTAATAAAATACAATTGATAAATGCGGCATTTCTTTTCCGTTACAATGTGTGCTTATAAAGTTTGAGGTGGAAGATCTGCAAATGTATGAAATGTCGCGTTTGATTAATTTTAATATATTTGGTGATTTTGATTAATAAAATACAATTGATAAATACGGTGTTTTTTTTCTGTTAACGTGTGTGCTTATAAAGTGTGAGGTGGAAGATCTACATTTGGTATGAAGAGACGTCTGTGATTAATTTTGCTATATTTGCTGAATTCGATTAATAAAATACAATTGATAAATACGGTGTTTTTTTCTGTTAACGTGTGTGCTTATAAAGTGTGAGGTGGAAGATCTACAATTGGTATGAAGAGACGTCTGTGATTAATTTTGCTATATTTGCTGATTTCGATTAATAAAATACAATTGATAAATGCGGCATTTCTTTTCCGTTACAATGTGTGCTTATAAAGTGTGAGGTGGAAGATCTACATTTGGTATGAAGAGACGTCTGTGATTAACTTTGCTATATTTGCTGATTTCGATTAATAAAATACAATTGATAAATACGGTGTTTCTTTTCTGTTAACGTGTGTGCTTATAAAGTGTGAGGTGGAAGATTTCCAATTGGTATGAAGAGACGTGTGTGCTTATAAAGTGTGAGGTGGAAGGTCTACAATTGGTATGAAGAGACGTCTGTGATTAATTTTGCTATATTTGCTGGTTTCGATTAATAAAATACAATTGATAAATAAGGTGTTTCTTTTCTGTTAACGTGTGTGCTTATAAAGTGTGAGGTGGAAGATCTACAATTGGTGTGAAGAGACGTGTGTGCTTATAAAGTGTGAGGTGGAAGATCTACAATTGGTATGAAGAGACGTCTGTGATTAATTTTGCTATATTTGCTGATTTCGATTAATAAAATACAATTGATAAATACGGTGTTTCTTTGCTGTTAACGTGTGTGCTTATAAAGTGTGAGGTGGAAGATCTACAATTGGTATGAAGAGACATGTGTGCTTATAAAGTGTGAGGTGGAAGATTTCCAATTGGTATGAAGAGACGTGTGTGCTTATAAAGTGTGAGGTGGAAGATCTACAATTGGTATGAAGAGACGTCTGTGATTAATTTTGCTATATTTGCTGATTTCGATTAATAAAATACAATTGATAAATACGGTGTTTCTTTTCTGTTAACGTGTGTGCTTATAAGGTGTGAGGTGGAAGATCTACAATTGGTATGAAGAGACGTGTGTGCTTATAAAGTGTGAGGTGGAAGATTTCCAATTGGTATGAAGAGACGTGTGTGCTTATAAAGTGTGAGGTGGAAGATCTACAATTGGTATGAAGAGACGTCTGTGATTAATTTTGCTATATTTGCTGATTTCGATTAATAAAATACAATTGATAAATACGGTGTTTCTTTTCTGTTAACGTGTGTGCTTATAAAGTGTGAGGTGGAAGATCTACAATTGGTATGAAGAGACGTGTGGGCTTATAAAGTGTGAGGTGGAAGATCTACAATTGGTATGAAGAGACGTCTGTGATTAATTGTGCTATATTTGCTGATTTCGATTAATAAAATACAATTGATAAATGCGGCATTTCTTTTCCGTTACAATGTGTACTTATAAAGTTTGAGGTGGAAGATCTACAAATGTATGAAATGTCGCGTTTGATTAATTTTAATATATTTGGTGATTTCGATTAATAAAATACAATTGATAAATGCGGCATTTCTTTTCCGTTACAATGTGTGCTTATCAAGTTTGAGGTGGAAGATCTGCAAATGTATGAAATGTCGCGTTTGACTAATTTTAATATATTTGGTGATTTTGATTAATAAAATACAATTGATAAATGCGGTGTTTCTTTTCTGTTAACGTGTGTGCTTATAAAGTGTGAGGTGGAAGATCTAAAATTGGTATGAAGAGACGTGTGTGCTTATAAAGTGTGAGGTGGAAGATTTCCAATTGGTATGAAGAGACGTGTGTGCTTATAAAGTGTGAGGTGGAAGATCTACAATTGGTATGAAGAGACGTCTGTGATTAATTTTGCTATATTTGCTGATTTCGATTAATAAAATACAATTGATAAATACGGTGTTTTTTTCTGTTAACGTGTGTGCCTATAAAGTGTGAGGTGGAAGATCTACAATTGGTATGAAGAGACGTGTGTGCTTATAAAGTGTGAGGTGGAAGATTTCCAATTGGTATGAAGAGACGTGTGTGCTTATAAAGTGTGAGGTGGAAGGTCTACAATTGGTATGAAGAGACGTCTGTGATTAATTTTGCTATATTTGCTGGTTTCGATTAATAAAATACAATTGATAAATAAGGTGTTTCTTTTCCGTTACAATGTGTACTTATAAAGTTTGAGGTGGAAGATCTACAAATGTATGAAATGTCGCGTTTGATTAATTTTAATATATTTGGTGATTTCGATTAATAAAATACAATTGATAAATGCGGCATTTCTTTTCCGTTACAATGTGTGCTTATCAAGTTTGAGGTGGAAGATCTGCAAATGTATGAAATGTCGCGTTTGACTAATTTTAATATATTTGGTGATTTTGATTAATAAAATACAATTGATAAATGCGGTGTTTCTTTTCTGTTAACGTGTGTGCTTATAAAGTGTGAGGTGGAAGATCTAAAATTGGTATGAAGAGACGTCTGTGCTTATAAAGTGTGAGGTGGAAGATTTCCAATTGGTATGAAGAGACGTGTGTGCTTATAAAGTGTGAGGTGGAAGATCTACAATTGGTATGAAGAGACGTCTGTGATTAATTTTGCTATATTTGCTGATTTCGATTAATAAAATACAATTGATAAATACGGTGTTTTTTTCTGTTAACGTGTGTGCCTATAAAGTGTGAGGTGGAAGATCTACAATTGGTATGAAGAGACGTGTGTGCTTATAAAGTGTGAGGTGGAAGATCTACAATTGGTATGAAGAGACGTCTGTGATTAATTTTGCTATATTTGCTGATTTCGATTAATAAAATACAATTGATAAATGCGGCATTTCTTTTCCGTTACAATGTGTGCTTATAAAGTGTGAGGTGGAAGATCTACATTTGGTATGAAGAGACGTCTGTGATTAATTTTGCTATATTTGCTGATTTCGATTAATAAAATACAATTGATAAATACGGTGTTTCTTTTCTGTTAACGTGTGTGCTTATAAAGTGTGAGGTGGAAGATTTCCAATTGGTATGAAGAGACGTGTGTGCTTATAAAGTGTGAGGTGGAAGGTCTACAATTGGTATGAAGAGACGTCTGTGATTAATTTTGCTATATTTGCTGGTTTCGATTAATAAAATACAATTGATAAATAAGGTGTTTCTTTTCTGTTAACGTGTGTGCTTATAAAGTGTGAGGTGGAAGATCTACAATTGGTGTGAAGAGACGTGTGTGCTTATAAAGTGTGAGGTGGAAGATCTACAATTGGTGTGAAGAGACGTGTGTGCTAAGAAGTGTGAGGTGGAAGATATACAATTGGTATGAAGAGACGTCTGTGATTAATTTTGCTATATTTGCTGGTTTCGATTAATAAAATACAATTGATAAATAAGGTGTTTCTTTTCTGTTAACGTGTGTGCTTATAAAGTGTGAGGTGGAAGATCTACAATTGGTATGAAGAGACGTCTGTGATTAATTGTGCTATATTTGCTGATGTCGATTAATAAAATACAATTGATAAATGCGGCATTTCTTTTCCGTTACAATGTGTACTTATAAAGTTTGAGGTGGAAGATCTACAAATGTATGAAATGTCGCGTTTGATTAATTTTAATATATTTGGTGATTTCGATTAATAAAATACAATTGATAAATGCGGCATTTCTTTTCCGTTACAATGTGTGCTTATCAAGTTTGAGGTGGAAGATCTGCAAATGTATGAAATGTCGCGTTTGACTAATTTTAATATATTTGGTGATTTTGATTAATAAAATACAATTGATAAATGCGGTGTTTCTTTTCTGTTAACGTGTGTGCTTATAAAGTGTGAGGTGGAAGATCTAAAATTGGTATGAAGAGACGTGTGTGCTTATAAAGTGTGAGGTGGAAGATTTCCAATTGGTATGAAGAGACGTGTGTGCTTATAAAGTGTGAGGTGGAAGATTTCCAATTGGTATGAAGAGACGTGTGTGCTTATAAAGTGTGAGGTGGAAGATCTACAATTGGTATGAAGAGACGTCTGTGATTAATTTTGCTATATTTGCTGATTTCGATTAATAAAATACAATTGATAAATACGGTGTTTCTTTTCTGTTAACGTGTGTGCTTATAAAGTGTGAGGTGGAAGATCTACAATTGGTGTGAAGAGACGTGTGTGCTTATAAAGTGTGAGGTGGAAGATCTACAATTGGTATGAAGAGACGTCTGTGATTAATTTTGCTATATTTGCTGATTTCGATTAATAAAATACAATTGATAAATACGGTGTTTCTTTGCTGTTAACGTGTGTGCTTATAAAGTGTGAGGTGGAAGATCTACAATTGGTATGAAGAGACATGTGTGCTTATAAAGTGTGAGGTGGAAGATTTCCAATTGGTATGAAGAGACGTGTGTGCTTATAAAGTGTGAGGTGGAAGATCTACAATTGGTATGAAGAGACGTCTGTGATTAATTTTGCTATATTTGCTGATTTCGATTAATAAAATACAATTGATAAATACGGTGTTTCTTTTCTGTTAACGTGTGTGCTTATAAGGTGTGAGGTGGAAGATCTACAATTGGTATGAAGAGACGTGTGTGCTTATAAAGTGTGAGGTGGAAGATTTCCAATTGGTATGAAGAGACGTGTGTGCTTATAAAGTGTGAGGTGGAAGATCTACAATTGGTATGAAGAGACGTCTGTGATTAATTTTGCTATATTTGCTGATTTCGATTAATAAAATACAATTGATAAATACGGTGTTTCTTTTCTGTTAACGTGTGTGCTTATAAAGTGTGAGGTGGAAGATCTACAATTGGTATGAAGAGACGTGTGGGCTTATAAAGTGTGAGGTGGAAGATCTACAATTGGTATGAAGAGACGTCTGTGATTAATTGTGCTATATTTGCTAATTTCGATTAATAAAATACAATTGATAAATGCGGCATTTCTTTTCCGTTACAATGTGTACTTATAAAGTTTGAGGTGGAAGATCTACAAATGTATGAAATGTCGCGTTTGATTAATTTTAATATATTTGGTGATTTCGATTAATAAAATACAATTGATAAATGCGGCATTTCTTTTCCGTTACAATGTGTGCTTATCAAGTTTGAGGTGGAAGATCTGCAAATGTATGAAATGTCGCGTTTGACTAATTTTAATATATTTGGTGATTTTGATTAATAAAATACAATTGATAAATGCGGTGTTTCTTTTCTGTTAACGTGTGTGCTTATAAAGTGTGAGGTGGAAGATCTAAAATTGGTATGAAGAGACGTGTGTGCTTATAAAGTGTGAGGTGGAAGATTTCCAATTGGTATGAAGAGACGTGTGTGCTTATAAAGTGTGAGGTGGAAGATCTACAATTGGTATGAAGAGACGTCTGTGATTAATTTTGCTATATTTGCTGATTTCGATTAATAAAATACAATTGATAAATACGGTGTTTTTTTCTGTTAACGTGTGTGCCTATAAAGTGTGAGGTGGAAGATCTACAATTGGTATGAAGAGACGTGTGTGCTTATAAAGTGTGAGGTGGAAGATCTACAATTGGTATGAAGAGACGTCTGTGATTAATTTTGCTATATTTGCTGATTTCGATTAATAAAATACAATTGATAAATGCGGCATTTCTTTTCCGTTACAATGTGTGCTTATAAAGTGTGAGGTGGAAGATCTACATTTGGTATGAAGAGACGTCTGTGATTAATTTTGCTATATTTGCTGATTTCGATTAATAAAATACAATTGATAAATACGGTGTTTCTTTTCTGTTAACGTGTGTGATTATAAAGTGTGAGGTGGAAGATTTCCAATTGGTATGAAGAGACGTGTGTGCTTATAAAGTGTGAGGTGGAAGGTCTACAATTGGTATGAAGAGACGTCTGTGATTAATTTTGCTATATTTGCTGGTTTCGATTAATAAAATACAATTGATAAATAAGGTGTTTCTTTTCTGTTAACGTGTGTGCTTATAAAGTGTGAGGTGGAAGATCTACAATTGGTGTGAAGAGACGTGTGTGCTTATAAAGTGTGAGGTGGAAGATCTACAATTGGTGTGAAGAGACGTGTGTGCTTATAAAGTGTGAGGTGGAAGATCTACAATTGGTATGAAGAGACGTCTGTGATTAATTTTGCTATATTTGCTGGTTTCGATTAATAAAATACAATTGATAAATAAGGTGTTTCTTTTCTGTTAACGTGTGTGCTTATAAAGTGTGAGGTGGAAGATCTACAATTGGTATGAAGAGACGTCTGTGATTAATTGTGCTATATTTGCTGATGTCGATTAATAAAATACAATTGATAAATGCGGCATTTCTTTTCCGTTACAATGTGTACTTATAAAGTTTGAGGTGGAAGATCTACAAATGTATGAAATGTCGCGCTTGATTAATTTTAATATATTTGGTGATTTCGATTAATAAAATACAATTGATAAATGCGGCATTTCTTTTCCGTTACAATGTGTGCTTATCAAGTTTGAGGTGGAAGATCTGCAAATGTATGAAATGTCGCGTTTGACTAATTTTAATATATTTGGTGATTTTGATTAATAAAATACAATTGATAAATGCGGTGTTTCTTTTCTGTTAACGTGTGTGCTTATAAAGTGTGAGGTGGAAGATCTAAAATTGGTATGAAGAGACGTGTGTGCTTATAAAGTGTGAGGTGGAAGATTTCCAATTGGTATGAAGAGACGTGTGTGCTTATAAAGTGTGAGGTGGAAGATCTACAATTGGTATGAAGAGACGTCTGTGATTAATTTTGCTATATTTGCTGATTTCGATTAATAAAATACAATTGATAAATGCGTCATTTCTTTTCCGTTACAATGTGTACTTATAAAGTTTGAGGTGGAAGATCTACAAATGTATGAAATGTCGCGTTTGATTAATTTTAATATATTTGGTGATTTTGATTAATAAAATACAATTGATAAATGCGGTGTTCCTTTTCTGTTAACGTATGTGCTTATAAAGTGTGAGGTGGAAGATCTCCAATTGGTATGAAGAGACATGTGTGCTTATAAAGTGTGAGGTGGAAGATTTCCAATTGGTATGAAGAGATGTGTGTGCTTATAAAGTGTGAGGTGGAAGATCTACAATTGGTATGAAGAGACGTATGTGATTAATTTTGCTAGATTTGGTGATATCGATGAATAAACTACAATTTATGAATACGGCATTTCTTTTCTGTTAACGTGTGTGCTTATAAAGTGTGAGGTGGAAGATCTAAAATTGGTATGAAGAGACGTGTGTGCTTATAAAGTGTGAGGTGGAAGATTTCCAATTGGTATGAAGAGACGTGTGTGCTTATAAAGTGTGAGGTGGAAGATCTACAATTGGTATGAAGAGACGTCTGTGATTAATTTTGCTATATTTGCTGATTTCGATTAATAAAATACAATTGATAAAGGCGGTGTTTCTTTTCTGTTAACGTGTGTGCTTATAAAGTGTGAGGTGGAAGATCTACAATTGGTATGAAGAGCCACCTGTGATTAATTTTGCTATATTTGCTGATTTCGATTAATAAAATACAATTGATGAATGCGGCATTTCTTTTCCGTTACCATGTGTGCCTATAAAGTCTGAGGTGAAAGATCTACAAATGTATGAAGTGTCGCCTTTGATTAATTTTAATATATTTGGTGATTTCGATTAATAAAATACAGTTGATAAATACGGTGTTTCTTTTCTGTTGTAGTGTGTTCAATATGAATACATATCTACATACAAAATACGCAGCACGAGCGCCGTCTAAGTTAATTGGTCGCAAACGTAAACAAACTGCAACTAAGTAATTGCTGACGCTATGTATTTCTCTGCTGCGACACTTTCCCACGACCAAAGCGTTGAAGTAGCTTAGCGCTATACACATATGTAAATACGTGCATATGTGTGAGCGTGCGTTGGGCTTCATGCCTTATGTTAGGCTTAGCTATGTAAGAATTAGAGTAAATATGTATAATAAAATGTTTAGATTAATTTACTATAAATAAGCCTGAATTTCATAATAAAGAGAACATTATTAATTCGGCACTGAGCCACAAAACATTTTGCTTTTATTTGGTTCCCGTCACATGGCGATCCTGCCATCCTGGACACATTGAGGAAATCCTGCCATCCTGGACACATTGAGGAAATCCTGCCATCCTGAACACATTGAGGAAATCCCGCCATCCTGGTAGCTGGTAGCTGGAATACTGCCAATACAAAAAAAATGCTGTAAGGCTAGAAAATAAGAATTTTTTTAGAAATAGACCGCTGACTTTAGCGGACTACTGGACAATCAGCAGACTGCGATATACCATAAGTCGCAGACTGCAGAAATCCTGTTAGGTTTAAAAAGGGAGACTGCTACATTTTAAATGGCAGACTGCTGAGATACTTTAATAAATATTAGAACTCTTTGGCACCCTAAGGTCGCCCGCCAAATAGCAGGTTTGTCTCTGCTTAGGAAATATTTTTTCGCAAATGCAAGAGCCAACCAAAGAAGAGTTTGACTCTATCTTTGAAAGGTGGAATAAATTCTTTGTAGAAAAGGAGCAAAATCCTCAAGTTGCCACTGAAGAGATTCCTCAAACCTCTGAAGTAATAAAGCAAGGTCCGTTACCGATAACCATTGAAGAGTATCGGCGACGGAACAAGCAAAACAGGCAAGAAGAATTAAAAATTCCAGCCCCAGTAAAACATAAGAAGCAAACTCGGGGTGGTAAAAGATACCAAAAAAAAAAGGAGTTGGCAATAACATACAATTTATTAAATTTTGCCACTTCTTATGAGGAAAAAGTAAATTTGAAAAAATATATATCAGAACTAAGAGGTAGAAAATAAGACAATAAATATTAAGAAAAGTTACCAATAATGTCTAGAATTAGAAAATAACAGAAAAATTTTGTTTAATAAAGAAAATGTAAGAATGAATACGAATATTAACTATTTTGTAAACTCAGAAAACGCCTTACCAGATAACCTCGATTACGAGGCTATAAATACTATTGTTGAAAATTTAGAGTGTGAAAGCACACTAGAGGCAATCTTAAAAGCTAGAAAATTAAGAAAATATAGTAAGGAAGAAAAAGAAACATTAATATGGCTAAGGTATCATTGGAAATATATAGGCATGACTAGGGAACCAACCCTTGAAGATGTTAGGTACCCAACAACACTTGTAGAAGAAGGTAGGAGAACCTTAATTACTTTAAACTTATCAGATAATAATTAAAATCAGAAAAATTATAGAATAAAAAAAAAACTTGCTTATACCTAAAGAAATGAGAAATACCAAATAAAAAAAAAAAATAAAAAATAATAAAAAAATAAAAAAATAAAAATATATAAATAATTGTATTTGTTTTCAATATAATTTTTTTTTGTAATGGGGGGCCAGGAATCCAAACTGGAAAAGCCTAACGCTAATGTCGTCAATTCGGTTCAAATAATTGACCACACTGAGGCACTAGATTTCATAAAAATCTTGCTTGTGTAGTGTGTCTTATGGTTCAATTATGCTTGCATAGCATAGCAATACATTGCATGGGATCTGTCATTTCCGATATCTGTTGAATTGGTTTTACATGTATTCGATTATACAACGCATGGCAACCCAGAGCATGGCATAGAAGTCTGTTGAATTTTGATCTCTATGTAACTTAACATACGTACTGTCAAAGCTTTTGCTTATTATTCTTATAAATTTTAGTAAAAAACAAATAAAAGCCTTGTAATGGAAGAAGAAAAGCTGAAAGAATGTGTGCGAGCTCATGAAATTCTGTATGTTTCGCGAATATCTGATTTTGAGGGGCTGTGCGTTGTGCGAAGTATAATCAACATTTTCTTTTACGTGCTGTGTATTGCTATGCTATGCCCTGCTATGCAAGCTTAACTGAACCATTAATGTTGTTGCACCCTAGCTTTAATGTTGAGAAACTTAAAGCTGAGCTCGATACATTATGGCAGCAGCTTAGCAACATTTTCTCACGTTTCACCTACTCTCCACTGTATTCTCATTACGCCTAATAAATCAGTGTTATAATGAAATGCAAATGAACAAGATGCTGTTTTACTAAAGGTTATAATAAACAAGTTATTACATGGCGATCCTGCCAAGTTAATTCAAAAAATTATAAAAAAAAAAAAAAAAAAACTTTATTCCAAAACTCAAAATGTTTTAAACTTATATGTATGTTAAAAATCGAATATCTTTTTCGAAACTATTTGGTGATCGAAAAGAGAAAATACAAACTATTGACAGTGCAAGAAAATAAAGTGACTAAAAGTGCAAACTCTAAACTTCTATAAAAAGAGTTTGAAAAAGATATACTTAAATTTTAAAATATAAAAAAAAAAAAAAAAAAACGAAAAAAAAAACAAAAAAAATTTATTTAATAATGAATTATGTTAAATTCTGTCTATATCAAAAAGAGACAGAGAGGCGGAACTGTACCAAAGTATAAGGGAAAAGAAAAGTCGGTGTCATTTATCTACCCTTGGAAACCTAACTTAAATCACCTCTCAATTATATTTAAAACAAACAAACGGTGTACATCGAAGTCAATTATCTACACAAGAGAAAAAAATAAGAAACTGAAAACCAATAATGAAAGAATAAACATTCTCAAAACCAGTTTTTATACAAAGTGTGGCTAAAGAAGCTACCACTCTCAGTTTATGCAGAGAAAAATTATCAAATGCAAGCACAAAGCAAATATGTAATTCAATACATACTCCGACTAACAAATTAAAATGTAACATGCAATCAAATAATGTACGGAAACTAGCTGTGAAAGCAACTATAATGAAGACCTGATGGAAACCTGAGGATAAGGCAATTCGAATACCTGAACACTTATGTATTATTACACGTTACTAACCTTTTTTATTTGATTTAATATCAAATATAACAAAAAAAAATTTTTCATTTACATACACATGTAGTTATTTTGTTATTAAAACTATATTTCACCTATTAAACCAAAATCGTAGATGCATATTGACCTATAATGTTATGGAGGCAAAGTTTGATGAAATATTATGCGAAATTGAAACATGCAAGTCGGAATTTAACAAATCTTATAAATGTTTGAATGTAAATAGGGTAATTACAAAAGAAACTATTGAAAAACATACACATGTACTAGCGGAAAATTATAACTTAATACGAAATTCAATTTTGTCTGGTTTTAATATTGTTAATGATGATCAAAAGCAATTCTTAATAAAAGAATTTAGTCAGTTGCGAGACTTACTTTTAAAAATTTTTTCAAAACACAACATTAATATTCAGATACCACCTACTATTGAGGTAGCAGTAAAAATAGAACAGAAAATTTCCTTTAGGGACGACAGTGAAAATTCAGACTCCAATTCTGAGTGTGATACAATAGAAAATATGCCTCAAACAAACATTGAATTTCTAGGTTTAGCTTCGAAGCTGCTCTCAGACTTCGATGGTAAGCATGAGAACCTTCGTAGCTTTGTAGACTCGTTAGAGCTGGTAGACTCAATAAAAGACACTCATGAGCAGGTAGCGGTCACCCTTATCAAAACAAAACTCAAAGGGACAGCCAGAAATATGATTAGCAATGAGTCCAGTATACAAGAAATAATCTCAAAATTAAACCGAAGTATAAAGAGTGAATCTGTAGAAGTTATTTCTGCGAGAATTATGAATGTAAAACAAAATAGCAAATCTGCAGTCACGTATACAAAAGAAATCGAAGACTTAACGAAAGCCTTAGAAAACGCCTACATATCCGATGGCCTGACATGTGATTTGGCCAATAAATATTCTACTCAAACTGCAGTGAAGGCAATAATTAAGAACTGTAACATTGAAAAGGTTAAAGTTATTATGGAAGCTGGTCAATTCCACAACATGAATGAAGCTGTTTGCAAGTTCATTAACAGTTGCACTGAGGTAACTGGTCAACAAAATACCATTTTGTATTTTAATCGCGATCGAACAAATATAAGATATAATAATAGAGGTGGCAGAAATCACTTGAGCCAAAACCGTAGATACAGCTCTAATAGTAATTATGCATCTCGAACCTTTAACAGCAGAGGTCGAGGCCGTGGTCAATACCGCAGTCGCGATTACAGAAACACAAATACAAATAATACCAGAAGCGTCAGAATCACCAATCAAAGAAGTGATTCGGAAAACTTCGAAGCACCTCTGAATACTCCCACCAATTAAATGTTCAAAATATATTCAACCTAAATCTTAATCTCAATAGCTACGTAACTTTACACACCATGTTTTCATATAAAAAGTCAGTTTTCATTATAGACACTGGTGCCGATATCTCCATTTTTAAGGTCAGTTCGGCTAACAATGAAATTGACATAGATCGCAATCGTAAGGTACAATTAAGCGGTATAGGTCAGAGAACAATCCAGTCTCTAGGAAGCGCGACTGCTTCCATTATAATTAATAATAGTAAAATGAACAATGAATTTCAAATAGTTAATGAACAGTTTCCAATACCAGCTGATGGTATATTAGGCCTGGACTTTATAAAAAAGTTCAACTGTGTTTTATCTTACGAGCATAATCAAGGTTGGTTAACCTTACGTCCGAAAGGCTTTGGTAAGAATTTGTGTATTCGTATATTCGACACACCTCCTCAAAGCAATTTAATTTTACCAGCAAGGTCAGCTGTTATTAGAAAAATAAACATTCACGCTGAAGAAGACTTTCTCGTTCCAAACCAAAATATATGTACATGATGGCGTGTTCATTGCAAACACCTTAGCAAGTGGAAAGAACCCATATGTCCAAATTATTAATACCACGGAAGATACGATTGTTTTGAAAAACCCCAAAATTAAAACAGAGAAAGTGTCTGATTATGAAGTTGTCACTAATGTACTTAATACATGTCGTAAAGACGAGCTTTTAAATAAATTGTCCAAAAATTTCCCAAAATTTGTAAAATCAAAATTATTAGATTTATGTACAAAATTTATCGACATATTTGCTTTGGAAACGGAAGCCATTAGTGCAAATAACTTCTATAAGCAAAAGCTGCACGTTAAAGACGACAACCCTGTGTTTATAAAAAACTACAGAATTCCACACTCTCAAAAAACGGAAATTAATAGACAAGTGGAAAAGCTTATCAAAGACGAAATTGTCGAACCATCAGTTTCAGAGTACAATAGCCCAATTTTGCTGGTGCCTAATAAGTCTCTACCAGGGCAAAGTGAAAAACGATGGCGTCTCGTAGTGGATTATAGGCAGGTTAACAAAAAATTAGTAGCAGACAAGTACCCTCTCCCACGCATCGACGACATACTAGATCAAATGGGAAGAGCTAAGTACTTTTCATGCCTCGATTTAATGTCTGGCTTCCACCAGATAGAGCTTAAAGAAGAGTCAAGAGATATTACATCGTTCTCCACTGAAAAGGGCTCATTTCGATTCAAGCGGCTACCTTATGGTCTAAAAGTGGCACCAAATTCTTTTCAAAGAATGATGTCGCTAGCTTTCGCAGGGCTTACCCCAGAACAAGCGTTCCTGTATATGGACGACTTGGTCGTAATTGGTTGCTCAGAAACACACATGCTACGAAATCTACAGGAAATTTTCTCAATATGCAAAAGGTATAACCTGAAACTAAACCCTGACAAATGTACATTCTTCAGTCATGAAGTCACCTTTTTAGGACATAAATGTACATCCAACGGTATCCTGCCTGATGACAGCAAATATAAAATTATTGAAAACTATCCAACCCCTACGAACAGCGACGAAGCAAAAAGATTCGTAGCCTTTTGTAATTACTACAGAAGATTTATTCCGAAATTTTCTGATTATTCGCGACATTTAACCAAATTATGTAAGAAAAATGTAACATTTTCGTGGACACAGGAATGCCAAAATGCATTCCTGTACCTGAAAAAGTCACTTTTAAGCCCACTAATTCTACAATACCCAAATTTTGGAAAGCAGTTTTGTATAACCACAGACGCAAGTAAGTATGCATGCGGTGCCGTTCTAAGCCAGGAATATAATGGCAAACAGCTACCAGTTGCTTATGCATCGAGAGCCTTCACAAAGGCAGAAAGTAACAAAGCTGTGATAGAACAAGAGCTAGCAGCAATTCACTGGGCTATCACATACTTCCGCCCTTACATTTATGGAACGAAATTTTTAGTGAAAACCGACCATAGGCCATTGTCCTATTTATTTTCAATGAAAAATCCATCTTCAAAATTGACAAGAATGAGATTAGATTTAGAAGAATATAATTTTGAAACAGAGTATATCAGGGGTAAAGAAAATTATGCTGCTGATGCCTTATCGCGCATAAATTTTAATCAAATTAAAGAAATTAGCAATACAAATCGAGAAATTTATCAAGTCACTACAAGGTCAAAATCAAAGAACTTATGTTATAACAAACCAGACATGCAAACAACAAATAAGGATATAAATAACCCAAGAGTATATGAAGCTTTAAATATTAATGAAATTAAAAAATGGACTTGCCTCAAATTTAAAGGTCCGCTGTGTCTCTTACAGCGTGCACGAAAAATTATCTGTAGCTTTGACACGCAAAAATATGTTATCAATGGAAAATTCGATTTAGATCAATTCTTTCCCAAGCTTCAGTTGGAGGCTAATAACAGAAATTTAAAGAAATTGCAAATGTCATTTAATGAAAAAATATTCGAAGAAATAGAAATAAAACATTTTAAAGAAAAGGGAAATGCGTTATTAAGTAATTTAAAAATTGCATTAACCCCTAAAGTAACACAAATTACAAATAATTTAGAAAAAATTGAAATACTTAAAAGGTACCACGACCACCCGTTGTTTGGTGGTCATATTGGAATTTCCAGAATGCTAAATAAACTCAAAAAAGAGTTCTACTGGAAAAATATGAGTTCTGATGTACGAAGTTACGTAAAAAAATGCGGAAAATGTCAAATGAACAAAAGTTTGCCAAAAACTAAAGAGCCAATGTGCCTCACATCAACACCAGCCAAGGCATTTGATATTGTACTTATAGATACAATAGGTCCTCTGCCTCGTTCAGAAAATGGCAATGAATATGCTATAACAATCGCATGCGACTTAACAAAATATTTGGTAGCAATCCCAATAAAAAATAAATACGCAACAACGATAGCACGAAGTATATTTGAAAAGTTTATCTTGATATATGGCCCAATGAGTAAAATAATAACCGACATGGGAACGGAATATAAAAATCTTGTTTTAAAAGAACTGTGCGATTTACTACATATTGAAAAAATAACATCGACAGCGTATCACCACCAAACTTTGGGAACGGTAGAGAGGAGCCATAGGACTTTCAACGAATATATTCGTTCGTATATATCTAACAGTAAAACTGACTGGGATGAGTGGCTACAATATTTCACATATTGCTACAACACAACTCCGAATTCTGTTCACGGCTACTGTCCCTTTGAGTTAATATTTGCCAAGAAACCAAATACATTAGATATACTTACAGATAATAAAATCGATCCCATTTACAATGTCGAAGCTTATGATAAAGAGGTGAAATATAAACTTCAGGTAGCGCACCAAAGAGCCAAAAAGTTATTAGGAGAGGCAAAAATTCGGCAAAAAGAAACGTATGATATTAAGCAGAATAGAAGTAATATAAAAGTAGGCGATATAGTTGTCCTGGAAAACAATGCTGGGCACAAGTTAGACAGTGTATACGTTGGTCCACCATATAAGGTCATAGCAATAGATACTAAAAATAACTGCACAATAAAAAATGAAAATAAGTCCATGGTAGTCCATAAAAACAGACTACGAAATTTTAAAACATGAAGTTATATTATCTAGACACAAGTACATGTGTCTGTAAACTCATAAGTTTTTAGAAATACATATGTACGTAAATACACAACCACACATACACACGCGCGTGTTCACTATACACTAAATACACATACTTAAAATTAAGATACTACACATAGGTATATATATGTACATATATCCACATTAGGCTCATAGTGTTATATGCATATACTAAAAGTTTAATCTGTCGTTAAAGAATTAATAGTTTTTCTGAATAAAGAATAATTCCTTAAAAATACATTATATGAAAAGACACTATATTTAAGTTATTGATTTAAAATAATGCTCTAACATGTAGAGCATTCTTTTTTGTATAAGGGAGGTGTAGTGTGTCTTAATGTTGTTGCACCCTAGCTTTAATGTTGAGAAACTTAAAGCTGAGCTCGATACATTATGGCAGCAGCTTAGCAACATTTTCTCACGTTTCACCTACTATCCACTGTATTCTCATTACGCCTAATAAATCAGTGTTATAATGAAATGCAAATGAACAAGATGCTGTTTTACTAAAGGTTATAATAAACAAGTTATTACAATATTAACAATTTGCAGTTGCCTAAATTTGTTTCTCAAATTATACTCGACCGATAACAAACAATTAAAAAAGAGATACCAGAGCCGAGCAAACGAACTAGATAAAATCTAAATATTTTTTTATTAAATGGATACTTGGGAAGGTATTCGCACAAGGCTATATGAGGAAAAATTGTTAGTAGAAAAATCATACAAGTGTATAAACCAAAATAGGGAAACAAAAAAGGAAACAATAGTTAAACATTTGACATTGATAAAAGATAGTTTTAATAGATTAGGTAATGAAATAAAAAATATATATAGTAAACTCAGACCTACACATCAGCAAGAAACAAAGCAAATCTTTTCGCAAGTCAGAGATAGATTAATTTCCTCACTATCAAGATACAATATAGATGTAACAGTGCCAACTTCATTTGAACACGATATTCAAATTGATTTTGACGACTTTTCACTAGAAGAGACCTCAAATATAGAGGAAGCCCATAAAGAAGTCATAAGTAAAGAAACTCAAACAAAGAAGGTAAGAATGGCACAAACGGTAGTAGAATTTATTAAAACCGCGTCATCGATCTTACCTGAGTTCGATGGCAAATCAGAAAATCTATCCAGTTTTCTGGATGCCCTTGATATCCTGGAACAAATCAAGGATAGTCACGAGGCTATCGCTGTATCCATGATTAAAACTAAACTCAAAGGAACAGCTAGAAACATTATAAGTACTGAATCTACCATTCAGGAAATAAAACAAAGACTGAAGTCAAAAGTTAAGGGTGAATCAGTCGAAGTTTTGTCGGCAAAGCTCCTGAACATCCAACAACGCAGTAAAACTGCAAATCAATACACTTCTGAGATTTAAAAGCTAACAAAATCATTGGAGACAGCATACATATCTGATGGACTAACACCTGAGTTAGCAACCAAGTATGCTACACAGTCAGCCGTAAAAGCTATGGGTAAAAACTGCTCCAATGATAAAGTAAAAACTATAATGCAGGCTGGAACGTTCACCACAATGAACGAAGCCATATCAAAATTCACTAACAGTTGCACAGAAGTAACTGGAAATCCAAATTCGCTGTTGCATATTCGCCAACAAAATCATTTCCTGGGTAACTTCCGCAGGAATTACCAAAACAATAGTTATAGAGGAAATCAAAGGCGTACATTTAACAATTACGGCAATAATAATAATAACAATAATAACCGATCAAATAACCAATAATACTAGAAATGTCCGAACTGCTACGCAGCAGGAAAACCAACAAACTCCACCTCAATAAATAAAAAATTATATGTTTTAAATTTACACCTAAATAGCTACATATCTTCCAAAACAACTCTAAATGATTCTATTTCAACCCTCCTAATCGATACAGGAGCGGATATCTCAATTATAAAAAAGGGTCAAATTGACGATCATGTCACTATTAACAATTCACAAAAAACAGACTTAAAAGGAATTGGCCAAGGCATAACAAGCACTATTGGCACGGTTAAAACAGATTTAAAATATGATTATCTATTGATTAAACACAAGTTTCATATAGTAGAGGACAATTTTCCAATTCCATGTGATGGAATACTGGGTTTAGATTTTATCAAAAAATATAATTGCATTTTAGATTACAACAAAGACGGAGACACTCTAATACTAAGACCGTATGATTACCCAGAAAACATAATAATTCAGATGACTAGTAACCCAACAATTAATAGTATTTCAATACCAGCAAGATCAGAAGTAGTAAGACAAATTAAAGTTAAAAATAATCAATATTCAGAATTACTAATTCCACAACAAGAATTGGCTGAAGGTATATTTATTGCAAATACCTTAGCAGATTCACACCAAACATTTATTAGAATTATAAATACAACAGATAAAAATGCAACATTCCATGAATTTAATATAAAGTAAAATTTAAATGATTATGCAATAATTAAAAATAATAAAATAGAAAATGAGTCCAACAATAAAGAAAAACTAGAAAGACTAAATAAAAACTTTCCACAATTTGCAAATAAATCACTTAATGAATTATGCACAGAGTTCATTGATATTTTTTCATTAGAATCGGAACCAATTACCACTAACAACTTTTACAAACAAAAACTTCATATGAAAGATAATAATCCAGTTTATGTTAAAAACTATAGAATACCAGAAGCTCATAAGAGTGAAATCAATAAACAAGTAAATAAATTAATTAACGACGATATAATAGAACCTTCAATCTCTGAATTTAACAGTCCAATTCTATTAGTACCCAAAAAATCACTCCCAAACAAAGAAGAAAAAAGATGGAGAATGGTTGTAGATTACAGACAAGTCAATAAAAAACTAACCGCAGATAAATTTCCGTTGCCGAGAATTGATGACATACTAGATCAACTAGGGAGAGCTAAATATTTTTCATGCTTAGACTTAATGTCAGGCTTTCATCAAATAGAACTTAGCCCAGAATCGAGAGATATCACGTCGTTTACGGCCGACAATGGCACGTACCGCTTTAAAAGATTACCGTATGGTCTTAAGGTAGCACCAAACTCATTTCAGAGAATGATGACATTAGCATTCTCAGGTTTAAAACCTTCACAAGCATTCCTATACATGGACGATTTAGTCGTACTAGGATGCTCCGAAAACCATATGATCAAAAATTTACGAGACGTTTTCGCAACTTGTAGAAAATATAATTTAAAATTACATCCAGATAAATGCATATTTTTCAACCAAGAAGTAACTTATCTTGGTCATAAATGCACAAGCAAAGGCATTTTGCCAGACCCCAGTAAATTTGAAACTTTTAAAAATTATCCAACCCCTAAAAATGCGGATGAGGCGAAACGCTTCGTCGCATTTTGCAACTATTACAGAAGATTTATCCCAAACTTCGCAGAATATTCTAGAATAATAACAAGGCTTTGCAAGAAAAATGTGGTTTTCAACTGGACGGAGGATTGTAAAAAATCCTTTGACTATTTGAAGGCTGCGTTAATAAGCCCTAATATCTTACAATACAGAGTATGAAGGCAAACAATTGCCAATTGCATATGCATCAAGATCATTTACAAAAGGAGAAGCAAATAAGGCAACAATTGAGAAAGAATTAGCGGCCATTCATTGGGCCATAACATATTTTAGACCATACGTTTATGGAAGAAAATGTTTAGTCAAAACAGACCATAGACCTTTAACATTCTTATTTTCAATGAAAAACCCCTCATCAAAATTAACTAGAATCAGACTAGATTTGGAAGAATATGACTTCGAGGTGGAGTATATAGCAGGAAAACAAAATTATGTAGCAGACGCACTGTCACGCATAGATATTAAAGATCTTAAAGAAATTTCAGTAGAAGCGTGTAAAATATTAAAAGTTACGACTAGATCGGAAACTAATAAAAATTATAATGATAATACAAATTCCAGTAGTAAAAATGAAGAAATAAAATGTCACAAAGAGAACCCAATAATTTATGAAGCGCTGAATAAATGTGAAGTAAAAAGACTAGTCCAGCTCGTTTTCGATCCTCCGAAATTATGTTTAAAAAAAGGAAAGAAAATTTGTAGTGAAATTAATATTAACTAGTAAGGAAGTCTAAGTTCGGGTGTAACCGAACATTAAATGCCTAGTAGTGATCTGTTTTGGTATCCTAATTTACTCAGGTCTATTTTAATACATACCTGAAAATTTGTTATAAAGGCAACTGATTGTTTTCGATAAAAACATTTCTATTGTAAGTGGGAAATTAAACTATCACTAAATAACAAAATATAAATAGCTTTCCCCATGTTCATGAAAGGTATGAAAATAGAAAAAATTAATAAAAAAAAGGCAGTAGGGTGTTAACTACTTGTCAGTATATTTTGCGTGTTTGCTATCCGATTTGCGTAATTTTTGGCAGGAGTATACTATATACTATTGGGAAGCATCTCACTAACTTTCATTTAAATACCTTCTTGAAATTTCAAGCAATTGCTTTTGAAAATAGCTGACCTTTTATGCTAAAAAGTGGGAGGCGCCACGCCTACTTCACCAAAATCCACAAAATTTTTATACAGTTCAGTTTTGCTTAAAAAGCTTGTTATGTGTGTAAAATCTTATTTATATAACTTATACAATTAAGGAAATATCGCGATTTTAATTATACGAAGAAATTTTTTAGAACTGTGTTCAAAAAGTGGGCGTGTCCGTTCACCAATTTTGTTTATTTTTACAGCAAAGAGTTAGCTTTATATGTTGAACAATTTCTCTAAATATCGCTTCAATAAGTCAATTTTTACCGGAGTTATGGCATGAAAAGTTTTTTGGAATAATCCCCCATTAAGGGGCGGGGCCACGCCCATTTTCCAAAAATTTTGTGCTTTCGACTTTCTTTGCCCACGAACACTTTAGAAGTGAAATAGAAATGATACACAAGTAGTTTCAGCAAAGTTATAGCATATTCAATATATCTATGATCCTTTTCAAAATCTTTCGTATAAAATTGGGCGTGGACCTAACCCGATTTAAATAATTTTTTTTCGAAATATTGCTTGTATTAATATAAATATGTGTGCTGAATTTTATTTTGCTATCTTGAGCGGTTTTTGATTTATGACTAATAATATTTCCAAATTTGACTTAATCAAAAGTGGGCGGTGCCACGCCCCTTTTTAAAAATTTCTTCAAAAATTAATTTTTTGCCTTAACGCTAAAGTGCACACCAAATTTTATCCTTATAGGTTTATTATGTACTGAATAACCACTCTTTTTGTATTTTCGAAAATATTATATATATAGAAAGTGGGCGTGGCTTTTAACCGATTTTGCCTATTTTCAATACCGTTCAGAGATATGTAAAAAGGAACCTGCATACAAAGTTTCATTGAGATATCTCAAGATTTACTCAAGTTATCGTGTTCACAGACGGACGGACGGACGGACATGGCTCAATCAATTTCTCTTCTCCTCCTGAACATTTTGATATATATAAGTCAATATCTATCTCGATTCGTTTATGCCGTTACATACTACCGTTAGGCCAATGAAGTTAATATACCTTGTGTGCGAAGCACTACTAGGTGGTGATGATAGTGTGTCCAATATGAATACATATCTACATACAAAATACGCAGCACGAGCGCCGTCTAAGTTACTTGGTCGCAAACGTAAACAAACTGCAACTAAGTAATTGCTGACGCTATGTATTTCTCTGCTGCGACACTTTCCCACGACCAAAGCGTTGAAGTAGCTTAGCGCTATACACATATGTGTGAGCGTGCGTTGGGCTTCATGCCTTATGTTAGGCTTAGCTATGTAAGAATTAGAGTAAATATGTATAATAAAATGTTTAGATTAATTTACTATAAATAAGCCTGAATTTCATAATAAAGAGAACATTATTAATTCGGCACTGAGCCACAAAACATTTTGCTTTTATTTGGTTCCCGTCACACTGTTAGGTGGAAGATCTACAATTGGTATGAAGAGACGTGTGTGCTTATAAAGTGTGAGGTGGAAGATTTCCAATTGGTATGAAGAGACGTGTGTGCTTATAAAGTGTGAGGTGGAAGATCTACAATTGGTATGAAGATACGTCTGTGATTAATTTTGCTATATTTGCTGATTTCGATTAATAAAATACAATTGATGAATGCGGCATTTCTTTTCCTTTACCATGTGTGCCTATAAAGTCTGAGGTGGAAGATCTACAAATGTATGAAGTGTCGCATTTGATTAATTTTAATATATTTGGTGATTTCGATTAATAAAATACAGTTGATAAATGCGGTGTTTCTTTTCTGTTAACGGGTGTGCTTATAAAGTCTGAGGTGGAAGATCTACAAATGTATGAAGTGTCGCCTTTGATTAATTTTAATATATTTGGTGATTTCGATTAATAAAATACAGTTGATAAATGCGGTGTTTCTTTTCTGTTAACGTGTGTGCTTATAAAGCGTGAGGTTGAAGATCTACAATTATTATGAAGAGCCGTCTTGATTAATTTTGTTATATTTGGTGATTTCGATAAATAAAATACAATTGATAAATGCGGTGTTTCTTTTCTGTTAACGTATGTGCTTATAAAGAGTGAGGTGGAAGATCTACAATTGGTATGAAGAGACGTATGTGATTAATTTTGCTATATTTGGTAATTTCGATTAATAAAATACAATTGATAAATACGGTGTTTCTTTTCTGTTAACGTGTGTGCTTATAAAGAGTGAGGTGGAAGATCTCCAATTGGTATGAAGAGACGTCTGTGATTAAATGTGCTATATTTGGTGATTTCGATTAATAAAATAAAATTGATGAATGCTGCATTTCTTTACCGTTACCATGTGTGCTTATAAAGTTTGAGGTGGAAGATCTACAAATGGTATGAATAGCCGTCTGTGATTAATTTAGCTAGATTTGGTGATATCGATGAATAAACTACAATTTATGAATGCGGCATTTCTTTTCTGTTAACGTGTGTGCTTATAAAGTGTGAGGTGGAAGATCTAAAAATGAAAGAAGTGTCGCCTTTGATTAATTTTAATATATTTGGTGATTTCGATTAATAAAATAATATTGATGAATGCGGCATTTCTTTACCGTTACCGTGTGTGCTTATAAAGTTTGAGGTGGAAGATCTACAAATGGTATGAATAGTCTTCTGTGATTAATTTTGCTAGATTTATTGATATCGATGAATAAACTACAATTTATGAATGCGGCATTTCTTTTCTGTTAACGTGTGTGCTTATAAAGTGTGAGGTGGAAGATCTACAATTGGTATGAAGAGACGTCTGTGATTAAATGTGCTATATTTGCTGATTTCGATTAATAAAATACAATTGATAAATGCGGCATTTCTTTTCTGTTAACGTGTGTGCTTATAAAGTGTGAGGTGGAAGATCTACAATTGGTATGAAGAGACGTGTGTGCTTATAAAGTGTGAGGTGGAAGATTTCCAGTTTTTATGAAGAGACGTGTGTGCTTATAAAGTGTGAGGTGGAAGATCTACAATTGGTATGAAGAGACGTCTGTGGTTAATTTTGCTATATTTGCTGATTTCGATTAATAAAATACAATTGATAAATGCGGTGTTTCTTTTCTGTTAACGTGTGTGCTTATAAAGTGTGAGGTGGAAGATCTACAATTGGTATGAAGAGCCGTCTGTGATTAATTTTGCTATATTTGGTGATTTCGATTAATAAAATAATATTGATGAATGCGGCATTTCTTTTCAAGGCGACACTCCATAACGGAAAAGAAATGCCGCATTCATCAATCTTATTTTTTGGTCGATACCACCAAATCTCTCACACTTTATAAGCACACATGGTAACGGAAAAGAAATGCCGCATTCATCAATTTTATTTTATTAATCGAAATCACCAAATATAGCAAAATTAATCACAGACGTCTCTTCATACCAAGTGGAGATCCTCCACCTCACACTTTATAAGCACACACGTAAACAGAAAAGAAACACCGCATTTATCAATTGTATTTTATTTATCGAAATCACCAAATATAGCAAAATTAATCACATACGTCTCTTCATACCAATTGTAGATCTTACACCTCACACCTTATAAGCACACACGTTAACAGAAAAGAAACACCGTATTTATCAATTGTATTTTATTAATCGAAATCACCAAAAATATATTAAATGTAATCAAAGGCGACACTTCATACCTTTGTAGATCTTCCACCTCAAACTTTATAAGCACACATGGTAACGGAAAAGAAATGCCGCATTTATCAATTGTATTTTATTAATCGAAATCACCAAATATAGCAAAATTAATCACAGACGGCTCTTCATACTAATTGTATATCTTCCACCTCACACTTTATAAGCACACACGTTAACAGAAAAGAAACACCGCATTTATCAATTGTATTTTATTAATCGAAATCAGCAAATATAGCAAAATTAATCTCTCCATACCAATTGTAGATCTTCCACCTCACACTTTATAAGCACACACGTCTCTTCATACCAATTGGAGATCTTCGACCTCACACTTTATAAGCACACCCGTTAACAGAAAAGAAACACCTTATTTATCAATTGTATTTTATTAATCGAAATCACCAAATATATTAAAATTAATCAAAGGCGACACTTCATACCAATTGTAGATCTTCCACCTCACACTTTATAAACACACACGTTAACAGAAAAGAAACACCGCATTTATCAATTGTATTTTATTAATCGAAATCACCAAATATATTAAAATTAATCAAAGGCGACACTTCATACATTTGTAGATCTTCCACCTCAAACTTTATAAGCACACATGGTAAAGGAAAAGAAATGCCGCATTTATCAATTGTATTTTATTAATCGAAATCACCAAATATAGAAAAATTAATCACAGACGGCTCTTCATACCAATTGTAGATCTACCTCCTCACACTTTATACCACACACGTTAACAGAAAAGAAACTCCGCATTTATCAATTGTATTTTATTAGTCGAAATCAGCAAATATAGCAAACTTAATCACAGACGTCTCTTCATACCAATTGTAGATCTTAAACCTCACAATTTATAAGCACACACGTCTCTTCATACCAATTGTAGATCTTCCACCTCACACTTTATAAGCACACACGTTAACAGAAAAGAAATGCCGCATTCATCAATTTTATTTTATTCATCGCTATCACCAAATATAGCACAATTAATCATAGACTACTCTTCAAACCATTTGTAGATCTTCCACCTCACACTTTATAAGCACACATGATAACGGAAAAGAAATGCCGCATTCATAGATTTTATTTTATTCATCGATATCACCAAATATAGCACAATTAATCACAGACGGCTCTCTATACCATTTGTAGATCTTCCACCTCAGACTTTATACACACACAATGTAACGGAAAAGAAATGCCGCATTTATCAATTGTATTTTATTCATCGATATCACCAAATATAGCACAATTAATCAAAGGCGACACTCCATACATTTGTAGATCTTCCACCTCAAACTTTATAAGCACACATGGTAACGGAAAAGAAATGCCCCATTTATCAATTGTATTTTATTAATCGAAATCACCAAATATAGCAAAATTAATCACAGACGGCTCTTCATACCAATTGTAGATCTACCTCCTCACACTTTATACCACACACGTTAACAGAAAAGAAACACCGCATTTCTCAATTGTATTTTATTATTCGAAATCAGCAAATATAGCAAAATTAATCACAGACGTCTCTTCATACCAATTGTAGATCTTCCACCTCCCACTTTATAAGCACACACGTTCCTTCATACCAATTGTAGATCTTCCACCTCACACTTTATAAGCACACACGTCCCTTCATACCAATTGTAGATCTTCCACCTCACACTTTATAAGCACACACGTCCCTTCATACCAATTGTAGATCTTCCACCTCAAACTTTATAAGCACAAATTGTAACAGAAAAGAAATGCCGCATTCATCAATTTTATTTTTTTGGTCGATACCACCAAATCTAGCAAAATTAATCACAGACGGCTCTCTATACCATTTGTAGATCTTCCACCTCACACTTTATAAGTACACCCGTTAACAGAAAAGAAACACCGTATTTATCAATTGTATTTTATTAATCGAAATCACCAAATATAGCAAAATTAATCACAGACGGCTCTTCATACCAATTGTAGATCTACCTCCTCACACTTTATACCACACACGTTAACAGAAAAGAAACACCGCATTTATCAATTGTATTTTATTAATCGAAATCAGCAAATATAGCAAAATTAATCACAGACGTCTCTTCATACCAATTGTAGATCTTACACTTCACAATTTATAAGCACACACGTCTCTTCATACCAATTGTAGATCTTCCACCTCACACTTTATAAGCACACACGTTAACAGAAAAGAAACACCGCATTTATCAATTGTATTTTATTTATCGAAATCACCAAATATAGCAAAATTAATCACATACGTCTCTTCATATCAATTGTAGATCTTCCACCTCACACTTTATAAGCACACACGTTAACAGAAAAGAAACACCGTATTTATCAATTGTATTTGATTAATCGAAATTACCAAATTTATTTAAATTAATCAAAGGCGACACTTCATACATTTGTAGATCTTCCACCTCAAACTTTATAAGCACAAATTGTAACAGAAAAGAAATGCCGCATTTATCAATTGTATTTTATTAATCGAAATCACCAAATATAGCAAAATTAATCACATACGTCTCTTCATACCAATTGTAGATCTTCAACCTCACACTTTATAAGCACACACGTTAACAGAAAAGAAACACCGCATTTATCAATTGTATTTTATTAATCGAAATCACCAAATATAGCAAAATTAATCACATACGTCTCTTCATACCAATTGTAGATCTTCCACCTCACACTTTATAAGCACACACGTTAACAGAAAAGAAACACCGTATTTATCAACTGTATTTTATTAATCGAAATCACCAAATATTATAAAATTAATCAAAGGCGACACTTCATACATTTGTAGATCTTCCACCTCAAACTTTATAAGCACACATGGTAACGGAAAAGAAATGCCGTTCATACCAATTGGAAATCTTCCACCTCACACTTTATAAGCACACACGTCTCTTCATACCAATTGTAGATCTTCCACCTCACACTTTATAAGCACACACGTTAACAGAGAAGAAATGCCGCATTCATCAATTTTATTTTATTCATCGCTATCACCAAATATAGCACAATTAATCATAGACTACTCTTCAAACCATTTGTAGATCTTCCACCTCACACTTTATAAGCACACATGATAACGAAAAAGAAATGCCGCATTCATAAATTTTCTTTTATTCATCGATATCACCAAATATAGCACAATTTCTCACAGACGGCTCTCTATACCATTTGTAGATCTTCCACCTCACACTTTATAAGCACACACGATAACAGAGGAGAAATGCCGCATTCATCAATTTTATTTTATTCATCGCTATCACCAAATATAGCACTATTTAATCATAGACTACTCTTCAAACCATTTGTAGATCTTCCACCTCACACTTTATACACACACAATGTAACGGAAAAGAAATGCCGCATTCATCAATTGTATTTTATTCATCGATATCACCAAATATAGCACAATTAATCACAGACGTCTCTTCATACCAAGTGGAGATCCTCCACCTCACACTTTATAAGCACACACGTTAACAGAAAAGAAACACCGCATTTATCAATTGTATTTTATTTATCGAAATCACCAAATATAGCAAAATTAATCACATACGTCTCTTCATACCAATTGTAGATCTTACACCTCACACTTTATAAGCACACACGTTAACAGAAAAGAAACACCGTATTTATCAATTGTATTTTATTAATCGAAATCACCAAAAATATATTAAATGTAATCAAAGGCGACACTTCATACCTTTGTAGATCTTCCACCTCTAACTTTATAAGCACACATGGTAACGGAAAAGAAATGCCGATTTTTCAATTGTATTTTATTAATCGAAATCACCAAATATAGCAAAATTAATCACAGACGGCTCTTCATACTAATTGTATATCTTCCACCTCACACATTATAAGCACACACGTTAACAGAAAAGAAACACCGCATTTATCAATTGTATTTTATTAATCGAAATCACCAAATATATTAAAATTAATCAAAGGCGACACTTCATACCAATTTTAGATCTTCCACCTCACACTTTATAAGCACACACGTTAACAGAAAAGCAACACCGCATTTATCAATTGTATTTTATTAATCGAAATCACCAAATATATTAAAATTAATCAAAGGCGACACTTCATACATTTGTAGATCTTCCACCTCAAACTTTATAAGCACACATGGTAACGGAAAAGAAATGCCGCATTTATCAATTGTATTTTATTAATCGAAATCACCAAATATAGCAAAATTAATCACAGACGGCTCTTCATACCAATTGTAGATCTACCTCCTGACACTTTATACCACACACGTTAACAGAAAAGAAACACCGCATTTATCAATTGTATTTTATTAATCGAAATCAGCAAATATAGCAAAATTAATCACAGACGTCTCGTCATACCAATTGTAGATCTTACACCTCACAATTTATAAGCACACACGTCTCTTCATACCAATTGTAGATCTTCCACCTCACACTTTATAAGCACACACGTTAACAGAAAAGAAATGCCGCATTCATCAATTTTATTTTATTCATCGCTATCACCAAATATAGCACAATTAATCATAGACTACTCTTCAAACCATTTGTAGATCTTCCACCTCACACTTTATAAGCACACATGATAACGGAAAAGAAATGCCGCATTCATAAATTTTATTTTATTCATCGATATCACCAAATATAGCACAATTAATCAAAGGCGACACTCCATACATTTGTAGATCTTCCACCTCAAACTTTATAAGCACAAATTGTAACGGAAAAGAAATGCCGCATTTATCAATTGTATTTTATTCATCGATATCACCAAATATAGCACAATTAATCAAAGGCGACACTCCATACATTTGTAGATCTTCCACCTCAAACTTTATAAGCACAAATTGTAACGGAAAAGAAATGCCGCATTTATCAATTGTATTTTATTCATCGATATCACCAAATATAGCACAATTAATCAAAGGCAACACTCCATACATTTGTAGATCTTCCACCTCAAACTTTATAAGCACAAATTGTAACAGAAAAGAAATGCCGCATTCATCAATTTTATTTTTTTGGTCGATACCACCAAATCTAGCAAAATTAATCACAGACGGCTCTCTATACCATTTGTAGATCTTCCACCTCACACTTTATAAGTAAACCCGTTAACAGAAAAGAAACACCGTATTTATCAATTGTATTTTATTAATCGAAATCACCAAATATAGCAAAATTAATCACAGACGGCTCTTCATACCAATTGTAGATCTACCTCCTCACACTTTATACCACACACGTTAACAGAAAAGAAACACCGCATTTCTCAATTGTATTTTATTAATCGAAATCAGCAAATATAGCAAAATTAATCACAGACGTCTCTTCATACCAATTGTAGATCTTCCACCTCACACTTTATAAGCACACACGTTAACAGAAAAGAAACACCGCATTTATCAATTGTATTTTATTAATCGAAATCACCAAATATAGCAAAATTAATCACATACGTCTCTTCATATCAATTGTAGATCTTCCACCTCACACTTTATAAGCACACACGTTAACAGAAAAGAAACACCGCATTTATCAATTGTATTTTATTAATCGAAATCACCAAATATAGCAAAATTAATCACAGACGGCTCTTCATACCAATTGTAGATCTACCTCCTCACACTTTATACCACACACGTTAACAGAAAAGAAACACCGCATTTCTCAATTGTATTTTATTAATCGAAATCAGCAAATATAGCAAAATTAATCACAGACGTCTCTTCATACCAATTGTAGATCTTCCACCTCACACTTTATAAGCACACACGTCTCTTCATACCAATTGTAGATCTTCCACCTCACACTTTATAAGCACACACGTCTCTTCATACCAATTGTAGATCTTCCACCTTACACTTTATAAGCACACACGTTAACAGAAAAGAAATGCCGCATTCATCAATTTTATTTTATTCATCGCTATCACCAAATATAGCACAATTAATCATAGACTACTCTTCAAACCATTTGTAGATCTTCCACCTCACACTTTATAAGCACACATGATAACGGAAAAGAAATGCCGCATTCATAAATTTTATTTTATTCATCGATATCACCAAATATAGCACAATTAATCAAAGGCGACACTCCATACATTTGTAGATCTTCCACCTCAAACTTTATAAGCACAAATTGTAACAGAAAAGAAATGCCGCATTCATCAATTTTATTTTTTTGGTCGATACCACCAAATCTAGCAAAATTAATCACAGACGGCTCTCTATACCATTTGTAGATCTTCCACCTCACACTTTATAAGTAAACCCGTTAACAGAAAAGAAACACCGTATTTATCAATTGTATTTTATTAATCGAAATCACCAAATATAGCAAAATTAATCACAGACGGCTCTTCATACCAATTGTAGATCTACCTCCTCACACTTTATACCACACACGTTAACAGAAAAGAAACACCGCATTTCTCAATTGTATTTTATTAATCGAAATCAGCAAATATAGCAAAATTAATCACAGACGTCTCTTCATACCAATTGTAGATCTTCCACCTCACACTTTATAAGCACACACGTTAACAGAAAAGAAACACCGCATTTATCAATTGTATTTTATTAATCGAAATCACCAAATATAGCAAAATTAATCACAGACGTCTCTTCATACCAATTGTAGATCTTCCACCTCACACTTTATAAGCACACACGTCTCTTCATACCAATTGTAGATCTTCCACCTCACACTTTATAAGCACACACGTTAACAGAAAAGAAACACCGCATTTATCAATTGTATTTTATTAATCGAAATCACCAAATATAGCAAAATTAATCACAGACGGCTCTTCATACCAATTGTAGATCTACCTCCTCACACTTTATACCACACACGTTAACAGAAAAGAAACACCGCATTTCTCAATTGTATTTTATTAATCGAAATCAGCAAATATAGCAAAATTAATCACAGACGTCTCTTCATACCAATTGTAGATCTTCCACCTCACACTTTATAAGCACACACGTCTCTTCATACCAATTGTAGATCTTCCACCTCACACTTTATAAGCACACACGTTAACAGAAAAGCAACACCGCATTTATCAATTGTATTTTATTAATCGAAATCACCAAATATATTAAAATTAATCAAAGGCGACACTTCATACATTTGTAGATCTTCCACCTCAAACTTTATAAGCACACATGGTAACGGAAAAGAAATGCCGCATTTATCAATTGTATTTTATTAATCGAAATCACCAAATATAGCAAAATTAATCACAGACGGCTCTTCATACCAATTGTAGATCTACCTCCTGACACTTTATACCACACACGTTAACAGAAAAGAAACACCGCATTTATCAATTGTATTTTATTAATCGAAATCAGCAAATATAGCAAAATTAATCACAGACGTCTCGTCATACCAATTGTAGATCTTACACCTCACAATTTATAAGCACACACGTCTCTTCATACCAATTGTAGATCTTCCACCTTACACTTTATAAGCACACACGTTAACAGAAAAGAAATGCCGCATTCATCAATTTTATTTTATTCATCGCTATCACCAAATATAGCACAATTAATCATAGACTACTCTTCAAACCATTTGTAGATCTTCCACCTCACACTTTATAAGCACACATGATAACGGAAAAGAAATGCCGCATTCATAAATTTTATTTTATTCATCGATATCACCAAATATAGCACAATTAATCAAAGGCGACACTCCATACATTTGTAGATCTTCCACCTCAAACTTTATAAGCACAAATTGTAACGGAAAAGAAATGCCGCATTTATCAATTGTATTTTATTCATCGATATCACCAAATATAGCACAATTAATCAAAGGCGACACTCCATACATTTGTAGATCTTCCACCTCAAACTTTATAAGCACAAATTGTAACGGAAAAGAAATGCCGCATTTATCAATTGTATTTTATTCATCGATATCACCAAATATAGCACAATTAATCAAAGGCAACACTCCATACATTTGTAGATCTTCCACCTCAAACTTTATAAGCACAAATTGTAACAGAAAAGAAATGCCGCATTCATCAATTTTATTTTTTTGGTCGATACCACCAAATCTAGCAAAATTAATCACAGACGGCTCTCTATACCATTTGTAGATCTTCCACCTCACACTTTATAAGTAAACCCGTTAACAGAAAAGAAACACCGTATTTATCAATTGTATTTTATTAATCGAAATCACCAAATATAGCAAAATTAATCACAGACGGCTCTTCATACCAATTGTAGATCTACCTCCTCACACTTTATACCACACACGTTAACAGAAAAGAAACACCGCATTTCTCAATTGTATTTTATTAATCGAAATCAGCAAATATAGCAAAATTAATCACAGACGTCTCTTCATACCAATTGTAGATCTTCCACCTCACACTTTATAAGCACACACGTTAACAGAAAAGAAACACCGCATTTATCAATTGTATTTTATTAATCGAAATCACCAAATATAGCAAAATTAATCACATACGTCTCTTCATATCAATTGTAGATCTTCCACCTCACACTTTATAAGCACACACGTTAACAGAAAAGAAACACCGTATTTATCAATTGTATTTGATTAATCGAAATTACCAAATTTATTAAAATTAATCAAAGGCGACACTTCATACATTTGTAGATCTTCCACCTCAAACTTTATAAGCACAAATTGTAACAGAAAACAAATGCCGCATTTATCAATTGTATTTTATTAATCGAAATCACCAAATATAGCAAAATTAATCAGATACGTCTCTTCATACCAATTGTACATCTTCAACCTCACACTTTATAAGCACACACGTTAACAGAAAAGAAACACCGCATTTATCAATTGTATTTTATTAATCGAAATCACCAAATATAGCAAAATTAATCACATACGTCTCTTCATACCAATTGTAGATCTTCCACCTCACACTTTATAAGCACACACGTTAACAGAAAAGAAACACCGTATTTATCAACTGTATTTTATTAATCGAAATCACCAAATATATTAAAATTAATCAAAGGCGACACTTCATACATTTGTAGATCTTCCACCTCAAACTTTATAAGCACACATGGTAACGGAAAAGAAATGCCGTTCATACCAATTCGAAATCTTCCACCTCACACTTTATAAGCACACACGTCTCTTCATACCAATTGTAGATCTTCCACCTCACACTTTATAAGCACACACGTTAACAGAGAAGAAACACCGCATTTATCAATTGTATTTTATTAATCGAAATCAGCAAATATAGCAAAATTAATCTCTCCATACCAATTGTAGATCTTCCACCTCACACTTTATAAGCACACACGTCTCTTCATACCAATTGGAGATCTTCGACCTCACACTTTATAAGCACACACGTTAACAGAAAAGAAACACCGCATTTATCAATTGTATTTTATTAATCGAAATCACCAAATATATTAAAATTAATCAAAGGCGACACTTCATACATTTGTAGATCTTCCACCTCACACTTTATAAGCACACACGTTAACAGAAAAGAAACACCGCATTTATCAATTGTATTTTATTAATCGAAATCACCAAATATATTAAAATTAATCAAAGGCGACACTTCATACATTTGTAGATCTTCCACCTCAAACTTTATAAGCACACATGGTAACGGAAAAGAAATGCCGTTCATACCAATTCGAAATCTTCCACCTCACACTTTATAAGCACACACGTCTCTTCATACCAATTGTAGATCTTCCACCTCACACTTTATAAGCACACACGTTAACAGAGAAGAAACACCGCATTTATCAATTGTATTTTATTAATCGAAATCAGCAAATATAGCAAAATTAATCTCTCCATACCAATTGTAGATCTTCCACCTCACACTTTATAAGCACACACGTCTCTTCATACCAATTGGAGATCTTCGACCTCACACTTTATAAGCACACACGTTAACAGAAAAGAAACACCGCATTTATCAATTGTATTTTATTAATCGAAATCACCAAATATAGCAAAATTAATCACAGACGGCTCTTCATACCAATTGTAGATCTACCTCCTGACACTTTATACCACACACGTTAACAGAAAAGAAACACCGCATTTATCAATTGTATTTTATTAATCGAAATCAGCAAATATAGCAAAATTAATCACAGACGTCTCTTCATACCAATTGTAGATCTTACACCTCACAATTTATAAGCACACACGTCTCTTCATACCAATTGTAGATCTTCCACCTCACACTTTATAAGCACACACGTTAACAGAAAAAAAATGCCGCATTCATCAATTTTATTTTATTCATCGCTATCACCAAATATAGCACAATTAATCATAGACTACTCTTCAAACCATTTGTAGATCTTCCACCTCACACTTTATAAGCACACATGATAACGGAAAAGAAATGCCGCATTCATAAATTTTATTTTATTCATCGATATCACCAAATATAGCACAATTAATCAAAGGCGACACTCCATACATTTGTAGATCTTCCACCTCAAACTTTATAAGCACAAATTGTAACGGAAAAGAAATGCCGCATTTATCAATTGTATTTTATTCATCGATATCACCAAATATAGCACAATTAATCAAAGGCGACACTCCATACATTTGTAGATCTTCCACCTCAAACTTTATAAGCACAAATTGTAACGGAAAAGAAATGCCGCATTTATCAATTGTATTTTATTCATCGATATCACCAAATATAGCACAATTAATCAAAGGCGACACTCCATACATTTGTAGATCTTCCACCTCAAACTTTATAAGCACAAATTGTATCAGAAAAGAAATGCCGCATTCATCAATTTTATTTTTTTGGTCGATACCACCAAATCTAGCAAAATTAATCACAGACGGCTCTCTATACCATTTGTAGATCTTCCACCTCACACTTTATAAGTAAACCCGTTAACAGAAAAGAAACACCGTATTTATCAATTGTATTTTATTAATCGAAATCACCAAATATAGCAAAATTAATCACAGACGGCTCTTCATACCAATTGTAGATCTACCTCCTCACACTTTATACCACACACGTTAACAGAAAAGAAACACCGCATTTCTCAATTGTATTTTATTAATCGAAATCAGCAAATATAACAAAATTAATCACAGACGTCTCTTCATACCAATTGTAGATCTTCCACCTCACACTTTATAAGCACACACGTCTCTCATACCAATTGTAGATCTTCCACCTCACACTTTATAAGCACACACGTTAACAGAAAAGAAACACCGCATTTATCAATTGTATTTTATTAATCGAAATCACCAAATATAGCAAAATTAATCACATACGTCTCTTCATATCAATTGTAGATCTTCCACCTCACACTTTATAAGCACACACGTTAACAGAAAAGAAACACCGTATTTATCAATTGTATTTGATTAATCGAAATTACCAAATTTATTAAAATTAATCAAAGGCGACACTTCATACATTTGTAGATCTTCCACCTCAAACTTTATAAGCACAAATTGTAACAGAAAACAAATGCCGCATTTATCAATTGTATTTTATTAATCGAAATCACCAAATATAGCAAAATTAATCAGATACGTCTCTTCATACCAATTGTACATCTTCAACCTCACACTTTATAAGCACACACGTTAACAGAAAAGAAACACCGCATTTATCAATTGTATTTTATTAATCGAAATCACCAAATATAGCAAAATTAATCACATACGTCTCTTCATATCAATTGTAGATCTTCCACCTCACACTTTATAAGCACACACGTTAACAGAAAAGAAACACCGTATTTATCAACTGTATTTTATTAATCGAAATCACCAAATATATTAAAATTAATCAAAGGCGACACTTCATACATTTGTAGATCTTCCACCTCAAACTTTATAAGCACACATGGTAACGGAAAAGAAACACCGCATTTATCAATTGTATTTTATTAATCGAAATCACCAAATATAGCAAAATTAATCACAGACGGCTCTTCATACCAATTGTAGATCTACCTCCTCACACTTTATACCACACACGTTAACAGAAAAGAAACACCGCATTTCTCAATTGTATTTTATTAATCGAAATCAGCAAATATAACAAAATTAATCACAGACGTCTCTTCATACCAATTGTAGATCTTCCACCTCACACTTTATAAGCACACACGTCTCTCATACCAATTGTAGATCTTCCACCTCACACTTTATAAGCACACACGTTAACAGAAAAGAAACACCGCATTTATCAATTGTATTTTATTAATCGAAATCACCAAATATAGCAAAATTAATCACATACGTCTCTTCATATCAATTGTAGATCTTCCACCTCACACTTTATAAGCACACACGTTAACAGAAAAGAAACACCGTATTTATCAACTGTATTTTATTAATCGAAATCACCAAATATATTAAAATTAATCAAAGGCGACACTTCATACATTTGTAGATCTTCCACCTCAAACTTTATAAGCACACATGGTAACGGAAAAGAAACACCGCATTTATCAATTGTATTTTATTAATCGAAATCACCAAATATAGCAAAATTAATCACAGACGGCTCTTCATACCAATTGTAGATCTACCTCCTCACACTTTATACCACACACGTTAACAGAAAAGAAACACCGCATTTCTCAATTGTATTTTATTAATCGAAATCAGCAAATATAACAAAATTAATCACAGACGTCTCTTCATACCAATTCGAAATCTTCCACCTCACACTTTATAAGCACACACGTCTCTTCATACCAATTGTAGATCTTCCACCTCACACTTTATAAGCACACACGTTAACAGAGAAGAAACACCGCATTTATCAATTGTATTTTATTAATCGAAATCAGCAAATATAGCAAAATTAATCTCTCCATACCAATTGTAGATCTTCCACCTCACACTTTATAAGCACACACGTCTCTTCATACCAATTGGAGATCTTCGACCTCACACTTTATAAGCACACCCGTTAACAGAAAAGAAACACCGTATTTATCAATTGTATTTTATTAATCGAAATCACCAAATATATTAAAATTAATCAAAGGCGACACTTCATACCAATTGTAGATCTTCCACCTCACACTTTATAAGCACACATGGTAACGGAAAAGAAATGCCGTTCATACCAATTCGAAATCTTCCACCTCACACTTTATAAGCACACACGTCTCTTCATACCAATTGTAGATCTTCCACCTCACACTTTATAAGCACACACGTTAACAGAGAAGAAACACCGCATTTATCAATTGTATTTTATTAATCGAAATCAGCAAATATAGCAAAATTAATCTCTCCATACCAATTGTAGATCTTCCACCTCACACTTTATAAGCACACACGTCTCTTCATACCAATTGGAGATCTTCGACCTCACACTTTATAAGCACACCCGTTAACAGAAAAGAAACACCGTATTTATCAATTGTATTTTATTAATCGAAATCACCAAATATATTAAAATTAATCAAAGACGACACTTCATACCAATTGTAGATCTTCCACCTCACACTTTATAAGTAAACCCGTTAACAGAAAAGAAACACCGTATTTATCAATTGTATTTTATTAATCGAAATCACCAAATATAGCAAAATTAATCACAGACGGCTCTTCATACCAATTGTAGATCTACTTCCTCACACTTTATACCACACACGTTAACAGAAAAGAAACACCGCATTTCTCAATTGTATTTTATTAATCGAAATCAGCAAATATAGCAAAATTAATCACAGACGTCTCTTCATACCAATTGTAGATCTTCCACCTCACACTTTATAAGCACACACGTCTCTTCATACCAATTGTAGATCTTCCACCTCACACTTTATAAGCACACACGTTAACAGAAAAGAAACACCGCATTTATCAATTGTATTTTATTAATCGAAATCACCAAATATAGCAAAATTAATCACAGACGGCTCTTCATACCAATTGTAGATCTACTTCCTCACACTTTATACCACACACGTTAACAGAAAAGAAACACCGCATTTCTCAATTGTATTTTATTAATCGAAATCAGCAAATATAGCAAAATTAATCACAGACGTCTCTTCATACCAATTGTAGATCTTCCACCTCACACTTTATAAGCACACACGTCTCTTCATATCAATTGTAGATCTTCCACCTCACACTTTATAAGCACACACGTTAACAGAAAAGGAACACCGTATTTATCAATTGTATTTGATTAATCGAAATTACCAAATTTATTAAAATTAATCAAAGGCGACACTACATACATTTGTAGATCTTCCACCTCAAACTTTATAAGCACAAATTGTAACAGAAAACAAATGCCGCATTTATCAATTGTATTTTATTAATCGAAATCACCAAATATAGCAAAATTAATCAGATACGTCTCTTCATACCAATTGTACATCTTCAACCTCACACTTTATAAGCACACACGTTAACAGAAAAGAAATGCCGCATTCATCAATTTTATTTTATTCATCGCTATCACCAAATATAGCACAATTAATCATAGACTACTCTTCAAACCATTTGTAGATCTTCCACCTCACACTTTATAAGCACACATGATAACGGAAAAGAAATGCCGCATTCATAAATTTTATTTTATTCATCGATATCACCAAATATAGCACAATTAATCAAAGGCGACACTCCATACATTTGTAGATCTTCCACCTCAAACTTTATAAGCACAAATTGTAACGGAAAAGAAATGCCGCATTTATCAATTGTATTTTATTCATCGATATCACCAAATATAGCACAATTAATCAAAGGCGACACTCCATACATTTGTAGATCTTCCACCTCAAACTTTATAAGCACAAATTGTATCAGAAAAGAAATGCCGCATTCATCAATTTTATTTTTTTGGTCGATACCACCAAATCTAGCAAAATTAATCACAGACGGCTCTCTATACCATTTGTAGATCTTCCACCTCACACTTTATAAGTAAACCCGTTAACAGAAAAGAAACACCGTATTTATCAATTGTATTTTATTAATCGAAATCACCAAATATAGCAAAATTAATCACAGACGGCTCTTCATACCAATTGTAGATCTACCTCCTCACACTTTATACCACACACGTTAACAGAAAAGAAACACCGCATTTCTCAATTGTATTTTATTAATCGAAATCAGCAAATATAACAAAATTAATCACAGACGTCTCTTCATACCAATTGTAGATCTTCCACCTCACACTTTATAAGCACACACGTCTCTCATACCAATTGTAGATCTTCCACCTCACACTTTATAAGCACACACGTTAACAGAAAAGAAACACCGCATTTATCAATTGTATTTTATTAATCGAAATCACCAAATATAGCAAAATTAATCACATACGTCTCTTCATATCAATTGTAGATCTTCCACCTCACACTTTATAAGCACACACGTTAACAGAAAAGAAACACCGTATTTATCAATTGTATTTGATTAATCGAAATTACCAAATTTATTAAAATTAATCAAAGGCGACACTTCATACATTTGTAGATCTTCCACCTCAAACTTTATAAGCACAAATTGTAACAGAAAACAAATGCCGCATTTATCAATTGTATTTTATTAATCGAAATCACCAAATATAGCAAAATTAATCAGATACGTCTCTTCATACCAATTGTACATCTTCAACCTCACACTTTATAAGCACACACGTTAACAGAAAAGAAACACCGCATTTATCAATTGTATTTTATTAATCGAAATCACCAAATATAGCAAAATTAATCACATACGTCTCTTCATATCAATTGTAGATCTTCCACCTCACACTTTATAAGCACACACGTTAACAGAAAAGAAACACCGTATTTATCAACTGTATTTTATTAATCGAAATCACCAAATATATTAAAATTAATCAAAGGCGACACTTCATACATTTGTAGATCTTCCACCTCAAACTTTATAAGCACACATGGTAACGGAAAAGAAACACCGCATTTATCAATTGTATTTTATTAATCGAAATCACCAAATATAGCAAAATTAATCACAGACGGCTCTTCATACCAATTGTAGATCTACCTCCTCACACTTTATACCACACACGTTAACAGAAAAGAAACACCGCATTTCTCAATTGTATTTTATTAATCGAAATCAGCAAATATAACAAAATTAATCACAGACGTCTCTTCATACCAATTGTAGATCTTCCACCTCACACTTTATAAGCACACACGTCTCTCATACCAATTGTAGATCTTCCACCTCACACTTTATAAGCACACACGTTAACAGAAAAGAAACACCGCATTTATCAATTGTATTTTATTAATCGAAATCACCAAATATAGCAAAATTAATCACATACGTCTCTTCATATCAATTGTAGATCTTCCACCTCACACTTTATAAGCACACACGTTAACAGAAAAGAAACACCGTATTTATCAACTGTATTTTATTAATCGAAATCACCAAATATATTAAAATTAATCAAAGGCGACACTTCATACATTTGTAGATCTTCCACCTCAAACTTTATAAGCACACATGGTAACGGAAAAGAAACACCGCATTTATCAATTGTATTTTATTAATCGAAATCACCAAATATAGCAAAATTAATCACAGACGGCTCTTCATACCAATTGTAGATCTACCTCCTCACACTTTATACCACACACGTTAACAGAAAAGAAACACCGCATTTCTCAATTGTATTTTATTAATCGAAATCAGCAAATATAACAAAATTAATCACAGACGTCTCTTCATACCAATTCGAAATCTTCCACCTCACACTTTATAAGCACACACGTCTCTTCATACCAATTGTAGATCTTCCACCTCACACTTTATAAGCACACACGTTAACAGAGAAGAAACACCGCATTTATCAATTGTATTTTATTAATCGAAATCAGCAAATATAGCAAAATTAATCTCTCCATACCAATTGTAGATCTTCCACCTCACACTTTATAAGCACACACGTCTCTTCATACCAATTGGAGATCTTCGACCTCACACTTTATAAGCACACCCGTTAACAGAAAAGAAACACCGTATTTATCAATTGTATTTTATTAATCGAAATCACCAAATATATTAAAATTAATCAAAGGCGACACTTCATACCAATTGTAGATCTTCCACCTCACACTTTATAAGCACACATGGTAACGGAAAAGAAATGCCGTTCATACCAATTCGAAATCTTCCACCTCACACTTTATAAGCACACACGTCTCTTCATACCAATTGTAGATCTTCCACCTCACACTTTATAAGCACACACGTTAACAGAGAAGAAACACCGCATTTATCAATTGTATTTTATTAATCGAAATCAGCAAATATAGCAAAATTAATCTCTCCATACCAATTGTAGATCTTCCACCTCACACTTTATAAGCACACACGTCTCTTCATACCAATTGGAGATCTTCGACCTCACACTTTATAAGCACACCCGTTAACAGAAAAGAAACACCGTATTTATCAATTGTATTTTATTAATCGAAATCACCAAATATATTAAAATTAATCAAAGACGACACTTCATACCAATTGTAGATCTTCCACCTCACACTTTATAAGTAAACCCGTTAACAGAAAAGAAACACCGTATTTATCAATTGTATTTTATTAATCGAAATCACCAAATATAGCAAAATTAATCACAGACGGCTCTTCATACCAATTGTAGATCTACTTCCTCACACTTTATACCACACACGTTAACAGAAAAGAAACACCGCATTTCTCAATTGTATTTTATTAATCGAAATCAGCAAATATAGCAAAATTAATCACAGACGTCTCTTCATACCAATTGTAGATCTTCCACCTCACACTTTATAAGCACACACGTCTCTTCATACCAATTGTAGATCTTCCACCTCACACTTTATAAGCACACACGTTAACAGAAAAGAAACACCGCATTTATCAATTGTATTTTATTAATCGAAATCACCAAATATAGCAAAATTAATCACAGACGGCTCTTCATACCAATTGTAGATCTACTTCCTCACACTTTATACCACACACGTTAACAGAAAAGAAACACCGCATTTCTCAATTGTATTTTATTAATCGAAATCAGCAAATATAGCAAAATTAATCACAGACGTCTCTTCATACCAATTGTAGATCTTCCACCTCACACTTTATAAGCACACACGTCTCTTCATATCAATTGTAGATCTTCCACCTCACACTTTATAAGCACACACGTTAACAGAAAAGGAACACCGTATTTATCAATTGTATTTGATTAATCGAAATTACCAAATTTATTAAAATTAATCAAAGGCGACACTACATACATTTGTAGATCTTCCACCTCAAACTTTATAAGCACAAATTGTAACAGAAAACAAATGCCGCATTTATCAATTGTATTTTATTAATCGAAATCACCAAATATAGCAAAATTAATCAGATACGTCTCTTCATACCAATTGTACATCTTCAACCTCACACTTTATAAGCACACACGTTAACAGAAAAGAAACACCGCATTTATCAATTGTATTTTATTAATCGAAATCACCAAATATAGCAAAATTAATCACATACGTCTCTTCATACCAATTGTAGATCTTCCACCTCACACTTTATAAGCACACACGTTAACAGAAAAGAAACACCGTATTTATCAACTGTTTTTTATTAATCGAAATCACCAAATATATTAAAATTAATCAAAGGCGACACTTCATACATTTGTAGATCTTCCACCTCAAACTTTATAAGCACACATGGTAACGGAAAAGAAATGCCGTTCATACCAATTCGAAATCTTCCACCTCACACTTTATAAGCACACACGTCTCTTCATACCAATTGTAGATCTTCCACCTCACACTTTATAAGCACACACGTTAACAGAGAAGAAACACCGCATTTATCAATTGTATTTTATTAATCGAAATCAGCAAATATAGCAAAATTAATCTCTCCATACCAATTGTAGATCTTCCACCTCACACTTTATAAGCACACACGTCTCTTCATACCAATTGGAGATCTTCGACCTCACACTTTATAAGCACACCCGTTAACAGAAAAGAAACACCGTATTTATCAATTGTATTTTATTAATCGAAATCACCAAATATATTAAAATTAATCAAAGGCGACACTTCATACCAATTGTAGATCTTCCACCTCACACTTTATAAGCACACATGGTAACGGAAAAGAAATGCCGTTCATACCAATTCGAAATCTTCCACCTCACACTTTATAAGCACACACGTCTCTTCATACCAATTGTAGATCTTCCACCTCACACTTTATAAGCACACACGTTAACAGAGAAGAAACACCGCATTTATCAATTGTATTTTATTAATCGAAATCAGCAAATATAGCAAAATTAATCTCTCCATACCAATTGTAGATCTTCCACCTCACACTTTATAAGCACACACGTCTCTTCATACCAATTGGAGGTCTTCGACCTCACACTTTATAAGCACACCCGTTAACAGAAAAGAAACACCGTATTTATCAATTGTATTTTATTAATCGAAATCACCAAATATATTAAAATTAATCAAAGGCGACACTTCATACCAATTGTAGATCTTCCACCTCACACTTTATAAGCACACACGTTAACAGAAAAGAAACACCGCATTTATCAATTGTATTTTATTAATCGAAATCACCAAATATATTAAAATTAATCAAAGGCGACACTTCATACATTTGTAGATCTTCCACCTCAAACTTTATAAGCACACATGGTAACGGAAAAGAAATGCCGCATTTATCAATTGTATTTTATTAATCGAAATCACCAAATATAGCAAAATTTATCACAGACGGCTCTTCATACCAATTGTAGATCTACCTCCTGACACTTTATACCACACACGTTAACAGAAAAGAAACACCGCATTTATCAATTGTATTTTATTAATCGAAATCAGCAAATATAGCAAAATTAATCACAGACGGCTCTTCATACCAATTGTAGATCTTCCACCTCACACTTTATAAGCACACACGTCCCTTCATACCAACTGTAGATCTTCCACCTCAAACTTTATAAGCACAAATTGTAACAGAAAAGAAATGCCGCATTCATCAATTTTATTTTTTTGGTCGATACCACCAAATCTAGCAAAATTAATCACAGACGGCTCTCTATACCATTTGTAGATCTTCCACCTCACACTTTATAAGTACACCCGTTAACAGAAAAAAAACACCATATTTATCAATTGTATTTTATTAATCGAAATCACCAAATATAGCAAAATTAATCACAGACGGCTCTTCATACCAATTGTAGATCTACCTCCTCACACTTTATACCACACACGTTAACAGAAAAGAAACACCGCATTTCTCAATTGTATTTTATTAATCGAAATCAGCAAATATAGCAAAATTAATCACAGACGTCTCTTCATACCAATTGTAGATCTACCTTGTCACACTTTATACCACACACGTTAACAGAAAAGAAACACCGCATTTATCAATTGTATTTTATTAATCGAAATCAGCAAATATAGCAAAATTAATCACAGACGTCTCTTCATACCAATTGTAGATCTTACACCTCACAATTTATAAGCACACACGTCTCTTCATACCAATTGTAGATCTTCCACCTCACACTTTATAAGCACACACGGTAACAGAAAAGAAACACCGCATTTATCAATTGTATTTTATTAATCGAAATCACCAAATATAGCAAAATTAATCACATACGTCTCTTCATATCAATTGTAGATCTTCCACCTCACACTTTATAAGCACACACGTTAACAGAAAAGAAACACCGTATTTATCAATTGTATTTGATTAATCGAAATTACCAAATTTATTAAAATTAATCAAAGGCGACACTTCATACATTTGTAGATCTTCCACCTCAAACTTTATAAGCACAAATTGTAACAGAAAAGAAATGCCGCATTTATCAATTGTATTTTATTAATCGAAATCACCAAATATAGCAAAATTAATCACATACGTCTCTTCATAACAATTGTAGATCTTCCACCTCACACTTTATAAGCACACACGTTAACAGAAAAGAAACACCGTATTTATCAACTGTATTTTATTAATCGAAATCACCAAATATTATAAAATTAATCAAAGGCGACACTTCATACATTTGTAGATCTTCCACCTCAAACTTTATAAGCACACATGGTAACGGAAAAGAAATGCGGTTCATACCAATTGGAAATCTTCCACCTCACACTTTATAAGCACACACGTCTCTTCATACCAATTGTAGATCTTCCACCTCACACTTTATAAGCACACACGTTAACAGAGAAGAAATGCCGCATTCATCAATTTTATTTTATTCATCGCTATCACCAAATATAGCACAATTAATCATAGACTACTCTTCAAACCATTTGTAGATCTTCCACCTCACACTTTATAAGCACACATGATAACGGAAAAGAAATGCCGCATTCATAAATTTTATTTTATTCATCGATATCACCAAATATAGCACAATTTCTCACAGACGGCTCTCTATACCATTTGTAGATCTTCCACCTCACACTTTATAAGCACACACGATAACAGAGGAGAAATGCCGCATTCATCAATTTTATTTTATTCATCGCTATCACCAAATATAGCACTATTTAATCATAGACTACTCTTCAAACCATTTGTAGATCTTCCACCTCACACTTTATACACACACAATGTAACGGAAAAGAAATGCCGCATTCATCAATTGTATTTTATTCATCGATATCACCAAATATAGCACAATTAATCACAGACGTCTCTTCATACCAAGTGGAGATCCTCCACCTCACACTTTATAAGCACACACGTTAACAGAAAAGAAACACCGCATTTATCAATTGTATTTTATTTATCGAAATCACCAAATATAGCAAAATTAATCACATACGTCTCTTCATACCAATTGTAGATCTTACACCTCACACTTTATAAGCACACACGTTAACAGAAAAGAAACACCGTATTTATCAATTGTATTTTATTAATCGAAATCACCAAAAATATATTAAATGTAATCAAAGGCGACACTTCATACCTTTGTAGATCTTCCACCTCAAACTTTATAAGCACACATGGTAACGGAAAAGAAATGCCGATTTTTCAATTGTATTTTATTAATCGAAATCACCAAATATGGCAAAATTAATCACAGACGGCTCTTCATACTAATTGCATATCTTCCACCTCACACTTTATAAGCACACACGTTAACAGAAAAGAAACACCGCATTTATCAATTGTATTTTATTAATCGAAATCACCAAATATATTAAAATTAATCAAAGGCGACACTTCATACATTTGTAGATCTTCCACCTCAAACTATATAAGCACACATGGCAACGGAAAAGAAATGCCGCATTTATCAATTGTATTTTATTAATCGAAATCACCAAATATAGCAAAATTAATCACAGACGGCTCTTCATACCAATTGTAGATCTACCTCCTGACACTTTATACCACACACGTTAACAGAAAAGAAACACCGCATTTATCAATTGTATTTTATTAATCGAAATCAGCAAATATAGCAAAATTAATCACAGACGTCTCTTCATACCAATTGTAGATCTTACACCTCACAATTTATAAGCACACACGTCTCTTCATACCAATTGTAGATCTTCCACCTCACACTTTATAAGCACACACGTTAACAGAAAAGAAATGCCGCATTCATCAATTTTATTTTATTCATCGCTATCACCAAATATAGCACAATTAATCATAGACTACTCTTCAAACCATTTGTAGATCTTCCACCTCACACTTTATAAGCACACATGATAACGGAAAAGAAATGCCGCATTCATAAATTTTATTTTATTCATCGATATCACCAAATATAGCACAATTAATCAAAGGCGACACTCCATACATTTGTAGATCTTCCACCTCAAACTTTATAAGCACAAATTGTAACGGAAAAGAAATGCCGCATTTATCAATTGTATTTTATTCATCGATATCACCAAATATAGCACAATTAATCAAAGGCGACACTCCATACATTTGTAGATCTTCCACCTCAAACTTTATAAGCACACATGGTAATGGAAAAGAAATGCCGCATTTATCAATTGTATTTTATTAATCGAAATCACCAAATATAGCAAAATTAATCACAGACGTCTCTTCGTACTAATTGTAGATCTTCCACCTCACACTTTATAAGCACACATGGTAACAGAATAGAAATGCCGCATTCATCAATTGTATTTTATTCATCGATATCACCAAATATAGCACAATTAATCAAAGGCGACACTCCATAACGGAAAAGAAATGCCGCATTCATCAATTTTATTTTTTTGGTCGATACCACCAAATCTAGCAAAATTAATCACAGACGGCTCTCTATACCATTTGTAGATCTTCCACCTCACACTTTATAAGCACACATGGTAACGGAAAAGAAATTCCGCATTCATCAATTTTATTTTATTAATCGAAACCACCAAATATAGCAAAATTAATCACAGACGTCTCTTCATACCAAGTATAGATCCTCCACCTCACACTTTATAAGCACACACGTTAACAGAAAAGAAACACCGCATTTAGCAATTGTATTTTATTAAACGAAATCACCAAATATATCAAAATTAATCACATACGTCTCTTCATACCAATTGTAGATCTTACACCTCACACTTTATAAGCACACACGTTAACAGAAAAGAAACACCGTATTTATCAATTGTATTTTATTAATCGAAATCACCAAAAATATATTAAATGTAATCAAAGGCGACACTTCATTCATTTGTAGATTTTCCACCTCAAACTTTATAAGCACACATGGTAACGGAAAAGAAATGCCACATTTATCAATTGTATTTTATTAATCGAAATCACCAAATATAGCAAAATTAATCACAGACGGCTCTTCATACTAATTGTAGATCTTCCACCTCACACTTTATAAGCACACACGTTAACAGAAAAGAAACACCGCATTTATCAATTGTATTTTATTAATCGAAATCAGCAAATATAGCAAAATTAATCTCTCCATACCAATTGTAGATCTTCCACCTCACACTTTATAAGCACACACGTCTCTTCATACCAATTGAAGATCTTCGACCTCACACTTTATAAGCACACCCGTTAACAGAAAAAAAAAAACCCTATTTATCAATTGTATTTTATGAATCGAAATCACCAAATATATTAAAATTAATCAAAGGCGACACTTCATACCAATTGCAGATCTTCCACCTCACACTTTATAAGTAAACCCGTTAACAGAAAAGAAACACCGTATTTATCAATTGTATTTTATTAATCGAAATCACCAAATATAGCAAAATTAATCACAGACGGCTCTTCATACCAATTGTAGATCTACCTCCTCACACTTTATACCACACACGTTAACAGAAAAGAAACACCGCATTTATCAATTGTATTTTATTAATCGAAATCACCAAATATATTAAAATTAATCAAAGGCGACACTTCATACCAATTGTAGATCTTCCACCTCACACTTTATAAGTAAACCCGTTAACAGAAAAGAAACACCGCATTTATCAATTGTATTTTATTAATCGAAATCACCAAATATATTAAAATTAATCAAAGGCTACACTTCATACATTTGTAGATCTTCCACCTCAAACTTTATAAGCACACATGGCAAATATTAATCACAGACGGCTCTTTATACCAATTGTAGATCTACCTCCTCACACTTTATACCACACACGTTAACAGAAAAGAAACACCGCATTTATCAATTGTATTTTATTAATCGAAATCAGCAAATATAGCAAAATTAATCACAGACGTCTCTTCATACCAATTGTAGATCTTCCACCTCACACTTTATAAGCACACACGTTAACAGAAAAGAAACACCGCATTTATCAATTGTATTTTATTAATCGAAATCACCAAATATAGCAAAATTAATCACATACGTCTCTTCATGCCAATTGTAGATCTTCCACCTCACACTTTATAAGCACACACGTTAACAGAAAAGAAACACCGTATTTATCAATTGTATTTGATTAATCGAAATTACCAAATATATTAAAATTAATCAAAGGCGACACTTCATACATTTGTAGATCTTCCACCTCAAACTTTATAAGCACACATTGTAACGGAAAAGAAATGCCGCATTTATCAATTGTATTTTATTCATCGATATCACCAAATATACCACAATTAATCAAAGGCGACACTCCATAACGGAAAAGAAATGCCGCATTCATCAGTTTTATTTTTTTGGTCGATACCACCAAATCTAGCAAAATTAATCACAGACGGCTCTCTATACCATTTGTAGATCTTCCACCTCACACTTTATAAGCACACATGGTAACGGAAAAGAAATCCCGCATTCATCAATTTTATTTTATTAATCGAAATCACCAAATATAGCAAAATTAATCACAGACGTCTCTTCATACCAAGTGGAGATCTTCCACCTCACACTTTATAAGCACACACGTTAACAGAAAAGAAACACCGCATTTATCAATTGTATTTTATTAATCGAAATCAGCAAATATAGCAAAATTAATCACAGACGTCTCTTCATACCAATTGTAGATCTTCCACCTCACAATTTATAAGCACACACGTCTCTTCATACCAATTGTAGATCTTCCACCTCACACTTTATAAGCACACACGTTAACAGAAAAGAAATGCCGCATTCATCAATTTTATTTTATTCATCGCTATCACCAAATATAGCACAATTAATCACAGACGGCTCTCTATACCATTTGTAGATCTTCCACCTCACACTTTATAAGCACACATGGTAACGGAAAAGAAATCCCGCATTCATCAATTTTATTTTATTAATCGAAATCACCAAATATAGCAAAATACCAATTGTAGATCTACCTTCTTTATACCAATTGTAGATCTACCTCCTCACACTTTATACCACACACGTTAACAGAAAAGAAACACCGCATTTCTCAATTGTATTTTATTAATCGAAATCAGCAAATATAGCAAAATTAATCACAGACGTCTCTTCATACCAATTGTAGATCTTCCACCTCACACTTTATAAGCACACACGTCTCTTCATACCAATTGTAGATCTTCCACCTCACACTTTATAAGCACACACGTTAACAGAAAAGAAACACCGCATTTATCAATTGTATTTTATTAATCGAAATCACTAAATATAGCAAAATTAATCACATACGTCTCTTCATATCAATTGTAGATCTTCCACCTCACACTTTATAAGCACACACGTTAACAGAAAAGAAACACCGTATTTATCAATTGTATTTGATTAATCGAAATTACCAAATTTATTAAAATTAATCAAAGGCGACACTTCATACATTTGTAGATCTTCCACCTCAAACTTTATAAGCACAAATTGTAACAGAAAACAAATGCCGCATTTATCAATTGTATTTTATTAATCGAAATCACCAAATATAGCAAAATTAATCAGATACGTCTCTTCATACCAGTTGTACATCTTCAACCTCACACTTTATAAGCACACACGTTAACAGAAAAGAAACACCGCATTTATCAATTGTATTTTATTAATCGAAATCACCAAATATAGCAAAATTAATCACATACGTCTCTTCATACCAATAGTAGATCTTCCACCTCACACTTTATAAGCACACACGTTAACAGAAAAGAAACACCGTATTTATCAACTGTATTTTATTAATCGAAATCACCAAATATTTTAAAATTAATCAAAGGCGACACTTCATACATTTGTAGATCTTCCACCTCAAACTTTATAAGCACACATGGTAACGGAAAAGAAATGCCGTTCATACCAATTCGAAATCTTCCACCTCACACTTTATAAGCACACACGTCTCTTCATACCAATTGTAGATCTTCCACCTCACACTTTATAAGCACACACGTTAACAGAGAAGAAACACCGCATTTATCAATTGTATTTTATTAATCGAAATCAGCAAATATAGCAAGATTAATCTCTCCATACCAATTGTAGATCTTCCACCTCACACTTTATAAGCACACACGTTAACAGAGAAGAAACACCGCATTTATCAATTGTATTTTATTAATCGAAATCAGCAAATATAGCAAAATTAATCTCTCCATACCAATTGTAGATCTTCCACCTCACACTTTATAAGCACACACGTCTCTTCATACCAATTGTAGATCTTCCACCTCACACTTTATAAGCACACACGTTAACAGAAAAGAAATGCCGCATTCATCAATTTTATTTTATTCATCGCTATCACCAAATATAGCACAATTAATCACAGACGGCTCTCTATACCATTTGTAGATCTTCCACCTCACACTTTATAAGCACACATGGTAACGGAAAAGAAATCCCGCATTCATCAATTTTATTTTATTAATCGAAATCACTAAATATAGCAAAATTAATCACATACGTCTCTTCATATCAATTGTAGATCTTCCACCTCACACTTTATAAGCACACACGTTAACAGAGAAGAAACACCGCATTTATCAATTGTATTTTATTAATCGAAATCAGCAAATATAGCAAAATTAATCTCTCCATACCAATTGTAGATCTTCCACCTCACACTTTATAAGCACAGACGTCTCTTCATACCAATTGTAGATCTTCCACCTCACACTTTATAAGCACACACGTTAACAGAAAAGAAATGCCGCATTCATCAATTTTATTTTATTCATCGCTATCACCAAATATAGCACAATTTATCACAGACGGCTCTCTATACCATTTGTAGATCTTCCACCTCACACTTTATAAGCACACATGGTAACGGAAAAGAAATCCCGCATTCATCAATTTTATTTTATTAATCGAAATCACCAAATATAGCAAAATACCAATTGTAGATCTACCTTCTTTATACCAATTGTAGATCTACCTCCTCACACTTTATACCACACACGTTAACAGAAAAGAAACACCGCATTTCTCAATTGTATTTTATTAATCGAAATCAGCAAATATAGCAAAATTAATCACAGACGTCTCTTCATACCAATTGTAGATCTTCCACCTCACACTTTATAAGCACACACGTCTCTTCATACCAATTGTAGATCTTCCACCTCACACTTTATAAGCACACACGTTAACAGAAAAGAAACACCGCATTTATCAATTGTATTTTATTAATCGAAATCACTAAATATAGCAAAATTAATCACATACGTCTCTTCATATCAATTGTAGATCTTCCACCTCACACTTTATAAGCACACACGTTAACAGAAAAGAAACACCGTATTTATCAATTGTATTTGATTAATCGAAATTACCAAATTTATTAAAATTAATCAAAGGCGACACTTCATACATTTGTAGATCTTCCACCTCAAACTTTATAAGCACAAATTGTAACAGAAAACAAATGCCGCATTTATCAATTGTATTTTATTAATCGAAATCACCAAATATAGAAAAATTAATCAGATACGTCTCTTCATACCAATTGTACATCTTCAACCTCACACTTTATAAGCACACACGTTAACAGAAAAGAAACACCGCATTTATCAATTGTATTTTATTAATCGAAATCACCAAATATAGCAAAATTAATCACATACGTCTCTTCATACCAATAGTAGATCTTCCACCTCACACTTTATAAGCACACACGTTAACAGAAAAGAAACACCGTATTTATCAACTGTATTTTATTAATCGAAATCACCAAATATATTAAAATTAATCAAAGGCGACACTTCATACATTTGTAGATCTTCCACCTCAAACTTTATAAGCACACATGGTAACGGAAAAGAAATGCCGTTCATACCAATTCGAAATCTTCCACCTCACACTTTATAAGCACACACGTCTCTTCATACCAATTGTAGATCTTCCACCTCACACTTTATAAGCACACACGTTAACAGAGAAGAAACACCGTATTTATCAATTGTATTTTATTAAGCGAAATCACCAAAAATATATTAAATGTAATCAAAGGCGACACTTCATTCATTTGTAGATTTTCCACCTCAAACTTTATAAGCACACATGGTAACGGAAAAGAAATGCCGCATTTATCAATTGTATTTTATTAATCGAAATCACCAAATATAGCAAAATTAATCACAGACGGCTCTTCATACTAATTGTAGATCTTCCACCTCACACTTTATAAGCACACACGTTAACAGAAAAGAAACACCGCATTTATCAATTGTATTTTATTAATCGAAATCAGCAAATATAGCAAAATTAATCTCTCCATACCAATTGTAGATCTTCCACCTCACACTTTATAAGCACACACGTCTCTTCATACCAATTGGAGATCTTCGACCTCACACTTTATAAGCACACCCGTTAACAGAAAAAAAAAACCCTATTTATCAATTGTATTTTATGAATCGAAATCACCAAATATATTAAAATTAATCAAAGGCGACACTTCATACCAATTGCAGATCACCTCACACTTTATAAGTAAACCCGTTAACAGAAAAGAAACACCGTATTTATCAATTGTATTTTATTAATCGAAATCACCAAATATAGCAAAATTAATCACAGACGGCTCTTCATACCAATTGTAGATCTACCTCCTCACACTTTATACCACACACGTTAACAGAAAAGAAACACCGCATTTATCAATTGTATTTTATTAATCGAAATCACCAAATATATTAAAATTAATCAAAGGCGACACTTCATACCAATTGTAGATCTTCCACCTCACACTTTATAAGTAAACCCGTTAACAGAAAAGAAACACCGCATTTATCAATTGTATTTTATTAATCGAAATCACCAAATATATTAAAATTAATCAAAGGCTACACTTCATACATTTGTAGATCTTCCACCTCAAACTTTATAAGCACACATGGCAAATATTAATCACAGACGGCTCTTTATACCAATTGTAGATCTACCTCCTCACACTTTATACCACACACGTTAACAGAAAAGAAACACCGCATTTATCAATTGTATTTTATTAATCGAAATCAGCAAATATAGCAAAATTAATCACAGACGTCTCTTCATACCAATTGTAGATCTTCCACCTCACACTTTATAAGCACACACGTTAACAGAAAAGAAACACCGCATTTATCAATTGTATTTTATTAATCGAAATCACCAAATATAGCAAAATTAATCACATACGTCTCTTCATGCCAATTGTAGATCTTCCACCTCACACTTTATAAGCACACACGTTAACAGAAAAGAAACACCGTATTTATCAATTGTATTTGATTAATCGAAATTACCAAATATATTAAAATTAATCAAAGGCGACACTTCATACATTTGTAGATCTTCCACCTCAAACTTTATAAGCACACATTGTAACGGAAAAGAAATGCCGCATTTATCAATTGTATTTTATTCATCGATATCACCAAATATAGCACAATTAATCAAAGGCGACACTCCATAACGGAAAAGAAATGCCGCATTCATCAGTTTTATTTTTTTGGTCGATACCACCAAATCTAGCAAAATTAATCACAGACGGCTCTCTATACCATTTGTAGATCTTCCACCTCACACTTTATAAGCACACATGGTAACGGAAAAGAAATCCCGCATTCATCAATTTTATTTTATTAATCGAAATCACCAAATATAGCAAAATTAATCACAGACGTCTCTTCATACCAAGTGGAGATCTTCCACCTCACACTTTATAAGCACACACGTTAACAGAAAAGAAACACCGCATTTATCAATTGTATTTTATTAATCGAAATCAGCAAATATAGCAAAATTAATCACAGACGTCTCTTCATACCAATTGTAGATCTTCCACCTCACAATTTATAAGCACACACGTCTCTTCATACCAATTGTAGATCTTCCACCTCACACTTTATAAGCACACACGTTAACAGAAAAGAAATGCCGCATTCATCAATTTTATTTTATTCATCGCTATCACCAAATATAGCACAATTAATCACAGACGGCTCTCTATACCATTTGTAGATCTTCCACCTCACACTTTATAAGCACACATGGTAACGGAAAAGAAATCCCGCATTCATCAATTTTATTTTATTAATCGAAATCACCAAATATAGCAAAATACCAATTGTAGATCTACCTTCTTTATACCAATTGTAGATCTACCTCCTCACACTTTATACCACACACGTTAACAGAAAAGAAACACCGCATTTCTCAATTGTATTTTATTAATCGAAATCAGCAAATATAGCAAAATTAATCACAGACGTCTCTTCATACCAATTGTAGATCTTCCACCTCACACTTTATAAGCACACACGTCTCTTCATACCAATTGTAGATCTTCCACCTCACACTTTATAAGCACACACGTTAACAGAAAAGAAACACCGCATTTATCAATTGTATTTTATTAATCGAAATCACTAAATATAGCAAAATTAATCACATACGTCTCTTCATATCAATTGTAGATCTTCCACCTCACACTTTATAAGCACACACGTTAACAGAAAAGAAACACCGTATTTATCAATTGTATTTGATTAATCGAAATTACCAAATTTATTAAAATTAATCAAAGGCGACACTTCATACATTTGTAGATCTTCCACCTCAAACTTTATAAGCACAAATTGTAACAGAAAACAAATGCCGCATTTATCAATTGTATTTTATTAATCGAAATCACCAAATATAGCAAAATTAATCAGATACGTCTCTTCATACCAATTGTACATCTTCAACCTCACACTTTATAAGCACACACGTTAACAGAAAAGAAACACCGCATTTATCAATTGTATTTTATTAATCGAAATCACCAAATATAGCAAAATTAATCACATACGTCTCTTCATACCAATAGAAGATCTTCCACCTCACACTTTATAAGCACACACGTTAACAGAAAAGAAACACCGTATTTATCAACTGTATTTTATTAATCGAAATCACCAAATATTTTAAAATTAATCAAAGGCGACACTTCATACATTTGTAGATCTTCCACCTCAAACTTTATAAGCACACATGGTAACGGAAAAGAAATGCCGTTCATACCAATTCGAAATCTTCCACCTCACACTTTATAAGCACACACGTCTCTTCATACCAATTGTAGATCTTCCACCTCACACTTTATAAGCACACACGTTAACAGAGAAGAAACACCGCATTTATCAATTGTATTTTATTAATCGAAATCACCAAATATAGCAAAATTAATCACAGACGTCTCTTCATACCAATTGTAGATCTACCTCCTCACACTTTATACCACACACGTTAACAGAAAAGAAACACCGCATTTCTCAATTGTATTTTATTAATCGAAATCAGCAAATATAGCAAAATTAATCACAGACGTCTCTTCATACCAATTGTAGATCTTCCACCTCACACTTTATAAGCACACACGTCTCTTCATACCAATTGTAGATCTTCCACCTCACACTTTATAAGCACACACGTTAACAGAAAAGAAACACCGCATTTATCAATTGTATTTTATTAATCGAAATCACCAAATATATTAAAATTAATCAAAGGCTACACTTCATACATTTGTAGATCTTCCACCTCAAACTTTATAAGCACACATGGCAAATATTAATCACAGACGGCTCTTTATACCAATTGTAGATCTACCTCCTCACACTTTATACCACACACGTTAACAGAAAAGAAACACCGCATTTATCAATTGTATTTTATTAATCGAAATCAGCAAATATAGCAAAATTAATCACAGACGTCTCTTCATACCAATTGTAGATCTTCCACCTCACACTTTATAAGCACACACGTTAACAGAAAAGAAACACCGCATTTATCAATTATATTTTATTAATCGAAATCACCAAATATAGCAAAATTAATCACATACGGCTCTTCATGCCAATTGTAGATCTTCCACCTCACACTTTATAAGCACACACGTTAACAGAAAAGAAACACCGTATTTATCAATTGTATTTGATTAATCGAAATTACCAAATATATTAAAATTAATCAAAGGCGACACTTCATACATTTGTAGATCTTCCACCTCAAACTTTATAAGCACACATTGTAACGGAAAAGAAATGCCGCATTTATCAATTGTATTTTATTCATCGATATCACCAAATATAGCACAATTAATCAAAGGCGACACTCCATAACGGAAAAGAAATGCCGCATTCATCAGTTTTATTTTTTTGGTCGATACCACCAAATCTAGCAAAATTAATCACAGACGGCTCTCTATACCATTTGTAGATCTTCCACCTCACACTTTATAAGCACACATGGTAACGGAAAAGAAATCCCGCATTCATCAATTTTATTTTATTAATCGAAATCACCAAATATAGCAAAATTAATCACAGACGTCTCTTCATACCAAGTGGAGATCTTCCACCTCACACTTTATAAGCACACACGTTAACAGAAAAGAAACACCGCATTTATCAATTGTATTTTATTAATCGAAATCAGCAAATATAGCAAAATTAATCACAGACGTCTCTTCATACCAATTGTAGATCTTCCACCTCACAATTTATAAGCACACACGTCTCTTCATACCAATTGTAGATCTTCCACCTCACACTTTATAAGCACACACGTTAACAGAAAAGAAATGCCGCATTCATCAATTTTATTTTATTCATCGCTATCACCAAATATAGCACAATTAATCACAGACGGCTCTCTATACCATTTGTAGATCTTCCACCTCACACTTTATAAGCACACATGGTAACGGAAAAGAAATCCCGCATTCATCAATTTTATTTTATTAATCGAAATCACCAAATATAGCAAAATACCAATTGTAGATCTACCTTCTTTATACCAATTGTAGATCTACCTCCTCACACTTTATACCACACACGTTAACAGAAAAGAAACACCGCATTTCTCAATTGTATTTTATTAATCGAAATCAGCAAATATAGCAAAATTAATCACAGACGTCTCTTCATACCAATTGTAGATCTTCCACCTCACACTTTATAAGCACACACGTCTCTTCATACCAATTGTAGATCTTCCACCTCACACTTTATAAGCACACACGTTAACAGAAAAGAAACACCGCATTTCTCAATTGTATTTTATTAATCGAAATCAGCAAATATAGCAAAATTAATCACAGACGTCTCTTCATACCAATTGTAGATCTTCCACCTCACACTTTATAAGCACACACGTCTCTTCATACCAATTGTAGATCTTCCACCTCACACTTTATAAGCACACACGTTAACAGAAAAGAAACACCGTATTTATCAATTGTATTTGATTAATCGAAATTACCAAATTTATTAAAATTAATCAAAGGCGACACTTCATACATTTGTAGATCTTCCACCTCAAACTTTATAAGCACAAATTGTAACAGAAAACAAATGCCGCATTTATCAATTGTATTTTATTAATCGAAATCACCAAATATAGCAAAATTAATCAGATACGTCTCTTCATACCAATTGTACATCTTCAACCTCACACTTTATAAGCACACACGTTAACAGAAAAGAAACACCGTATTTATCAACTGTATTTTATTAATCGAAATCACCAAATATTTTAAAATTAATCAAAGGCGACACTTCATACATTTGTAGATCTTCCACCTCAAACTTTATAAGCACACATGGTAACGGAAAAGAAATGCCGTTCATACCAATTCGAAATCTTCCACCTCACACTTTATAAGCACACACGTCTCTTCATACCAATTGTAGATCTTCCACCTCACACTTTATAAGCACACACGTTAACAGAGAAGAAACACCGCATTTATCAATTGTATTTTATTAATCGAAATCAGCAAATATAGCAAAATTAATCTCTCCATACCAATTGTAGATCTTCCACCTCACACTTTATAAGCACACACGTCTCTTCATACCAATTGGAGATCTTCGACCTCACACTTTATAAGCACACCCGTTAACAGAAAAGAAACACCGTATTTATCAATTGTATTTTATTAATCGAAATCACCAAATATATTAAAATTAATCAAAGGCGACACTTCATACCAATTGTAGATCTTCCACCTCACACTTTATAAGCACACACGTTAACAGAAAAGAAACACCGCATTTATCAATTGTATTTTATTAATCGAAATCACCAAATATATTAAAATTAATCAAAGGCGACACTTCATACATTTGTAGATCTTCCACCCCAAACTTTATAAGCACACATGGTAATGGAAAAGAAATGCCGCATTTATCAATTGTATTTTATTAATCGAAATCACCAAATATAGCAAAATTAATCACAGACGTCTCTTCGTACTAATTGTAGATCTTCCACCTCACACTTTATAAGCACAAATTGTAACAGAAAAGAAATGCCGCATTCATCAATTTTATTTTTTTGGTCGATACCACCAAATCTAGCAAAATTAATCACAGACGGCTCTCTATACCATTTGTAGATCTTCCACCTCACACTTTATAAGTAAACCCGTTAACAGAAAAGAAACACCGTATTTATCAATTGTATTTTATTAATCGAAATCACCAAATATAGCAAAATTAATCACAGACGGCTCTTCATACCAATTGTAGATCTACCTCCTCACACTTTATACCACACACGTTAACAGAAAAGAAACACCGCATTTCTCAATTGTATTTTATTAATCGAAATCAGCAAATATAGCAAAATTAATCACAGACGTCTCTTCATACCAATTGTAGATCTTCCACCTCACACTTTATAAGCACACACGTCTCTTCATACCAATTGTAGATCTTCCACCTCACACTTTATAAGCACACACGTTAACAGAAAAGAAACACCGCATTTATCAATTGTATTTTATTAATCGAAATCACTAAATATAGCAAAATTAATCACATACGTCTCTTCATATCAATTGTAGATCTTCCACCTCACACTTTATAAGCACACACGTTAACAGAATAGAAATGCCGCATTCATCAATTGTATTTTATTCATCGATATCACCAAATATAGCACAATTAATCAAAGGCGACACTCCATACATTTGTAGATCTTCCACCTCAAACTTTATAAGCACAAATTGTAACAGAAAAGAAATGCCGCATTCATCAATTTTATTTTTTTGGTCGATACCACCAAATCTAGCAAAATTAATCACAGACGGCTCTCTATACCATTTGTAGATCTTCCACCTCACACTTTATAAGTAAACCCGTTAACAGAAAAGAAACACCGTATTTATCAATTGTATTTTATTAATCGAAATCACCAAATATAGCAAAATTAATCACAGACGGCTCTTCATACCAATTGTAGATCTACCTCCTCACACTTTATACCACACACGTTAACAGAAAAGAAACACCGCATTTCTCAATTGTATTTTATTAATCGAAATCAGCAAATATAGCAAAATTAATCACAGACGTCTCTTCATACCAATTGTAGATCTTCCACCTCACACTTTATAAGCACACACGTCTCTTCATACCAATTGTAGATCTTCCACCTCACACTTTATAAGCACACACGTTAACAGAAAAGAAACACCGCATTTATCAATTGTATTTTATTAATCGAAATCACTAAATATAGCAAAATTAATCACATACGTCTCTTCATATCAATTGTAGATCTTCCACCTCACACTTTATAAGCACACACGTTAACAGAAAAGAAACACCGTATTTATCAATTGTATTTGATTAATCGAAATTACCAAATTTATTAAAATTAATCAAAGGCGACACTTCATACATTTGTAGATCTTCCACCTCAAACTTTATAAGCACAAATTGTAACAGAAAACAAATGCCGCATTTATCAATTGTATTTTATTAATCGAAATCACCAAATATAGCAAAATTAATCAGATACGTCTCTTCATACCAATAGTAGATCTTCCACCTCACACTTTATAAGCACACACGTTAACAGAAAAGAAACACCGTATTTATCAACTGTATTTTATTAATCGAAATCACCAAATATATTAAAATTAATCAAAGGCGACACTTCATACATTTGTAGATCTTCCACCTCAAACTTTATAAGCACACATGGTAACGGAAAAGAAATGCCGTTCATACCAATTCGAAATCTTCCACCTCACACTTTATAAGCACACACGTCTCTTCATACCAATTGTAGATCTTCCACCTCAAACTTTATAAGCACAAATTGTAACAGAAAAGAAACACCGCATTTATCAATTGTATTTTATTAATCGAAATCACCAAATATAGCAAAATTAATCACATACGTCTCTTCATACCAATAGTAGATCTTCCACCTCACACTTTATAAGCACACACGTTAACAGAAAAGAAACACCGTATTTATCAACTGTATTTTATTAATCGAAATCACCAAATATATTAAAATTAATCAAAGGCGACACTTCATACATTTGTAGATCTTCCACCTCAAACTTTATAAGCACACATGGTAACGGAAAAGAAATGCCGTTCATACCAATTCGAAATCTTCCACCTCACACTTTATAAGCACACACGTCTCTTCATACCAATTGTAGATCTTCCACCTCACACTTTATAAGCACACACGTTAACAGAGAAGAAACACCGCATTTATCAATTGTATTTTATTAATCGAAATCAGCAAATATAGCAAAATTAATCTCTCCATACCAATTGTAGATCTTCCACCTCACACTTTATAAGCACACACGTCTCTTCATACCAATTGGAGATCTTCGACCTCACACTTTATAAGCACACCCGTTAACAGAAAAGAAACACCGTATTTATCAATTGTATTTTATTAATCGAAATCACCAAATATATTAAAATTAATCAAAGGCGACACTTCATACCAATTGTAGATCTTCCACCTCACACTTTATAAGCACACACGTTAACAGAAAAGAAACACCGCATTTATCAATTGTATTTTATTAATCGAAATCACCAAATATATTAAAATTAATCAAAGGCGACACTTCATACATTTGTAGATCTTCCACCCCAAACTTTATAAGCACACATGGTAATGGAAAAGAAATGCCGCATTTATCAATTGTATTTTATTAATCGAAATCACCAAATATAGCAAAATTAATCACAGACGTCTCTTCGTACTAATTGTAGATCTTCCACCTCACACTTTATAAGCACACATGGTAACAGAATAGAAATGCCGCATTCATCAATTGTATTTTATTCATCGATATCACCAAATATAGCACAATTAATCAAAGGCGACACTCCATAACGGAAAAGAAATGCCGCATTCATCAATTTTATTTTTTTGGTCGATACCACCAAATCTAGCAAAATTAATCACAGACGGCTCTCTATACCATTTGTAGATCTTCCACCTCACACTTTATAAGCACACATGGTAACGGAAAAGAAATTCCGCATTCATCAATTTTATTTTATTAATCGAAACCACCAAATATAGCAAAATTAATCACAGACGTCTCTTCATACCAAGTATAGATCCTCCACCTCACACTTTATAAGCACACACGTTAACAGAAAAGAAACACCGCATTTAGCAATTGTATTTTATTAAACGAAATCACCAAATATAGCAAAATTAATCACATACGTCTCTTCATACCAATTGTAGATCTTACACCTCACACTTTATAAGCACACACGTTAACAGAAAAGAAACACCGTATTTATCAATTGTATTTTATTAATCGAAATCACCAAAAATATATTAAATGTAATCAAAGGCGACACTTCATTCATTTGTAGATTTTCCACCTCAAACTTTATAAGCACACATGGTAACGGAAAAGAAATGCCGCATTTATCAATTGTATTTTATTAATCGAAATCACCAAATATAATCTTTCTTTACAGTGTGGCGTTTTCCCGGCTGCATGGAAAGAGTCTTTCCTTATACCTCTTTATAAAGATGGCAGTAGGTCATCGATAGAAAACTATCGTGGTATTGCAAAACTCTCGGCTATTCCCAAATTATTCGAAGCTATTGTTACTAAGTGCCTAACCTTTTCAATCTCAACATTAATTGCTAGCTCCCAGCATGGATTTTGCAAGGGTAAATCAACAACAACGAACTTACTTGAATTCACAACCCACGTGTCGAATGGATTTAGAGATAATCTCAACACCGACGTCATTTACACAGATTTTAGTAAAGCATTTGACAAAGTTTGCCACTCTCTACTAATTCACAAGCTCGATTTGGCTGGTTTCCAACCGGGCCTCACCCGTTGGATCTCCTCCTATCTCTCTGAAAGAACTCAAAGAGTAATTTTTAAAGATTCCGTTTCTAACATTATCGATGTATCCTCTGGTGTTCCTCAGGGCAGCCATCTTGGCCCGGTTCTGTTTTTGATTTTCATAAATGATATCTGTACAACAATAAAGTATTCAAATATCTTGATGTATGCTGACGATGTAAAACTATTTAAGTCATATGCGTCCGCGGAAGATCGGTCTTTGCTTCAAATGGATTTAGAGTACTTAGTTACGTGGTGCAATGTAAACTATATGCCGCTAAACTTAAAGAAATGTAAATTTATGTGTTTTTCACGTAGAGGTATACAGCCAGCTTCTTATGCAATTAATAATCACAGTATTGAAAATGTTAATGTTTTTGTTGACTTAGGCGTAACGATGAACTGCAAACTTAGCTTCAGTCCGCATATTGAGGCAACAGTCAATAAGGCTAGAGGTGTTTTAGCTTTTGTGAAAAGGTGGTCAAAAGAATTTAGTGACCCATATGTTACTAAAACTCTTTTTACTACCTTGGTTAGACCGATATTGGAGTATGGCTCGATTGTGTGGAGTCCGCGTTATCAAGTTAATATAGACAAGCTAGAATCAATTCAAAAACAGTTCCTACTTTTTGCCTTGAGAAACCTACAATGGGATTCAATGTACAGTCTTCCACCTTATACTAGTCGGTTAAAACTTATCGATCTCCCAACTCTTTCTAGTCGTAGGGAAATGCTTGGTGTAATTTTTATGGTAAAATTAATAAACGGACACATTTCAAGTCCATTTCTTTTAAATGAAGTTAAATTTAATATTCCCTCCCGAGCTTCAAGACATTTCAAACCTATTTTTTTGAAGCAATGTAGAACCAATTTTCAATTGCACGAACCTTTTCAGTGTTTATGTGAAAAATATAACTCTCACTCTTGTAATTTTGATACTTCGGACTCGCTTTTTATAATAAAAAAATCTGTTCTTTCCTCTCTCAACTAATTATTTTGTTTATGTTTATGTATTTTAATCTCTTATGTATGCACCTTATTCGGCTGATGAAGTTTTTCTGTAGCTGAACAGTTTGAGGTCTCGACGCTTAACAAACCTCCGCCTTTCAAACACTCGGCAAATTTGATCCGCGCGTTATGCGGATGCGCCCCTCGTGTCGGTTGGGCGGGATAGTGGGTAATCCGTTGGGCTTATTATTATTATTATTATAGCAAAATTAATCACAGACGGCTCTTCATACTAATTGTAGATCTTCCACATCACACTTTATAAGCACACACGTTAACAGAAAAGAAACACCGCATTTATCAATTGTATTTTATTAATCGAAATCAGCAAATATAGCAAAATTAATCTCTCCATACCAATTGTAGATCTTCCACCTCACACTTTATAAGCACACACGTCTCTTCATACCAATTGGAGATCTTCGACCTCACACTTTATAAGCACACCCGTTAACAGAAAAAAAAAACCCTATTTATCAATTGTATTTTATGAATCGAAATCACCAAATATATTAAAATTAATCAAAGGCGACACTTCATACCAATTGTAGATCTTCCACCTCACACTTTATAAGTAAACCCGTTAACAGAAAAGAAACACCGTATTTATCAATTGTATTTTATTAATCGAAATCACCAAATATAGCAAAATTAATCACAGACGGCTCTTCATACCAATTGTAGATCTACCTCCTCACACTTTATACCACACACGTTAACAGAAAAGAAACACCGCATTTATCAATTGTATTTTATTAATCGAAATCACCAAATATATTAAAATTAATCAAAGGCGACACTTCATACCAATTGTAGATCTTCCACCTCACACTTTATAAGTAAACCCGTTAACAGAAAAGAAACACCGCATTTATCAATTGTATTTTATTAATCGAAATCACCAAATATATTAAAATTAATCAAAGGCTACACTTCATACATTTGTAGATCTTCCACCTCAAACTTTATAAGCACACATGGCAAATATTAATCACAGACGGCTCTTTATACCAATTGTAGATCTACCTCCTCACACTTTATACCACACACGTTAACAGAAAAGAAACACCGCATTTATCAATTGTATTTTATTAATCGAAATCAGCAAATATAGCAAAATTAATCACAGACGTCTCTTCATACCAATTGTAGATCTTCCACCTCACACTTTATTAGCACACACGTTAACAGAAAAGAAACACCGCATTTATCAATTGTATTTTATTAATCGAAATCACCAAATATAGCAAAATTAATCACATACGTCTCTTCATGCCAATTGTAGATCTTCCACCTCACACTTTATAAGCACACACGTTAACAGAAAAGAAACACCGTATTTATCAATTGTATTTGATTAATCGAAATTACCAAATATATTAAAATTAATCAAAGGCGACACTTCATACATTTGTAGATCGTCCACCTCAAACTTTATAAGCACACATTGTAACGGAAAAGAAATGCCGCATTTATCAATTGTATTTTATTCATCGATATCACCAAATATAGCACAATTAATCAAAGGCGACACTCCATAACGGAAAAGAAATGCCGCATTCATCAGTTTTATTTTTTTGGTCGATACCACCAAATCTAGCAAAATTAATCACAGACGGCTCTCTATACCATTTGTAGATCTTCCACCTCACACTTTATAAGCACACATGGTAACGGAAAAGAAATCCCGCATTCATCAATTTTATTTTATTAATCGAAATCACCAAATATAGCAAAATACCAATTGTAGATCTACCTTCTTTATACCAATTATAGATCTACCTCCTCACACTTTATACCACACACGTTAACAGAAAAGAAACACCGCGTTTATCAATTGTATTTTATTAATCGAAATCAGCAAATATAGAAAAATTAATCACAGACGTCTCTTCGTACTAATTGTAGATCTTCCACCTCACACTTTATAAGCACACATGGTAACAGAATAGAAATGCCGCATTCATCAATTGTATTTTATTCATCGATATCACCAAATATAGCACAATTAATCAAAGGCGACACTCCATAACGGAAAAGAAATGCCGCATTCATCAGTTTTATTTTTTTGGTCGATACCACCAAATCTAGCAAAATTAATCACAGACGGCTCTCTATACCATTTGTAGATCTTCCACCTCACACTTTATAAGCACACATGATAACGGAAAAGAAATGCCGCATTCATAAATTTTATTTTATTCATCGATATCACCAAATATAGCACAATTTCTCACAGACGGCTCTCTATACCATTTGTAGATCTTCCACCTCACACTTTATACACACACAATGTAACGGAAAAGAAATGCCGCATTCATCAATTGTATTTTATTCATCGATATCACCAAATATAGCACAATTAATCATAGACTACTCTTCAAACCATTTGTTGATCTTCCACCTCACACTTTATAAGCACACACTTTAACAGAGGAGAAATGCCACATTCATCAATTTTATTTTGTTCATCGCTATCACCAAATATAGCACTATTTAATCATAGACTACTCTTCAAACCATTTGTTGATCTTCCACCTCACACTTTATACACACACAATGTAACGGAAAAGAAATGCCGCATTCATCAATTGTATTTTATGCATCGATATCACCAAATATAGCACAATTAATCAAAGGCGACACTCCATAACGGAAAAGAAATGCAGCATTCATCAATTTTATTTTTTTGGTCGATACCACCAAATCTAGCAAAATTAATCACAGACGGTTCTCTATACCATTTGTAGATCTTCCACCTCACACTTTATAAGCACACATGGTAACGGAAAAGAAATTCCGCATTCATCAATTTTATTTTATTAATCGAAACCACCAAATATAGCAAAATTAATCACAGACGTCTCTTCATACCAAGTGGAGATCCTCCACCTCACACTTTATAAGCACACACGTTAACAGAAAAGAAACACCGCATTTAGCAATTGTATTTTATTAAACGAAATCACCAAATATAGCAAAATTAATCACATACGTCTCTTCATACCAATTGTAGATCTTACACCTCACACTTTATAAGCACACACGTTAACAGAAAAGAAACACCGTATTTATCAATTGTATTTTATTAATCGAAATCACCAAAAATATATTAAATGTAATCAAAGGCGACACTTCATTCATTTGTAGATTTTCCACCTCAAACTTTATAAGCACACATGGTAACGGAAAAGAAATGCCGCATTTATCAATTGTATTTTATAAATCGAAATCACCAAATATAGCAAAATTAATCACAGACGGCTCTTCATACTAATTGTAGATCTTCCACCTCACACTTTATAAGCACACACGTTAACAGAAAAGAAACACCGCATTTATCAATTGTATTTTATTAATCGAAATCAGCAAATATAGCAAAATTAATCTCTCCATACCAATTGTAGATCTTCCACCTCACACTTTATAAGCACACACGTCTCCTCATACCAATTGGAGATCTTCGACCTCACACTTTATAAGCACACCCGTTAATAGAAAAGAAACACCGTATTTATCAATTGTATTTTATTAATCGAAATCACCAAATATATTAACATTAATCAAAGGCGACACTTCATACCAATTGTAGATCTTCCACCTCACACTTTATAAGCACACACGTTAACAGAAAAGAAACACCGCATTTATCAATTGTATTTTATTAATCGAAATCACCAAATATATTAAAATTAATCAAAGGCGACACTTCATACATTTGTAGATCTTCCACCTCAAACTTTATAAGCACACATGGCAAATATTAATCACAGACGGCTCTTTATACCAATTGTAGATCTACCTCCTCACACTTTATACCACACACGTTAACAGAAAAGAAACACCGCATTTATCAATTGTATTTTATTAATCGAAATCAGCAAATATAGCAAAATTAATCACAGACGTCTCTTCATACCAATTGTAGATCTTCCACCTCACACTTTATAAGCACACACGTCTCTTCATACCAATTGTAGATCTTCCACCTCACACTTTATAAGCACACACGTTAACAGAAAAGAAACACCGCATTTATCAATTGTATTTTATTAATCGAAATCACCAAATATAGCAAAATTAATCACATACGTCTCTTCATGCCAATTGTAGATCTTCCACCTCACACTTTATAAGCACACACGTTAACAGAAAAGAAACACCGTATTTATCAATTGTATTTGATTAATCGAAATTACCAAATATATTAAAATTAATCAAAGGCGACACTTCATACATTTGTAGATCTTCCACCTCAAACTTTATAAGCACACATTGTAACGGAAAAGAAATGCCGCATTTATCAATTGTATTTTATTAATCGAAATCACCAAAAATATATTAAATGTAATCAAAGGCGACACTTCATACATTTGTAGATCTTCCATCTCAAACTTTATAAGCACACATGGTAACGGAAAAGAAATCCCGCATTCATCAATTTTATTTTATTAATCGAAATCACCAAATATAGCAAAATTAATCACAGACGTCTCTTCATACCAAGTGGAGATCTTCCACCTCACACTTTATAAGCACACACGTTAACAGTAAAGAAACACCGCATTTATCAATTGTATTTTATTAATCGAAATCACCAAATATAGCAAAATTAATCACAGACGTCTCTTCATACCAAGTGGAGATCTTCCACCTCACACTTTATAAGCACACACGTTAACAGAAAAGAAACACCGCATTTATCAATTGTATTTTATTAATCGAAATCACCAAATATAGCAAAATTAATCACATACGTCTCTTCATACCAATTGTAGATCTTACACCTCACACTTTATAAGCACACACGTTAACAGAAAAGAAACACCGTATTTATCAATTGTATTTTATTAATCGAAATCACCAAAAATATATTAAATGTAATCAAAGGCGACACTTCATACATTTGTAGATCTTCCATCTCAAACTTTATAAGCACACATGGTAACGGAAAAGAAATGCCGCATTTATCAATTGTATTTTATTAATCGAAATCACCAAATATAGCAAAATTAATCACAGACGGCTCTTCATACCAATTGTAGATCTTCCACCTCACACTTTATAAGCACACATGATAACGGAAAAGAAATGCCGCATTCATCAATTTTATTTTATTAATCGAAATCACCAAATATAGCAAAATTAATCACAGACGTCTCTTCATACCAAGTGGAGATCTTCCACCTCACACTTTATAAGCACACACGTTAACAGAAAAGAAACACCGCATTTATCAATTGTATTTTATTAATCGAAATCAGCAAATATAGCAAAATTAATCACAGACGTCTCTCCATACCAATTGTAGATCTTCCACCTCACACTTTATAAGCACACACGTCTCTTCATACCAATTGGAGATCTTCGACCTCACACTTTATAAGCACACCCGTTAATAGAAAAGAAACACCGTATTTATCAATCGCAATCACCAAATATAGCAAAATTAATCAAAGGCGGCACTTCATACATTTGTAGATCTTCCACCTCAAACTTTATAAGCACACATTGTAACGGAAAAGAAATGCCGCATTCATCAATTTTATTTTATTCATCGCTATCACCAAATATAGCACAATTAATCATAGACTACTCTTCAAACCATTTGTAGAACTTCCACCTCACACTTTATAAGCACACATGATAACGGAAAAGAAATGCCGCATTTATCAATTGTATTTTATTTATCTAAATCACCAAATATAACAAAATTAATCAAGACGGCTCTTCATACCAATTGTAGATCTTCAACCTCACACTTTATAAGCACACACGTTAACAGAAAAGAAACACCGCATTTATCAATTGTATTTTATTAATCGAAATCAGCAAATATAGCAAAATTAATCACAGACGTCTCTTCATACCAATTGTAGATCTTCCACCTCACAATTTATAAGCACACACGTCTCTTCATATCAATTGTAGATCTTCCACCTCACACTTTATAAGCACACACGTTAACAGAAAAGAAATGCCGCATTCATCAATTTTATTTTATTCATCGCTATCACCAAAAAATAGCACAATTAATCATAGACTACTCTTCAAACCATTTGTAGATCTTTCACCTCACACTTTATAAGCACACATGATAACGGAAAAGAAATGCCGCATTCATAAATTTTATTTTATTCATCGATATCACCAAATATAGCACAATTAATCACAGACGGCTCTCTATACCATTTGTAGATCTTCCACCTCACACTTTATACACACACAATGTAACGGAAAAGAAATGCCGCATTTATCAATTGTATTTTATTCATCGATATCACCAAATATAGCACAATTAATCAGAGGCGACACTCCATAACGGAAAAGAAATGCCGCATTCATCAATTTTATTTTTTTGGTCGATACCACCAAATCTAGCAAAATTAATCACAGACGGCTCTCTATACCATTTGAAGATCTTCCACCTCACACTTTATAAGCACACATGGTAACGGAAAAGAAATCCCGCATTCATCAATTTTATTTTATTAATCGAAATCACCAAATATAGCAAAATTAATCACAGACGTCTCTTCATACCAAGTGGAGATCTTCCACCTCACACTTTATAAGCACACACGTTAACAGTAAAGAAACACCGCATTTATCAATTGTATTTTATTAATCGAAATCACCAAATATAGCAAAATTAATCACATACGTCTCTTCATACCAATTGTAGATCTTACACCTCACACTTTATAAGCACACACGTTAACAGAAAAGAAACACCGTATTTATCAATTGTATTTTATTAATCGAAATCACCAAAAATATATTAAATGTAATCAAAGGCGACACTTCATACATTTGTAGATCTTCCATCTCAAACTTTATAAGCACACATGGTAACGGAAAAGAAATCCCGCATTCATCAATTTTATTTTATTAATCGAAATCACCAAATATAGCACAATTAATCACAGACGGCTCTCTATACCATTTGTAGATCTTCCACCTCACACTTTATAAGCACACATGGTAACGGAAAAGAAATCCCGCATTCATCAATTTTATTTTATTAATCGAAATCACCAAATATAGCAAAATTAATCACAGACGTCTCTTCATACCAAGTGGAGATCTTCCACCTCACACTTTATAAGCACACACGTTAACAGAAAAGAAACACCGCATTTATCAATTGTATTTTATTAATCGAAATCACCAAATATAGCAAAATTAATCACATATGTCTCTTCATACCAATTGTAGATCTTACACCACACACACTTTATAAGCACACACGTTAACAGAAAAGAAACACCGTATTTATCAATTGTATTTTATTAATCGAAATCACCAAAAATATATTAAATGTAATCAAAGGCGACACTTCATACATTTGTAGATCTTCCATCTCAAACTTTATAAGCACACATGGTAACGGAAAAGAAATGCCGCATTTATCAATTGTATTTTATTAATCGAAATCACCAAATATAGAAAAATTAATCACAGACGGCTCTTCATACCAATTGGAGATCTTCGACCTCACACTTTATAAGCACACCCGTTAACAGAAAAGAAACACCGTATTTATCAGTTGTATTTTATTAATCGCAATCACCAAATATAGCAAAATTAATCACAGACGGCTCTTCATACCAATTGTAGATCTTCCACCTCACACTTTATAAGCACACATGGTAACGGAAAAGAAATGCCGCATTTATCAATTGTATTTTATTAATCGAAATCACCAAATATAGAAAAATTAATCACAGACGGCTCTTCATACCAATTGTAGATCTTCCACCTCACACTTTATAAGCACACATGATAACGGAAAAGAAATGCCGCATTTATCAATTGTATTTTATTAATCGAAATCAGCAAATATAGCAAAATTAATCACAGACGTCTCTCCATACCAATTGTAGATCTTCCACCTCACACTTTATAAGCACACACGTCTCTTCATACCAATTGGAGATCTTCGACCTCACACTTTATAAGCACACCCGTTAACAGAAAAGAAACACCGTATTTATCAGTTGTATTTTATTAATCGCAATCACCAAATATAGCAAAATTAATCAAAGGCGACACTTCATACATTTGTAGATCTTCCACCTCAAACTTTATAAGCACACATTGTAACGGAAAAGAAATGCCGCATTCATCAATTTTATTTTATTCATCGCTATCACCAAATATAGCACAATTAATCATAGACTACTCTTCAAACCATTTGTAGAACTTCCACCTCACACTTTATAAGCACACATGATAACGGAAAAGAAATGAAGCATTTATCAATTGTATTTTATTTATCTAAATCACCAAATATAACAAAATTAATCAAGACGGCTCTTCATACCAATTGTAGATCTTCAACCTCACACTTTATAAGCACACACGTTAACAGAAAAGAAACACCGCATTTATCAATTGTATTTTATTAATCGAAATCAGCAAATATAGCAAAATTAATCACAGACGTCTCTTCATACCAATTGTAGATCTTCCACCTCACAATTTATAAGCACACACGTCTCTTCATACCAATTGTAGATCTTCCACCTCACACTTTATAAGCACACACGTTAACAGAAAAGAAATGCCGCATTCATCAATTTTATTTTATTCATCGCTATCACCAAAAAATAGCACAATTAATCATAGACTACTCTTCAAACCATTTGTAGATCTTTCACCTCACACTTTATAAGCACACATGATAACGGAAAAGAAATGCCGCATTCATAAATTTTATTTTATTCATCGATATCACCAAATATAGCACAATTAATCACAGACGGCTCTCTATACCATTTGTAGATCTTCCACCTCACACTTTATACACACACAATGTAACGGAAAAGAAATGCCGCATTTATCAATTGTATTTTATTCATCGATATCACCAAATATAGCACAATTAATCAAAGGCGGAAAAGAAATGCCGCATTCATCAATTTTATTTTTTTGGTCGATACCACCAAATCTAGCAAAATTAATCACAGACGGCTCTCTATACCATTTGTAGATCTTCCACCTCACACTTTATAAGCACACATGGTAACGGAAAAGAAATCCCGCATTCATCAATTTTATTTTATTAATCGAAATCACCAAATATAGCAAAATTAATCACAGACGTCTCTTCATACCAAGTGGAGATCTTCCACCTCACACTTTATAAGCACACACGTTAACAGAAAAGAAACACCGCATTTATCAATTGTATTTTATTAATCGAAATAACCAAATATAGCAAAATTAATCACATACGGCTCTTCATACCAATTGTAGATCTTCCACCTCACACTTTATAAGCACACACGTTAACAGAAAAGAAACACCGCATTTATCAATTGTATTTTATTAATCGAAATCAGCAAATATAGCAAAATTAATCACAGACGTCTCTCCATACCAATTGTAGATCTTCCACCTCACACTTTATAAGCACACACGTCTCTTCATACCAATTGGAGATCTTCGACCTCACACTTTATAAGCACACCCGTTAACAGAAAAGAAACACCGTATTTATCAGTTGTATTTTATTAATCGCAATCACCAAATATATTAAAATTAATCAAAGGCGACACTTCATACCAATTGTAGATCTTCCACCTCACACTTTATAAGCACACACGTCTCTTCATACCAATTGGAGATCTTCCACCTCACACTTTATAAGCACACACGTTAACAGAAAAGAAACACCGCATTTATCAATTGTATTTTATTAATCGAAATCACCAAATATACCAAAATTAATCACAGACGGCTCTTCATACCAATTGTAGATCTTCCACCTCACACTTTATAAGCACACACGTTAACAGAAAAGAAACAAAGCATTTATCAATTGTATTTTATTAATCGAAATCACCAAATATAGCAAAATTAATCACATACGTCTCTTCATACCAATTGTAGATCTTCCACCTCACACTTTATAAGCACACACGTTAACAGAAAAGAAACACCGCATTTATCAATTGTATTTTATTAATCGCAATCACCAAATATAGCAAAATTAATCACATACGTCCCTTCATACCAATTGTAGATCTTCCACCTCACACTTTATAAGCACACACGTTAACAGAAAAGAAACACCGTATTTATCAACTGTATTTTATTAATCGAAATCAGCAAATATAGCAAAATTAATCACAGACGTCTCTTCATACCAATTGTAGATCTTCCACCTCACACTTTATAAGCACACACGTCTCTTCATTCCAATTGGAAATCTTCCACCTCACACTTTATAAGCGCACAGGTCTCTTCATACCAATTGTAGATCTTCCACCTCACACTTTATAAGCACACACGTTAACAGAAAAGAAATGCCGCATTCATAAATTGTAGTTTATTAATCGAAATCACCAAAAATATATTAAATGTAATCAAAGGCGACACTTCATACATTTGTAGATCTTCCATCTCAAACTTTATAAGCACACATGGTAACGGAAAAGAAATGCCGCATTTATCAATTGTATTTTATTAATCGAAATCACCAAATATAGAAAAATTAATCACAGACGGCTCTTCATACCAATTGGAGATCTTCGACCTCACACTTTATAAGCACACCCGTTAACAGAAAAGAAACACCGTATTTATCAGTTGTATTTTATTAATCGCAATCACCAAATATAGCAAAATTAATCACAGACGGCTCTTCATACCAATTGTAGATCTTCCACCTCACACTTTATAAGCACACACGTTAACAGAAAAGAAACACCGCATTTATCAATTGTATTTTATTAATCGAAATCACCAAATATAGCAAAATTAATCACATATGTCTCTTCATACCAATTGTAGATCTTACACCACACACACTTTATAAGCACACACGTTAACAGAAAAGAAACACCGTATTTATCAATTGTATTTTATTAATCGAAATCACCAAAAATATATTAAATGTAATCAAAGGCGACACTTCATACATTTGTAGATCTTCCATCTCAAACTTTATAAGCACACATGGTAACGGAAAAGAAATGCCGCATTTATCAATTGTATTTTATTAATCGAAATCACCAAATATAGAAAAATTAATCACAGACGGCTCTTCATACCAATTGGAGATCTTCGACCTCACACTTTATAAGCACACCCGTTAACAGAAAAGAAACACCGTATTTATCAGTTGTATTTTATTAATCGCAATCACCAAATATAGCAAAATTAATCACAGACGGCTCTTCATACCAATTGTAGATCTTCCACCTCACACTTTATAAGCACACATGGTAACGGAAAAGAAATGCCGCATTTATCAATTGTATTTTATTAATCGAAATCACCAAATATAGAAAAATTAATCACAGACGGCTCTTCATACCAATTGTAGATCTTCCACCTCACACTTTATAAGCACACATGATAACGGAAAAGAAATGCCGCATTTATCAATTGTATTTTATTAATCGAAATCAGCAAATATAGCAAAATTAATCACAGACGTCTCTCCATACCAATTGTAGATCTTCCACCTCACACTTTATAAGCACACACGTCTCTTCATACCAATTGGAGATCTTCGACCTCACACTTTATAAGCACACCCGTTAACAGAAAAGAAACACCGTATTTATCAGTTGTATTTTATTAATCGCAATCACCAAATATAGCAAAATTAATCAAAGGCGACACTTCATACATTTGTAGATCTTCCACCTCAAACTTTATAAGCACACATTGTAACGGAAAAGAAATGCCGCATTCATCAATTTTATTTTATTCATCGCTATCACCAAATATAGCACAATTAATCATAGACTACTCTTCAAACCATTTGTAGAACTTCCACCTCACACTTTATAAGCACACATGATAACGGAAAAGAAATGAAGCATTTATCAATTGTATTTTATTTATCTAAATCACCAAATATAACAAAATTAATCAAGACGGCTCTTCATACCAATTGTAGATCTTCAACCTCACACTTTATAAGCACACACGTTAACAGAAAAGAAACACCGCATTTATCAATTGTATTTTATTAATCGAAATCAGCAAATATAGCAAAATTAATCACAGACGTCTCTTCATACCAATTGTAGATCTTCCACCTCACAATTTATAAGCACACACGTCTCTTCATACCAATTGTAGATCTTCCACCTCACACTTTATAAGCACACACGTTAACAGAAAAGAAATGCCGCATTCATCAATTTTATTTTATTCATCGCTATCACCAAAAAATAGCACAATTAATCATAGACTACTCTTCAAACCATTTGTAGATCTTTCACCTCACACTTTATAAGCACACATGATAACGGAAAAGAAATGCCGCATTCATAAATTTTATTTTATTCATCGATATCACCAAATATAGCACAATTAATCACAGACGGCTCTCTATACCATTTGTAGATCTTCCACCTCACACTTTATACACACACAATGTAACGGAAAAGAAATGCCGCATTTATCAATTGTATTTTATTCATCGATATCACCAAATATAGCACAATTAATCAAAGGCGGAAAAGAAATGCCGCATTCATCAATTTTATTTTTTTGGTCGATACCACCAAATCTAGCAAAATTAATCACAGACGGCTCTCTATACCATTTGTAGATCTTCCACCTCACACTTTATAAGCACACATGGTAACGGAAAAGAAATCCCGCATTCATCAATTTTATTTTATTAATCGAAATCACCAAATATAGCAAAATTAATCACAGACGTCTCTTCATACCAAGTGGAGATCTTCCACCTCACACTTTATAAGCACACACGTTAACAGAAAAGAAACACCGCATTTATCAATTGTATTTTATTAATCGAAATAACCAAATATAGCAAAATTAATCACATACGGCTCTTCATACCAATTGTAGATCTTCCACCTCACACTTTATAAGCACACACGTTAACAGAAAAGAAACACCGCATTTATCAATTGTATTTTATTAATCGAAATCAGCAAATATAGCAAAATTAATCACAGACGTCTCTCCATACCAATTGTAGATCTTCCACCTCACACTTTATAAGCACACACGTCTCTTCATACCAATTGGAGATCTTCGACCTCACACTTTATAAGCACACCCGTTAACAGAAAAGAAACACCGTATTTATCAGTTGTATTTTATTAATCGCAATCACCAAATATATTAAAATTAATCAAAGGCGACACTTCATACCAATTGTAGATCTTCCACCTCACACTTTATAAGCACACACGTCTCTTCATACCAATTGGAGATCTTCCACCTCACACTTTATAAGCACACACGTTAACAGAAAAGAAACACCGCATTTATCAATTGTATTTTATTAATCGAAATCACCAAATATACCAAAATTAATCACAGACGGCTCTTCATACCAATTGTAGATCTTCCACCTCACACTTTATAAGCACACACGTTAACAGAAAAGAAACAAAGCATTTATCAATTGTATTTTATTAATCGAAATCACCAAATATAGCAAAATTAATCACATACGTCTCTTCATACCAATTGTAGATCTTCCACCTCACACTTTATAAGCACACACGTTAACAGAAAAGAAACACCGCATTTATCAATTGTATTTTATTAATCGCAATCACCAAATATAGCAAAATTAATCACATACGTCCCTTCATACCAATTGTAGATCTTCCACCTCACACTTTATAAGCACACACGTTAACAGAAAAGAAACACCGTATTTATCAACTGTATTTTATTAATCGAAATCAGCAAATATAGCAAAATTAATCACAGACGTCTCTTCATACCAATTGTAGATCTTCCACCTCACACTTTATAAGCACACACGTCTCTTCATTCCAATTGGAAATCTTCCACCTCACACTTTATAAGCACACAGGTCTCTTCATACCAATTGTAGATCTTCCACCTCACACTTTATAAGCACACACGTTAACAGAAAAGAAATGCCGCATTCATAAATTGTAGTTTATTCATCGATATCACCAAATCTAGCAAAATTAATCACAGACGACTATTCATACCATTTGTAGATCTTCCACCTCAAACTTTATAAGCACACATGGTAACGGAAAAGAAATGCCGCATTCATCAATTTTATTTTATTAATTGAAATCACCAAATATAGCACATTTAATCACAGACGTCTCTTCATACCAATTGGAGATCTTCCACCTCACACTTTATAAGCACACACGTTAACAGAAAAGAAACACCGCATTTATCAATTGTATTTTATTAATCGAAATCACCAAATATAGCACATTTAATCACAGACGTCTCTTCATACCAATTGGAGATCTTCCACCTCACACTTTATAAGCACACACATTAACAGAAAAGAAATGTCGCATTTATCAATTGTATTTTATTAATCGAAATCACCAAATATAGCAAAATTAATCACAGACGGCTCTTCATACCAATTGCAGATCTTCCACCTCACTCTTTATAAGCACAGACGTTAACAGAAAAGAAACACCGTATTTATCAATTGTATTTTATTAATCGAAATCACCAAATATATTAAAATTAATGAAAGGCGACACTTCCTACATTTGTAGATCTTCCACCTTAAAGCACACATGGTAACGGAGAAGAAATGCCGCATTCATCAATTTTATTTTATTAATCGAAATCACCAAATATAGCACATTTAATCAGAGACGTCTCTTCATACCAATTGGAGATCTTCCACCTCACACTTTATAAGCACACACGTTAACAGAAAAGAAACACCGCTTTTATCAATGTATTTTATTAATCGAAATCAGCAAATATAGCAAAATTAATCACAGACGTCTCTTCATACCAATTGTAGATCTTCCACCTCACACTTTATAAGCATACACGTCTCTTCATACCAATTGGAAATCTTCCACCTCACACTTTGTAAGCACACACGTTAACAGAAAAGAAATGCCGCATTCATAAATTGTAGTTTATTCATCGATATCACCAAATCTTGCAAAATTAATCACAGACGACTATTCATACCATTTGTAGATCTTCCACCTCAAACTTTATAAGCACACACGTTAACAGAAAAGAAATGCCGCATTTATCAATTGTAGTTTATTAATCGAAATCACCAAATATAGCACATTTAATCACAGACGTCTCTTCATACCAATTGGAGATCTTCCACCTCACACTTTATAAGCACACACGTTAACAGAAAAGAAATGCCGCATTCATAAATTGTAGTTTATTCATCGATATCACCAAATCTAGCAAAATTAATCACAGACGACTATTCATACCATTTGTAGATCTTCCATCTCACACTTTATAAGCACACACGTTAACAGAAAAGAAATGCCGCATTTATCAATTGTATTTTATTAATCGAAATCAGCAAATATAGCAAAATTAATCACAGACAATACCAATTGTAGATCTTCCACCTCACACTTCATAAGCACACACGTCTCTTCATACCAATTGTAGATCTTCCACCTCACACTTTACAAGCACACACGTTAACAGAAAAGAAATGCCGCATTCATAAATTGTAGTTTATTCATCGATATCACCAAATTTAGCAAAATTAATCACAGACGACTATTCATACCATTTGTAGATCTTCCACCTCACACTTTATAAGCACACACGTTAACAGAAAAGAAATTCCGCATTTATCAATTGTATTTTATTAATCGAAATCAGCAAATATAGCAAAATTAATCACAGACGTCTCTTCATACCAATTGTAGATCTTCCACCTCACACTTTATAAGCACACACGTTAACAGAAAAGAAATGCCGCATTCATAAAGTGTAGTTTATTCATCGATATCACCAAATCTAGCAAAATTAATCACAGACGACTATTCATACCATTTGTAGATCTTCCACCTCAAACTTTCTAAGCACACATGGTAACGGAAAAGAAAGGCCGCATTCATCAATTTTATTTTATTAATCGAAATCACCAAACATAGCACATTTAATCACAGACGTCTCTAAATACCAATTGGAGATCTTCCACCTCACACTTTATAAGCACACATGTTAACAGAAAAGAAACACCGCATTTATCAATTGTATTTTATTAATCGAAATCACCAAATATAGCAAAATTAATCACATACGTCTCTTCATACCAATTGTAGATCTTCCACCTCACTCTTTATAAGCACACACGTTAACAGAAAAGAAACAAGGTATTTAGCAATTTTATTTTATTAATCGAAATGACCAAATATATTAAAATTAATCAAAGGCAACCCTTCATACATTTGTAGATCTTCCACCTCAAACTTTATAAGCACACATTGTAACGGAAAAGAAATGCCGCATTTATCAATTGTATTTTATTTATCGAAATCACTAAATATAACAAAATTAATCAAGACGGCTCTTCATACCAATTGTAGATCTTCAACCTTACACTTTATAAGCACACACGTTAACAGAAAAGAAACACCGTTTTATCAACTGTATTTTATTAATCGAAATCACCAAATATATTAAAATTAATCAAAGGCGACACTTCATACATTTGTAGATCTTCCACCTCAAACTTTATAAGCACACATGGTAACGGAAAAGAAATGCCGCATTCATCAATATTATTTTATTAATCGAAATCACCAAATATAGCAAAATTAATCACATACGTCTCTTCATACCAATTGTAGATCTTCCACCTCACTCTTTATAAGCACACACGTTAACAGAAAAGAAACATCGTATTTATCAATTGTATTTTATTAATCGAAATGACCAAATATATTAAAATTAATCAAAGGCGACACTTCATACATTTGTAGATCTTCCAAATCACACTTTATAAGCACACACGTTAACAGAAAAGAAATGCCGCATTTATCAATTGTATTTTATTAATCGAAATCAGCAAATATAGAAAAATTAATCACAGACAATACCAATTGCAGATCTTCCACCTCACACTTCATAAGCACACACGTCTCTTCATACCAATTGTAGATCTTCCACCTCACACTTTATAAGCACACACGTTAACAGAAAAGAAATGCCGCATTCATCAATATTATTTTATTAATCGAAATCACCAAATATAGCAAAATTAATCACAGACAATACCAATTGTAGATCTTCCACCTCACACTTTATAAGCACACACGTCTCTTCATACCAATTGTAGATCTTCCACCTCACACTTTATAAGCACACACGTTAACAGAAAAGAAATGCCGCATTCATCAATATTATTTTATTAATCGAAATCACCAAATATAGCAAAATTAATCACATACGACTCTTCATACCAATTGTAGATCTTCCACCTCACTCTTTATAAGCACACACGTTAACAGAAAAGAAACACCGCATTTATCAATTGTATTTTATTAATCGAAATCACCAAATATAGCAAAATTAATCACATACATGCATACGTCTCTTCATACCAATTGTAGATCTTCCACCTCACACTTCATAAGCACACACGTCTCTTCATACCAATTGTAGATCTTCCACCTCACACTTTATAAGCACACACGTTAACAGAAAAGAAATGCCGCATTCATCAATATTATTTTATTAATCGAAATCACCAAATATAGCAAAATTAATCACATACGTCTCTTCATACCAATTGTAGATCTTCCACCTCACTCTTTATAAGCACACACGTTAACAGAAAAGAAACACCGTATTTATCAACTGTATTTTATTAATCGAAATCACCAAATATATTAAAATTAATCAAAGGCGACACTTCATACATTTGTAGATCTTCCACCTCAAACTTTATAAGCACACATGGTAACGGAAAAGAAATGCCGCATTCATCAATATTATTTTATTAATCGAAATCACCAAATATAGCAAAATTAATCACAGACGGCTCTTCATACCAATTGTAGATCTTCCACCTCACACTTTATAAGCACACACGTTAACAGAAAAGAAACACCGCATTTATCAATTGTATTTTATTAATCGAAATCAGCAAATATAGCAAAATTAATCACAGACGGCTCTTCATACCAATTGTAGATCTTCCACCTCACACTTTATAAGCACACACGTTAACAGAAAAGAAACACCGCATTTATCAATTGTATTTTATTAATCGAAATCAGCAAATATAGCAAAATTAATCACAGACGTCTCTTCATACCAATTGTAGATCTTCCACCTCTCGCTTTATAAGCACACACGTCTCTTCATACCAATTGGAAATCTTCCACCTCACACTTTATAAGCACACACGTCTCTTCATGCCAATTGGAGATCTTCGACCTCACACTTTATAAGCACACCCGTTAACAGAAAAGAAACACCGTAATTATCAGTTGTATTTTATTAATCGAAATGACCAAATATATTAAAATTAATCAAAGGCGACACTTCATACCAATTGTAGATCTTCCACCTCACACTTTATAAGCGCACACGTTAACAGAAACGAAACACCGCATTTATCAATTGTATTTTATTAATCGAAATCACCAAATATATTAAAATTAATCAAAGGCGACACTTCATACATTTGTAGATCTTCCACCTCAAACTTTATAAGCACACATGGTAACGGAAAAGAAATGCCCCATTTATCAATTGTATTTTATTAATCGAAATCACCAAATATAGCAAAATTAATCACAGACGGCTCTTCATCCCAATTGTAGATCTACCTCCTCACACTTTATACCACACACGTTAACAGAAAAGAAACACCGCATTTATCAATTGTATTTTATTAATCGAAATCAGCAAATATAGCAAAATTAATCACAGACGTCTGTTCATACCAACTGTAGATCTTCCACCTCATACTTTATAAGCACACACGTCTCTTCATACCAATTGTAGATCTTCCACCTCACACTTTATAAGCACACACGTTAACAGAAAAGAAACACCGCATTTATCAATTGTATTTTATTAATCGAAATCACCAAATATAGCAAAATTAATCACATACGTCTCTTCATACCAATTGTGGATCTTCCACCTCACACTTTATAAGCACACACGTCTCTTCATACCAATTGTAGATCTTCCACCTCACACTTTATAAGCACACACGTTAACAGAAAAGAAACACCGCATTTATCAATTGTATTTTATTAATCGCAATCACCAAATATAGCAAAATTAATCACATACGTCTCTTCATACCAATTGTAGATCTTCCACCTCACACTTTATAAGCACACACGTTAACAGAAAAGAAACACCGTATTTATCAACTGTATTTTATTAATCGAAATCAGCAAATATAGCAAAATTAATCACAGACGTCTCTTCATACCAATTGTAGATCTTCCACCTCACACTTCATAAGCACACACGTCTCTTCATACCAATTGTAGATCTTCCACCTCACACTTTATAAGCACACACGTTAACAGAAAAGAAATGCCGCATTCATCAATTTTATTTTATTAATCGAAATCACCAAATATAGCACATCTTCATACCAATTGCAGATCTTCCACCTCACACTTTATAAGCACACACGTTAACAGAAAAGAAACACCGCATTTATCAATTGTATTTTATTAATCGAAATCAGCAAATATAGCAAAATTAATCACAGACGGCTCTTCATACCAATTGTAGATCTTCCACCTCACACTTTATAAGCACACACGTTAACAGAAAAGAAACACCGCATTTATCAATTGTATTTTATTAATCGAAATCAGCAAATATAGCAAAATTAATCACAGACGCCTCTTCATACCAATTGTAGATCTTCCACCTCACACTTTATAAGCACACACTTTAACAGAAAAGAAACACCGCATTTATCAATTGTATTTTATTAATCGAAATCAGCAAATATAGCAAAATTAATCACAGACGTCTCTTCATACCAATTGTAGATCTTCCACCTCTCACTTTATAAGCACACACGTCTCTTCATACCAATTGGAAATCTTCCACCTCACACTTTATAAGCACACACGGCTCTTCATACCAATTGTAGATCTTCCACCTCACACTTTATAAGCACACACGTTAACAGAAAAGAAACACCGCATTTATCAATTGTATTTTATTAATCTAAATCAGCAAATATAGCAAAATTAATCACAGACGTCTCTTCATACCAACTGTAGATCTTCCACCTCATACTTTATAAGCGCACACGTCTCTTCATACCAATTGTAGATCTTCCACCTCACACTTTATAAGCACACACGTTAACAGAAAAGAAACACCGCATTTATCAATTGTATTTTATTAATCGAAATCACCAAATATAGCAAAATTAATCACATACGTCTCTTCATACCAATTGTGGATCTTCCACCTCACAATTTATAAGCACACACGTCGCTTCATACCAATTGTAGATCTTCCACCTCACACTTTATAAGCACACACGTTAACAGAAAAGAAACACCGCATTTATCAATTGTATTTTATTAATCGCAATCACCAAATATAGCAAAATTAATCACATACGTCTCTTCATACCAATTGTAGATCTTCCACCTCACACTTTATAAGCACACACGTTAACAGAAAAGAAACACCGTATTTATCAACTGTATTTTATTAATCGAAATCAGCAAATATAGCAAAATTAATCACAGACGTCTCTTCATACCAATTGTAGATCTTCCACCTCACACTTCATAAGCACACACGTCTCTTCATACCAATTGTAGATCTTCCACCTCACACTTTATAAGCACACACGTTAACAGAAAAGAAATGCCGCATTCATCAATTTTATTTTATTAATCGAAATCACCAAATATAGCACATCTTCATACCAATTGCAGATCTTCCACCTCACACTTTATAAGCACACACGTTAACAGAAAAGAAACACCGCATTTATCAATTGTATTTTATTAATCGAAATCAGCAAATATAGCAAAATTAATCACAGACGGCTCTTCATACCAATTGTAGATCTTCCACCTCACACTTTATAAGCACACACGTTAACAGAAAAGAAACACCGCATTTATCAATTGTATTTTATTAATCGAAATCAGCAAATATAGCAAAATGAATCACAGACGGCTCTTCATACCAATTGTAGATCTTCCACTTCACACTTTATAAGCACACACTTTAACAGAAAAGAAACACCGCATTTATCAATTGTATTTTATTAATCGAAATCAGCAAATATAGCAAAATTAATCACAGACGTCTCTTCATACCAATTGTAGATCTTCCACCTCTCACTTTATAAGCACACACGTCTCTTCATACCAATTGGAAATCTTCCACCTCACACTTTATAAGCACACACGGCTCTTCATACCAATTGTAGATCTTCCACCTCACACTTTATAAGCACACACGTTAACAGAAAAGAAACACCGCATTTATCAATTGTATTTTATTAATCTAAATCAGCAAATATAGCAAAATTAATCACAGACGTCTCTTCATACCAATTGTAGATCTTCCACCTCACACTTTATAAGCGCACACGTTAACAGAAAAGAAACACCGCATTTATCAATTGTATTTTATTAATCGAAATCACCAAATATATTAAAATTAATCAAAGGTGACACTTCATACATTTGTAGATCTTCCACCTCAAACTTTATAAGCACACATGGTAACGGAAAAGAAATGCCCCATTTATCAATTGTATTTTATTAATCGAAATCACCAAATATAGCAAAATTAATCACAGACGGCTCTTCATCCCAATTGTAGATCTACCTCCTCACACTTTATACCACACACGTTAACAGAAAAGAAACACCGCATTTATCAATTGTATTTTATTAATCGAAATCAGCAAATATAGCAAAATTAATCACAGACGTCTCTTCATACCAACTGTAGATCTTCCACCTCACACTTTATAAGCACACACGTCTCTTCATACCAATTGTAGATCTTCCACCTCACACTTTATAAGCACACACGTTAACAGAAAAGAAACACCGCATTTATCAATTGTATTTTATTAATCGAAATCACCAAATATAGCAAAATTAATCACATACGTCTCTTCATACCAATTGTAGATCTTCCACCTCACACTTTATAAGCACACACGTCTCTTCATACCAATTGTAGATCTTCCACCTCACACTTTATAAGCACACACGTTAACAGAAAAGAAACACCGCATTTATCAATTGTATTTTATTAATCGCAATCACCAAATATAGCAAAATTAATCACATACGTCTCTTCATACCAATTGTAGATCTTCCACCTCACACTTTATAAGCACACACGTTAACAGAAAAGAAACACCGTATTTATCAACTGTATTTTATTAATCGAAATCAGCAAATATAGCAAAATTAATCACAGACGTCTCTTCATACCAATTGTAGATCTTCCACCTCACACTTCATAAGCACACACGTCTCTTCATACCAATTGTAGATCTACCACCTCACACTTTATAAGCACACACGTTAACAGAAAAGAAATGCCGCATTCATAAATTGTAGTTTATTCATCGATATCACCAAATTTAGCAAAATTAATCACAGACGACTATTCATACCATTTTTAGATCTTCCACCTCACACTTTATAAGCACACACGTTAACAGAAAAGAAATGCCGCATTTATCAATTGTATTTTATTAATCGAAATCAGCAAATATAGCAAAATTAATCACAGACGTCTCTTCATACCAATTGTAGATCTTCCACCTCACACTTTATAAGCACACACGTTAACAGAAAAGAAATGCCGCATTCATAAATTGTAGTTTATTCATCGATATGACCAAATTTAGCAAAATTAATCACAGACGACTATTCATATCATTTGTAGATCTTCCACCTCAAACTTTATAAGCACACATGGTAACGGAAAAGAAATGCCGCATTCATCAATTTTATTTTATTAATCGAAATCACCAAATATAGCACATTTAATCACACACGTCTCTTCATACCAATTCTACATCTTCCAACTCACACTTTATAAGCACACACGTTAACAGAAAAGAAACACCGCATTTATCAATTGTATTTTATTAATCGAAATCAGCAAATATAGCAAAATTAATCACAGACGTCTCTTCATACCAATTGTAGATCTTCCACCTCACACTTCATAAGCACACACGTCTCTTCATACCAATTGTAGATCTACCACCTCACACTTTATAAGCACACACGTTAACAGAAAAGAAACACCGCATTTATCAATTGTATTTTGTTAATCGAAATCAGCAAATATAGCAAAATTAATCACAGACGGCTCTTCATACCAATTGTAGATCTTCCACCTCACACTTTATAAGCACACACGTTAACAGAAAAGAAACACCGCATTTATCAATTGTATTTTATTAATCGAAATCAGCAAATATAGCAAAATTAATCACAGACGGCTCTTCATACCAATTGTAGATCTACCACCTCACACTTTATAAGCACACACGTTAACAGAAAAGAAATGCCGCATTCATAAATTGTAGTTTATTCATCGATATCACCAAATTTAGCAAAATTAATCACAGACGACTATTCATATCATTTGTAGATCTTCCACCTCACACTTTATAAGCACACACGTTAACAGAAAAGAAATGCCGCATTTATCAATTGTATTTTATTAATCGAAATCAGCAAAATATAGCAAAATTAATCACAGACGTCTCTTCATACCAATTGTAGATCTTCCACCTCACACTTTATAAGCACACACGTTAACAGAAAAGAAATGCCGCATTCATAAATTGTAGTTTATTCATCGATATCACCAAATCTAGCAAAATTAATCACAGACGACTATTCATATCATTTGTAGATCTTCCACCTCAAACTTTATAAGCACACATGGTAACGGAAAAGAAATGCCGCATTCATCAATTTTATTTTATTAATCGAAATCACCAAATATAGCACATTTAATCACACACGTCTCTTCATACCAATTCTACATCTTCCAACTCACACTTTATAAGCACACACGTTAACAGAAAAGAAACACCGCATTTATCAATTGTATTTTATTAATCGAAATCAGCAAATATAGCAAAATTAATCACAGACGGCTCTTCATACCAATTGTAGATCTTCCACCTCACACTTTATAAGCACACACGTTAACAGAAAAGAAACACCGCATTTATCAATTGTATTTTGTTAATCGAAATCAGCAAATATAGCAAAATTAATCACAGACGGCTCTTCATACCAATTGTAGATCTTCCACCTCACACTTTATAAGCACACACGTTAACAGAAAAGAAACACAGCATTTATCAATTGTATTTTATTAATCGAAATCAGCAAATATAGCAAAATTAATCACAGACGTCTCTTCATACCAATTGTAGATCTTCCACCTCTCACTTTATAAGCACACACGTCTCTTCATACCAATTGGAAATCTTCCACCTCACACTTTATAAGCACACACGTCTCTTCATGCCAATTGGAGATCTTCGACCTCACACTTTATAAGCACACCCGTTAACAGAAAAGAAACACCGTATTTATCAGTTGTATTTTATTAATCGAAATCACCAAATATATTAAAATTAATCACATACGTCTCTTCATACCAATTGTAGATCTTCCACCTCACACTTTATAAGCACACACGTCTCTTCATACCAATTGTAGATCTTCCACCTCACACTTTATAAGCACACACGTTAACAGAAAAGAAACACCGCATTTATCAATTGTATTTTATTAATCGAAATCAACAAATATAGCAAAATTAATCACATACGTCTCTTCATACCAATTGTAGATCTTCCACCTCACACTTTATAAGCACACACGTCTCTTCATACCAATTGTAGATCTTCCACCTCACACTTTATAAGCACACACGTTAACAGAAAAGAAACACCGCATTTATCAATTGTATTTTATTAATCGCAATCACCAAATATAGCAAAATTAATCACATACGTCTCTTCATACCAATTGTAGATCTTCCACCTCACACTTTATAAGCACACACGTTAACAGAAAAGAAACACCGTATTTATCAACTGTATTTTATTAATCGAAATCAGCAAATATAGCAAAATTAATCACAGACGTCTCTTCATACCAATTGTAGATCTTCCACCTCACACTTTATAAGCACACACGTCTCTTCATACCAATTGTAGATCTTCCACCTCACACTTTATAAGCACACACGTTAACAGAAAAGAAACACCGCATTTATCAATTGTATTTTATTAATCGAAATCACCAAATATAGCAAAATTAATCACATACGTCTCTTCATACCAATTGTAGATCTTCCACCTCACACTTTATAAGCACACACGTTAACAGAAAAGAAACACCGCATTTATCAATTGTATTTTATTAATCGCAATCACCAAATATAGCAAAATTAATCACAGACGTCTCTTCATACCAACTGTAGATCTTCCACCTCACACTTTATAAGCACACACGTCTCTTCATACCAATTGTAGATCTTCCACCTCACACTTTATAAGCACACACGTTAACAGAAAAGAAACACCGCATTTATCAATTGTATTTTATTAATCGAAATCACCAAATATAGCAAAATTAATCACATACGTCTCTTCATACCAATTGTAGATCTTCCACCTCACACTTTATAAGCACACACGTCTCTTCATACCAATTGTAGATCTTCCACCTCACACTTTATAAGCACACACGTTAACAGAAAAGAAACACCGCATTTATCAATTGTATTTTATTAATCGCAATCACCAAATATAGCAAAATTAATCACATACGTCTCTTCATACCAATTGTAGATCTTCCACCTCACACTTTATAAGCACACACGTTAACAGAAAAGAAACACCGTATTTATCAACTGTATTTTATTAATCGAAATCACCAAATATATTAAAATTAATCAAAGGCGACACTTCATACCAATTGTAGATCTTCCACCTCACACTTTATAAGCGCACACGTTAACAGAAAAGAAACACCGCATTTATCAATTGTATTTTATTAATCGAAATCACCAAATATATTAAAATTAATCAAAGGCGACACTTCATACATTTGTAGATCTTCCACCTCAAACTTTATAAGCACACATGGTAACGGAAAAGAAATGCCCCATTTATCAAAATTAATCACAGACGGCTCTTCATCCCAATTGTAGATCTACCTCCTCACACTTTATACCACACACGTTAACAGAAAAGAAACACCGCATTTATCAATTGTATTTTATTAATCGAAATCAGCAAATATAGCAAAATTAATCACAGACGTCTCTTCATACCAACTGTAGATCTTCCACCTCACACTTTATAAGCACACACGTCTCTTCATACCAATTGTAGATCTTCCACCTCACACTTTATAAGCACACACGTTAACAGAAAAGAAACACCGCATTTATCAATTGTATTTTGTTAATCGAAATCAGCAAATATAGCAAAATTAATCACAGACGTCTCTTCATACCAATTGTAGATCTTCCACCTCACACTTCATAAGCACACACGTCTCTTCATACCAATTGTAGATCTACCACCTCACACTTTATAAGCACACACGTTAACAGAAAAGAAATGCCGCATTCATAAATTGTAGTTTATTCATCGATATCACCAAATTTAGCAAAATTAATCACAGACGACTATTCATACCATTTGTAGATCTTCCACCTCACACTTTATAAGCACACACGTTAACAGAAAAGAAATGCCGCATTTATCAATTGTATTTTATTAATCGAAATCAGCAAATATAGCAAAATTAATCACAGACGTCTCTTCATACCAATTGTAGATCTTCCACCTCACACTTTATAAGCACACACGTTAACAGAAAAGAAATGCCGCATTCATAAATTGTAGTTTATTCATCGATATCACCAAATCTAGCAAAATTAATCACAGACGACTATTCATATCATTTGTAGATCTTCCACCTCAAACTTTATAAGCACACATGGTAACGGAAAAGAAATGCCGCATTCATCAATTTTATTTTATTAATCGAAATCACCAAATATAGCACATTTAATCACACACGTCTCTTCATACCAATTCTACATCTTCCAACTCACACTTTATAAGCACACACGTTAACAGAAAAGAAACACCGCATTTATCAATTGTATTTTATTAATCGAAATCAGCAAATATAGCAAAATTAATCACAGACGGCTCTTCATACCAATTGTAGATCTTCCACCTCACACTTTATAAGCACACACGTTAACAGAAAAGAAACACCGCATTTATCAATTGTATTTTGTTAATCGAAATCAGCAAATATAGCAAAATTAATCACAGACGGCTCTTCATACCAATTGTAGATCTTCCACCTCACACTTTATAAGCACACACGTTAACAGAAAAGAAACACAGCATTTATCAATTGTATTTTATTAATCGAAATCAGCAAATATAGCAAAATTAATCACAGACGTCTCTTCATACCAATTGTAGATCTTCCACCTCTCACTTTATAAGCACACACGTCTCTTCATACCAATTGGAAATCTTCCACCTCACACTTTATAAGCACACACGTCTCTTCATGCCAATTGGAGATCTTCGACCTCACACTTTATAAGCACACCCGTTAACAGAAAAGAAACACCGTATTTATCAGTTGTATTTTATTAATCGAAATCACCAAATATATTAAAATTAATCACATACGTCTCTTCATACCAATTGTAGATCTTCCACCTCACACTTTATAAGCACACACGTCTCTTCATACCAATTGTAGATCTTCCACCTCACACTTTATAAGCACACACGTTAACAGAAAAGAAACACCGCATTTATCAATTGTATTTTATTAATCGAAATCAAAAAATATAGCAAAATTAATCACATACGTCTCTTCATACCAATTGTAGATATTCCACCTCACACTTTATAAGCACACACGTCTCTTCATACCAATTGTAGATCTTCCACCTCACACTTTATAAGCACACACGTTAACAGAAAAGAAACACCGCATTTATCAATTGTATTTTATTAATCGCAATCACCAAATATAGCAAAATTAATCACATACGTCTCTTCATACCAATTGTAGATCTTCCACCTCACACTTTATAAGCACACACGTTAACAGAAAAGAAACACCGTATTTATCAACTGTATTTTATTAATCGAAATCAGCAAATATAGCAAAATTAATCACAGACGTCTCTTCATACCAATTGTAGATCTTCCACCTCACACTTTATAAGCACACACGTCTCTTCATACCAATTGTAGATCTTCCACCTCACACTTTATAAGCACACACGTTAACAGAAAAGAAACACCGCATTTATCAATTGTATTTTATTAATCGAAATCACCAAATATAGCAAAATTAATCACATACGTCTCTTCATACCAATTGTAGATCTTCCACCTCACACTTTATAAGCACACACGTTAACAGAAAAGAAACACCGCATTTATCAATTGTATTTTATTAATCGCAATCACCAAATATAGCAAAATTAATCACAGACGTCTCTTCATACCAACTGTAGATCTTCCACCTCACACTTTATAAGCACACACGTCTCTTCATACCAATTGTAGATCTTCCACCTCACACTTTATAAGCACACACGTTAACAGAAAAGAAACACCGCATTTATCAATTGTATTTTATTAATCGAAATCACCAAATATAGCAAAATTAATCACATACGTCTCTTCATACCAATTGTAGATCTTCCACCTCACACTTTATAAGCACACACGTCTCTTCATACCAATTGTAGATCTTCCACCTCACACTTTATAAGCACACACGTTAACAGAAAAGAAACACCGCATTTATCAATTGTATTTTATTAATCGCAATCACCAAATATAGCACATTTAATCACACACGTCTCTTCATACCAATTGTAGATCTTCCACCTCACACTTTATAAGCACACACGTCTCTTCATACCAATTGTAGATCTTCCACCTCACACTTTATAAGCACACACGTTAACAGAAAAGAAATGCCGCATTCATAAATTGTAGTTTATTCATCGATATCACCAAATCTAGCAAAATTAATCACAGACGGCTATTCATATCATTTGTAGATCTTCCACCTCAAACTTTATAAGCACACATGGTAACGGAAAAGAAATGCCGCATTCATCAATTTTATTTTATTAATCGCAATCACCAAATATAGCAAAATTAATCACATACGTCTCTTCATACCAATTGTAGATCTTCCACCTCACACTTTATAAGCACACACGTTAACAGAAAAGAAACACCGTATTTATCAACTGTATTTTATTAATCGAAATCAGCAAATATAGCAAAATTAATCACAGACGTCTCTTCATACCAATTGTAGATCTTCCACCTCACACTTTATAAGCACACACGTCTCTTCATACCAATTGTAGATCTTCCACCTCACACTTTATAAGCACACACGTTAACAGAAAAGAAACACCGCATTTATCAATTGTATTTTATTAATCGAAATCACCAAATATAGCAAAATTAATCACATACGTCTCTTCATACCAATTGTAGATCTTCCACCTCACACTTTATAAGCACACACGTTAACAGAAAAGAAACACCGCATTTATCAATTGTATTTTATTAATCGCAATCACCAAATATAGCAAAATTAATCACAGACGTCTCTTCATACCAACTGTAGATCTTCCACCTCACACTTTATAAGCACACACGTCTCTTCATACCAATTGTAGATCTTCCACCTCACACTTTATAAGCACACACGTTAACAGAAAAGAAACACCGCATTTATCAATTGTATTTTATTAATCGAAATCACCAAATATAGCAAAATTAATCACATACGTCTCTTCATACCAATTGTAGATCTTCCACCTCACACTTTATAAGCACACACGTCTCTTCATACCAATTGTAGATCTTCCACCTCACACTTTATAAGCACACACGTTAACAGAAAAGAAATGCCGCATTCATAAATTGTAGTTTATTCATCGATATCACCAAATCTAGCAAAATTAATCACAGACGACTATTCATATCATTTGTAGATCTTCCACCTCAAACTTTATAAGCACACATGGTAACGGAAAAGAAATGCCGCATTCATCAATTTTATTTTATTAATCGAAATCACCAAATATAGCACATTTAATCACACACGTCTCTTCATACCAATTCTACATCTTCCAACTCACACTTTATAAGCACACACGTTAACAGAAAAGAAACACCGCATTTATCAATTGTATTTTATTAATCGAAATCAGCAAATATAGCAAAATTAATCACAGACGGCTCTTCATACCAATTGTAGATCTTCCACCTCACACTTTATAAGCACACACGTTAACAGAAAAGAAACACCGCATTTATCAATTGTATTTTGTTAATCGAAATCAGCAAATATAGCAAAATTAATCACAGACGGCTCTTCATACCAATTGTAGATCTTCCACCTCACACTTTATAAGCACACACGTTAACAGAAAAGAAACACAGCATTTATCAATTGTATTTTATTAATCGAAATCAGCAAATATAGCAAAATTAATCACAGACGTCTCTTCATACCAATTGTAGATCTTCCACCTCTCACTTTATAAGCACACACGTCTCTTCATACCAATTGGAAATCTTCCACCTCACACTTTATAAGCACACACGTCTCTTCATGCCAATTGGAGATCTTCGACCTCACACTTTATAAGCACACCCGTTAACAGAAAAGAAACACCGTATTTATCAGTTGTATTTTATTAATCGAAATCACCAAATATATTAAAATTAATCACATACGTCTCTTCATACCAATTGTAGATCTTCCACCTCACACTTTATAAGCACACACGTCTCTTCATACCAATTGTAGATCTTCCACCTCACACTTTATAAGCACACACGTTAACAGAAAAGAAACACCGCATTTATCAATTGTATTTTATTAATCGAAATCAAAAAATATAGCAAAATTAATCACATACGTCTCTTCATACCAATTGTAGATATTCCACCTCACACTTTATAAGCACACACGTCTCTTCATACCAATTGTAGATCTTCCACCTCACACTTTATAAGCACACACGTTAACAGAAAAGAAACACCGCATTTATCAATTGTATTTTATTAATCGCAATCACCAAATATAGCAAAATTAATCACATACGTCTCTTCATACCAATTGTAGATCTTCCACCTCACACTTTATAAGCACACACGTTAACAGAAAAGAAACACCGTATTTATCAACTGTATTTTATTAATCGAAATCAGCAAATATAGCAAAATTAATCACAGACGTCTCTTCATACCAATTGTAGATCTTCCACCTCACACTTTATAAGCACACACGTCTCTTCATACCAATTGTAGATCTTCCACCTCACACTTTATAAGCACACACGTTAACAGAAAAGAAACACCGCATTTATCAATTGTATTTTATTAATCGAAATCACCAAATATAGCAAAATTAATCACATACGTCTCTTCATACCAATTGTAGATCTTCCACCTCACACTTTATAAGCACACACGTTAACAGAAAAGAAACACCGCATTTATCAATTGTATTTTATTAATCGCAATCACCAAATATAGCAAAATTAATCACAGACGTCTCTTCATACCAACTGTAGATCTTCCACCTCACACTTTATAAGCACACACGTCTCTTCATACCAATTGTAGATCTTCCACCTCACACTTTATAAGCACACACGTTAACAGAAAAGAAACACCGCATTTATCAATTGTATTTTATTAATCGAAATCACCAAATATAGCAAAATTAATCACATACGTCTCTTCATACCAATTGTAGATCTTCCACCTCACACTTTATAAGCACACACGTCTCTTCATACCAATTGTAGATCTTCCACCTCACACTTTATAAGCACACACGTTAACAGAAAAGAAACACCGCATTTATCAATTGTATTTTATTAATCGCAATCACCAAATATAGCAAAATTAATCACATACGTCTCTTCATACCAATTGTAGATCTTCCACCTCACACTTTATAAGCACACACGTTAACAGAAAAGAAACACCGTATTTATCAACTGTATTTTATTAATCGAAATCACCAAATATATTAAAATTAATCAAAGGCGACACTTCATACCAATTGTAGATCTTCCACCTCACACTTTATAAGCGCACACGTTAACAGAAAAGAAACACCGCATTTATCAATTGTATTTTATTAATCGAAATCACCAAATATATTAAAATTAATCAAAGGCGACACTTCATACATTTGTAGATCTTCCACCTCAAACTTTATAAGCACACATGGTAACGGAAAAGAAATGCCCCATTTATCAAAATTAATCACAGACGGCTCTTCATCCCAATTGTAGATCTACCTCCTCACACTTTATACCACACACGTTAACAGAAAAGAAACACCGCATTTATCAATTGTATTTTATTAATCGAAATCAGCAAATATAGCAAAATTAACCACAGACGTCTCTTCATACCAACTGTAGATCTTCCACCTCACACTTTATAAGCACACACGTCTCTTCATACCAATTGTAGATCTTCCACCTCACACTTTATAAGCACACACGTTAACAGAAAAGAAACACCGCATTTATCAATTGTATTTTATTAATCGAAATCACCAAATATAGCAAAATTAATCACATACGTCTCTTCATACCAATTGTCGATCTTCCACCTCACACTTTATAAGCACACACGTCTCTTCATACCAATTGTAGATCTTCCACCTCACACTTTATAAGCACACACGTTAACAGAAAAGAAACACCGCATTTATCAATTGTATTTTATTAATCGCAATCACCAAATATAGCAAAAATTAATCACAGACGTCTCTTCATACCAATTGTAGATCTTCCACCTCACACTTTATAAGCACACACGTCTCTTCATACCAATTGTAGATCTTCCACCTCACACTTTATAAGCACACACGTTAACAGAAAAGAAATGCCGCATTCATAAATTGTAGTTTATTCATCGATATCACCAAATTTAGCAAAATTAATCACAGACGACTATTCATACCATTTGTAGATCTTCCACCTCACACTTTATAAGCACACACGTCTCTTCATACCAATTGTAGATCTTCCACCTCACACTTTATAAGCACACACGTTAACAGAAAAGAAACACCGCATTTATCAATTGTATTTTATTAATCGAAATCAAAAAATATAGCAAAATTAATCACATACGTCTCTTCATACCAATTGTAGATATTCCACCTCACACTTTATAAGCACACACGTCTCTTCATACCAATTGTAGATCTTCCACCTCACACTTTATAAGCACACACGTTAACAGAAAAGAAACACCGCATTTATCAATTGTATTTTATTAATCGCAATCACCAAATATAGCAAAATTAATCACATACGTCTCTTCATACCAATTGTAGATCTTCCACCTCACACTTTATAAGCACACACGTTAACAGAAAAGAAACACCGTATTTATCAACTGTATTTTATTAATCGAAATCAGCAAATATAGCAAAATTAATCACAGACGTCTCTTCATACCAATTGTAGATCTTCCACCTCACACTTTATAAGCACACACGTTAACAGAAAAGAAACACCGCATTTATCAATTGTATTTTATTAATCGAAATCAGCAAATATAGCAAAATTAATCACAGACGGCTCTTCATACCAATTGTAGATCTTCCACCTCACACTTTATAAGCACACACGTTAACAGAAAAGAAACACCGCATTTATCAATTGTATTTTATTAATCGCAATCACCAAATATAGCAAAATTAATCACATACGTCTCTTCATACCAATTGTAGATCTTCCACCTCACACTTTATAAGCACACATGGTAACGGAAAAGAAATGCCGCATTCATCAATTTTATTTTATTAATCGAAATCACCAAATATAGCACATTTAATCACACACGTCTCTTCATACCAATTCTACATCTTCCAACTCACACTTTATAAGCACACACGTTAACAGAAAAGAAACACCGCATTTATCAATTGTATTTTATTAATCGAAATCAGCAAATATAGCAAAATTAATCACAGACGGCTCTTCATACCAATTGTAGATCTTCCACCTCACACTTTATAAGCACACACGTTAACAGAAAAGAAACACCGCATTTATCAATTGTATTTTGTTAATCGAAATCAGCAAATATAGCAAAATTAATCACAGACGGCTCTTCATACCAATTGTAGATCTTCCACCTCACACTTTATAAGCACACACGTTAACAGAAAAGAAACACAGCATTTATCAATTGTATTTTATTAATCGAAATCAGCAAATATAGCAAAATTAATCACAGACGTCTCTTCATACCAATTGTAGATCTTCCACCTCTCACTTTATAAGCACACACGTCTCTTCATACCAATTGGAAATCTTCCACCTCACACTTTATAAGCACACACGTCTCTTCATGCCAATTGGAGATCTTCGACCTCACACTTTATAAGCACACCCGTTAACAGAAAAGAAACACCGTATTTATCAGTTGTATTTTATTAATCGAAATCACCAAATATATTAAAATTAATCACATACGTCTCTTCATACCAATTGTAGATCTTCCACCTCACACTTTATAAGCACACACGTCTCTTCATACCAATTGTAGATCTTCCACCTCACACTTTATAAGCACACACGTTAACAGAAAAGAAACACCGCATTTATCAATTGTATTTTATTAATCGAAATCAAAAAATATAGCAAAATTAATCACATACGTCTCTTCATACCAATTGTAGATATTCCACCTCACACTTTATAAGCACACACGTCTCTTCATACCAATTGTAGATCTTCCACCTCACACTTTATAAGCACACACGTTAACAGAAAAGAAACACCGCATTTATCAATTGTATTTTATTAATCGCAATCACCAAATATAGCAAAATTAATCACATACGTCTCTTCATACCAATTGTAGATCTTCCACCTCACACTTTATAAGCACACACGTTAACAGAAAAGAAACACCGTATTTATCAACTGTATTTTATTAATCGAAATCAGCAAATATAGCAAAATTAATCACAGACGTCTCTTCATACCAATTGTAGATCTTCCACCTCACACTTTATAAGCACACACGTCTCTTCATACCAATTGTAGATCTTCCACCTCACACTTTATAAGCACACACGTTAACAGAAAAGAAACACCGCATTTATCAATTGTATTTTATTAATCGAAATCACCAAATATAGCAAAATTAATCACATACGTCTCTTCATACCAATTGTAGATCTTCCACCTCACACTTTATAAGCACACACGTTAACAGAAAAGAAACACCGCATTTATCAATTGTATTTTATTAATCGCAATCACCAAATATAGCAAAATTAATCACAGACGTCTCTTCATACCAACTGTAGATCTTCCACCTCACACTTTATAAGCACACACGTCTCTTCATACCAATTGTAGATCTTCCACCTCACACTTTATAAGCACACACGTTAACAGAAAAGAAACACCGCATTTATCAATTGTATTTTATTAATCGAAATCACCAAATATAGCAAAATTAATCACATACGTCTCTTCATACCAATTGTAGATCTTCCACCTCACACTTTATAAGCACACACGTCTCTTCATACCAATTGTAGATCTTCCACCTCACACTTTATAAGCACACACGTTAACAGAAAAGAAACACCGCATTTATCAATTGTATTTTATTAATCGCAATCACCAAATATAGCAAAATTAATCACATACGTCTCTTCATACCAATTGTAGATCTTCCACCTCACACTTTATAAGCACACACGTTAACAGAAAAGAAACACCGTATTTATCAACTGTATTTTATTAATCGAAATCACCAAATATATTAAAATTAATCAAAGGCGACACTTCATACCAATTGTAGATCTTCCACCTCACACTTTATAAGCGCACACGTTAACAGAAAAGAAACACCGCATTTATCAATTGTATTTTATTAATCGAAATCACCAAATATATTAAAATTAATCAAAGGCGACACTTCATACATTTGTAGATCTTCCACCTCAAACTTTATAAGCACACATGGTAACGGAAAAGAAATGCCCCATTTATCAAAATTAATCACAGACGGCTCTTCATCCCAATTGTAGATCTACCTCCTCACACTTTATACCACACACGTTAACAGAAAAGAAACACCGCATTTATCAATTGTATTTTATTAATCGAAATCAGCAAATATAGCAAAATTAACCACAGACGTCTCTTCATACCAACTGTAGATCTTCCACCTCACACTTTATAAGCACACACGTCTCTTCATACCAATTGTAGATCTTCCACCTCACACTTTATAAGCACACACGTTAACAGAAAAGAAACACCGCATTTATCAATTGTATTTTATTAATCGAAATCACCAAATATAGCAAAATTAATCACATACGTCTCTTCATACCAATTGTCGATCTTCCACCTCACACTTTATAAGCACACACGTCTCTTCATACCAATTGTAGATCTTCCACCTCACACTTTATAAGCACACACGTTAACAGAAAAGAAACACCGCATTTATCAATTGTATTTTATTAATCGCAATCACCAAATATAGCAAAAATTAATCACAGACGTCTCTTCATACCAATTGTAGATCTTCCACCTCACACTTTATAAGCACACACGTCTCTTCATACCAATTGTAGATCTTCCACCTCACACTTTATAAGCACACACGTTAACAGAAAAGAAATGCCGCATTCATAAATTGTAGTTTATTCATCGATATCACCAAATTTAGCAAAATTAATCACAGACGACTATTCATACCATTTGTAGATCTTCCACCTCACACTTTATAAGCACACACGTTAACAGAAAAGAAATGCCGCATTTATCAATTGTATTTTATTAATCGAAATCAGCAAATATAGCAAAATTAATCACAGACGTCTCTTCATACCAATTGTAGATCTTCCACCTCACACTTTATAAGCACACACGTTAACAGAAAAGAAATGCCGCATTCATAAATTGTAGTTTATTCATCGATATCACCAAATCTAGCAAAATTAATCACAGACGACTATTCATACCATTTGTAGATCTTCCACCTCAAACTTTATAAGCACACATGGTAACGGAAAAGAAATGCCGCATTCATCAATTTTATTTTATTAATCGAAATCACCAAATATAGCACATTTAATCACACACGTCTCTTCATACCAATTGTAGATCTTCCACCTCACACTTTATAAGCACACACGTTAACAGAAAAGAAACACCGCATTTATCAATTGTATTTTATTAATCGAAATCACCAAATATAGCAAAATTAATCACATACGTCTCTTCATACCAATTGTAGATCTTCCACCTCACACTTTATAAGCACACACGTTAACAGAAAAGAAACACCGTATTTATCAACTGTAGTTTATTCATGGATATCACCAAATCTAGCAAAATTAATCACAGACGACTATTCATACCATTTGTAGATCTTCCACCTCAAACTTTATAAGCACACATGGTAACGGAAAAGAAATGCCGCATTCATCAATTTTATTTTATTAATCGAAATCACCAAATATAGCACATTTAATCACAGACGTCTCTTCATACCAATTGGAGATCTTCCACCTCACACTTTATAAGCACACACGTTAACAGAAAAGAAACACCGCATTTATCAATTGTATTTTATTAATCGAAATCACCAAATATAGCAAAATTAATCACATACGTCTCTTCATACCAATTGTAGATCTTCCACCTCACACTTTATAAGCACACACGTTAACAGAAAAGAAATGCCGCATTCATAAATTGTAGTTTATTCATCGATATCACCAAATCTAGCAAAATTAATCACAGACGACTATTCATACCATTTGTAGATCTTCCACCTCAAACTTTATAAGCACACATGGTAACGGAAAAGAAATGCCGCATTCATCAATTTTATTTTATTAATCGAAATCACCAAATATAGCACATTTAATCACAGACGTCTCTTCATACCAATTGGAGATCTTCCACCTCACACTTTATAAGCACACACGTTAACAGAAAAGAAACACCGTATTTATCAATTGTATTTTATTAATCGAAATCACCAAATATATTAAAATTAATGAAAGGCGACACTTCATACATTTGTAGATCTTCCACCTTAAACTTTATAAGCACACATGGTAACGGAAAAGAAATGTCGCATTTATCAATTGTATTTTATTAATCGAAATCACCAAATATAGCAAAATTAATCACAGACGGCTCTTCATACCAATTGTAGATCTTCCACCTCACACTTTATAAGCACACACGTTAACAGAAAAGAAACACCGTATTTATCAATCGTATTTTATTAATCGAAATCACCAAATAGATTAAAATTAATGAAAGGCGACACTTCCTACATTTGTAGATCTTCCACCTTAAAGCACACATGGTAACGGAAAAGAAATGCCGCATTCATCAATTTTATTTTATTAATCGAAATCACCAAATATAGCACATTTAATCAGAGACGTCTCTTCATACCAATTGGAGATCTTCCACCTCACACTTTATAAGCACACACGTTAACAGAAAAGAAACACGGCATTTATCAATGTATTTTATTAATCGAAATCACCAAATAGATTAAAATTAATGAAAGGCGACACTTCCTACATTTGTAGATCTTCCACCTTAAAGCACACATGGTAACAGAAAAGAAACACCGCATTTATCAATTGTATTTTATTAATCGAAATCACCAAATATAGCAAAATTAATCACAGACGTCTCTTCATACCAATTGTGGATCTTCCACCTCACACTTTATAAGCACACACGTCTCTTCATACCAATTGGAAATCTTCCACCTCACACTTTGTAAGCACACACGTTAACAGAAAAGAAATGCCGCATTCATAAATTTTAGTTTATTCATCGATATCACCAAATCTTGCAAAATTAATCACAGACGACTATTCATACCATTTGTAGATCTTCCACCTCAAACTTTATAAGCACACACGTTAACAGAAAAGAAATGTCGCATTTATCAATTGTAGTTTATTAATCGAAATCACCAAATATAGCACATTTAATCACAGACGTCTCTTCATACCAATTGGAGATCTTCCACCTCACACTTTATAAGCACACACGTTAACAGAAAAGAAATGCCGCATTTATAAATTGTAGTTTATTCATCGATATCACCAAATCTAGCAAAATTAATCACAGACGACTATTCATACCATTTGTAGATCTTCCACCTCACACTTTATAAGCACACACGTTAACAGAAAAGGAATGCCGCATTTATCAATTGTATTTTATTAATCGAAATCAGCAAATATAGCAAAATTAATCACAGACAATACCAATTGTAGATCTTCCACCTCACACTTCATAAGCACACACGTCTCTTCATACCAATTGTAGATCTTCCACCTCACACTTTATAAGCACACACGTTAACAGAAAAGAAATGCCGCATTCATAAATTGTAGTTTATTCATCGATATCACCAAATTTAGCAAAATTAATCACAGACGACTATTCATACCATTTGTAGATCTTCCACCTCACACTTTATAAGCAGACACGTTAACAGAAAAAAAATGCCGCATTTATCAATTGTATTTTATTAATCGAAATCAGCAAATATAGCAAAATTAATCACAGACGTCTCTTCATACCAATTGTAGATCTTCCACCTCACACTTTATAAGCACACACGTTAACAGAAAAGAAATGCCGCATTCATAAATTGTAGTTTATTCATCGATATCACCAAATCTAGCAAAATTAATCACAGACGACTATTCATACCATTTGTAGATCTTCCACCTCAAACTTTATAAGCACACATGGTAACGGAAAAGAAATGCCGCATTCATCAATTTTATTTTATTAATCGAAATCACCAAATATAGCACATTTAACCACACACGTCTCTAAACACCAATTGGAGATCTTCCACCTCACACTTTATAAGCACACATGTTAACAGAAAAGAAACACCGCATTTATCAATTGTATTTTATTAATCGAAATCACCAAATATAGCAAAATTAATCACATACGTCTCTTCATACCAATTGTAGATCTTCCACCTCACCCATTATAAGCACACACGTTAACAGAAAAGAAAGACCGTATTTATCAATTGTATTTTATTAATCGAAATGACCAAATATATTAAAATTAATCAAAGGCAACACTTCATACATTTGTAGATCTTCCACCTCAAACTTTATAAGCACACATTGTAACGGAAAAGAAATGTTGCATTTATCAATTGTATTTTATTTATCGAAATCACCAAATATAACAAAATTAATCACATACATACGTCTCTTCATACCAATTGTAGATCTTCCACCTCACACTTTATAAGCACACACGTTAACAGAAAAGAAACACCGTATTTATCAACTGTATTTTATTAATCAAAATCACCAAATATATTAAAATTAATCAAAGGCGACACTTCATACATTTGTAGATCTTCCACCTCAAACTTTATAAGCACACATGGTAACGGAAAAGAAATGCCGCATTCATCAATATTATTTTATTAATCGAAATCACCAAATATAGCACATTTAATCACAGACGTCTCTAAATACCAATTGGATATCTTCCACCTCACACTTTATAAGCACACATGTTAACAGAAAAGAAACACCGCATTTATCAATTGTATTTTATTAATCGAAATCACCAAATATAGCAAAATTAATCACATACGTCTCTTCATACCAATTGTAGATCTTCCACCTCACTCTTTATAAGCACACACGTTAACAGAAAAGAAACATCGTATTTATCAATTGTATTTTATTAATCGAAATGACCAAATATATTAAAATTAATCAAAGGCGACACTTCATACATTTGTAGATCTTCCACCTCAAACTTTATAAGCACACATGGTAACGGAAAAGAAATGCCGCATTCATCAATATTATTTTATTAATCGAAATCACCAAATATAGCAAAATTAATCACATACGTCTCTTCATACCAATTGTAGATCTTCCACCTCACTCTTTATAAGCACACACGTTAACAGAAAAGAAACATCGTATTTATCAATTGTATTTTATTAATCGAAATGACCAAATATATTAAAATTAATCAAAGGCGACACTTCATACATTTGTAGATCTTCCACCTCAAACTTTATAAGCACACACGTTAACAGAAAAGAAACACCGCATTTATCAATTGTATTTTATTAATCGAAATCACCAAATATAGCAAAATTAATCACATACATACGTCTCTTCATACCAATTGTAGATCTTCCACCTCACACTTTATAAGCACACACGTTAACAGAAAAGAAACATCGTATTTATCAACTGTATTTTATTAATCAAAATCACCAAATATATTAAAATTAATCAAAGGCGACACTTCATACATTTGTAGATCTTCCACCTCAAACTTTATAAGCACACACGTTAACAGAAAAGAAATGCCGCATTCATCAATATTATTTTATTAATCGAAATCACCAAATATAGCAAAATTAATCACATACGTCTCTTCATACCAATTGTAGATCTTCCACCTCACTCTTTATAAGCACACACGTTAACAGAAAAGAAACACCGTATTTATCAACTGTATTTTATTAATCGAAATCACCAAATATAGCAAAATTAATCAAAGGCGACACTTCATACATTTGTAGATCTTCCACCTCAAACTTTATAAGCACACATGGTAACGGAAAAGAAATGCCGCATTCATCACTATTATTTTATTAATCGAAATCACCAAATATAGCAAAATTAATCACAGACGGCTCTTCATAGCAATTGTAGATCTTCCACCTCACACTTTATAAGCACACACGTTAACAGAAAAGAAACACCGCATTTATCAATTGTATTTTATTAATCGAAATCAGGAAATATAGCAAAATTAATCACAGACGTCTCTTCATACCAATTGTAGATCTTCCACCTCACACTTTATAAGCACACACGTCTCTTCATACCAACTGGAAGTCTTCCACCTCACACTTTATACGCACACACGTTAACAGAAAAGAAACACCGCATTTATCAATTGTATTTTATTAATCGAAATCAGCAAATATAGCAAAATTAATCACAGACGTCTCTAAACACCAATTGGAGATCTTCCACCTCACACTTTATAAGCACACATGTTAACAGAAAAGAAACACCGCATTTATCAATTGTATTTTATTAATCGAAATCACCAAATATAGCAAAATTAATCACATACGTCTCTTCATACCAATTGTAGATCTTCCACCTCACCCATTATAAGCACACACGTTAACAGAAAAGAAAGACCGTATTTATCAATTGTATTTTATTAATCGAAATGACCAAATATATTAAAATTAATCAAAGGCAACACTTCATACATTTGTAGATCTTCCACCTCAAACTTTATAAGCACACATTGTAACGGAAAAGAAATGTTGCATTTATCAATTGTATTTTATTTATCGAAATCACCAAATATAACAAAATTAATCACATACATACGTCTCTTCATACCAATTGTAGATCTTCCACCTCACACTTTATAAGCACACACGTTAACAGAAAAGAAACACCGTATTTATCAACTGTATTTTATTAATCAAAATCACCAAATATATTAAAATTAATCAAAGGCGACACTTCATACATTTGTAGATCTTCCACCTCAAACTTTATAAGCACACATGGTAACGGAAAAGAAATGCCGCATTCATCAATATTATTTTATTAATCGAAATCACCAAATATAGCACATTTAATCACAGACGTCTCTAAATACCAATTGGATATCTTCCACCTCACACTTTATAAGCACACATGTTAACAGAAAAGAAACACCGCATTTATCAATTGTATTTTATTAATCGAAATCGCCAAATATAGCAAAATTAATCACATACGTCTCTTCATACCAATTGTAGATCTTCCACCTCACTCTTTATAAGCACACACGTTAACAGAAAAGAAACACCGTATTTATCAATTGTATTTTATTAATCGAAATGACCAAATATATTAAAATTAATCAAAGGCGACACTTCATACATTTGTAGATCTTCCACCTCAAACTTTATAAGCACACATGGTAACGGAAAAGAAATGCCGCATTCATCAATATTATTTTATTAATCGAAATCACCAAATATAGCAAAATTAATCACATACGTCTCTTCATACCAATTGTAGATCTTCCACCTCACTCTTTATAAGCACACACGTTAACAGAAAAGAAACATCGTATTTATCAATTGTATTTTATTAATCGAAATGACCAAATATATTAAAATTAATCAAAGGCGACACTTCATACATTTGTAGATCTTCCACCTCAAACTTTATAAGCACACACGTTAACAGAAAAGAAACACCGCATTTATCAATTGTATTTTATTAATCGAATTCACCAAATATAGCAAAATTAGTCACATACATACGTCTCTTCATACCAATTGTAGATCTTCCACCTCACACTTTATAAGCACACACGTTAACAGAAAAGAAACATCGTATTTATCAACTGTATTTTATTAATCAAAATCACCAAATATATTAAAATTAATCAAAGGCGACACTTCATACATTTGTAGATCTTCCACCTCAAACTTTATAAGCACACACGTTAACAGAAAAGAAATGCCGCATTCATCAATATTATTTTATTAATCGAAATCACCAAATATAGCAAAATTAATCACACACGTCTCTAAACACCAATTGGAGATCTTCCACCTCACACTTTATAAGCACACATGTTAACAGAAAAGAAACACCGCATTTATCAATTGTATTTTATTAATCGAAATCACCAAATATAGCAAAATTAATCAAAGGCGACACTTCATACATTTGTAGATCTTCCACCTCAAACTTTATAAGCACACACGTTAACAGAAAAGAAACACCGCATTTATCAATTGTATTTTATTAATCGAATTCACCAAATATAGCAAAATTAGTCACATACATACGTCTCTTCATACCAATTGTAGATCTTCCACCTCACTCTTTATAAGCACACACGTTAACAGAAAAGAAACACCGTATTTATCAACTGTATTTTATTAATCGAAATCACCAAATATAGCAAAATTAATCAAAGGCGACACTTCATACATTTGTAGATATTCCACCTCAAACTTTATAAGCACACATGGTAACGGAAAAGAAATGCCGCATTCATCAATATTATTTTATTAATCGAAATCACCAAATATAGCAAAATTAATCACAGACGGCTCTTCATAGCAATTGTAGATCTTCCACCTCACACTTTATAAGCACACACGTTAACAGAAAAGAAACACCGCATTTATCAATTGTATTTTATTAATCGAAATCAGGAAATATAGCAAAATTAATCACAGACGTCTCTTCATACCATTTGTAGATCTTCCACCTCAAACTTTATAAGCACACATGGTAACGGAAAAGAAATGCCGCATTCATCAATATTATTTTATTAATCGAAATCACCAAATATAGCACATTTAATCACAGACGTCTCTAAATACCAATTGGATATCTTCCACCTCACACTTTATAAGCACACATGTTAACAGAAAAGAAACACCGCATTTATCAATTGTATTTTATTAATCGAAATCACCAAATATAGCAAAATTAATCACATACGTCTCTTCATACCAATTGTAGATCTTCCACCTCACTCTTTATAAGCACACACGTTAACAGAAAAGAAACACCGTATTTATCAATTGTATTTTATTAATCGAAATGACCAAATATATTAAAATTAATCAAAGGCGACACTTCATACATTTGTAGATCTTCCACCTCAAACTTTATAAGCACACATGGTAACGGAAAAGAAATGCCGCATTCATCAATATTATTTTATTAATCGAAATCACCAAATATAGCAAAATTAATCACATACGTCTCTTCATACCAATTGTAGATCTTCCACCTCACTCTTTATAAGCACACACGTTAACAGAAAAGAAACATCGTATTTATCAATTGTATTTTATTAATCGAAATGACCAAATATATTAAAATTAATCAAAGGCGACACTTCATACATTTGTAGATCTTCCACCTCAAACTTTATAAGCACACACGTTAACAGAAAAGAAACACCGCATTTATCAATTGTATTTTATTAATCGAATTCACCAAATATAGCAAAATTAGTCACATACATACGTCTCTTCATACCAATTGTAGATCTTCCACCTCACACTTTATAAGCACACACGTTAACAGAAAAGAAACATCGTATTTATCAACTGTATTTTATTAATCAAAATCACCAAATATATTAAAATTAATCAAAGGCGACACTTCATACATTTGTAGATCTTCCACCTCAAACTTTATAAGCACACACGTTAACAGAAAAGAAATGCCGCATTCATCAATATTATTTTATTAATCGAAATCACCAAATATAGCAAAATTAATCACATACGTCTCTTCATACCAATTGTAGATCTTCCACCTCACTCTTTATAAGCACACACGTTAACAGAAAAGAAACACCGTATTTATCAACTGTATTTTATTAATCGAAATCACCAAATATAGCAAAATTAATCAAAGGCGACACTTCATACATTTGTAGATATTCCACCTCAAACTTTATAAGCACACATGGTAACGGAAAAGAAATGCCGCATTCATCAATATTATTTTATTAATCGAAATCACCAAATATAGCAAAATTAATCACAGACGGCTCTTCATAGCAATTGTAGATCTTCCACCTCACACTTTATAAGCACACACGTTAACAGAAAAGAAACACCGCATTTATCAATTGTATTTTATTAATCGAAATCAGGAAATATAGCAAAATTAATCACAGACGTCTCTTCATACCATTTGTAGATCTTCCACCTCAAACTTTATAAGCACACATGGTAACGGAAAAGAAATGCCGCATTCATCGATTTTATTTTATTAATCGAAATCACCAAATATAGCACATTTAATCACACACGTCTCTAAACACCAATTGGAGATCTTCCACCTCACACTTTATAAGCACACATGTTAACAGAAAAGAAACACCGCATTTATCAATTGTATTTTATTAATCGAAATCACCAAATATAGCAAAATTAATCACATACGTCTCTTCATACCAATTGTAGATCTTCCACCTCACCCATTATAAGCACACACGTTAACAGAAAAGAAAGACCGTATTTATCAATTGTATTTTATTAATCGAAATGACCAAATATATTAAAATTAATCAAAGGCAACACTTCATACATTTGTAGATCTTCCACCTCAAACTTTATAAGCACACATGGTAACGGAAAAGAAATGCCGCATTCATCAATATTATTTTATTAATCGAAATCACCAAATATAGCACATTTAATCACAGACGTCTCTAAATACCAATTGGATATCTTCCACCTCACACTTTATAAGCACACATGTTAACAGAAAAGAAACACCGCATTTATCAATTGTATTTTATTAATCGAAATCACCAAATATAGCAAAATTAATCACATACATACGTCTCTTCATACCAATTGTAGATCTTCCACCTCACACTTTATAAGCACACACGTTAACAGAAAAGAAACATCGTATTTATCAACTGTATTTTATTAATCGAAATGACCAAATATATTAAAATTAATCAAAGGCGACACTTCATACATTTGTAGATCTTCCACCTCAAACTTTATAAGCACACATGGTAACGGAAAAGAAATGCCGCATTCATCAATATTATTTTATTAATCGAAATCACCAAATATAGCAAAATTAATCACATACGTCTCTTCATACCAATTGTAGATCTTCCACCTCACTCTTTATAAGCACACACGTTAACAGAAAAGAAACATCGTATTTATCAATTGTATTTTATTAATCGAAATGACCAAATATATTAAAATTAATCAAAGGCGACACTTCATACATTTGTAGATCTTCCACCTCAAACTTTATAATGTAGTGTGTCCAATATGAATACATATCTACATACAAAATACGCAGCACGAGCGCCGTCTAAGTTACTTGGTCGCAAACGTAAACAAACTGCAACTAAGTAATTGCTGACGCTATGTATTTCTCTGCTGCGACACTTTCCCACGACCAAAGCGTTGAAGTAGCTTAGCGCTATACACATATGTAAATACGTGCATATGTGTGAGCGTGCGTTGGGCTTCATGCCTTATGTTAGGTTTAGCTATGTAAGAGTTAGAGTAAATATGTATAATAAAATGTTTAGATTAATTTACTATAAATAAGCCTGAATTTTATAATAAAGAGAACATTCATAATTCGGCACCCAGCGACGTTTATTCTTTACATTTGGGCGTCACTTTATATGGCGATCCTGCCGATAACCTTAACCTGCCGAAACTAAATTGGCAGTCTCCTTCCAATATCCTTGTCTGCTGCTTGAAATTTAGGCAGACCTCCTTTTTTTTTTTTGTAAAAACCTTTACCAATGGCTGCTGACCAAAGGCAGACCAAGGAATAATAATAAAATAACAACAAAAACCTTTACCAATGGCTGCTGACCAAAGGCAGACCAAGGAATAATAATAAAACAACAACAGAAACCTTTACCAATGGCTGCTGACCAAAGGCAGACCAAGACCATGGAATACAGATTACTACAGAATACTACAACTAAAACAACGGGCCAAGCGGTTAACGTTTAAAAGGAAGCAGCAAACCACGGACCACATAGCATAAAAAAGTGGAATATAAATACCAGGGCAAAGGAGCAGCAAACCACGGACCACATAGCATAAAAAAGTGGAATATAAATACCAGGGCAAAGGAGCAGCAAACCACGGACCACATAGCATAAAAAAGTGGAATATAAATACCAGGGCAAAGGAGCAGCAAACCACGGACCACATAGCATAAAAAAGTGGAATATAAATACCAGGGCAAAGGAGCAGCAAACCATGGACCACACAGCATAACAAGTGGAATATAAATACATACCAGGGCAAAGGAGCAGCAAAACACGGACCAAGCGATAATTTAAGTATCTATATTACATGTATTTTTAGAAGCATATAGCAACCTAACGGCTGCTGCCACTACGGGCAAAAAGTAAAATTTTTGCTATTAAAGATAAGATTTTTTTTTCTCTCTCTTAATTGTTTTTTTTTCTCCCTCAATGAACGAGGATATTATAAGTCAGGCAGAATTTGACGCGATATTCTTGCGTTACAGCAAATTAATAGAAGAAGAAGAAAGTAAGGTAGAGTTAGAAATAAAACCGCAAGAGGTAGCTAAAACAGAAAAAAAAGAAGTAGTAGAAATAATTAAACAGGGCCCTAAGGCAATTACAATAGAAGAATATAGGAATAGAATTAAGCCCCCAAGAATAGAGGAACCAGTAATCCCAAAGGTAACTATAGGCAAAAGGAAGAGAGGGGGAAAAAGATTTAACGTTAGGAAAGCAGTAGCCATTCTATACCAAAAAATTAATTTGACCACAGATACGGAGACAAGAATCCGTTTAAAAAACGAAATTAGGCAAATTCTTAACAGTGCTTAAAGAATTTTTTTTTTCTTTTTTTTTGGGAATTTAATAATAAGATCTTTTTATGGAGAACGCTTTACCAGATAACCTTGATTACGAGGCTATCAACAGTATCGTTGATAACTTGGAATCAGAAAGCACGCAAAAGGCAATTCGAAAATTAAGGAAGATAGAAGCTTATAAGCAGGCAGAAAAAGATATAGTTTGGCTTAGGAAATGGTGGGAACTAATTGGAATGCCTGAGGAACCCACAATCCAAAACGTATTAGAACCATTCTTGACCCTTGCTGAGGAAACGTATAGGTTCCAAGTCAAATTCATGGGACGAACAGACCCACATTAGAATAAAATCCATGCTTATACATAAAGAAATGAGAAAAAAATAAAAAATAAAAAAAAAAATAAAAAATATATATATTAATATTTGTATTTGTTTTCAATATAATTCTTTTTGTAATGGGAGGCCAGGAATCCAAACTGGAAAAGCCTAACGCTAATGTCGTCAATTCGGTTCAAATAATTGACCACACTGAGGCACTAGATTTTATAAAAATCTTGCTATTAATATTAACAATTTGCAGTTGCCTAAATTTGTTTCTCAAATTGTACTCGACCCATAACAAACAGTTAAAAAAGAGATACCAGAGCCGAGCAAATGATCTAGATAAAATCTAAATATTTTTTTTTATTAAATGGATACTTGGGAAGATATTCGCACAAGGCTAATTGAGGAAAAATTGTTAGTAGAAAAATCATATAAATGTATAAACCAAAATAGGGAAACAAAAAAGGAAACAATAGTCAAACATTTGACATTGATAAAAGATAGTTTTAATAGATTAGGTAAGGAAATAATAAAAATATATGGTAAACTCAGACCTACCCATCAGCAAGAGACAAAGCAGATATTTTCATATGTCAGAGATAGGTTAGTTTCCTCACTATCTAGATACAATATAGATGCAACAGTGCCAACTTCATTTGAACACGATATTCAAATTGATTTTGACAACTTTTCACTAGAAGAGATTTCAAATATAGAGGAAGCCCATAAAGAAGTCATAAGTAAGGAAACTCAAACAAACAAGGTCAAAATGACACAAACAGTAGTAGAGTTTATTAAAACTGCATCATCGATCTTACCAGATTTCGATGGCAAATCAGAGAATCTATCCAGTTTTCTGGATGCCCTTGATATCCTGGAACAAATCAAGGATAGTCACGAGGCTATTGCAGTATCTATGATTAAGACTAAACTCAAAGGAACAGCTAGAAACATTATAAGTACTGAATCTACCATTCAGGAAATAAAACAAAGATTAAAGTCAAAAGTTAAGGGTGAATCAGTCGAAGTTTTGTCAGCAAAGCTCCTGAACATCCAACAACGCAGTAAAACTGCAAACCAATATACTTCTGAGATTGAAAAGCTCACAAAATCATTAGAGGGAGCATACATATCTGACGGACTAGCACCAGAGTTAGCAACTAAATACGCTACACAATCAGCGGTAAAAGCTATGTGCAAAAATTGCTCTAACGAAAAGGTCAAGGTCATTATGCAGGCTGGTACGTTCACCTCTATGAACGAAGCCATTTCTAAGTTCACCAATAGCTGTACTGAAGTAACCGGTAACCCTAATTCACTGTTACACATACGTCGACAAAATTATTTTCGCGGTAGTTTCCGCAGAAGTTACCAGAATAATGCCTACAGAGGTAACCAAAGACGGGATGGTAACCGTTTTAATAATTTTAATAATTACAATAATAATAATAATAGAAATAACAATCAAAGATCCGGAAGAAATTTCGGAAATCAATCTCGCGGTTCTAATCGCAATAATACTAGAAACGTTAGAAATGTGAACCAACAGGAAAACCAGCAAGCTCCACCTCAATAGATAAAAAATTATATGTCTTCAATCTGCACCTTAATAGTTATATATCTTCAAAAACAACTCTAAACAATTCCATTTCAACCCTCCTGATTGATACAGGAGCGGACATCTCCATTATAAAAAAGGGTCAAATTGACAATGACGTCACTATTAATTACTCACAAAAAACTGATCTAAAAGGCATTGGTCACGGTCTAACAAGCACTATTGGCACAGTTACAGCAGATTTAAGAGATGATCAATTATTAATTAAACACAAATTTCATATAGTAGAGGATACATTTCCAATCCCATGTGACGGAATTTTGGGGCTTGATTTTATTAAAAAATATAACTGCATTTTGGATTACAATAAAAACGGGGACACCCTAATACTACGTCCATATGATTATCCAGAAAATATAATAATCCAAATGACAAATAGACCAGCAGTTAATTGCATAACAATCCCAGCAAGATCCGAGGTAATTCGACAAGTCCATATTAAAAACAGCAATTCTGAATTATTGATACCTCATCAAAAATTATCCGAAGGTATTTTTATAGCAAACACCCTAGTAAATTCAAAGCAAACCTTTATTCGAGTCATAAATACAACGGATAAAATTGCAACTATTCAAAATTTCAAAATTAACACAGAAAATTTAGATGATTATACAGTAGTAGAAAATAAAACGGAAACAGTAGAAAATAATAACGAAAAATTAAAAAGATTAAATAAAAATTTTCCAAAATTTGTTACTGAACAACTTAATGCACTGTGCACAGAATTTATTGATATATTTTCACTAGAATCAGAACCCATTACCACTAATAATTTTTATAAACAAAAATTACATATGAAAGATAGCAACCCAGTTTATGTAAAAAATTACAGAATTCCTCAAGCTCATAAAAGCGAAATTAGTAAGCACGTCAATAAACTAATTGAAGATGACATTATAGAGCCGTCTATGTCAGAATATAATAGCCCAATTCTACTTGTACCCAAAAAGCCTTTACCCGGCAAAAATGACAAAAGATGGAGATTGGTAGTCGATTACCGACAGGTAAACAAAAAGTTAACGGCAGATAAATTTCCATTGCCAAGAATTGATGATATATTGGATCAATTGGGTAGAGCTAAATATTTTTCATGCTTAGACTTGATGTCTGGCTTTCATCAAATTGAATTACATAAAGACTCTAGGGACATAACATCGTTTACGGCAGACGATGGCACGTATCGCTTTAAAAGGCTGCCATACGGTTTGAAGGTGGCCCCAAACTCGTTTCAGAGAATGATGACTCTTGCTTTTGCAGGCCTTAAGCCTTCCCAAGCTTTTCTATATATGGATGATCTGGTGGTATTGGGATGTTCCGAAAAACACATGATTACGAATTTGAGAGATGTGTTTTCAACTTGTAGAAAATATAATTTGAAATTGCATCCGGATAAATGTTTATTTTTTAACCAAGAAGTTACTTACCTTGGCCATAATTGCACAAATAAAGGAATTTTACCGGATCCTAGTAAATTTGAAATTGTTCTAAATTATCCAACCCCAAAAAATGCAGACGAAGTAAAAAGATTTGTAGCATTTTGTAACTATTACCGAAGATTTGTTCCAAACTTTGCAGAACATTCTAGAATCTTAACAAGATTGTGTAAAAAGAATGTTTCCTTTGATTGGACAGAAGAATGTCAAAAAGCTTTTGTCTACTTGAAGGGGGCATTGATACACCCCAATATTTTACAGTATCCAGATTTTGATAAAGAATTTTGTATAACAACGGATGCCAGTGGATTCGCCTGCGGCGCAGTTCTTAGTCAAGAGTATGAAGGCAAACAATTACCAATTGCCTATGCGTCAAGAGCTTTCACAAAAGGTGAAAGTAATAAAGCAACAATTGAAAAAGAATTGGCGGCAATCCATTGGGCAATCACGTATTTTAGACCATATGTTTATGGCAGAAGGTTTTTGGTTAAAACGGACCATCGACCACTAACATACCTATTTTCGATGAAAAACCCCTCATCAAAATTAACTAGAGTTCGGTTAGAGTTGGAGGAGTATGACTTTGAGGTGGAGTACATAGCTGGAAAAGAAAATTATGTTGCAGATGCATTGTCACGAATAAATATAAATGATTTGAAAGATTTATCAATAAAGGCAAGTCAAATACTGAAGGTTACGACTAGATCGGAAACCAATAAAAAATCCAATAATAAAAACATCAAAGAAAAACGTCACGAAGAGAACATTAAAATATATGAAGCGCTTAATAAAAATGAAGTAAAAAAGCTAGCTCAGCTCGTTTTCGACCCCCCGAAACTGCAGTTCAAAAAGGGAAAGAAAATTTGTAGCAAAATAGACATTAATGATTCAATTGTTGAGGCGAAGATTGATTTAGGTCAATTCTTTGCCAGGCTAATAAAAGAAGCCGACAATTTGAAAATAAATAAAATACAGTTGTCCTTAGGAGACAAATTGTTTAAAAATAATTATACTCGAGTAGATAAATTCAAAGAAGTTGGTATCAAAGTTCTCAAAAACTTAACTATTGCATTAACTCCGGAGGTTGTGCACGTGACAGATAATGAAGTAATTAAAAAGATATTACAAAAATATCACGATGATCCTGTTAATGGTGGCCACCCAGGAATCAATCGAACAACAAATAAAATAAAACAAAAATATTATTGGAAAAATATGAAAAATGACATCAGAAATTATATTAAAAAATGCATAAAATGTAGTAAAAATAAAATAAATACAAACTTAAAAGAACCAATGATTATCACTGAAACGCCAACAAAAGCTTTCGATATAGTTCAGATTGACACAATCGGTCCATTACCAAGATCGATAAATGGAAATGAGTACGCGGTAACAATTGTATGTGATTTGACAAAGTATCTGATCGCAATTCCGATTGCTAGCAAACACGCGATAACAGTTGCCAAAGCTATTTTTGAAAATTTTATCTTAATTTATGGTTGCATGAAAACAATCATAACTGATATGGGAACTGAATACAAAAATAACGTATTCGAAGAATTGTGTAAACTTTTAAAAATTGAACACAAGACTTCTACCCCATATCACCATCAAACTTTGGGCACTGTTGAACGCAGCCACAGAACTTTCAATCAATACATTCGTTCTTATATATCTATTGAAAAAGATGATTGGGATGAGTATATTAAGTATTTTGCATACTGTTATAATACAACACCATCCACGGTACATGGTTATTGTCCATTTGAATTAGTTTTTGGGAAAATACCTTTAACCTACGAATTTTTAAACGACAATACAATTAGCCCGGTTTATAACCATGAGGCATATGATAAAGAAATCAAATATAGATTGCAGGTAGCTCAACAAAGAGCGTATAAACTAGTAAGAGAAACCAAAGAAAAACAAAAAATGTACTATGACAAAAATATTCAATACAAAGAAATAAAATTAGGAGATTTAGTATTAGTAAAAAATGAAGCAGGTCATAAGTTAGACAATAGGTATAAAGGGCCCTATAAGGTAGACAATATTGATAAAAATAATAATTTTACTCTAATTCCTTATAAACTAGAAAGCATAGATAGAAATAATAAGTATATTATAAGCAATGAGAATAAGAAAATTTTAATTCATAAGAATAGACTTAAACTGTTAGAATAAATACACTGCCTTATAACTCAAATGTTTACTCATAAATTTTTATTGTACACTGACACATAAACCCATAAATTCAGAAATTTATTGTATGCAAATAAAAACTTCTTAAAATACAATCATGTCATTACCCTCAATGTAACTAAACACTTAAGAAAAATGTAGCGCATAAATAAAGAAACATACAAACAGAAAATCAGAAATTAATAAATTAATGTATTGTCCACTTGAAAATAAAGTAAACACAACCAAAACTTTGTAACAAAAGTAAACACAGCATATATAAAAACAAAACAAAAAGTCAAAAAGTCCAACGCGCCAGAGCTATTAAATGAAATAAGATCGGTCGCTCATTAATTGTAAAAGGCGAGCTATAAAACTCAAACCTATTAAATGAAATAGAATCGTTCATATAAATATGTATATAAACGATTCTTTTTAGGAAAGGAGGTGTAGTGTGTCCAATATGAATACATATCTACATACAAAATACGCAGCACGAGCGCCGTCTAAGTTACTTGGTCGCAAACGTAAACAAACTGCAACTAAGTAATTGCTGACGCTATGTATTTCTCTGCTGCGACACTTTCCCACGACCAAAGCGTTGAAGTAGCTTAGCGCTATACACATATGTAAATACGTGCATATGTGTGAGCGTGCGTTGGGCTTCATGCCTTATGTTAGGTTTAGCTATGTAAGAGTTAGAGTAAATATGTATAATAAAATGTTTAGATTAATTTACTATAAATAAGCCTGAATTTTATAATAAAGAGAACATTCATAATTCGGCACCCAGCGACGTTTATTCTTTACATTTGGGCGTCACTTTATAATAAGCACACACGTTAACAGAAAAGAAACACCGCATTTATCAATTGTATTTTATTAATCGAAATCACCAAATATAGCAAAATTAATCACATACATACGTCTCTTCATACCAATTGTAGGTCTTCCACCTCACACTTTATAAGCACACACGTTAACAGAAAAGAAACATCGTATTTATCAACTGTATTTTATTAATCAAAATCACCAAATATATTAAAATTAATCAAAGGCGACACTTCATACATTTGTAGATCTTCCACCTCAAACTTTATAAGCACACACGTTAACAGAAAAGAAATGCCGCATTCATCAATATTATTTTATTAATCGAAATCACCAAATATAGCTAAATTAATCACATACGTCTCTTCATACCAATTGTAGATCTTCCACCTCACTCTTTATAAGCACACACGTTAACAGAAAAGAAACACCGTATTTATCAACTGTATTTTATTAATCGAAATCACCAAATATAGCAAAATTAATCAAAGGCGACACTTCATACATTTGTAGATCTTCCACCTCAAACTTTATAAGCACACATGGTAACGGAAAAGAAATGCCGCATTCATCACTATTATTTTATTAATCGAAATCACCAAATATAGCAAAATTAATCACAGACGGCTCTTCATAGCAATTGTAGATCTTCCACCTCACACTTTATAAGCACACACGTTAACAGAAAAGAAACACCGCATTTATCAATTGTATTTTATTAATCGAAATCAGGAAATATAGCAAAATTAATCACAGACGTCTCTTCATACCAATTGTAGATCTTCCACCTCACACTTTATAAGCACACACGTCTCTTCATACCAACTGGAAGTCTTCCACCTCACACTTTATAAGCACACACGTCTCTTCATACCAATTGTAGATCTTCCACCTCACACTTTATACGCACACACGTTAACAGAAAAGAAACACCGCATTTATCAATTGTATTTTATTAATCGAAATCAGCAAATATAGCAAAATTAATCACAGACGTCTCTAAACACCAATTGGAGATCTTCCACCTCACACTTTATAAGCACACATGTTAACAGAAAAGAAACACCGCATTTATCAATTGTATTTTATTAATCGAAATCACCAAATATAGCAAAATTAATCACATACGTCTCTTCATACCAATTGTAGATCTTCCACCTCACCCATTATAAGCACACACGTTAACAGAAAAGAAAGACCGTATTTATCAATTGTATTTTATTAATCGAAATGACCAAATATATTAAAATTAATCAAAGGCAACACTTCATACATTTGTAGATCTTCCACCTCAAACTTTATAAGCACACATTGTAACGGAAAAGAAATGTTGCATTTATCAATTGTATTTTATTTATCGAAATCACCAAATATAACAAAATTAATCACATACATACGTCTCTTCATACCAATTGTAGATCTTCCACCTCACACTTTATAAGCACACACGTTAACAGAAAAGAAACACCGTATTTATCAACTGTATTTTATTAATCAAAATCACCAAATATATTAAAATTAATCAAAGGCGACACTTCATACATTTGTAGATCTTCCACCTCAAACTTTATAAGCACACATGGTAACGGAAAAGAAATGCCGCATTCATCAATATTATTTTATTAATCGAAATCACCAAATATAGCACATTTAATCACAGACGTCTCTAAATACCAATTGGATATCTTCCACCTCACACTTTATAAGCACACATGTTAACAGAAAAGAAACACCGCATTTATCAATTGTATTTTATTAATCGAAATCACCAAATATAGCAAAATTAATCACATACGTCTCTTCATACCAATTGTAGATCTTCCACCTCACTCTTTATAAGCACACACGTTAACAGAAAAGAAACACCGTATTTATCAATTGTATTTTATTAATCGAAATGACCAAATATATTAAAATTAATCAAAGGCGACACTTCATACATTTGTAGATCTTCCACCTCAAACTTTATAAGCACACATGGTAACGGAAAAGAAATGCCGCATTCATCAATATTATTTTATTAATCGAAATCACCAAATATAGCAAAATTAATCACATACGTCTCTTCATACCAATTGTAGATCTTCCACCTCACTCTTTATAAGCACACACGTTAACAGAAAAGAAACATCGTATTTATCAATTGTATTTTATTAATCGAAATGACCAAATATATTAAAATTAATCAAAGGCGACACTTCATACATTTGTAGATCTTCCACCTCAAACTTTATAAGCACACACGTTAACAGAAAAGAAACACCGCATTTATCAATTGTATTTTATTAATCGAATTCACCAAATATAGCAAAATTAATCACATACATACGTCTCTTCATACCAATTGTAGATCTTCCACCTCACACTTTATAAGCACACACGTTAACAGAAAAGAAACATCGTATTTATCAACTGTATTTTATTAATCAAAATCACCAAATATATTAAAATTAATCAAAGGCGACACTTCATACATTTGTAGATCTTCCACCTCAAACTTTATAAGCACACACGTTAACAGAAAAGAAATGCCGCATTCATCAATATTATTTTATTAATCGAAATCACCAAATATAGCAAAATTAATCACATACGTCTCTTCATACCAATTGTAGATCTTCCACCTCACTCTTTATAAGCACACACGTTAACAGAAAAGAAACACCGTATTTATCAACTGTATTTTATTAATCGAAATCACCAAATATAGCAAAATTAATCAAAGGCGACACTTCATACATTTGTAGATATTCCACCTCAAACTTTATAAGCACACATGGTAACGGAAAAGAAATGCCGCATTCATCAATATTATTTTATTAATCGAAATCACCAAATATAGCAAAATTAATCACAGACGGCTCTTCATAGCAATTGTAGATCTTCCACCTCACACTTTATAAGCACACACGTTAACAGAAAAGAAACACCGCATTTATCAATTGTATTTTATTAATCGAAATCAGGAAATATAGCAAAATTAATCACAGACGTCTCTTCATACCATTTGTAGATCTTCCACCTCAAACTTTATAAGCACACATGGTAACGGAAAAGAAATGCCGCATTCATCGATTTTATTTTATTAATCGAAATCACCAAATATAGCACATTTAATCACACACGTCTCTAAACACCAATTGGAGATCTTCCACCTCACACTTTATAAGCACACATGTTAACAGAAAAGAAAGACCGTATTTATCAATTGTATTTTATTAATCGAAATGACCAAATATATTAAAATTAATCAAAGGCAACACTTCATACATTTGTAGATCTTCCACCTCAAACTTTATAAGCACACATGGTAACGGAAAAGAAATGCCGCATTCATCAATATTATTTTATTAATCGAAATCACCAAATATAGCACATTTAATCACAGACGTCTCTTCATACCAATTGTAGATCTTCCACGTCACCCATTATAAGCACACACGTTAACAGAAAAGAAAGACCGTATTTATCAATTGTATTTTATTAATCGAAATGACCAAATATATTAAAATTAATCAAAGGCAACACTTCATACATTTGTAGATCTTCCACCTCAAACTTTATAAGCACACATGGTAACGGAAAAGAAATGCCGCATTCATCAATATTATTTTATTAATCGAAATCACCAAATATAGCACATTTAATCACAGACGTCTCTAAATACCAATTGGATATCTTCCACCTCACACTTTATAAGCACACATGTTAACAGAAAAGAAACACCGCATTTATCAATTGTATTTTATTAATCGAAATCACCAAATATAGCAAAATTAATCACATACGTCTCTTCATACCAATTGTAGATCTTCCACCTCACTCTTTATAAGCACACACGTTAACAGAAAAGAAACACCGTATTTATCAATTGTATTTTATTAATCGAAATGACCAAATATATTAAAATTAATCAAAGGCGACACTTCATACATTTGTAGATCTTCCACCTCAAACTTTATAAGCACACATGGTAACGGAAAAGAAATGCCGCATTCATCAATATTATTTTATTAATCGAAATCACCAAATATAGCAAAATTAATCACATACGTCTCTTCATACCAATTGTAGATCTTCCACCTCACTCTTTATAAGCACACACGTTAACAGAAAAGAAACATCGTATTTATCAATTGTATTTTATTAATCGAAATGACCAAATATATTAAAATTAATCAAAGGCGACACTTCATACATTTGTAGATCTTCCACCTCAAACTTTATAAGCACACACGTTAACAGAAAAGAAACACCGCATTTATCAATTGTATTTTATTAATCGAGTTCACCAAATATAGCAAAATTAATCACATACATACGTCTCTTCATACCAATTGTAGATCTTCCACCTCACACTTTATAAGCACACACGTTAACAGAAAAGAAACATCGTATTTATCAACTGTATTTTATTAATCAAAATCACCAAATATATTAAAATTAATCAAAGGCGACACTTCATACATTTGTAGATCTTCCACCTCAAACTTTATAAGCACACACGTTAACAGAAAAGAAATGCCGCATTCATCAATATTATTTTATTAATCGAAATCACCAAATATAGCAAAATTAATCACATACGTCTCTTCATACCAATTGTAGATCTTCCACCTCACTCTTTATAAGCACACACGTTAACAGAAAAGAAACACCGTATTTATCAACTGTATTTTATTAATCGAAATCACCAAATATAGCAAAATTAATCAAAGGCGACACTTCATACATTTGTAGATCTTCCACCTCAAACTTTATAAGCACACATGGTAACGGAAAAGAAATGCCGCATTCATCAATATTATTTTATTAATCGAAATCACCAAATATAGCAAAATTAATCACAGACGGCTCTTCATAGCAATTGTAGATCTTCCACCTCACACTTTATAAGCACACACGTTAACAGAAAAGAAACACCGCATTTATCAATTGTATTTTATTAATCGAAATCAGGAAATATAGCAAAATTAATCACAGACGTCTCTTCATACCAATTGTAGATCTTCCACCTCACACTTTATAAGCACACACGTCTCTTCATACCAACTGGAAGTCTTCCACCTCACACTTTATAAGCACACACGTCTCTTCATACCAATTGTAGATCTTCCACCTCACACTTTATACGCACACACGTTAACAGAAAAGAAACACCGCATTTATCAATTGTATTTTATTAATCGAAATCAGCAAATATAGCAAAATTAATCACAGACGTCTCTTCATACCAATTGTAGATCTTCCACCTCACACTTTATAAGCACACACGTCTCTTCATACCAATTGGAAATCTTCCACCTCACACTTTATAAGCACACACGTCTCTTCATACCAATTGTAGATCTTCCACCTCACACTTTATACGCACACACGTTAACAGAAAAGAAACACCGCATTTATCAATTGTATTTTATTAATCGAAATCAGCAAATATAGCAAAATTAATCACAGACGTCTCTTCATACCAATTGTAGATCTTCCACCTCACACTTTATAAGCACACACGTCTCTTCATACCAATTGGAAATCTTCCACCTCACACTTTATAAGCACACACGTCTCTTCATACCAATTGGAAATCTTCCACCTCACACTTTATAAGCACACACGTCTCTTCATGCCAATTGGAGATCTTCGACCTCACACTTTATAAGCGCACACGTTAACAGAAAAGAAACACCGCATTTATCAACGGTATTTTATTAATCGAAATCAGCAAATATAGCAAAATTAATCACAGACGTCTCTTCATACCAATTGTAGATCTTCCACCTCACTCTTTATAAGCACACACATCTCTTCATACCAATTGTAGATCTTCCACCTCACACTTTATAAGCACACACGTTAACAGAAAAGAAACACCGCATTTATCAATTGTATTTTATTAATCGAAATCACCAAATATAGCAAAATTAATCACATACGTCTCTTCATACCAATTGTAGATCTTCCACCTCACACTTTATAAGCACACACGTCTCTTCATACCAATTGTAGATCTTCCACCTCACACTTTATAAGCATACACGTTAACAGAAAAGAAACACCGCACTTATCAATTGTATTTTATTAATCGCAATCACCAAATATAGCAAAATTAATCACATACGTCTCTTCATACCAATTGTAGATCTTCCACCTCACACTTTATAAGCACACACGTTAACAGAAAAGAAACACCGTATTTATCAACTGTATTTTATTAATCGAAATCAGCAAATATAGCAAAATTAATCACAGACGTCTCTTCATACCAATTGTAGATCTTCCACCTCACACTTCATAAGCACACACGTCTCTTCATACCAATTGTAGATCTTCCACCTCACACTTTATAAGCACACACGTTAACAGAAAAGAAATGCCGCATTCATAAATTGTAGTTTATTCATCGATATCACCAAATTTAGCAAAATTAATCACAGACGACTATTCATACCATTTGTAGATCTTCCACCTCACACTTTATAAGCACACACGTTAACAGAAAAGAAATGCCGCATTTATCAATTGTATTTTATTAATCGAAATCAGCAAATATAGCAAAATTAATCACAGACGTCTCTTCATACCAATTGTAGATCTTCCACCTCACACTTCATAAGCACACACGTCTCTTCATACCAATTGTAGATCTTCCACCTCACACTTTATAAGCACACACGTTAACAGAAAAGAAATGCCGCATTCATAAATTGTAGTTTATTCATCGATATCACCAAATTTAGCAAAATTAATCACAGACGACTATTCATACCATTTGTAGATCTTCCACCTCACACTTTATAAGCACACACGTTAACAGAAAAGAAACACCGTATTTATCAACTGTATTTTATTAATCAAAATCACCAAATATATTAAAATTAATCAAAGGCGACACTTCATACATTTGTAGATCTTCCACCTCAAACTTTATAAGCACACATGGTAACGGAAAAGAAATGCCCGCATTCATCAATACTATTTTATTAATCGAAATCACCAAATATAGCACATTTAATCACAGACGTCTCTAAATACCAATTGGAGATCTTCCACCTCACACTTTATAAGCACACATGTTAACAGAAAAGAAACACCGCATTTATCAATTGTATTTTATTAATCGAAATCACCAAATATAGCAAAATTAATCACATACGTCTCTTCATACCAATTGTAGATCTTCCACCTCACTCTTTATAAGCACACACGTTAACAGAAAAGAAACACCGTATTTATCAATTGTATTTTATTAATCGAAATGACCAAATATATTAAAATTAATCAAAGGCGACACTTCATACATTTGTAGATCTTCCACCTCAAACTTTATAAGCACACATGGTAACGGAAAAGAAATGCCGCATTCATCAATATTATTTTATTAATCGAAATCACCAAATATAGCAAAATTAATCACATACGTCTCTTCATACCAATTGTAGATCTTCCACCTCACTCTTTATAAGCACACACGTTAACAGAAAAGAAACATCGTATTTATCAATTGCATTTTATTAATCGAAATGACCAAATATATTAAAATTAATCAAAGGCGACACTTCATACATTTGTAGATCTTCCACCTCAAACTTTATAAGCACACACGTTAACAGAAAAGAAACACCGCATTTATCAATTGTATTTTATTAATCGAAATCACCAAATATAGCAAAATTAATCACATACATACGTCTCTTCATACCAATTGTAGATCTTCCACCTCACACTTTATAAGCACACACGTTAACAGAAAAGAAACATCGTATTTATCAACTGTATTTTATTAATCAAAATCACCAAATATATTAAAATTAATCAAAGGCGACACTTCATACATTTGTAGATCTTCCACCTCAAACTTTATAAGCACACACGTTAACAGAAAAGAAATGCCGCATTCATCAATATTATTTTATTAATCGAAATCACCAAATATAGCAAAATTAATCACATACGTCTCTTCATACCAATTGTAGATCTTCCACCTCACTCTTTATAAGCACACACGTTAACAGAAAAGAAACACCGTATTTATCAACTGTATTTTATTAATCGAAATCACCAAATATATTAAAATTAATCAAAGGCGACACTTCATACATTTGTAGATCTTCCACCTCAAACTTTATAAGCACACATGGTAACGGAAAAGAAATGCCGCATTCATCAATATTATTTTATTAATCGAAATCACCAAATATAGCAAAATTAATCACAGACGGCTCTTCATAGCAATTGTAGATCTTCCACCTCACACTTTATAAGCACACACGTTAACAGAAAAGAAACACCGCATTTATCAATTGTATTTTATTAATCGAAATCAGCAAATATAGCAAAATTAATCACAGACGTCTCTTCATACCAATTGTAGATCTTCCACCTCACACTTTATAAGCACACACGTCTCTTCATACCAACTGGAAGTCTTCCACCTCACACTTTATAAGCACACACGTCTCTTCATACCAATTGTAGATCTTCCACCTCACACTTTATAAGCACACACGTTAACAGAAAAGAAACATCGTATTTATCAACTGTATTTTATTAATCAAAATCACCAAATATATTAAAATTAATCAAAGGCGACACTTCATACATTTGTAGATCTTCCACCTCAAACTTTATAAGCACACACGTTAACAGAAAAGAAATGCCGCATTCATCAATATTATTTTATTAATCGAAATCACCAAATATAGCAAAATTAATCACATACGTCTCTTCATACCAATTGTAGATCTTCCACCTCACTCTTTATAAGCACACACGTTAACAGAAAAGAAACACCGTATTTATCAACTGTATTTTATTAATCGAAATCACCAAATATAGCAAAATTAATCAAAGGCGACACTTCATACATTTGTAGATCTTCCACCTCAAACTTTATAAGCACACATGGTAACGGAAAAGAAATGCCGCATTCATCAATATTATTTTATTAATCGAAATCACCAAATATAGCAAAATTAATCACAGACGGCTCTTCATAGCAATTGTAGATCTTCCACCTCACACTTTATAAGCACACACGTTAACAGAAAAGAAACACCGCATTTATCAATTGTATTTTATTAATCGAAATCAGGAAATATAGCAAAATTAATCACAGACGTCTCTTCATACCAATTGTAGATCTTCCACCTCACACTTTATAAGCACACACGTCTCTTCATACCAACTGGAAGTCTTCCACCTCACACTTTATAAGCACACACGTCTCTTCATACCAATTGTAGATCTTCCACCTCACACTTTATACGCACACACGTTAACAGAAAAGAAACACCGCATTTATCAATTGTATTTTATTAATCGAAATCAGCAAATATAGCAAAATTAATCACAGACGTCTCTTCATACCAATTGTAGATCTTCCACCTCACACTTTATAAGCACACACGTCTCTTCATACCAATTGGAAATCTTCCACCTCACACTTTATAAGCACACACGTCTCTTCATACCAATTGTAGATCTTCCACCTCACACTTTATACGCACACACGTTAACAGAAAAGAAACACCGCATTTATCAATTGTATTTTATTAATCGAAATCAGCAAATATAGCAAAATTAATCACAGACGTCTCTTCATACCAATTGTAGATCTTCCACCTCACACTTTATAAGCACACACGTCTCTTCATACCAATTGGAAATCTTCCACCTCACACTTTATAAGCACACACGTCTCTTCATACCAATTGGAAATCTTCCACCTCACACTTTATAAGCACACACGTCTCTTCATGCCAATTGGAGATCTTCGACCTCACACTTTATAAGCGCACACGTTAACAGAAAAGAAACACCGCATTTATCAACGGTATTTTATTAATCGAAATCAGCAAATATAGCAAAATTAATCACAGACGTCTCTTCATACCAATTGTAGATCTTCCACCTCACTCTTTATAAGCACACACATCTCTTCATACCAATTGTAGATCTTCCACCTCACACTTTATAAGCACACACGTTAACAGAAAAGAAACACCGCATTTATCAATTGTATTTTATTAATCGAAATCACCAAATATAGCAAAATTAATCACATACGTCTCTTCATACCAATTGTAGATCTTCCACCTCACACTTTATAAGCACACACGTCTCTTCATACCAATTGTAGATCTTCCACCTCACACTTTATAAGCATACACGTTAACAGAAAAGAAACACCGCACTTATCAATTGTATTTTATTAATCGCAATCACCAAATATAGCAAAATTAATCACATACGTCTCTTCATACCAATTGTAGATCTTCCACCTCACACTTTATAAGCACACACGTTAACAGAAAAGAAACACCGTATTTATCAACTGTATTTTATTAATCGAAATCAGCAAATATAGCAAAATTAATCACAGACGTCTCTTCATACCAATTGTAGATCTTCCACCTCACACTTCATAAGCACACACGTCTCTTCATACCAATTGTAGATCTTCCACCTCACACTTTATAAGCACACACGTTAACAGAAAAGAAATGCCGCATTCATAAATTGTAGTTTATTCATCGATATCACCAAATTTAGCAAAATTAATCACAGACGACTATTCATACCATTTGTAGATCTTCCACCTCACACTTTATAAGCACACACGTTAACAGAAAAGAAATGCCGCATTTATCAATTGTATTTTATTAATCGAAATCAGCAAATATAGCAAAATTAATCACAGACGTCTCTTCATACCAATTGTAGATCTTCCACCTCACACTTCATAAGCACACACGTCTCTTCATACCAATTGTAGATCTTCCACCTCACACTTTATAAGCACACACGTTAACAGAAAAGAAATGCCGCATTCATAAATTGTAGTTTATTCATCGATATCACCAAATTTAGCAAAATTAATCACAGACGACTATTCATACCATTTGTAGATCTTCCACCTCACACTTTATAAGCACACACGTTAACAGAAAAGAAACACCGTATTTATCAACTGTATTTTATTAATCAAAATCACCAAATATATTAAAATTAATCAAAGGCGACACTTCATACATTTGTAGATCTTCCACCTCAAACTTTATAAGCACACATGGTAACGGAAAAGAAATGCCCGCATTCATCAATACTATTTTATTAATCGAAATCACCAAATATAGCACATTTAATCACAGACGTCTCTAAATACCAATTGGAGATCTTCCACCTCACACTTTATAAGCACACATGTTAACAGAAAAGAAACACCGCATTTATCAATTGTATTTTATTAATCGAAATCACCAAATATAGCAAAATTAATCACATACGTCTCTTCATACCAATTGTAGATCTTCCACCTCACTCTTTATAAGCACACACGTTAACAGAAAAGAAACACCGTATTTATCAATTGTATTTTATTAATCGAAATGACCAAATATATTAAAATTAATCAAAGGCGACACTTCATACATTTGTAGATCTTCCACCTCAAACTTTATAAGCACACATGGTAACGGAAAAGAAATGCCGCATTCATCAATATTATTTTATTAATCGAAATCACCAAATATAGCAAAATTAATCACATACGTCTCTTCATACCAATTGTAGATCTTCCACCTCACTCTTTATAAGCACACACGTTAACAGAAAAGAAACATCGTATTTATCAATTGCATTTTATTAATCGAAATGACCAAATATATTAAAATTAATCAAAGGCGACACTTCATACATTTGTAGATCTTCCACCTCAAACTTTATAAGCACACACGTTAACAGAAAAGAAACACCGCATTTATCAATTGTATTTTATTAATCGAAATCACCAAATATAGCAAAATTAATCACATACATACGTCTCTTCATACCAATTGTAGATCTTCCACCTCACACTTTATAAGCACACACGTTAACAGAAAAGAAACATCGTATTTATCAACTGTATTTTATTAATCAAAATCACCAAATATATTAAAATTAATCAAAGGCGACACTTCATACATTTGTAGATCTTCCACCTCAAACTTTATAAGCACACACGTTAACAGAAAAGAAATGCCGCATTCATCAATATTATTTTATTAATCGAAATCACCAAATATAGCAAAATTAATCACATACGTCTCTTCATACCAATTGTAGATCTTCCACCTCACTCTTTATAAGCACACACGTTAACAGAAAAGAAACACCGTATTTATCAACTGTATTTTATTAATCGAAATCACCAAATATATTAAAATTAATCAAAGGCGACACTTCATACATTTGTAGATCTTCCACCTCAAACTTTATAAGCACACATGGTAACGGAAAAGAAATGCCGCATTCATCAATATTATTTTATTAATCGAAATCACCAAATATAGCAAAATTAATCACAGACGGCTCTTCATAGCAATTGTAGATCTTCCACCTCACACTTTATAAGCACACACGTTAACAGAAAAGAAACACCGCATTTATCAATTGTATTTTATTAATCGAAATCAGCAAATATAGCAAAATTAATCACAGACGTCTCTTCATACCAATTGTAGATCTTCCACCTCACACTTTATAAGCACACACGTCTCTTCATACCAACTGGAAGTCTTCCACCTCACACTTTATAAGCACACACGTCTCTTCATACCAATTGTAGATCTTCCACCTCACACTTTATAAGCACACACGTTAACAGAAAAGAAATGTCGCATTTATCAATTGCATTTTATTAATCGAAATCACCAAATATAGCAAAATTAATCACAGACGGCTCTTCATACCAATTGTAGATCTTCCACCTCACACTTTATAAGCACACACGTTAACAGAAAAGAAACACCGCATTTATCAATTGTATTTTATTAATCGAAATCACCAAATATAGCAAAATTAATCACATACGTCTCTTCATACCAATTGTAGATCTTCCACCTCACACTTTATAAGCACACACGTCTCTTCATACCAATTGTAGATCTTCCACCTCACACTTTATAAGCGCACATGTTAACAGAAAAGAAACACCGCACTTATCAATTGTATTTTATTAATCGCAATCACCAAATATAGCAAAATTAATCACATACGTCTCTTCATACCAATTGTAGATCTTCCACCTCACACTTTATAAGCACACACGTTAACAGAAAAGAAACACCGTATTTATCAACTGTATTTTATTAATCGAAATCAGCAAATATAGCAAAATTAATCACAGACGTCTCTTCATACCAATTGTAGATCTTCCACCTCACACTTCATAAGCACACACGTCTCTTCATACCAATTGTAGATCTTCCACCTCACACTTTATAAGCACACACGTTAACAGAAAAGAAACACCGTATTTATCAGTTGTATTTTATTAATCGAAATCACCAAATATAGCAAAATTAATCACAGACGTCTCTTCATACCAATTGTAGATCTTCCACCTCACACTTCATAAGCGCACACGTTAACAGAAAAGAAACACCGCATTTATCAATTGTATTTTAATAATCGAAATCACCAAATATAGCAAAATTAGTCACAGACGGCTCTTCATACCATTTGTAGATCTTCCACCTCAAACTTTATAAGCACACATGGTAACGGAAAAGAAATGCCGCATTCATCAATTTTATTTTATTAATCGAAATCACCAAATATAGCACATTTAATCACATACGTCTCTTCATACCAATTGTAGATCTTCCACCTCACTCTTTATAAGCACACACGTTAACAGAAAAGAAACATCGTATTTATCAATTGTATTTTATTAATCGAAATCACCAAATATAGCAAAATTAATCACATACGTCTCTTCATACCAATTGTAGATCTTCCACCTCACACTTTATAAGCACACACGTTAACAGAAAAGAAACACCGTATTTATCAATTGTATTTTATTAATCGAAATCACCAAATATATTAAAATTAATGAAAGGCGACACTTCATACATTTGTAGATCTTCCACCTTAAACTTTATAAGCACACATGGTAACGGAAAAGAAATGTCGCATTTATCAATTGTATTTTATTAATCGAAATCACCAAATATAGCAAAATTAATCACAGACGGCTCTTCATACCAATTGTAGATCTTCCACCTCACACTTTATAAGCACACATGGTAACGGAAAAGAAATGCCCCATTTATCAATTGTATTTTATTAATCGAAATCACCAAATATAGCAAAATTAATCACAGACGGCTCTTCATCCCAATTGTAGATCTACCTCCTCACACTTTATACCACACACGTTAACAGAAAAGAAACACCGCATTTATCAATTGTATTTTATTAATCGAAATCAGCAAATATAGCAAAATTAATCACAAACGTCTCTTCATACCAACTGTAGATCTTCCACCTCACACTTTATAAGCATACACGTTAACAGAAAAGAAACACCGCACTTATCAATTGTATTTTATTAATCGCAATCACCAAATATAGCAAAATTAATCACATACGTCTCTTCATACCAATTGTAGATCTTCCACCTCACACTTTATAAGCACACACGTCTCTTCATACCAATTGTAGATCTTCCACCTCACACTTTATAAGCATACACGTTAACAGAAAAGAAACACCGCACTTATCAATTGTATTTTATTAATCGCAATCACCAAATATAGCAAAATTAATCACATACGTCTCTTCATACCAATTGTAGATCTTCCACCTCACACTTTATAAGCACACACGTTAACAGAAAAGAAACACCGTATTTATCAACTGTATTTTATTAATCGAAATCAGCAAATATAGCAAAATTAATCACAGACGTCTCTTCATACCAATTGTAGATCTTCCACCTCACACTTCATAAGCACACACGTCTCTTCATACCAATTGTAGATCTTCCACCTCACACTTTATAAGCACACACGTTAACAGAAAAGAAATGCCGCATTCATAAATTGTAGTTTATTCATCGATATCACCAAATTTAGCAAAATTAATCACAGACGACTATTCATACCATTTGTAGATCTTCCACCTCACACTTTATAAGCACACACGTTAACAGAAAAGAAATGCCGCATTTATCAATTGTATTTTATTAATCGAAATCAGCAAATATAGCAAAATTAATCACAGACGTCTCTTCATACCAATTGTAGATCTTCCACCTCACACTTCATAAGCACACACGTCTCTTCATACCAATTGTAGATCTTCCACCTCACACTTTATAAGCACACACGTTAACAGAAAAGAAATGCCGCATTCATAAATTGTAGTTTATTCATCTATATCACCAAATTTAGCAAAATTAATCACAGACGACTATTCATACCATTTGTAGATCTTCCACCTCACACTTTATAAGCACACACGTTAACAGAAAAGAAACACCGTATTTATCAACTGTATTTTATTAATCAAAATCACCAAATATATTAAAATTAATCAAAGGCGACACTTCATACATTTGTAGATCTTCCACCTCAAACTTTATAAGCACACATGGTAAAGGAAAAGAAATACCCGCATTCATCAATACTATTTTATTAATCGAAATCACCAAATATAGCACATTTAATCACAGACGTCTCTAAATACCAATTGGAGATCTTCCACCTCACACTTTATAAGCACACATGTTAACAGAAAAGAAACACCGCATTTATCAATTGTATTTTATTAATCGAAATCACCAAATATAGCAAAATTAATCACATACGTCTCTTCATACCAATTGTAGATCTTCCACCTCACTCTTTATAAGCACACACGTTAACAGAAAAGAAACACCGTATTTATCAATTGTATTTTATTAATCGAAATGACCAAATATATTAAAATTAATCAAAGGCGACACTTCATACATTTGTAGATCTTCCACCTCAAACTTTATAAGCACACACGTTAACAGAAAAGAAACACCGCATTTATCAATTGTATTTTATTAATCGAAATCACCAAATATAGCAAAATTAATCACATACATACGTCTCTTCATACCAATTGTAGATCTTCCACCTCACTCTTTATAAGCACACACGTTAACAGAAAAGAAACACCGTATTTATCAACTGTATTTTATTAATCGAAATCACCAAATATATTAAAATTAATCAAAGGCGACACTTCATACATTTGTAGATCTTCCACCTCAAACTTTATAAGCACACATGGTAACGGAAAAGAAATGCCGCATTCATCAATATTATTTTATTAATCGAAATCACCAAATATAGCAAAATTAATCACATACGTCTCTTCATACCAATTGTAGATCTTCCACCTCACTCTTTATAAGCACACACGTTAACAGAAAAGAAACATCGTATTTATCAATTGCATTTTATTAATCGAAATGACCAAATATATTAAAATTAATCAAAGGCGACACTTCATACATTTGTAGATCTTCCACCTCAAACTTTATAAGCACACACGTTAACAGAAAAGAAACACCGCATTTATCAATTGTATTTTATTAATCGAAATCACCAAATATAGCAAAATTAATCACATACATACGTCTCTTCATACCAATTGTAGATCTTCCACCTCACTCTTTATAAGCACACACGTTAACAGAAAAGAAACACCGTATTTATCAACTGTATTTTATTAATCGAAATCACCAAATATATTAAAATTAATCAAAGGCGACACTTCATACATTTGTAGATCTTCCACCTCAAACTTTATAAGCACACATGGTAACGGAAAAGAAATGCCGCATTCATCAATATTATTTTATTAATCGAAATCACCAAATATAGCAAAATTAATCACAGACGGCTCTTCATAGCAATTGTAGATCTTCCACCTCACACTTTATAAGCACACACGTTAACAGAAAAGAAACACCGCATTTATCAATTGTATTTTATTAATCGAAATCAGCAAATATAGCAAAATTAATCACAGACGTCTCTTCATACCAATTGTAGATCTTCCACCTCACACTTTATAAGCACACACGTCTCTTCATACCAACTGGAAGTCTTCCACCTCACACTTTATAAGCACACACGTCTCTTCATACCAATTGTAGATCTTCCACCTCACACTTTATAAGCACACACGTTAACAGAAAAGAAATGTCGCATTTATCAATTGCATTTTATTAATCGAAATCACCAAATATAGCAAAATTAATCACAGACGGCTCTTCATACCAATTGTAGATCTTCCACCTCACACTTTATAAGCACACACGTTAACAGAAAAGAAACACCGCATTTATCAATTGTATTTTATTAATCGAAATCACCAAATATAGCAAAATTAATCACATACGTCTCTTCATACCAATTGTAGATCTTCCACCTCACACTTTATAAGCACACACGTCTCTTCATACCAATTGTAGATCTTCCACCTCACACTTTATAAGCGCACATGTTAACAGAAAAGAAACACCGCACTTATCAATTGTATTTTATTAATCGCAATCACCAAATATAGCAAAATTAATCACATACGTCTCTTCATACCAATTGTAGATCTTCCACCTCACACTTTATAAGCACACACGTTAACAGAAAAGAAACACCGTATTTATCAACTGTATTTTATTAATCGAAATCAGCAAATATAGCAAAATTAATCACAGACGTCTCTTCATACCAATTGTAGATCTTCCACCTCACACTTCATAAGCACACACGTCTCTTCATACCAATTGTAGATCTTCCACCTCACACTTTATAAGCACACACGTTAACAGAAAAGAAACACCGTATTTATCAGTTGTATTTTATTAATCGAAATCACCAAATATAGCAAAATTAATCACAGACGTCTCTTCATACCAATTGTAGATCTTCCACCTCACACTTCATAAGCGCACACGTTAACAGAAAAGAAACACCGCATTTATCAATTGTATTTTAATAATCGAAATCACCAAATATAGCAAAATTAGTCACAGACGGCTCTTCATACCATTTGTAGATCTTCCACCTCAAACTTTATAAGCACACATGGTAACGGAAAAGAAATGCCGCATTCATCAATTTTATTTTATTAATCGAAATCACCAAATATAGCACATTTAATCACATACGTCTCTTCATACCAATTGTAGATCTTCCACCTCACTCTTTATAAGCACACACGTTAACAGAAAAGAAACATCGTATTTATCAATTGTATTTTATTAATCGAAATCACCAAATATAGCAAAATTAATCACATACGTCTCTTCATACCAATTGTAGATCTTCCACCTCACACTTTATAAGCACACACGTTAACAGAAAAGAAACACCGTATTTATCAATTGTATTTTATTAATCGAAATCACCAAATATATTAAAATTAATGAAAGGCGACACTTCATACATTTGTAGATCTTCCACCTTAAACTTTATAAGCACACATGGTAACGGAAAAGAAATGTCGCATTTATCAATTGTATTTTATTAATCGAAATCACCAAATATAGCAAAATTAATCACAGACGGCTCTTCATACCAATTGTAGATCTTCCACCTCACACTTTATAAGCACACATGGTAACGGAAAAGAAATGCCCCATTTATCAATTGTATTTTATTAATCGAAATCACCAAATATAGCAAAATTAATCACAGACGGCTCTTCATCCCAATTGTAGATCTACCTCCTCACACTTTATACCACACACGTTAACAGAAAAGAAACACCGCATTTATCAATTGTATTTTATTAATCGAAATCAGCAAATATAGCAAAATTTATCACAAACGTCTCTTCATACCAACTGTAGATCTTCCACCTCACACTTTATAAGCATACACGTTAACAGAAAAGAAACACCGCACTTATCAATTGTATTTTATTAATCGCAATCACCAAATATAGCAAAATTAATCACATACGTCTCTTCATACCAATTGTAGATCTTCCACCTCACACTTTATAAGCACACACGTCTCTTCATACCAATTGTAGATCTTCCACCTCACACTTTATAAGCATACACGTTAACAGAAAAGAAACACCGCACTTATCAATTGTATTTTATTAATCGCAATCACCAAATATAGCAAAATTAATCACATACGTCTCTTCATACCAATTGTAGATCTTCCACCTCACACTTTATAAGCACACACGTTAACAGAAAAGAAACACCGTATTTATCAACTGTATTTTATTAATCGAAATCAGCAAATATAGCAAAATTAATCACAGACGTCTCTTCATACCAATTGTAGATCTTCCACCTCACACTTCATAAGCACACACGTCTCTTCATACCAATTGTAGATCTTCCACCTCACACTTTATAAGCACACACGTTAACAGAAAAGAAATGCCGCATTCATAAATTGTAGTTTATTCATCGATATCACCAAATTTAGCAAAATTAATCACAGACGACTATTCATACCATTTGTAGATCTTCCACCTCACACTTTATAAGCACACACGTTAACAGAAAAGAAATGCCGCATTTATCAATTGTATTTTATTAATCGAAATCAGCAAATATAGCAAAATTAATCACAGACGTCTCTTCATACCAATTGTAGATCTTCCACCTCACACTTCATAAGCACACACGTCTCTTCATACCAATTGTAGATCTTCCACCTCACACTTTATAAGCACACACGTTAACAGAAAAGAAATGCCGCATTCATAAATTGTAGTTTATTCATCGATATCACCAAATTTAGCAAAATTAATCACAGACGACTATTCATACCATTTGTAGATCTTCCACCTCACACTTTATAAGCACACACGTTAACAGAAAAGAAACACCGTATTTATCAACTGTATTTTATTAATCAAAATCACCAAATATATTAAAATTAATCAAAGGCGACACTTCATACATTTGTAGATCTTCCACCTCAAACTTTATAAGCACACATGGTAACGGAAAAGAAATGCCCGCATTCATCAATACTATTTTATTAATCGAAATCACCAAATATAGCACATTTAATCACAGACGTCTCTAAATACCAATTGGAGATCTTCCACCTCACACTTTATAAGCACACATGTTAACAGAAAAGAAACACCGCATTTATCAATTGTATTTTATTAATCGAAATCACCAAATATAGCAAAATTAATCACATACGTCTCTTCATACCAATTGTAGATCTTCCACCTCACTCTTTATAAGCACACACGTTAACAGAAAAGAAACACCGTATTTATCAATTGTATTTTATTAATCGAAATGACCAAATATATTAATATTAATCAAAGGCGACACTTCATACATTTGTAGATCTTCCACCTCGAACTTTATAAGCACACATGGTAACGGAAAAGAAATGCCGCATTCATCAATATTATTTTATTAATCGAAATCACCAAATATAGCAAAATTAATCACATACGTCTCTTCATACCAATTGTAGATCTTCCACCTCACTCTTTATAAGCACACACGTTAACAGAAAAGAAACATCGTATTTATCAATTGCATTTTATTAATCGAAATGACCAAATATATTAAAATTAATCAAAGGCGACACTTCATACATTTGTAGATCTTCCACCTCAAACTTTATAAGCACACACGTTAACAGAAAAGAAACACCGCATTTATCAATTGTATTTTATTAATCGAAATCACCAAATATAGCAAAATTAATCACATACATACGTCTCTTCATACCAATTGTAGATCTTCCACCTCACACTTTATAAGCACACACGTTAACAGAAAAGAAACATCGTATTTATCAACTGTATTTTATTAATCAAAATCACCAAATATATTAAAATTAATCAAAGGCGACACTTCATACATTTGTAGATCTTCCACCTCAAACTTTATAAGCACACACGTTAACAGAAAAGAAATGCCGCATTCATCAATATTATTTTATTAATCGAAATCACCAAATATAGCAAAATTAATCACATACGTCTCTTCATACCAATTGTAGATCTTCCACCTCACTCTTTATAAGCACACACGTTAACAGAAAAGAAACACCGTATTTATCAACTGTATTTTATTAATCGAAATCACCAAATATATTAAAATTAATCAAAGGCGACACTTCATACATTTGTAGATCTTCCACCTCAAACTTTATAAGCACACATGGTAACGGAAAAGAAATGCCGCATTCATCAATATTATTTTATTAATCGAAATCACCAAATATAGCAAAATTAATCACAGACGGCTCTTCATAGCAATTGTAGATCTTCCACCTCACACTTTATAAGCACACACGTTAACAGAAAAGAAACACCGCATTTATCAATTGTATTTTATTAATCGAAATCAGCAAATATAGCAAAATTAATCACAGACGTCTCTTCATACCAATTGTAGATCTTCCACCTCACACTTTATAAGCACACACGTCTCTTCATACCAACTGGAAGTCTTCCACCTCACACTTTATAAGCACACACGTCTCTTCATACCAATTGTAGATCTTCCACCTCACACTTTATAAGCACACACGTTAACAGAAAAGAAATGTCGCATTTATCAATTGCATTTTATTAATCGAAATCACCAAATATAGCAAAATTAATCACAGACGGCTCTTCATACCAATTGTAGATCTTCCACCTCACACTTTATAAGCACACACGTTAACAGAAAAGAAACACCGCATTTATCAATTGTATTTTATTAATCGAAATCAGCAAATATAGCAAAATTAATCACAGACGTCTCTTCATACCAATTGTAGATCTTCCACCTCACACTTTATAAGCACACACGTCTCTTCATACCAATTGGAAATCTTCCACCTCACACTTTATAAGCACACACGTCTCTTCATGCCAATTGGAGATCTTCGACCTCACACTTTATAAGCACACCCGTTAACAGAAAAGAAACACCGTATTTATCAGTTGTATTTTATTAATCGAAATCACCAAATATATTAAAATTAATCAAAGGCGACACTTCATACCAATTGTAGATCTTCCACCTCACACTTTATAAGTGCACACGTTAACAGAAAAGAAACACCGAATTTATCAATTGTATTTTATTAATCGAAATCACCAAATATATTAAAATTAATCAAAGGCGACACTTCATACATTTGTAGATCTTCCACCTCAAACTTTATAAGCACACATGGTAACGGAAAAGAAATGCCCCATTTATCAATTGTGAGTTATTAATCGAAATCACCAAATATAGCAAAATTAATCACAGACGGCTCTTCATACCAATTGTAGATCTACCTCCTCACACTTTATACCACACACGTTAACAGAAAAGAAACACCGCATTTATCAATTGTATTTTATTAATCGAAATCAGCAAATATAGCAAAATTAATCACAGACGGCTCTTCATACCAATTGTAGATCTTCCACCTCACACTTTATAAGCACACACGTCTCTTCATACCAATTTTTGATCTTCCACCTCACACTTTATAAGCACACACGTTAACAGAAAAGAAACACCGCATTTATCAATTGTATTTTATTAATCGAAATCACCAAATATAGCAAAATTAATCACATACGTCTCTTCATACCAATTGTAGATCTTCCACCTCACACTTTATAAGCACACACGTCTCTTCATACCAATTGTAGATCTTCCACCTCACACTTTATAAGCACACATGTTAACAGAAAAGAAACACCGCACTTATCAATTGTATTTTATTAATCGCAATCACCAAATATAGCAAAATTAATCACATACGTCTCTTCATACCAATTGTAGATCTTCCACCTCACACTTTATAAGCACACACGTTAACAGAAAAGAAACACCGTATTTATCAACTGTATTTTATTAATCGAAATCAGCAAATATAGCAAAATTAATCACAGACGTCTCTTCATACCAATTGTAGATCTTCCACCTCACACTTCATAAGCACACACGTCTCTTCATACCAATTGTAGATCTTCCACCTCACACTTTATAAGCACACACGTTAACAGAAAAGAAACACCGTATTTATCAGTTGTATTTTATTAATCGAAATCACCAAATATAGCAAAATTAATCACAGACGTCTCTTCATACCAATTGTAGATCTTCCACCTCACACTTCATAAGCGCACACGTTAACAGAAAAGAAACACCGCATTTATCAATTGTATTTTAATAATCGAAATCACCAAATATAGCAAAATTAGTCACAGACGGCTCTTCATACCATTTGTAGATCTTCCACCTCAAACTTTATAAGCACACATGGTAACGGAAAAGAAATGCCGCATTCATCAATTTTATTTTATTAATCGAAATCACCAAATATAGCACATTTAATCACAGACGTCTCTTCATACCAATTGGAGATCTTCCACCTCACACTTTATAAGCACACACGTTAACAGAAAAGAAACACCGCATTTATCAATTGTATTTTATTAATCGAAATCACCAAATATAGCAAAATTAATCACATACGTCTCTTCATACCAATTGTAGATCTTCCACCTCACACTTTATAAGCACACACGTTAACAGAAAAGAAACACCGTATTTATCAATTGTATTTTATTAATCGAAATCACCAAATATATTAAAATTAATGAAAGGCGACACTTCATACATTTGTAGATCTTCCACCTTAAACTTTATAAGCACACATGGTAACGGAAAAGAAATGTCGCATTTATCAATTGTATTTTATTAATCGAAATCACCAAATATAGCAAAATTAATCACAGACGGCTCTTCATACCAATTGTAGATCTTCCACCTCACACTTTATAAGCACACACGTTAACAGAAAAGAAACACCGTATTTATCAATCGTATTTTATTAATCGAAATCACCAAATAGATTAAAATTAATGAAAGCCGACACTTCCTACATTTGTAGATCTTCCACCTTAAAGCACACATGGTAACGGAAAAGAAATGCCGCATTCATCAATTTTATTTTATTAATCGAAATCACCAAATATAGCACATTTAATCAGAGACGTCTCTTCATACCAATTGGAGATCTTCCACCTCACACTTTATAAGCACACACGTTAACAGAAAAAAAAAACACGGCATTTATCAATGTATTTTATTAATCGAAATCACCAAATAGATTAAAATTAATGAAAGTCGACACTTCCTACATTTGTAGATCTTCCACCTTAAAGCACACATGGTAACAGAAAAGAAACACCGCATTTATCAATTGTATTTTATTAATCGAAATCACCAAATATAGCAAAATTAATCACAGACGTCTCTTCATACCAATTGTGGATCTTCCACCTCACACTTTATAAGCACACACGTCTCTTCATACCAATTGGAAATCTTCCACCTCACACTTTGTAAGCTCACACGTTAACAGAAAAGAAATGCCGCATTCATAAATTTTAGTTTATTCATCGATATCACCAAATCTTGCAAAATTAATCACAGACGACTATTCATACCATTTGTAGATCTTCCACCTCAAACTTTATAAGCACACACGTTAACAGAAAAGAAATGTCGCATTTATCAATTGTAGTTTATTAATCGAAATCACCAAATATAGCACATTTAATCACAGACGTCTCTTCATACCAATTGGAGATCTTCCACCTCACACTTTATAAGCACACACGTTAACAGAAAAGAAATGCCGCATTCATAAATTGTAGTTTATTCATCGATATCACCAAATCTAGCAAAATTAATCACAGACGACTATTCATACCATTTGTAGATCTTCCACCTCACACTTTATAAGCACACACGTTAACAGAAAAGAAATGCCGCATTTACCAATTGTATTTTATTAATCGAAATCAGCAAATATAGCAAAATTAATCACAGACAATACCAATTGTAGATCTTCCACCTCACACTTCATAAGCACACACGTCTCTTCATACCAATTGTAGATCTTCCACCTCACACTTTATAAGCACACACGTTAACAGAAAAGAAATGCCGCATTCATAAATTGTAGTTTATTCATCGATATCACCAAATTTAGCAAAATTAATCACAGACGACTATTCATACCATTTGTAGATCTTCCACCTCACACTTTATAAGCAGACACGTTAACAGAAAAAAAATGCCGCATTTATCAATTGTATTTTATTAATCGAAATCAGCAAATATAGCAAAATTAATCACAGACGTCTCTTCATACCAATTGTAGATCTTCCACCTCACACTTTATAAGCACACACGTTAACAGAAAAGAAATGCCGCATTCATAAATTGTAGTTTATTCATCGATATCACCAAATCTAGCAAAATTAATCACAGACGACTATTCATACCATTTGTAGATCTTCCACCTCAAACTTTATAAGCACACATGGTAACGGAAAAGAAATGCCGCATTCATCAATTTTATTTTATTAATCGAAATCACCAAATATAGCACATTTAATCACACACGTCTCTAAACACCAATTGGAGATCTTCCACCTCACACTTTATAAGCACACATGTTAACAGAAAAGAAACACCGCATTTATCAATTGTATTTTATTAATCGAAATCACCAAATATAGCAAAATTAATCACATACGTCTCTTCATACCAATTGTAGATCTTCCACCTCACCCATTATAAGCACACACGTTAACAGAAAAGAAAGACCGTATTTATCAATTGTATTTTATTAATCGAAATGACCAAATATATTAAAATTAATCAAAGGCAACACTTCATACATTTGTAGATCTTCCACCTCAAACTTTATAAGCACACATTGTAAAGGAAAAGAAATGTTGCATTTATCAATTGTATTTTATTTATCGAAATCACCAAATATAACAAAATTAATCACATCCATACGTCTCTTCATACCAATTGTAGATCTTCCACCTCACACTTTATAAGCACACACGTTAACAGAAAAGAAACACCGTATTTATCAACTGTATTTTATTAATCAAAATCACCAAATATATTAAAATTAATCAAAGGCGACACTTCATACATTTGTAGATCTTCCACCTCAAACTTTATAAGCACACATGGTAACGGAAAAGAAATGCCGCATTCATCAGTATTATTTTATTAATCGAAATCACCAAATATAGCACATTTAATCACAGACGTCTCTAAATACCAATTGGATATCTTCCACCTCACACTTTATAAGCACACATGTTAACAGAAAAGAAACACCGCATTTATCAATTGTATTTTATTAATCGAAATCACCAAATATAGCAAAATTAATCACATACGTCTCTTCATACCAATTGTAGATCTTCCACCTCACTCTTTATAAGCACACACGTTAACAGAAAAGAAACACCGTATTTATCAATTATATTTTATTAATCGAAATGACCAAATATATTAAAATTAATCAAAGGCGACACTTCATACATTTGTAGATCTTCCACCTCAAACTTTATAAGCACACATGGTAACGGAAAAGAAATGCCGCATTCATCAATATTATTTTATTAATCGAAATCACCAAATATAGCAAAATTAATCACATACGTCTCTTCATACCAATTGTAGATCTTCCACCTCACTCTTTATAAGCACACACGTTAACAGAAAAGAAACATCGTATTTATCAATTGTATTTTATTAATCGAAATGACCAAATATATTAAAATTAATCAAAGGCGATACTTCATACATTTGTAGATCTTCCACCTCAAACTTTATAAGCACACACGTTAACAGAAAAGAAACACCGCATTTATCAATTGTATTTTATTAATCGAAATCACCAAATATAGCAAAATTAATCACATACATACGTCTCTTCATACCAATTGTAGATCTTCCACCTCACACTTTATAAGCACACACGTTAACAGAAAAGAAACATCGTATTTATCAACTGTATTTTATTAATCAAAATCACCAAATATATTAAAATTAATCAAAGGCGACACTTCATACATTTGTAGATCTTCCACCTCAAACTTTATAAGCACACACGTTAACAGAAAAGAAATGCCGCATTCATCAATATTATTTTATTAATCGAAATCACCAAATATAGCAAAATTAATCACATACGTCTCTTCATACCAATTGTAGATCTTCCACCTCACTCTTCATAAGCACACACGTTAACAGAAAAGAAACACCGTATTTATCAACTGTATTTTATTAATCGAAATCACCAAATATAGCAAAATTAATAAAAGGCGACACTTCATACATTTGTAGATCTTCCACCTCAAACTTTATAAGCACACATGGTAACGGAAAAGAAATGCCGCATTCATCAATATTATTTTATTAATCGAAATCACCAAATATAGCAAAATTAATCACAGACGGCTCTTCATAGCAATTGTAGATCTTCCACCTCACACTTTATAAGCACACACGTTAACAGAAAAGAAACACCGCATTTATCAATTGTATTTTATTAATCGAAATCAGGAAATATAGCAAAATTAATCACAGACGTCTCTTCATACCAATTGTAGATCTTCCACCTCACACTTTATAAGCACACACGTCTCTTCATACCAATTGTAGATCTTCCACCTCACACTTTATACGCACACACGTTAACAGAAAAGAAACACCGCATTTATCAATTGTATTTTATTAATCGAAATCAGCAAATATAGCAAAATTAATCACAGACGTCTCTTCATACCAATTGTAGATCTTCCACCTCACACTTTATAAGCACACACGTCTCTTCATACCAATTGGAAATCTTCCACCTCACACTTTATAAGCACACACGTCTCTTCATGCCAATTGGAGATCTTCGACCTCACACTTTATAAGCACACCCGTTAACAGAAAAGAAACACCGTATTTATCAGTTGTATTTTATTAATCGAAATCACCAAATATATTAAAATTAATCAAAGGCGACACTTCATACCAATTGTAGATCTTCCACCTCACACTTTATAAGCGCACACGTTAACAGAAAAGAAACACCGCATTTATCAATTGTATTTTATTAATCGAAATCACCAAATATATTAAAATTAATCAAAGGCGACACTTCATACATTTGTAGATCTTCCACCTCAAACTTTATAAGCACACATGGTAACGAAAAAGAAATGTCCCATTTATCAATTGTATTTTATTAATCGAAATCACCAAATATAGCAAAATTAATCACAGACGGCTCTTCATACCAATTGTAGATCTACCTCCTCACACTTTATACCACACACGTTAACAGAAAAGAAACACCGCATTTATCAATTGTATTTTATTAATCGAAATCAGCAAATATAGCAAAATTAATCACAGACGTCTCTTCATACCAATTGTAGATCTTCCACCTCACTCTTTATAAGCACACACATCTCTTCATACCAATTGTAGATCTTCCACCTCACACTTTATAAGAACACACGTTAACAGAAAAGAAACACCGCACTTATCAATTGTATTTTATTAATCGCAATCACCAAATATAGCAAAATTAATCACATACGTCTCTTCATACCAATTGTAGATCTTCCACCTCACACTTTATAAGCACACACGTTAACAGAAAACAAACACCGTATTTATCAACTGTATTTTATTAATCGAAATCAGCAAATATAGCAAAATTAATCACAGACGTCTCTTCATACCAATTGTAGATCTTCCACCTCACACTTCATAAGCACACACGTCTCTTCATACCAATTGTAGATCTTCCACCTCACACTTTATAAGCACACACGTTAACAGAAAAGAAATGCCGCATTCATAAATTGTAGTTTATTCATCGATATCACCAAATTTAGCAAAATTAATCACAGACGACTATTCATACCATTTGTAGATCTTCCACCTCACACTTTATAAGCACACACGTTAACAGAAAAGAAATGCCGCATTTATCAATTGTATTTTATTAATCGAAATCAGCAAATATAGCAAAATTAATCACAGACGTCTCTTCATACCTATTGTAGATCTTCCACCTCACACTTCATAAGCACACACGTCTCTTCATACCAATTGTAGATCTTCCACCTCACACTTTATAAGCACACACGTTAACAGAAAAGAAATGCCGCATTCATAAATTGTAGTTTATTCATCGATATCACCAAATTTAGCAAAATTAATCACAGACGACTATTCATACCATTTGTAGATCTTCCACCTCACACTTTATAAGCACACACGTTAACAGAAAAGAAACACCGTATTTATCAACTGTATTTTATTAATCAAAATCACCAAATATATTAAAATTAATCAAAGGCGACACTTCATACATTTGTAGATCTTCCACCTCAAACTTTATAAGCACACATGGTAACGGAAAAGAAATGCCCGCATTCATCAATATTATTTTATTAATCGAAATCACCAAATATAGCACATTTAATCACAGACGTCTCTAAATACCAATTGGAGATCTTCCACCTCACACTTTATAAGCACACATGTTAACAGAAAAGAAACACCGCATTTATCAATTGTATTTTATTAATCGAAATCACCAAATATAGCAAAATTAATCACATACGTCTCTTCATACCAATTGTAGATCTTCCACCTCACTCTTTATAAGCACACACGTTAACAGAAAAGAAACATCGTATTTATCAATTGCATTTTATTAATCGAAATGACCAAATATATTAAAATTAATCAAAGGCGACACTTCATACATTTGTAGATCTTCCACCTCAAACTTTATAAGCACACATGGTAACGGAAAAGAAATGCCGCATTCATCAATATTATTTTATTAATCGAAATCACCAAATATAGCAAAATTAATCACATACGTCTCTTCATACCAATTGTAGATCTTCCACCTCACTCTTTATAAGCACACACGTTAACAGAAAAGAAACATCGTATTTATCAATTGTATTTTATTAATCGAAATGACCAAATATATTAAAATTAATCAAAGGCGACACTTCATACATTTGTAGATCTTCCACCTCAAACTTTATAAGCACACATGGTAACAGAAAAGAAACACCGCATTCATCAATATTATTTTATTAATCGAAATCACCAAATATAGCAAAATTAATCACATACGTCTCTTCATACCAATTGTATATCTTCCACCTCACTCTTTATAAGCACACACGTTAACAGAAAAGAAACATCGTATTTATCAATTGCATTTTATTAATCGAAATGACCAAATATATTAAAATTAATCAAAGGCGACACTTCATACATTTGTAGATCTTCCACCTCAAACTTTATAAGCACACACGTTAACAGAAAAGAAACACCGCATTTATCAATTGTATTTTATTAATCGAAATCACCAAATATAGCAAAATTAATCACATACATACGCCTCTTCATACCAATTGTAGATCTTCCACCTCACACTTTATAAGCACACACGTTAACAGAAAAGAAACATCGTATTTATCAACTGTATTTTATTAATCAAAATCACCAAATATATTAAAATTAATCAAAGGCGACACTTCATACATTTGTAGATCTTCCACCTCAAACTTTATAAGCACACACGTTAACAGAAAAGAAATGCCGCATTCATCAATATTATTTTATTAATCGAAATCACCAAATATAGCAAAATTAATCACATACGTCTCTTCATACCAATTGTAGATCTTCCACCTCACTCTTTATAAGCACACACGTTAACAGAAAAGAAACACCGTATTTATCAACTGTATTTTATTAATCGAAATCACCAAATATATTAAAATTAATCAAAGGCGACACTTCATACATTTGTAGATCTTCCACCTCAAACTTTATAAGCACACATGGTAACGGAAAAGAAATGCCGCATTCATCAATATTATTTTATTAATCGAAATCACAAAATATAGCAAAATTAATCACAGACGGCTCTTCATAGCAATTGTAGATCTTCCACCTCACACTTTATAAGCACACACGTTAACAGAAAAGAAACACCGCATTTATCAATTGTATTTTATTAATCGAAATCAGCAAATATAGCAAAATTAATCACAGACGTCTCTTCATACCAATTGTAGATCTTCCACCTCACACTTTATAAGCACACACGTCTCTTCATACCAACTGGAAGTCTTCCACCTCACACTTTATAAGCACACACGTCTCTTCATACCAATTGTAGATCTTCCACCTCACACTTTATAAGCACACACGTTAACAGAAAAGAAATGTCGCATTTATCAATTGCATTTTATTAATCGAAATCACCAAATATACCAAAATTAATCACAGACGGCTCTTCATACCAATTGTAGATCTTCCACCTCACACTTTATAAGCACACACGTTAACAGAAAAGAAACACCGCATTTATCAATTGTATTTTATTAATCGAAATCAGCAAATATAGCAAAATTAATCACAGACGTCTCTTCATACCAATTGTAGATCTTCCACCTCACACTTTATAAGCACACACGTCTCTTCATACCAATTGGAAATCTTCCACCTCACACTTTATAAGCACACACGTCTCTTCATGCCAATTGGAGATCTTCCACCTCACACTTTATAAGTGCACACGTTAACAGAAAAGAAACACCGAATTTATCAATTGTATTTTATTAATCGAAATCACCAAATATATTAAAATTAATCAAAGGCGACACTTCATACATTTGTAGATCTTCCACCTCAAACTTTATAAGCACACATGGTAACGGAAAAGAAATGCCCCATTTATCAATTGTGAGTTATTAATCGAAATCACCAAATATAGCACAATTAATCACAGACGGCTCTTCATACCAATTGTAGATCTACCTCCTCACACTTTATACCACACACGTTAACAGAAAAGAAACACCGCATTTATCAATTGTATTTTATTAATCGAAATCAGCAAATATAGCAAAATTAATCACAGACGGCAATTGTAGATCTTCCACCTCACACTTTATAAGCACACACGTCTCTTCATACCAATTGTAGATCTTCCACCTCACACTTTATAAGCACACACGTTAACAGAAAAGAAACACCGCATTTATCAATTGTATTTTATTAATCGAAATCACCAAATATAGCAAAATTAATCACATACGTCTCTTCATACCAATTGTAGATCTTCCACCTCACACTTTATAAGCACACACGTCTCTTCATACCAATTGTAGATCTTCCACCTCACACTTTATAAGCACACATGTTAACAGAAAAGAAACACCGCACTTATCAATTGTATTTTATTAATCGCAATCACCAAATATAGCAAAATTAATCACATACGTCTCTTCATACCAATTGTAGATCTTCCACCTCACACTTTATAAGCACACACGTTAACAGAAAAGAAACACCGTATTTATCAACTGTATTTTATTAATCGAAATCAGCAAATATAGCAAAATTAATCACAGACGTCTCTTCATACCAATTGTAGATCTTCCACCTCACACTTCATAAGCACACACGTCTCTTCATACCAATTGTAGATCTTCCACCTCACACTTTATAAGCACACACGTTAACAGAAAAGAAACACCGTATTTATCAGTTGTATTTTATTAATCGAAATCACCAAATATAGCAAAATTAATCACAGACGTCTCTTCATACCAATTGTAGATCTTCCACCTCACACTTCATAAGCGCACACGTTAACAGAAAAGAAACACCGCATTTATCAATTGTATTTTAATAATCGAAATCACCAAATATAGCAAAATTAGTCACAGACGGCTCTTCATACCAATTGTAGATCTTCCACCTCACACTTTATAAGCACACACGTTAACAGAAAAGAAATGCCGCATTTATCAATTGTATTTTATTAATCGAAATCAGCAAATATAGCAAAATTAATCACAGACGTCTCTTCATACCAATTGTAGATCTTCCACCTCACACTTTATAAGCACACACGTTAACAGAAAACAAATGCCGCATTCATCAATATTATTTTATTAATCGAAATCACCAAATATAGCAATATTAATCACATACGTCTCTTCATACCAATTGTAGATCTTCCACCTCACTCTTTATAAGCACACACGTTAACAGAAAAGAAACACCGTATTTATCAACTGTATTTTATTAATCGAAATCACCAAATATATTAAAATTAATCAAAGGCGACACTTCATACATTTGTAGATCTTCCACCTCAAACTTTATAAGCACACATGGTAACGGAAAAGAAATGCCCCATTTATCAATTGTGAGTTATTAATCGAAATCACCAAATATAGCACAATTAATCACAGACGGCTCTTCATACCAATTGTAGATCTACCTCCTCACACTTTATACCACACACGTTAACAGAAAAGAAACACCGCATTTATCAATTGTATTTTATTAATCGAAATCAGCAAATATAGCAAAATTAATCACATACGGCAATTGTAGATCTTCCACCTCACACTTTATAAGCACACACGTCTCTTCATACCAATTGTAGATCTTCCACCTCACACTTTATAAGCACACACGTTAACAGAAAAGAAACACCGCATTTATCAATTGTATTTTATTAATCGAAATCACCAAATATAGCAAAATTAATCACATACGTCTCTTCATACCAATTGTAGATCTTCCACCTCACACTTTATAAGCACACACGTCTCTTCATACCAATTGTAGATCTTCCACCTCACACTTTATAAGCACACATGTTAACAGAAAAGAAACACCGCACTTATCAATTGTATTTTATTAATCGCAATCACCAAATATAGCAAAATTAATCACATACGTCTCTTCATACCAATTGTAGATCTTCCACCTCACACTTTATAAGCACACACGTTAACAGAAAAGAAACACCGTATTTATCAACTGTATTTTATTAATCGAAATCAGCAAATATAGCAAAATTAATCACAGACGTCTCTTCATACCAATTGTAGATCTTCCACCTCACACTTCATAAGCACACACGTCTCTTCATACCAATTGTAGATCTTCCACCTCACACTTTATAAGCACACACGTTAACAGAAAAGAAACACCGTATTTATCAGTTGTATTTTATTAATCGAAATCACCAAATATAGCAAAATTAATCACAGACGTCTCTTCATACCAATTGTAGATCTTCCACCTCACACTTCATAAGCGCACACGTTAACAGAAAAGAAACACCGCATTTATCAATTGTATTTTAATAATCGAAATCACCAAATATAGCAAAATTAGTCACAGACGGCTCTTCATACCAATTGTAGATCTTCCACCTCACACTTTATAAGCACACACGTTAACAGAAAAGAAATGCCGCATTTATCAATTGTATTTTATTAATCGAAATCAGCAAATATAGCAAAATTAATCACAGACGTCTCTTCATACCAATTGTAGATCTTCCACCTCACACTTTATAAGCACACACGTTAACAGAAAACAAATGCCGCATTCATCAATATTATTTTATTAATCGAAATCACCAAATATAGCAATATTAATCACATACGTCTCTTCATACCAATTGTAGATCTTCCACCTCACTCTTTATAAGCACACACGTTAACAGAAAAGAAACACCGTATTTATCAACTGTATTTTATTAATCGAAATCACCAAATATATTAAAATTAATCAAAGGCGACACTTCATACATTTGTAGATCTTCCACCTCAAACTTTATAAGCACACATGGTAACGGAAAAGAAATGCCCCATTTATCAATTGTGAGTTATTAATCGAAATCACCAAATATAGCACAATTAATCACAGACGGCTCTTCATACCAATTGTAGATCTACCTCCTCACACTTTATACCACACACGTTAACAGAAAAGAAACACCGCATTTATCAATTGTATTTTATTAATCGAAATCAGCAAATATAGCAAAATTAATCACATACGGCAATTGTAGATCTTCCACCTCACACTTTATAAGCACACACGTCTCTTCATACCAATTGTAGATCTTCCACCTCACACTTTATAAGCACACACGTTAACAGAAAAGAAACACCGCATTTATCAATTGTATTTTATTAATCGAAATCACCAAATATAGCAAAATTAATCACATACGTCTCTTCATACCAATTGTAGATCTTCCACCTCACACTTTATAAGCACACACGTCTCTTCATACCAATTGTAGATCTTCCACCTCACACTTTATAAGCACACATGTTAACAGAAAAGAAACAACGCACTTATCAATTGTATTTTATTAATCGCAATCACCAAATATAGCAAAATTAATCACATACGTCTCTTCATACCAATTGTAGATCTTCCACCTCACACTTTATAAGCACACACGTTAACAGAAAAGAAACACCGTATTTATCAACTGTATTTTATTAATCGAAATCAGCAAATATAGCAAAATTAATCACAGACGTCTCTTCATACCAATTGTAGATCTTCCACCTCACACTTCATAAGCACACACGTCTCTTCATACCAATTGTAGATCTTCCACCTCACACTTTATAAGCACACACGTTAACAGAAAAGAAACACCGTATTTATCAGTTGTATTTTATTAATCGAAATCACCAAATATAGCAAAATTAATCACAGACGTCTCTTCATACCAATTGTAGATCTTCCACCTCACACTTCATAAGCGCACACGTTAACAGAAAAGAAACACCGCATTTATCAATTGTATTTTAATAATCGAAATCACCAAATATAGCAAAATTAGTCACAGACGGCTCTTCATACCAATTGTAGATCTTCCACCTCACACTTTATAAGCACACACGTTAACAGAAAAGAAATGCCGCATTTATCAATTGTATTTTATTAATCGAAATCAGCAAATATAGCAAAATTAATCACAGACGTCTCTTCATACCAATTGTAGATCTTCCACCTCACACTTTATAAGCACACACGTTAACAGAAAAGAAATGCCGCATTCATCAATATTATTTTATTAATCGAAATCACCAAATATAGCAAAATTAATCACATACGTCTCTTCATACCAATTGTAGATCTTCCACCTCACTCTTTATAAGCACACACGTTAACAGAAAAGAAACACCGTATTTATCAACTGTATTTTATTAATCGAAATCACCAAATATATTAAAATTAATCAAAGGCGACACTTCATACATTTGTAGATCTTCCACCTCAAACTTTATAAGCACACATGGTAACGGAAAAGAAATGCCGCATTCATCAATATTATTTTATTAATCGAAATCACCAAATATAGCAAAATTAATCACAGACGGCTCTTCATAGCAATTGTAGATCTTCCACCTCACACTTTATAAGCACACACGTTAACAGAAAAGAAACACCGCATTTATCAATTGTATTTTATTAATCGAAATCAGCAAATATAGCAAAATTAATCACAGACGTCTCTTCATACCAATTGTAGATCTTCCACCTCACACTTTATAAGCACACACGTCTCTTCATACCAACTGGAAGTCTTCCACCTCACACTTTATAAGCACACACGTCTCTTCATACCAATTGTAGATCTTCCACCTCACACTTTATAAGCACACACGTTAACAGAAAAGAAATGCCGCATTCATCAATATTATTTTATTAATCGAAATCACCAAATATAGCAAAATTAATCACATACGTCTCTTCATACCAATTGTAGATCTTCCACCTCACTCTTTATAAGCACACACGTTAACAGAAAAGAAACACCGTATTTATCAACTGTATTTTATTAATCGAAATCACCAAATATATTAAAATTAATCAAAGGCGACACTTCATACATTTGTAGATCTTCCACCTCAAACTTTATAAGCACACATGGTAACGGAAAAGAAATGCCGCATTCATCAATATTATTTTATTAATCGAAATCACCAAATATAGCAAAATTAATCACAGACGGCTCTTCATACCAATTGTAGATCTTCCACCTCACACTTTATAAGCACACACGTCTCTTCATACCAACTGGAAGTCTTCCACCTCACACTTTATAAGCACACACGTCTCTTCATACCAATTGTAGATCTTCCACCTCACACTTTATAAGCACACACGTTAACAGAAAAGAAATGTCGCATTTATCAATTGTATTTTATTAATCGAAATCACCAAATATAGCAAAATTAATCACAGACGTCTCTTCATACCAATTGTAGATCTTCCACCTCACTCTTTATAAGCACACACATCTCTTCATACCAATTGTAGATCTTCCACCTCACACTTTATAAGCACACACGTTAACAGAAAAGAAACACCGCATTTATCAATTGTATTTTATTAATCGAAATCACCAAATATAGCAAAATTAATCACATACGTCTCTTCATACCAATTGTAGATCTTCCACCTCACACTTTATAAGCACACACGTCTCTTCATACCAATTGTAGATCTTCCACCTCACACTTTATAAGCACACACGTCTCTTCATACCAATTGTAGATCTTCCACCTCACACTTTATAAGCACACACGTTAACAGAAAAGAAACACCGCACTTATCAATTGTATTTTATTAATCGCAATCACCAAATATAGCAAAATTAATCACATACGTCTCTTCATACCAATTGTAGATCTTCCACCTCACACTTTATAAGCACACACGTTAACAGAAAAGAAACACCGTATTTATCAACTGTATTTTATTAATCGAAATCAGCAAATATAGCAAAATTAATCACAGACGTCTCTTCATACCAATTGTAGATCTTCCACCTCACACTTCATAAGCACACACGTCTCTTCATACCAATTTTAGATCTTCCACCTCACACTTTATAAGCACACACGTTAACAGAAAAGAAATGCCGCATTCATAAATTGTAGTTTATTCATCGATATCACCAAATTTAGCAAAATTAATCACAGACGACTATTCATACCATTTGTAGATCTTCCACCTCACACTTTATAAGCACACACGTTAACAGAAAAGAAATGCCGCATTTATCAATTGTATTTTATTAATCGAAATCAGCAAATATAGCAAAATTAATCACAGACGTCTCTTCATATAAATTGTAGATCTTCCACCTCACACTTCATAAGCACACACGTCTCTTCATACCAATTGTAGATCTTCCACCTCACACTTTATAAGCACACACGTTAACAGAAAAGAAATGCCGCATTCATAAATTGTAGTTTATTCATCGATATCACCAAATTTAGCAAAATTAATCACAGACGACTATTCATACCATTTGTAGATCTTCCACCTCACACTTTATAAGCACACACGTTAACAGAAAAGAAACACCGTATTTATCAACTGTATTTTATTAATCAAAATCACCAAATATATTAAAATTAATCAAAGGCGACACTTCATACATTTGTAGATCTTCCACCTCAAACTTTATAAGCACACATGGTAACGGAAAAGAAATGCCCGCATTCATCAATATTATTTTATTAATCGAAATCACCAAATATAGCACATTTAATCACAGACGTCTCTAAATACCAATTGGAGATCTTCCACCTCACACTTTATAAGCACACATGTTAACAGAAAAGAAACACCGCATTTATCAATTGTATTTTATTAATCGAAATCACCAAATATAGCAAAATTAATCACATACGTCTCTTCATACCAATTGTAGATCTTCCACCTCACTCTTTATAAGCACACACGTTAACAGAAAAGAAACATCGTATTTATCAACTGTATTTTATTAATCAAAATCACCAAATATATTAAAATTAATCAAAGGCGACACTTCATACATTTGTAGATCTTCCACCTCAAACTTTATAAGCACACACGTTAACAGAAAAGAAATGCCGCATTCATCAATATTATTTTATTAATCGAAATCACCAAATATAGCAAAATTAATCACATACGTCTCTTCATACCAATTGTAGATCTTCCACCTCACTCTTTATAAGCACACACGTTAACAGAAAAGAAACACCGTATTTATCAACTGTATTTTATTAATCGAAATCACCAAATATATTAAAATTAATCAAAGGCGACACTTCATACATTTGTAGATCTTCCACCTCAAACTTTATAAGCACACATGGTAACGGAAAAGAAATGCCGCATTCATCAATATTATTTTATTAATCGAAATCACCAAATATAGCAAAATTAATCACATACGTCTCTTCATACCAATTGTAGATCTTCCACCTCACTCTTTATAAGCACACACGTTAACAGAAAAGAAACATCGTATTTATCAATTGCATTTTATTAATCGAAATGACCAAATATAGCAAAATTAATCACATACATACGTCTCTTCATACCAATTGTAGATCTTCCACCTCACACTTTATAAGCACACACGTTAACAGAAAAGAAACATCGTATTTATCAACTGTATTTTATTAATCAAAATCACCAAATATATTAAAATTAATCAAAGGCGACACTTCATACATTTGTAGATCTTCCACCTCAAACTTTATAAGCACACACGTTAACAGAAAAGAAATGCCGCATTCAGCAATATTATTTTATTAATCGAAATCACCAAATATAGCAAAATTAATCACATACGTCTCTTCATACCAATTGTAGATCTTCCACCTCACTCTTTATAAGCACACACGTTAACAGAAAAGAAACACCGTATTTATCAACTGTATTTTATTAATCGAAATCACCAAATATATTAAAATTAATCAAAGGCGACACTTCATACATTTGTAGATCTTCCACCTCAAACTTCATAAGCACACATGGTAACGGAAAAGAAATGCCGCATTCATCAATATTATTTTATTAATCGAAATCACCAAATATAGCAAAATTAATCACAGACGGCTCTTCATAGCAATTGTAGATCTTCCACCTCACACTTTATAAGCACACACGTTAACAGAAAAGAAACACCGCATTTATCAATTGTATTTTATTAATCGAAATCAGCAAATATAGCAAAATTAATCACAGACGTCTCTTCATACCAATTGTAGATCTTCCACCTCACACTTTATAAGCACACACGTCTCTTCATACCAACTGGAAGTCTTCCACCTCACACTTTATAAGCACACACGTCTCTTCATACCAATTGTAGATCTTCCACCTCACACTTTATAAGCACACACGTTAACAGCAAACAAATGTCGCATTTATCAATTGCATTTTATTAATCGAAATCACCAAATATAGCAAAATTAATCACAGACGGCTCTTCATACCAATTGTAGATCTTCCACCTCACACTTTATAAGCACACACGTTAACAGAAAAGAAACACCGCATTTATCAATTGTATTTTATTAATCGAAATCAGCAAATATAGCAAAATTAATCACAGACGTCTCTTCATACCAATTGTAGATCTTCCACCTCACACTTTATAAGCACACACGTCTCTTCATACCAATTGGAAATCTTCCACCTCACACTTTATAAGCACACACGTCTCTTCATGCCAATTGGAGATCTTCGACCTCACACTTTATAAGCACACCCGTTAACAGAAAAGAAACACCGTATTTATCAGTTGTATTTTATTAATCGAAATCACCAAATATATTAAAATTAATCAAAGGCGACACTTCATGCCAATTGGAGATCTTCGACCTCACACTTTATAAGCACACCCGTTAACAGAAAAGAAACACCGTATTTATCAGTTGTATTTTATTAATCGAAATCACCAAATATATTAAAATTAATCAAAGGCGACACTTCATACCAATTGTAGATCTTCCACCTCACACTTTATAAGTGCACACGTTAACAGAAAAGAAACACCGAATTTATCAATTGTATTTTATTAATCGAAATCACCAAATATATTAAAATTAATCAAAGGCGACACTTCATACATTTGTAGATCTTCCACCTCAAACTTTATAAGCACACACGTTAACAGAAAAGAAACACCGCATTTATCAATTGTATTTTATTAATCGAAATCACCAAATATAGCACAATTAATCACAGACGGCTCTTCATACCAATTGTAGATCTACCTCCTCACACTTTATACCACACACGTTAACAGAAAAGAAACACCGCATTTATCAATTGTATTTTATTAATCGAAATCACCAAATATAGCAAAATTAATCACATACGTCTCTTCATACCAATTGTAGATCTTCCACCTCACACTTCATAAGCACACACGTCTCTTCATACCAATTGTAGATCTTCCACCTCACACTTTATAAGCACACACGTTAACAGAAAAGAAACACCGTATTTATCAGTTGTATTTTATTAATCGAAATCACCAAATATAGCAAAATTAATCACAGACGTCTCTTCATACCAATTGTAGATCTTCCACCTCACACTTCATAAGCGCACACGTTAACAGAAAAGAAACACCGCATTTATCAATTGTATTTTAATAATCGAAATCACCAAATATAGCAAAATTAGTCACAGACGGCTCTTCATACCAATTGTAGATCTTCCACCTCACACTTTATAAGCACACACGTTAACAGAAGAGAAATGCCGCATTTATCAATTGTATTTTATTAATCGAAATCAGCAAATATAGCAAAATTAATCACAGACGTCTCTTCATACCAATTGTAGATCTTCCACCTCACACTTTATAAGCACACACGTTAACAGAAAAGAAATGCCGCATTCATCAATATTATTTTATTAATCGAAATCACCAAATATAGCAAAATTAATCACATACGTCTCTTCATACCAATTGTAGATCTTCCACCTCACTCTTTATAAGCACACACGTTAACAGAAAAGAAACACCGTATTTATCAACTGTATTTTATTAATCGAAATCACCAAATATATTAAAATTAATCAAAGGCGACACTTCATACATTTGTAGATCTTCCACCTCAAACTTTATAAGCACACATGGTAACGGAAAAGAAATGCCGCATTCATCAATATTATTTTATTAATCGAAATCACCAAATATAGCAAAATTAATCACAGACGGCTCTTCATAGCAATTGTAGATCTTCCACCTCACACTTTATAAGCACACACGTTAACAGAAAAGAAACACCGCATTTATCAATTGTATTTTATTAATCGAAATCAGCAAATATAGCAAAATTAATCACAGACGTCTCTTCATACCAATTGTAGATCTTCCACCTCACACTTTATAAGCACACACGTCTCTTCATACCAACTGGAAGTCTTCCACCTCACATTTTATAAGCACACACGTCTCTTCATACCAATTGTAGATCTTCCACCTCACACTTTATAAGCACACACGTTAACAGAAAAGAAATGCCGCATTCATCAATATTATTTTATTAATCGAAATCACCAAATATAGCAAAATTAATCACATACGTCTCTTCATACCAATTGTAGATCTTCCACCTCACTCTTTATAAGCACACACGTTAACAGAAAAGAAACACCGTATTTATCAACTGTATTTTATTAATCGAAATCACCAAATATATTAAAATTAATCAAAGGCGACACTTCATACATTTGTAGATCTTCCACCTCAAACTTTATAAGCACACATGGTAACGGAAAAGAAATGCCGCATTCATCAATATTATTTTATTAATCGAAATCACCAAATATAGCAAAATTAATCACAGACGGCTCTTCATACCAATTGTAGATCTTCCACCTCACACTTTATAAGCACACACGTCTCTTCATACCAACTGGAAGTCTTCCACCTCACACTTTATAAGCACACACGTCTCTTCATACCAATTGTAGATCTTCCACCTCACACTTTATAAGCACACACGTTAACAGAAAAGAAATGTCGCATTTATCAATTATATTTTATTAATCGAAATCACCAAATATAGCAAAATTAATCACAGACGGCTCTTCATACCAATTGTAGATCTTCCACCTCACACTTTATAAGCACACACGTTAACAGAAAAGAAACACCGCATTTATCAATTGTATTTTATTAATCGAAATCAGCAAATATAGCAAAATTAATCACAGACGTCTCTTCATACCAATTGTAGATCTTCCACCTCACACTTTATAAGCACACACGTCTCTTCATACCAATTGGAAATCTTCCACCTCACACTTTATAAGCACACACGTCTCTTCATGCCAATTGGAGATCTTCGACCTCACACTATATAAGCACACCCGTTAACAGAAAAGAAACACCGTATTTATCAGTTGTATTTTATTAATCGAAATCACCAAATATATTAAAATTAATCAAAGGCGACACTTCATACCATTTGTAGATCTTCCACCTCACACTTTATAAGTGCACACGTTAACAGAAAAGAAACACCGAATTTATCAATTGTATTTTATTAATCGAAATCACCAAATATATTAAAATTAATCAAAGGCGACACTTCATACATTTGTAGATCTTCCACCTCAAACTTTATAAGCACACATGGTAACGGAAAAGAAATGCCCCATTTATCAATTGTGAGTTATTAATCGAAATCACCAAATATAGCAAAATTAATCACAGACGGCTCTTCATACCAATTGTAGATCTACCTCCTCACACTTTATACCACACACGTTAACAGAAAAGAAACACCGCATTTATCAATTGTATTTTATTAATCGAAATCAGCAAATATAGCAAAATTAATCACAGACGGCTCTTCATACCAATTGTAGATCTTCCACCTCACACTTTATAAGCACACACGTTAACAGAAAAGAAACACCGCATTTATCAATTGTATTTTATTAATCGAAATCACCAAATATAGCAAAATTAATCACATACGTCTCTACATACCAATTGTAGATCTTCCACCTCACACTTTATAAGCACACACGTCTCTTCATACCAATTGTAGATCTTCCACCTCACACTTTATAAGCACACATGTTAACAGAAAAGAAACACCGCACTTATCAATTGTATTTTATTAATCGCAATCACCAAATATAGCAAAATTAATCACATACGTCTCTTCATACCAATTGTAGATCTTCCACCTCACACTTTATAAGCACACACGTTAACAGAAAAGAAACACCGTATTTATCAACTGTATTTTATTAATCGAAATCAGCAAATATAGCAAAATTAATCACAGACGTCTCTTCATACCAATTGTAGATCTTCCACCTCACACTTCATAAGCACACACGTCTCTTCATACCAATTGTAGATCTTCCACCTCACACTTTATAAGCACACACGTTAACAGAAAAGAAACACCGTATTTATCAGTTGTATTTTATTAATCGAAATCACCAAATATAGCAAAATTAATCACAGACGTCTCTTCATACCAATTGTAGATCTTCCACCTCACACTTCATAAGCGCACACGTTAACAGAAAAGAAACACCGCATTTATCAATTGTATTTTAATGATCGAAATCACCAAATATAGCAAAATTAGTCACAGATGGCTCTTCATACCAATTGTAGATCTTCCACCTCACACTTTATAAGCACACACGTTAACAGAAAAGAAATGCCGCATTTATCAATTGTATTTTATTAATCGAAATCAGCAAATATAGCAAAATTAATCACAGACGTCTCTTCATACCAATTGTAGATCTTCCACCTCACACTTTATAAGCACACACGTTAACAGAAAAGAAATGCCGCATTCATAAATTGTAGTTTATTCATCGATATCACCAAATCTAGCAAAATTAATCACAGACGACTATTCATACCATTTGTAGATCTTCCACCTCAAACTTTATAAGCACACATGGTAACGGAAAAGAAATGCCGCATTCATCAATTTTATTTTATTAATCGAAATGACCAAATATAGCACATTTAATCACACACGTCTCTTCATACCAATTGTAGATCTTCCACCTCACACTTCATAAGCGCACACGTTAACAGAAAAGAAACACCGCATTTATCAATTGTATTTTATTAATCGAAATCACCAAATATATTAAAATTAATCTAAGGCGACACATCATACATTTGTAGATCTTCCCTCAAACTTTATAAGCACACATGGTAACGGAAAAGAAATGCCCCATTTATCAATTGTATTTTATTAATCGAAATCACCAAATATAGCAAAATTAATCACAGACGGCTCTTCATACCAATTGTAGATCTACCTCCTCACACTTTATACCACACACGTTAACAGAAAAGAAACACCGCATTTATCAATTGTATTTTATTAATCGAAATCAGCAAATATAGCAAAATTAATCACAGACGTCTCTTCATACCAACTGGAAGTCTTCCACCTCACACTTTATAAGCACACACGTCTCTTCATACCAATTGTAGATTTTCCACCTCACACTTTATAAGCACACACGTTAACAGAAAAGAAATGTCGCATTTATCAATTGTATTTTATTAATCGAAATCACCAAATATAGGACAATTAATCACAGACGGCTCTTCATACCATTTGTAGATCTTCCACCTCACACTTTATAAGCACACACGTTAACAGAAAAGAAACACCGCATTTATCAATTGTATTTTATTAATCGAAATCAGCAAATATAGCAAAATTAATCACAGACGTCTCTTTATACCAATTGTAGATCTTCCACCTCACACTTTATAAGCACACCCGTTAACAGAAAAGAAACACCGTATTTATCAATTGTATTTTATTAATCGAAATCACCAAATATATTAAAATTAATCAAAGGCGACACTTCATACCAATTGTAGATCTTCCACCTCACACTTTATAAGCACACACGTTAACAGAAAAGAAACACCGCATTTATCAATTGTATTTTATTAATCGAAATCACCAAATATATTAAAATTAATCAAAGGCGACACTTCATACATTTGTAGATCTTCCACCTCAAACTTTATAAGCACACATGGTAACGGAAAAGAAATGCCGCATTTATCAATTGTATTTTATTAATCGAAATCACCAAATATAGCAAAATTAATCACAGACGGCTCTTCATACCAATTGTAGATCTACCTCCTGACACTTTATACCACACACGTTAACAGAAAAGAAACACCGCATTTATCAATTGTATTTTATTAATCGAAATCAGCAAATATAGCAAAATTAATCACAGACGGCTCTTCATACCAATTGTAGATCTTCCACCTCACACTTTATAAGCACACACGTCCCTTCATACCAATTGTAGATCTTCCACCTCAAACTTTATAAGCACAAATTGTAACAGAAAAGAAATGCCGCATTCATCAATTTTATTTTTTTGGTCGATACCACCAAATCTAGCAAAATTAATCACAGACGGCTCTCTATACCATTTGTAGATCTTCCACCTCACACTTTATAAGTACACCCGTTAACAGAAAAGAAACACCGTATTTATCAATTGTATTTTATTAATCGAAATCACCAAATATAGCAAAATTAATCACAGACGGCTCTTCATACCAATTGTAGATCTACCTCCTCACACTTTATACCACACACGTTAACAGAAAAGAAACACCGCATTTCTCAATTGTATTTTATTAATCGAAATCTGCAAATATAGCAAAATTAATCACAGACGGCTCTTCATACCAATTGTAGATCTACCTTGTCACACTTTATACCACACACGTTAACAGAAAAGAAACACCGCATTTATCAATTGTATTTTATTAATCGAAATCAGCAAATATAGCAAAATTAATCACAGACGTCTCTTCATACCAATTGTAGATCTTACACCTCACAATTTATAAGCACACACGTCTCTTCATACCAATTGTAGATCTTACACCTCACAATTTATAAGCACACACGGTAACAGAAAAGAAACACCGCATTTATCAATTGTATTTTATTAATCGAAATCACCAAATATAGCAAAATTAATCACATACGTCTCTTCATATCAATTGTAGATCTTCCACCTCACACTTTATAAGCACACACGTTAACAGAAAAGAAACACCGTATTTATCAATTGTATTTGATTAATCGAAATTACCAAATTTATTAAAATTAATCAAAGGCGACACTTCATACATTTGTAGATCTTCCACCTCAAACTTTATAAGCACAAATTGTAACAGAAAAGAAATGCCGCATTTATCAATTGTATTTTATTAATCGAAATCACCAAATATGGCAAAATTTATCACATACGTCTCTTCATACCAATTGTAGATCTTCCACCTCACACTTTATAAGCACACACGTTAACAGAAAAGAAACACCGTATTTATCAACTGTATTTTATTAATCGAAATCACCAAATATTATAAAATTAATCAAAGGCGACACTTCATACATTTGTAGATCTTCCACCTCAAACTTTATAAGCACACATGGTAACGGAAAAGAAATGCCCCATTTATCAATTGTATTTTATTAATCGAAATCACCAAATATAGCAAAATTAATCACAGACGGCACTTCATACCAATTGTAGATCTACCTCCTCACACTTTATACCACACACGTTAACAGAAAAGAAACACCGCATTTATCAATTGTATTTTATTAATCGAAATCAGCAAATATAGCAAAATTAATCACAGACGTCTCTTCATACCAATTGTAGATCTTCCACCTCACACTTTATAAGCACACACGTCTCTTCATACCAATTGTAGATCTTCCACCTCACACTTTATAAGCACACACGTTAACAGAAAAGAAACACCGCATTTATCAATTGTATTTTATTAATCGAAATCACCAAATATAGCAAAATTAATCACATACGTCTCTTCATACCAATTGTAGATCTTCCACCTCACACTTTATAAGCACACACGTCTCTTCATACCAATTGTAGATCTTCCACCTCACACTTTATAAGCACACACGTTAACAGAAAAGAAACACCGCACTTATCAATTGTATTTTATTAATCGCAATCACCAAATATAGCAAAATTAATCACATACGTCTCTTCATACCAATTGTAGATCTTCCACCTCACACTTTATAAGCACACACGTCTCTTCATGCCAATTGGAGATCTTCGACCTCACACTTTATAAGCACACCCGTTAACAGAAAAGAAACACCGTATTTATCAGTTGTATTTTATTAATCGAAATCACCAAATATATTAAAATTAATCAAAGGCGACACTTCATACCAATTGTAGAGCTTCCACCTCAAACTTTATAAGCACACATGGTAACGGAAAAGAAATGCCCCATTTATCAATTGTATTTTATTAATCGAAATCACCAAATATAGCAAAATTAATCACAGACGGCTCTTCATACCAATTGTAGATCTACCTCCTCACACTTTATACCACACACGTTAACAGAAAAGAAACACCGTATTTATCAACTGTATTTTATTAATCGAAATTATCAACTGTATTTTATTAAGCACACACGTTAACAGAAAAGAAACACCGCACTTATCAATTGTATTTTATTAATCGCAATCACCAAATATAGCAAAATTAATCACATACGTCTCTTCATACCAATTGTAGATCTTCCACCTCACACTTTATAAGCACACACGTCTCTTCATGCCAATTGGAGATCTTCGACCTCACACTTTATAAGCGCACACGTTAACAGAAAAGAAACACCGCATTTATCAATTGTATTTTATTAATCGAAATCACCAAATATATTAAAATTAATCAAAGGCGACACTTCATACATTTGTAGAGCTTCCACCTCAAACTTTATAAGCACACATGGTAACGGAAAAGAAATGCCCCATTTATCTATTGTATTTTATTAATCGAAATCACCAAATATAGCAAAATTAATCACAGACGGCTCGTCATACCAATTGTAGATCTACCTCCTCACACTTTATACCACACACGTTAACAGAAAAGAAACACCGCATTTATCAATTGTATTTTATTAATCGAAATCAGCAAATATAGCAAAATTAATCACAGACGTCTCTTCATACCAACTGGAAGTCTTCCACCTCACACTTTATAAGCACACACGTCTCTTCATACCAATTGTAGATCTTCCACCTCACACTTTATAAGCACACACGTTAACAGAAAAGAAATGTCGCATTTATCAATTGTATTTTATTAATCGAAATCACCAAATATAGGACAATTAATCACAGACGGCTCTTCATACCATTTGTAGATCTTCCACCTCACACTTTAGAAGCACACACGTTAACAGAAAAGAAACACCGCATTTATCAATTGTATTTTATTAATCGAAATCAGCAAATATAGCAAAATTAATCACAGACGTCTCTTCATACCAATTGTAGATCTTCCACCTCACACTTTATAAGCACACACGTCTCTTCATACCAATTGGAAATCTTCCACCTCACACTTTATAAGCACACACGTCTCTTCATGCCAATTGGAGATTTTCGACCTCACACTTTATAAGCACACCCGTTAACAGAAAAGAAACACCGTATTTATCAGTTGTATTTTATTAATCGAAATCACCAAATATATTAAAATTAATCAAAGGCGACACTTCATACCAATTGTAGATCTTCCACCTCACACTTTATAAGCGCACACGTTAACAGAAAAGAAACACCGCATTTATCAATTGTATTTTATTAATCGAAATCACCAAATATATTAAAATTAATCAAAGGCGACACTTCATACATGTGTAGATCTTCCACCTCAAACTTTATAAGCACACATGGTAACGGAAAAGAAATGCCCCATTTATCAATTGTATTTTATTAATCGAAATCACCAAATATAGCAAAACTAATCACAGACGGCTCTTCATACCAATTGTAGATCTACCTCCTCACACTTTATACCACACACGTTAACAGAAAAGAAACACCGCATTTATCAATTGTATTTTATTAATCGAAATCAGCAAATATAGCAAAATTAATCACAGACGTCTCTTCATACCATTTGTAGATCTTCCACCTCACACTTTATAAGCACACACGTCTCTTCATACCAATTGTAGATCTTCCACCTCACACTTTATAAGCACACACGTTAACAGAAAAGAAACACCGCATTTATCAATTGTATTTTATTAATCGAAATCACCAAATATAGCAAAATTAATCACATACGTCTCTTCATACCAATTGTAGATCTTCCACCTCACACTTTATAAGCACACACGTCTCTTCATACCAATTGTAGATCTTCCACCTCACACTTTATAAGCACACACGTTAACAGAAAAGAAACACCGCACTTATCAATTGTATTTTATTAATCGCAATCACCAAATATAGCAAAATTAATCACATACGTCTCTTCATACCAATTGTAGATCTTCCACCTCACACTTTATAAGCACACACGTCTCTTCATACCAATTGTAGATCTTCCACCTCACACTTTATAAGCACACACGTTAACAGAAAAGAAATGTCGCATTTATCAATTGTATTTTATTAATCGAAATCACCAAATATAGCAAAATTAATCACAGACGGCTCTTCATACCAATTGTAGATCTTCCACCTCACACTTTATAAGCACACACGTTAACAGAAAAGAAACACCGCATTTATCAATTGTATTTTATTAATCGAAATCACCAAATATAGCAAAATTAATCACATACGTCTCTTCATACCAATTGTAGATCTTCCACCTCACACTTTATAAGCACACACGTCTCTTCATACCAATTGTAGATCTTCCACCTCACACTTTATAAGCACACACGTTAACAGAAAAGAAACACCGCACTTATCAATTGTATTTTATTAATCGCAATCACCAAATATAGCAAAATTAATCACAGACGTCTCTTCATACCAATTGTAGATCTTCCACCTCACACTTTATAAGCACACACGTCTCTTCATACCAATTGGAAATCTTCCACCTCCCACTTTATAAGCAAACACGTCTCTTCATGCGAATTGGAGATCTTCGACCTCACACTTTATAAGCACACCCGTTAACAGAAAAGAAACACCGTATTTATCAGTTGTATTTTATTAATCGAAATCACCAAATATATTAAAATTAATCAAAGGCGACACTTCATACCAATTGTAGATCTTCCACCTCACACTTTATAAGCGCACACGTTAACAGAAAAGAAACACCGCATTTATCAATTGTAGTTTATTAATCGAAATCACCAAATATATTAAAATTAATCAAAGGCGACACTTCATACATTTGTAGATCTTCCACCTCAAACTTTATAAGCACACATGGTAACGGAAAAGAAATGCCCCATTTATCAATTGTATTTTATTAATCGAAATCACCAAATATAGCAAAATTAATCACGGACGGCTCTTCATACCAATTGTAGATCTTCCACCTCACACTTTATAAGCACACACGTCTCTTCATACCAATTGTAGATCTTCCACCTCACACTTTATAAGCACACACGTTAAAGAAAAGAAACACCGCATTTATCAATTGTATTTTATTAATCGAAATCACCAAATATAGCAAAATTAATCACATACGTCTCTTCATACCAATTGTAGATCTTCCACCTCACACTTTATAAGCACACACGTCTCTTCATACCAATTGTAGATCTTCCACCTCACACTTTATAAGCACACACGTTAAAGAAAAGAAACACCGCATTTATCAATTGTATTTTATTAATCGAAATCAGCAAATATAGCAAAATTAATCACAGACGGCTCTTCATACCAATTGTAGATCTTCCACCTCACACTTTATAAGCACACACGTCTCTTCATACCAATTGTAGATCTTCCACCTCACACTTTATAAGCACACACGTTAAAGAAAAGAAACACCGCATTTATCAATTGTATTTTATTAATCGAAATCAGCAAATATAGCAAAATTAATCACAGACGGCTCTTCATACCAATTGTAGATCTTCCACCTCACACTTTATAAGCACACACGTCTCTTCATACCAATTGTAGATCTTCCACCTCACACTTTATAAGCACACACGTTAACAGAAAAGAAACACCGCACTTATCAATTGTATTTTATTAATCGCAATCACCAAATATAGCAAAATTAATCACAGACGTCTCTTCATACCAATTGTAGATCTTCCACCTCACACTTCATAAGCACACACGTCTCTTCATACCAATTGTAGATCTTCCACCTCACACTTTATAAGCACACACGTTAACAGAAAAGAAACACCGTATTTATCAGTTGTATTTTATTAATCGAAATCACCAAATATAGCAAAATTAATCACAGACGTCTCTTCATACCAATTGTAGATCTTCCACCTCACACTTCATAAGCGCACACGTTAACAGAAAAGAAAGACCGCATTTATCAATTGTATTTTATTAATCGAAATCACCAAATATATTAAAATTAATCAAAGGCGACACTTCATACATTTGTAGATCTTCCCTCAAACTTTATAAGCACACATGGTAACGGAAAAGAAATGCCCCATTTATCAATTGTATTTTATTAATCGAAATCACCAAATATAGCAAAATTAATCACAGACGGCTCTTCATACCAATTGTAGATCTACCTCCTGACACTTTATACCACACACGTTAACAGAAAAGAAACACCGCATTTATCAATTGTATTTTATTAATCGAAATCAGCAAATATAGCAAAATTAATCACAGACGTCTCTTCATACCAACTGGAAGTCTTCCACCTCACACTTTATAAGCACACACGTCTCTTCATACCAATTGTAGATCTTCAACCTCACACTTTATAAGCACACACGTTAACAGAAAAGAAATGTCGCATTTATCAATTGTATTTTATTAATCGAAATCACCAAATATAGCAAAATTAATCACAGACGGCTCTTCATACCATTTGTAGATCTTCCACCTCACACTTTATAAGCACACACGTTAACAGAAAAGAAACACCGCATTTATCAATTGTATTTTATTAATCGAAATCAGCAAATATAGCAAAATTAATCACAGACGTCTCTTCATACCAATTGTAGATCTTCCACCTCACACTTTATAAGCACACACGTCTCTTCATACCAATTGGAAATCTTCCACCTCACACTTTATAAGCACACACGTCTCTTCATGCCAATTGGAGATCTTCGACCTCACACTTTATAAGCACACCCGTTAACAGAAAAGAAACACCGTATTTATCAGTTGTATTTTATTAATCGAAATCACCAAATATATTAAAATTAATCAAAGGCGACACTTCATACCAATTGTAGATCTTCCACCTCACACTTTATAAGCGCACACGTTAACAGAAAAGAAACACCGCATTTATAAATTGTATTTTATTAATCGAAATCACCAAATATATTAAAATTAATCAAAGGCGACACTTCATACATTTGTAGATCTTCCACCTCAAACTTTATAAGCACACATGGTAACGGAAAAGAAATGCCCCATTTATCAATTGTATTTTATTAATCGAAATCACCAAATATAGCAAAATTAATCACAGACGGCTCTTCATACCAATTGTAGATCTACCTCCTCACACTTTATACCACACACGTTAACAGAAAAGAAACACCGCATTTATCAATTGTATTTTATTAATCGAAATCAGCAAATATAGCAAAATTAATCACAGACGTCTCTTCATACCAATTGTAGATCTTCCACCTCACACTTTATAAGCACACACGTCTCTTCATACCAATTGTAGATCTTCCACCTCACACTTTATAAGCACACACGTTAACAGAAAAGAAACACCGCATTTATCAATTGTATTTTATTAATCGAAATCACCAAATATAGCAAAATTAATCACATACGTCTCTTCATACCAATTGTAGATCTTCCACCTCACACTTTATAAGCACACACGTTAACAGAAAAGAAACACCGCACTTATCAATTGTATTTTATTAATCGCAATCACCAAATATAGCAAAATTAATCACATACGTCTCTTCATACCAATTGTAGATCTTCCACCTCACACTTTATAAGCACACACGTCTCTTCATGCCAATTGGAGATCTTCGACCTCACACTTTATAAGCACACCCGTTAACAGAAAAGAAACACCGTATTTATCAGTTGTATTTTATTAATCGAAATCACCAAATATATTAAAATTAATCAAAGGCGACACTTCATACCAATTGTAGATCTTCCACCTCACACTTTATAAGCACACACGTTAACAGAAATGAAATGCCGCATTTATCAATTGTATTTTATTAATCGAAATCAGCAAATATAGCAAAATTAATCACAGACGTCTCTTCATACCAATTGTAGATCTTCCACCTCACATTTTATAAGCACACACGTTAACAGAAAAGAAATGCCGCATTCATAAATTGTAGTTTATTCATCGATATCACCAAATCTAGCAAAATTAATCACACACGTCTCTTCATACCATTTGTAGATCTTCCACCTCACACTTTATAAGCACACACGTTAACAGAAATGAAATGCCGCATTATCAATTGTATTTTATTAATCGAAATCAGCAAATATAGCAAAATTAATCACAGACGTCTCTTCATACCAATTGTAGATCTTCCACCTCACATTTTATAAGCACACACGTTAACAGAAAAGAAATGCCGCATTCATAAATTGTAGTTTATTCATCGATATCACCAAATCTAGCAAAATTAATCACAGACGACTATTCATACCATTTGTAGATCTTCCACCTCAAACTTTATAAGCACACATGGTAACGGAAAAGAAATGCCGCATTCATCAATTTTATTTTATTAATCGAAATCACCAAATATAGCACATTTAATAACACACGTCTCTTCATACCAATTGTAGATCTTCCACCTCACACTTTATAAGCACACACGTTAACAGAAAAGAATCACCGCATTTATCAATTGTATTTTATTAATCGAAATCACCAAATATAGCAAAATTAATCACATAAGTCTCTTCATACCAATTGTAGATCTTCCACCTCACACTTTACAAGCACACACGTTAACAGAAAAGAAACACCGTATTTATCAACTGTATTTTATTAATCGAAATCAGCAAATATAGCAAAATTAATCACAGACGTCTCTTCATACCAATTGTAGATCTTCCACCTCACATTTTATAAGCACACACGTCTCTTCATACCAATTGGAAATCTTCCACCTCACACTTTATAAGCACACACGTCTCTTCATACCAATTGTAGATCTTCCACCTCACACTTTATAAGCACACACGTTAACAGAAAAGAAATGCCGCATTCATAAATTGTAGTTTATTCATCGATATCACCAAATCTAGCAAAATTAATCACAGACGACTATTCATACCATGTGTAGATCTTCCACCTCAAACTTTATAAGCACACATGGTAACGGAAAAGAAATGCCGCATTCATCAATTTTATTTTATTAATCGAAATCACCAAATATAGCACATTTAATCACAGACGTCTCTTCATACCAATTGGAGATCTTCCACCTCACACTTTGTAAGCACACACGTTAACAGAAAAGAAACACCGCATTTATCAATTGTATTTTATTAATCGAAATCACCAAATATAGCAAAATTAATCACATACGTCTCTTCATACCAATTGTAGATCTTCCACCTCACACTTTATAAGCACACACGTTAACAGAAAAGAAACACCGTATTTATCAATTGTATTTTATTAATCGAAATCACCAAATATATTAAAATTAACGAAAGGCGACACTTCATACATTTGTAGATCTTCCACCTTAAACTTTATAAGCACACATGGTAACGGAAAATAAATGTTTTTTTTTTTTTTTTTTTCAGAGGAGGAAGCATCGAAAGCCTCACAGTCAGTGTATGACTTTAACACACTAAACCTCCTACCGTCATGTACCGATCCCCCCGGTACTACCGTCAAGTATTCCGTCGGGAGGTGGTTTGAGCACAAGTCTCAACGTCAGTTGGTCAGCGTTACTGTACTAATTCAGTTCTTAGCTGGGGATCTTTTGTTAGATTTTTCATTCATCTTGTCTGAAGTATTGATCATATTGATCAAAGAAAGTCGTTCTTGTCCAACTACCAAAGATATGTATATAGATATAGCTATATAGGCATGTACTTACACTACATCTACTTACTTATTCTGTCTCACTAGCTCTTCTGCATCTAGCCGGTTGGAGTGGCCGTGTTTCCGGCCCGCATCTATAATGATTCAGTACGTTTATAAGTAATCACTTATACTCACAACATATTCAGTTACAATCTGCTCCTTCTGGTTTGTGTCACGTGGACCAGGCGGTTGAAAGGCCGTGTTTCCACCCGCATCTGAGATTCTTACATACTCTTAAAATTTTGTTTGCAGGTCAATACAGTGGAGAGGCTGAATCTCCAATCTGCAATCTGCACCTCTGATATAGGTTTGTTAAACTAGGTGGTTGAAAGGCCGTGTTTCCACCTACGTTTGAGATACTTACGTACTCTTAAAATTTTGTTTGCAGGTCAATACAGTGGAGAGGCTGAATCTCCAATCTGCAATCTGCACCTCTGATATAGGTTTGTTAAACTAGGTGGTTGAAAGGCCGTGTTTCCACCTACGTTTGAGATACTTACATACTCTTAGAATTTTGTTTGCAGGTCAATACAGTGGAGAGGCTGAATCTCCAATCTGCAATCTGCACCTCTGATATAGGTTTGTTAAACTAGGCGGTTGGAAGGCCGTGTTTCCAACCCGCCTCTTGTTTTTTCCGTGTTTGTTTGCTTTTTCTTCAGTCTTCCCTGCTGCGGCGCAGCCGTTCCAGACTTCTAAGCCACTTCATGGCTTCTGCGATTACCTCGCACGCTGCCATCCACTTTTGTTTACTTCGTAGCATGTGACCAACCAGCGACTCGGGAGTGTAGTCCTCATCGGCTATGCTGCGTAGTTTACTTCTAAAGCTGTACGATCTGGGGCATTCGAAGAACACGTGGTAGACATCTTCCACTGCCTCGCCTCCACAGTGATCGCATACGTTGTTGCTTTCGTGCTTAAACCGATAAAGGTATTGTTTAAAGCATCCGTGGCCGCTTAAGAACTGAGTCAGATAAAAATCTACCTCCCCGTGTGTTCTTGTTACCCATGTTTTAATATCTGGTATACAGCGGTATGTCCAGCGCCCCTTATTCGATATGTTCCATCTGTTTTGCCAATTTTGAATACTAATCTCGCGTGCTTCGGACCGCGAGTTTCTATCCTCAAACGTTGTGGCTGCTTCTTTTGCCAATATGTCAATTGGGCACCAGCCTGAGATTACCAGTGCGGCATCGTCTGATACCGTTCTAAAAGCGCTACAAAATCGGAGAGCACACAAGCGATAGGTCGACTTTACCCCACGTAGGTACGACTGATGCTCCATGGCGTGCTGCCATACCGGAGCCCCGTAGAGTAGTTGGCTCTTCACGACGCCTGCCAGTAGCTGACGCCGCCCTTGCTTTGGACCTCGTGCGTTTAGCATTATCCTCGATAACGATGATATGGTTTTCGCTGCTTTCTCGTTAGCGTATTCTAGATGTGTTTTGAAAGACAGCCTCCTGTCTATCATGATTCCCAGATACTTAACTGCCGGCATTGTTTCAATGTCGTGGTCTCCGATTCTTATCGTGACCTTCTCTACCTTCTTCCTGCTTGATACTAGTACTGCCTCTGTTTTGTGCTCCGCAAGCTGTAGTCCGCATTTATCAATTGTATTTTATTAATCGAAATCACCAAATATAGCAAAATTAATCACATACGTCTCTTCATACCAATTGTAGATCTTCCACCTCACACTTTATAAGCACACACGTCTCTTCATACCAATTGTAGATCTTCCACCTCACACTTTATAAGCACACATGTTAACAGAAAAGAAACACCGCACTTATCAATTGTATTTTATTAATCGCAATCACCAAATATAGCAAAATTAATCACATACGTCTCTTCATACCAATTGTAGATCTTCCACCTCACACTTTATAAGCACACACGTTAACAGAAAAGAAACACCGCATTTATCAATTGTATTTTAATGATCGAAATCACCAAATATAGCAAAATTAGTCACAGATGGCTCTTCATACCAATTGTAGATCTTCCACCTCACACTTCATAAGCGCACACGTTAACAGAAAAGAAACACCGCATTTATCAATTGTATTTTAATGATCGAAATCACCAAATATAGCAAAATTAGTCACAGATGGCTCTTCATACCAATTGTAGATCTTCCACCTCACACTTTATAAGCACACACGTTAACAGAAAAGAAATGCCGCATTTATCAATTGTATTTTATTAATCGAAATCAGCAAATATAGCAAAATTAATCACAGACGTCTCTTCATACCAATTGTAGATCTTCCACCTCACACTTCATAAGCACACACGTCTCTTCATACCAATTGTAGATCTTCCACCTCACACTTTATAAGCACACACGTTAACAGAAAAGAAACACCGTATTTATCAGTTGTATTTTATTAATCGAAATCACCAAATATAGCAAAATTAATCACAGACGTCTCTTCATACCAATTGTAGATCTTCCACCTCACACTTCATAAGCGCACACGTTAACAGAAAAGAAACACCGCATTTATCAATTGTATTTTAATGATCGAAATCACCAAATATAGCAAAATTAGTCACAGATGGCTCTTCATACCAATTGTAGATCTTCCACCTCACACTTTATAAGCACACACGTTAACAGAAAAGAAATGCCGCATTTATCAATTGTATTTTATTAATCGAAATCAGCAAATATAGCAAAATTAATCACAGACGTCTCTTCATACCAATTGTAGATCTTCCACCTCACACTTTATAAGCACACACGTTAACAGAAAAGAAATGCCGCATTCATAAATTGTAGTTTATTCATCGATATCACCAAATCTAGCAAAATTAATCACAGACGACTATTCATACCATTTGTAGATCTTCCACCTCAAACTTTATAAGCACACATGGTAACGGAAAAGAAATGCCGCATTCATCAATTTTATTTTATTAATCGAAATGACCAAATATAGCACATTTAATCACACACGTCTCTTCATACCAATTGTAGATCTTCCACCTCACACTTCATAAGCGCACACGTTAACAGAAAAGAAACACCGCATTTATCAATTGTATTTTATTAATCGAAATCACCAAATATATTAAAATTAATCTAAGGCGACACTTCATACATTTGTAGATCTTCCCTCAAACTTTATAAGCACACATGGTAACGGAAAAGAAATGCCCCATTTATCAATTGTATTTTATTAATCGAAATCACCAAATATAGCAAAATTAATCACAGACGGCTCTTCATACCAATTGTAGATCTACCTCCTCACACTTTATACCACACACGTTAACAGAAAAGAAACACCGCATTTATCAATTGTATTTTATTAATCGAAATCAGCAAATATAGCAAAATTAATCACAGACGTCTCTTCATACCAACTGGAAGTCTTCCACCTCACACTTTATAAGCACACACGTCTCTTCATACCAATTGTAGATTTTCCACCTCACACTTTATAAGCACACACGTTAACAGAAAAGAAATGTCGCATTTATCAATTGTATTTTATTAATCGAAATCACCAAATATAGGACAATTAATCACAGACGGCTCTTCATACCATTTGTAGATCTTCCACCTCACACTTTATAAGCACACACGTTAACAGAAAAGAAACACCGCATTTATCAATTGTATTTTATTAATCGAAATCAGCAAATATAGCAAAATTAATCACAGACGTCTCTTTATACCAATTGTAGATCTTCCACCTCACACTTTATAAGCACACCCGTTAACAGAAAAGAAACACCGTATTTATCAATTGTATTTTATTAATCGAAATCACCAAATATATTAAAATTAATCAAAGGCGACACTTCATACCAATTGTAGATCTTCCACCTCACACTTTATAAGCACACACGTTAACAGAAAAGAAACACCGCATTTATCAATTGTATTTTATTAATCGAAATCACCAAATATATTAAAATTAATCAAAGGCGACACTTCATACATTTGTAGATCTTCCACCTCAAACTTTATAAGCACACATGGTAACGGAAAAGAAATGCCGCATTTATCAATTGTATTTTATTAATCGAAATCACCAAATATAGCAAAATTAATCACAGACGGCTCTTCATACCAATTGTAGATCTACCTCCTGACACTTTATACCACACACGTTAACAGAAAAGAAACACCGCATTTATCAATTGTATTTTATTAATCGAAATCAGCAAATATAGCAAAATTAATCACAGACGGCTCTTCATACCAATTGTAGATCTTCCACCTCACACTTTATAAGCACACACGTCCCTTCATACCAATTGTAGATCTTCCACCTCAAACTTTATAAGCACAAATTGTAACAGAAAAGAAATGCCGCATTCATCAATTTTATTTTTTTGGTCGATACCACCAAATCTAGCAAAATTAATCACAGACGGCTCTCTATACCATTTGTAGATCTTCCACCTCACACTTTATAAGTACACCCGTTAACAGAAAAGAAACACCGTATTTATCAATTGTATTTTATTAATCGAAATCACCAAATATAGCAAAATTAATCACAGACGGCTCTTCATACCAATTGTAGATCTACCTCCTCACACTTTATACCACACACGTTAACAGAAAAGAAACACCGCATTTCTCAATTGTATTTTATTAATCGAAATCTGCAAATATAGCAAAATTAATCACAGACGGCTCTTCATACCAATTGTAGATCTACCTTGTCACACTTTATACCACACACGTTAACAGAAAAGAAACACCGCATTTATCAATTGTATTTTATTAATCGAAATCAGCAAATATAGCAAAATTAATCACAGACGTCTCTTCATACCAATTGTAGATCTTACACCTCACAATTTATAAGCACACACGTCTCTTCATACCAATTGTAGATCTTCCACCTCACACTTTATAAGCACACACGGTAACAGAAAAGAAACACCGCATTTATCAATTGTATTTTATTAATCGAAATCACCAAATATAGCAAAATTAATCACATACGTCTCTTCATATCAATTGTAGATCTTCCACCTCACACTTTATAAGCACACACGTTAACAGAAAAGAAACACCGTATTTATCAATTGTATTTGATTAATCGAAATTACCAAATTTATTAAAATTAATCAAAGGCGACACTTCATACATTTGTAGATCTTCCACCTCAAACTTTATAAGCACAAATTGTAACAGAAAAGAAATGCCGCATTTATCAATTGTATTTTATTAATCGAAATCACCAAATATGGCAAAATTAATCACATACGTCTCTTCATACCAATTGTAGATCTTCCACCTCACACTTTATAAGCACACACGTTAACAGAAAAGAAACACCGTATTTATCAACTGTATTTTATTAATCGAAATCACCAAATATTATAAAATTAATCAAAGGCGACACTTCATACATTTGTAGATCTTCCACCTCAAACTTTATAAGCACACATGGTAACGGAAAAGAAATGCCCCATTTATCAATTGTATTTTATTAATCGAAATCACCAAATATAGCAAAATTAATCACAGACGGCACTTCATACCAATTGTAGATCTACCTCCTCACACTTTATACCACACACGTTAACAGAAAAGAAACACCGCATTTATCAATTGTATTTTATTAATCGAAATCAGCAAATATAGCAAAATTAATCACAGACGTCTCTTCATACCAATTGTAGATCTTCCACCTCACACTTTATAAGCACACACGTCTCTTCATACCAATTGTAGATCTTCCACCTCACACTTTATAAGCACACACGTTAACAGAAAAGAAACACCGCATTTATCAATTGTATTTTATTAATCGAAATCACCAAATATAGCAAAATTAATCACATACGTCTCTTCATACCAATTGTAGATCTTCCACCTCACACTTTATAAGCACACACGTCTCTTCATACCAATTGTAGATCTTCCACCTCACACTTTATAAGCACACACGTTAACAGAAAAGAAACACCGCACTTATCAATTGTATTTTATTAATCGCAATCACCAAATATAGCAAAATTAATCACATACGTCTCTTCATACCAATTGTAGATCTTCCACCTCACACTTTATAAGCACACACGTCTCTTCATGCCAATTGGAGATCTTCGACCTCACACTTTATAAGCACACCCGTTAACAGAAAAGAAACACCGTATTTATCAGTTGTATTTTATTAATCGAAATCACCAAATATATTAAAATTAATCAAAGGCGACACTTCATACCAATTGTAGAGCTTCCACCTCAAACTTTATAAGCACACATGGTAACGGAAAAGAAATGCCCCATTTATCAATTGTATTTTATTAATCGAAATCACCAAATATAGCAAAATTAATCACAGACGGCTCTTCATACCAATTGTAGGTCTACCTCCTCACACTTTATACCACACACGTTAACAGAAAAGAAACACCGTATTTATCAACTGTATTTTATTAATCGAAATTATCAACTGTATTTTATTAAGCACACACGTTAACAGAAAAGAAACACCGCACTTATCAATTGTATTTTATTAATCGCAATCACCAAATATAGCAAAATTAATCACATACGTCTCTTCATACCAATTGTAGATCTTCCACCTCACACTTTATAAGCACACACGTCTCTTCATGCCAATTGGAGATCTTCGACCTCACACTTTATAAGCGCACACGTTAACAGAAAAGAAACACCGCATTTATCAATTGTATTTTATTAATCGAAATCACCAAATATATTAAAATTAATCAAAGGCGACACTTCATACATTTGTAGAGCTTCCACCTCAAACTTTATAAGCACACATGGTAACGGAAAAGAAATGCCCCATTTATCTATTGTATTTTATTAATCGAAATCACCAAATATAGCAAAATTAATCACAGACGGCTCGTCATACCAATTGTAGATCTACCTCCTCACACTTTATACCACACACGTTAACAGAAAAGAAACACCGCATTTATCAATTGTATTTTATTAATCGAAATCAGCAAATATAGCAAAATTAATCACAGACGTCTCTTCATACCAACTGGAAGTCTTCCACCTCACACTTTATAAGCACACACGTCTCTTCATACCAATTGTAGATCTTCCACCTCACACTTTATAAGCACACACGTTAACAGAAAAGAAATGTCGCATTTATCAATTGTATTTTATTAATCGAAATCACCAAATATAGGACAATTAATCACAGACGGCTCTTCATACCATTTGTAGATCTTCCACCTCACACTTTAGAAGCACACACGTTAACAGAAAAGAAACACCGCATTTATCAATTGTATTTTATTAATCGAAATCAGCAAATATAGCAAAATTAATCACAGACGTCTCTTCATACCAATTGTAGATCTTCCACCTCACACTTTATAAGCACACACGTCTCTTCATACCAATTGGAAATCTTCCACCTCACACTTTATAAGCACACACGTCTCTTCATGCCAATTGGAGATCTTCGACCTCACACTTTATAAGCACACCCGTTAACAGAAAAGAAGCACCGTATTTATCAGTTGTATTTTATTAATCGAAATCACCAAATATATTAAAATTAATCAAAGGCGACACTTCATACCAATTGTAGATCTTCCACCTCACACTTTATAAGCGCACACGTTAACAGAAAAGAAACACCGCATTTATCAATTGTATTTTATTAATCGAAATCACCAAATATATTAAAATTAATCAAAGGCGACACTTCATACATGTGTAGATCTTCCACCTCAAACTTTATAAGCACACATGGTAACGGAAAAGAAATGCCCCATTTATCAATTGTATTTTATTAATCGAAATCACCAAATATAGCAAAACTAATCACAGACGGCTCTTCATACCAATTGTAGATCTACCTCCTCACACTTTATACCACACACGTTAACAGAAAAGAAACACCGCATTTATCAATTGTATTTTATTAATCGAAATCAGCAAATATAGCAAAATTAATCACAGACGTCTCTTCATACCATTTGTAGATCTTCCACCTCACACTTTATAAGCACACACGTCTCTTCATACCAATTGTAGATCTTCCACCTCACACTTTATAAGCACACACGTTAACAGAAAAGAAACACCGCATTTATCAATTGTATTTTATTAATCGAAATCACCAAATATAGCAAAATTAATCACATACGTCTCTTCATACCAATTGTAGATCTTCCACCTCACACTTTATAAGCACACACGTCTCTTCATACCAATTGTAGATCTTCCACCTCACACTTTATAAGCACACACGTTAACAGAAAAGAAACACCGCACTTATCAATTGTATTTTATTAATCGCAATCACCAAATATAGCAAAATTAATCACATACGTCTCTTCATACCAATTGTAGATCTTCCACCTCACACTTTATAAGCACACACGTCTCTTCATACCAATTGTAGATCTTCCACCTCACACTTTATAAGCACACACGTTAACAGAAAAGAAATGTCGCATTTATCAATTGTATTTTATTAATCGAAATCACCAAATATAGCAAAATTAATCACAGACGGCTCTTCATACCAATTGTAGATCTTCCACCTCACACTTTATAAGCACACACGTTAACAGAAAAGAAACACCGCATTTATCAATTGTATTTTATTAATCGAAATCACCAAATATAGCAAAATTAATCACATACGTCTCTTCATACCAATTGTAGATCTTCCACCTCACACTTTATAAGCACACACGTCTCTTCATACCAATTGTAGATCTTCCACGTCACACTTTATAAGCACACACGTTAACAGAAAAGAAACACCGCACTTATCAATTGTATTTTATTAATCGCAATCACCAAATATAGCAAAATTAATCACAGACGTCTCTTCATACCAATTGTAGATCTTCCACCTCACACTTTATAAGCACACACGTCTCTTCATACCAATTGGAAATCTTCCACCTCCCACTTTATAAGCACACACGTCTCTTCATGCGAATTGGAGATCTTCGACCTCACACTTTATAAGCACACCCGTTAACAGAAAAGAAACACCGTATTTATCAGTTGTATTTTATTAATCGAAATCACCAAATATATTAAAATTAATCAAAGGCGACACTTCATACCAATTGTAGATCTTCCACCTCACACTTTATAAGCGCACACGTTAACAGAAAAGAAACACCGCATTTATCAATTGTAGTTTATTAATCGAAATCACCAAATATATTAAAATTAATCAAAGGCGACACTTCATACCAATTGTAGATCTTCCAGCTCACACTTTATAAGCACACACGTTAACAGAAAAGAAATGTCGCATTTATCAATTGTATTTTATTAATCGAAATCACCAAATATAGGACAATTAATCACAGACGGCTCTTCATACCATTTGTAGATCTTCCACCTCACACTTTAGAAGCACACACGTTAACAGAAAAGAAACACCGCATTTATCAATTGTATTTTATTAATCGAAATCAGCAAATATAGCAAAATTAATCACAGACGTCTCTTCATACCAATTGTAGATCTTCCACCTCACACTTTATAAGCACACACGTCTCTTCATACCAATTGGAAATCTTCCACCTCACACTTTATAAGCACACACGTCTCTTCATGCCAATTGGAGATCTTCGACCTCACACTTTATAAGCACACCCGTTAACAGAAAAGAAACACCGTATTTATCAGTTGTATTTTATTAATCGAAATCACCAAATATATTAAAATTAATCAAAGGCGACACTTCATACCAATTGTAGATCTTCCACCTCACACTTTATAAGCGCACACGTTAACAGAAAAGAAACACCGCATTTATCAATTGTATTTTATTAATCGAAATCACCAAATATATTAAAATTAATCAAAGGCGACACTTCATACATGTGTAGATCTTCCACCTCAAACTTTATAAGCACACATGGTAACGGAAAAGAAATGCCCCATTTATCAATTGTATTTTATTAATCGAAATCACCAAATATAGCAAAACTAATCACAGACGGCTCTTCATACCAATTGTAGATCTACCTCCTCACACTTTATACCACACACGTTAACAGAAAAGAAACACCGCATTTATCAATTGTATTTTATTAATCGAAATCAGCAAATATAGCAAAATTAATCACAGACGTCTCTTCATACCATTTGTAGATCTTCCACCTCACACTTTATAAGCACACACGTCTCTTCATACCAATTGTAGATCTTCCACCTCACACTTTATAAGCACACACGTTAACAGAAAAGAAACACCGCATTTATCAATTGTATTTTATTAATCGAAATCACCAAATATAGCAAAATTAATCACATACGTCTCTTCATACCAATTGTAGATCTTCCACCTCACACTTTATAAGCACACACGTCTCTTCATACCAATTGTAGATCTTCCACCTCACACTTTATAAGCACACACGTTAACAGAAAAGAAACACCGCACTTATCAATTGTATTTTATTAATCGCAATCACCAAATATAGCAAAATTAATCACATACGTCTCTTCATACCAATTGTAGATCTTCCACCTCACACTTTATAAGCACACACGTCTCTTCATACCAATTGTAGATCTTCCACCTCACACTTTATAAGCACACACGTTAACAGAAAAGAAATGTCGCATTTATCAATTGTATTTTATTAATCGAAATCACCAAATATAGCAAAATTAATCACAGACGGCTCTTCATACCAATTGTAGATCTTCCACCTCACACTTTATAAGCACACACGTTAACAGAAAAGAAACACCGCATTTATCAATTGTATTTTATTAATCGAAATCACCAAATATAGCAAAATTAATCACATACGTCTCTTCATACCAATTGTAGATCTTCCACCTCACACTTTATAAGCACACACGTCTCTTCATACCAATTGTAGATCTTCCACCTCACACTTTATAAGCACACACGTTAACAGAAAAGAAACACCGCACTTATCAATTGTATTTTATTAATCGCAATCACCAAATATAGCAAAATTAATCACAGACGTCTCTTCATACCAATTGTAGATCTTCCACCTCACACTTTATAAGCACACACGTCTCTTCATACCAATTGGAAATCTTCCACCTCCCACTTTATAAGCACACACGTCTCTTCATGCGAATTGGAGATCTTCGACCTCACACTTTATAAGCACACCCGTTAACAGAAAAGAAACACCGTATTTATCAGTTGTATTTTATTAATCGAAATCACCAAATATATTAAAATTAATCAAAGGCGACACTTCATACCAATTGTAGATCTTCCACCTCACACTTTATAAGCGCACACGTTAACAGAAAAGAAACACCGCATTTATCAATTGTAGTTTATTAATCGAAATCACCAAATATATTAAAATTAATCAAAGGCGACACTTCATACATTTGTAGATCTTCCACCTCAAACTTTATAAGCACACATGGTAACGGAAAAGAAATGCCCCATTTATCAATTGTATTTTATTAATCGAAATCACCAAATATAGCAAAATTAATCACGGACGGCTCTTCATACCAATTGTAGATCTTCCACCTCACACTTTATAAGCACACACGTCTCTTCATACCAATTGTAGATCTTCCACCTCACACTTTATAAGCACACACGTTAAAGAAAAGAAACACCGCATTTATCAATTGTATTTTATTAATCGAAATCACCAAATATAGCAAAATTAATCACATACGTCTCTTCATACCAATTGTAGATCTTCCACCTCACACTTTATAAGCACACACGTCTCTTCATACCAATTGTAGATCTTCCACCTCACACTTTATAAGCACACACGTTAAAGAAAAGAAACACCGCATTTATCAATTGTATTTTATTAATCGAAATCAGCAAATATAGCAAAATTAATCACAGACGGCTCTTCATACCAATTGTAGATCTTCCACCTCACACTTTATAAGCACACACGTCTCTTCATACCAATTGTAGATCTTCCACCTCACACTTTATAAGCACACACGTTAAAGAAAAGAAACACCGCATTTATCAATTGTATTTTATTAATCGAAATCAGCAAATATAGCAAAATTAATCACAGACGGCTCTTCATACCAATTGTAGATCTTCCACCTCACACTTTATAAGCACACACGTCTCTTCATACCAATTGTAGATCTTCCACCTCACACTTTATAAGCACACACGTTAACAGAAAAGAAACACCGCACTTATCAATTGTATTTTATTAATCGCAATCACCAAATATAGCAAAATTAATCACAGACGTCTCTTCATACCAATTGTAGATCTTCCACCTCACACTTCATAAGCACACACGTCTCTTCATACCAATTGTAGATCTTCCACCTCACACTTTATAAGCACACACGTTAACAGAAAAGAAACACCGTATTTATCAGTTGTATTTTATTAATCGAAATCACCAAATATAGCAAAATTAATCACAGACGTCTCTTCATACCAATTGTAGATCTTCCACCTCACACTTCATAAGCGCACACGTTAACAGAAAAGAAAGACCGCATTTATCAATTGTATTTTATTAATCGAAATCACCAAATATATTAAAATTAATCAAAGGCGACACTTCATACATTTGTAGATCTTCCCTCAAACTTTATAAGCACACATGGTAACGGAAAAGAAATGCCCCATTTATCAATTGTATTTTATTAATCGAAATCACCAAATATAGCAAAATTAATCACAGACGGCTCTTCATACCAATTGTAGATCTACCTCCTGACACTTTATACCACACACGTTAACAGAAAAGAAACACCGCATTTATCAATTGTATTTTATTAATCGAAATCAGCAAATATAGCAAAATTAATCACAGACGTCTCTTCATACCAACTGGAAGTCTTCCACCTCACACTTTATAAGCACACACGTCTCTTCATACCAATTGTAGATCTTCAACCTCACACTTTATAAGCACACACGTTAACAGAAAAGAAATGTCGCATTTATCAATTGTATTTTATTAATCGAAATCACCAAATATAGCAAAATTAATCACAGACGGCTCTTCATACCATTTGTAGATCTTCCACCTCACACTTTATAAGCACACACGTTAACAGAAAAGAAACACCGCATTTATCAATTGTATTTTATTAATCGAAATCAGCAAATATAGCAAAATTAATCACAGACGTCTCTTCATACCAATTGTAGATCTTCCACCTCACACTTTATAAGCACACACGTCTCTTCATACCAATTGGAAATCTTCCACCTCCCACTTTATAAGCACACACGTCTCTTCATGCCAATTGGAGATCTTCGACCTCACACTTTATAAGCACACCCGTTAACAGAAAAGAAACACCGTATTTATCAGTTGTATTTTATTAATCGAAATCACCAAATATATTAAAATTAATCAAAGGCGACACTTCATACCAATTGTAGATCTTCCACCTCACACTTTATAAGCGCACACGTTAACAGAAAAGAAACACCGCATTTATAAATTGTATTTTATTAATCGAAATCACCAAATATATTAAAATTAATCAAAGGCGACACTTCATACATTTGTAGATCTTCCACCTCAAACTTTATAAGCACACATGGTAACGGAAAAGAAATGCCCCATTTATCAATTGTATTTTATTAATCGAAATCACCAAATATAGCAAAATTAATCACAGACGGCTCTTCATACCAATTGTAGATCTACCTCCTCACACTTTATACCACACACGTTAACAGAAAAGAAACACCGCATTTATCAATTGTATTTTATTAATCGAAATCAGCAAATATAGCAAAATTAATCACAGACGTCTCTTCATACCAATTGTAGATCTTCCACCTCACACTTTATAAGCACACACGTCTCTTCATACCAATTGTAGATCTTCCACCTCACACTTTATAAGCACACACGTTAACAGAAAAGAAACACCGCATTTATCAATTGTATTTTATTAATCGAAATCACCAAATATAGCAAAATTAATCACATACGTCTCTTCATACCAATTGTAGATCTTCCACCTCACACTTTATAAGCACACACGTTAACAGAAAAGAAACACCGCACTTATCAATTGTATTTTATTAATCGCAATCACCAAATATAGCAAAATTAATCACATACGTCTCTTCATACCAATTGTAGATCTTCCACCTCACACTTTATAAGCACACACGTCTCTTCATGCCAATTGGAGATCTTCGACCTCACACTTTATAAGCACACCCGTTAACAGAAAAGAAACACCGTATTTATCAGTTGTATTTTATTAATCGAAATCACCAAATATATTAAAATTAATCAAAGGCGACACTTCATACCAATTGTAGATCTTCCACCTCACACTTTATAAGCACACACGTTAACAGAAATGAAATGCCGCATTTATCAATTGTATTTTATTAATCGAAATCAGCAAATATAGCAAAATTAATCACAGACGTCTCTTCATACCAATTGTAGATCTTCCACCTCACATTTTATAAGCACACACGTTAACAGAAAAGAAATGCCGCATTCATAAATTGTAGTTTATTCATCGATATCACCAAATCTAGCAAAATTAATCACACACGTCTCTTCATACCATTTGTAGATCTTCCACCTCACACTTTATAAGCACACACGTCTCTTCATGCCAATTGGAGATCTTCGACCTCACACTTTATAAGCACACCCGTTAACAGAAAAGAAACACCGTATTTATCAGTTGTATTTTATTAATCGCAATCACCAAATATAGCAAAATTAATCACATACGTCTCTTCATACCAATTGTAGATCTTCCACCTCACACTTTATAAGCACACACGTCTCTTCATGCCAATTGGAGATCTTCGACCTCACACTTTATAAGCACACCCGTTAACAGAAAAGAAACACCGTATTTATCAGTTGTATTTTATTAATCGAAATCACCAAATATATTAAAATTAATCAAAGGCGACACTTCATACCAATTGTAGATCTTCCACCTCACACTTTATAAGCGCACACGTTAACAGAAAAGAAACACCGCATTTATAAATTGTATTTTATTAATCGAAATCACCAAATATATTAAAATTAATCAAAGGCGACACTTCATACATTTGTAGATCTTCCACCTCAAACTTTATAAGCACACATGGTAACGGAAAAGAAATGCCCCATTTATCAATTGTATTTTATTAATCGAAATCACCAAATATAGCAAAATTAATCACAGACGGCTCTTCATACCAATTGTAGATCTACCTCCTCACACTTTATACCACACACGTTAACAGAAAAGAAACACCGCATTTATCAATTGTATTTTATTAATCGAAATCAGCAAATATAGCAAAATTAATCACAGACGTCTCTTCATACCAATTGTAGATCTTCCACCTCACACTTTATAAGCACACACGTCTCTTCATACCAATTGTAGATCTTCCACCTCACACTTTATAAGCACACACGTTAACAGAAAAGAAACACCGCATTTATCAATTGTATTTTATTAATCGAAATCACCAAATATAGCAAAATTAATCACATACGTCTCTTCATACCAATTGTAGATCTTCCACCTCACACTTTATAAGCACACACGTTAACAGAAAAGAAACACCGCACTTATCAATTGTATTTTATTAATCGCAATCACCAAATATAGCAAAATTAATCACATACGTCTCTTCATACCAATTGTAGATCTTCCACCTCACACTTTATAAGCACACACGTCTCTTCATGCCAATTGGAGATCTTCGACCTCACACTTTATAAGCACACCCGTTAACAGAAAAGAAACACCGTATTTATCAGTTGTATTTTATTAATCGAAATCACCAAATATATTAAAATTAATCAAAGGCGACACTTCATACCAATTGTAGATCTTCCACCTCACACTTTATAAGCACACACGTTAACAGAAATGAAATGCCGCATTTATCAATTGTATTTTATTAATCGAAATCAGCAAATATAGCAAAATTAATCACAGACGTCTCTTCATACCAATTGTAGATCTTCCACCTCACATTTTATAAGCACACACGTTAACAGAAAAGAAATGCCGCATTCATAAATTGTAGTTTATTCATCGATATCACCAAATCTAGCAAAATTAATCACACACGTCTCTTCATACCATTTGTAGATCTTCCACCTCACACTTTATAAGCACACACGTCTCTTCATGCCAATTGGAGATCTTCGACCTCACACTTTATAAGCACACCCGTTAACAGAAAAGAAACACCGTATTTATCAGTTGTATTTTATTAATCGCAATCACCAAATATAGCAAAATTAATCACATACGTCTCTTCATACCAATTGTAGATCTTCCACCTCACACTTTATAAGCACACACGTCTCTTCATGCCAATTGGAGATCTTCGACCTCACACTTTATAAGCACACCCGTTAACAGAAAAGAAACACCGTATTTATCAGTTGTATTTTATTAATCGAAATCACCAAATATATTAAAATTAATCAAAGGCGACACTTCATACCAATTGTAGATCTTCCACCTCACACTTTATAAGCGCACACGTTAACAGAAAAGAAACACCGCATTTATAAATTGTATTTTATTAATCGAAATCACCAAATATATTAAAATTAATCAAAGGCGACACTTCATACATTTGTAGATCTTCCACCTCAAACTTTATAAGCACACATGGTAACGGAAAAGAAATGCCCCATTTATCAATTGTATTTTATTAATCGAAATCACCAAATATAGCAAAATTAATCACAGACGGCTCTTCATACCAATTGTAGATCTACCTCCTCACACTTTATACCACACACGTTAACAGAAAAGAAACACCGCATTTATCAATTGTATTTTATTAATCGAAATCAGCAAATATAGCAAAATTAATCACAGACGTCTCTTCATACCAATTGTAGATCTTCCACCTCACACTTTATAAGCACACACGTCTCTTCATACCAATTGTAGATCTTCCACCTCACACTTTATAAGCACACACGTTAACAGAAAAGAAACACCGCATTTATCAATTGTATTTTATTAATCGAAATCACCAAATATAGCAAAATTAATCACATACGTCTCTTCATACCAATTGTAGATCTTCCACCTCACACTTTATAAGCACACACGTTAACAGAAAAGAAACACCGCACTTATCAATTGTATTTTATTAATCGCAATCACCAAATATAGCAAAATTAATCACATACGTCTCTTCATACCAATTGTAGATCTTCCACCTCACACTTTATAAGCACACACGTCTCTTCATGCCAATTGGAGATCTTCGACCTCACACTTTATAAGCACACCCGTTAACAGAAAAGAAACACCGTATTTATCAGTTGTATTTTATTAATCGAAATCACCAAATATATTAAAATTAATCAAAGGCGACACTTCATACCAATTGTAGATCTTCCACCTCACACTTTATAAGCACACACGTTAACAGAAATGAAATGCCGCATTTATCAATTGTATTTTATTAATCGAAATCAGCAAATATAGCAAAATTAATCACAGACGTCTCTTCATACCAATTGTAGATCTTCCACCTCACATTTTATAAGCACACACGTTAACAGAAAAGAAATGCCGCATTCATAAATTGTAGTTTATTCATCGATATCACCAAATCTAGCAAAATTAATCACACACGTCTCTTCATACCATTTGTAGATCTTCCACCTCACACTTTATAAGCACACACGTTAACAGAAATGAAATGCCGCATTATCAATTGTATTTTATTAATCGAAATCATCAAATATAGCAAAATTAATCACAGACGTCTCTTCATACCAATTGTAGATCTTCCACCTCACATTTTATAAGCACACACGTTAACAGAAAAGAAATGCCGCATTCATAAATTGTAGTTTATTCATCGATATCACCAAATCTAGCAAAATTAATCACAGACGACTATTCATACCATTTGTAGATCTTCCACCTCAAACTTTATAAGCACACATGGTAACGGAAAAGAAATGCCGCATTCATCAATTTTATTTTATTAATCGAAATCACCAAATATAGCACATTTAATAACACACGTCTCTTCATACCAATTGTAGATCTTCCACCTCACACTTTATAAGCACACACGTTAACAGAAAAGAATCACCGCATTTATCAATTGTATTTTATTAATCGAAATCACCAAATATAGCAAAATTAATCACATAAGTCTCTTCATACCAATTGTAGATCTTCCACCTCACACTTTACAAGCACACACGTTAACAGAAAAGAAACACCGTATTTATCAACTGTATTTTATTAATCGAAATCAGCAAATATAGCAAAATTAATCACAGACGTCTCTTCATACCAATTGTAGATCTTCCACCTCACATTTTATAAGCACACACGTCTCTTCATACCAATTGGAAATCTTCCACCTCACACTTTATAAGCACACACGTCTCTTCATACCAATTGTAGATCTTCCACCTCACACTTTATAAGCACACACGTTAACAGAAAAGAAATGCCGCATTCATAAATTGTAGTTTATTCATCGATATCACCAAATCTAGCAAAATTAATCACAGACGACTATTCATACCATGTGTAGATCTTCCACCTCAAACTTTATAAGCACACATGGTAACGGAAAAGAAATGCCGCATTCATCAATTTTATTTTATTAATCGAAATCACCAAATATAGCACATTTAATCACAGACGTCTCTTCATACCAATTGGAGATCTTCCACCTCACACTTTGTAAGCACACACGTTAACAGAAAAGAAACACCGCATTTATCAATTGTATTTTATTAATCGAAATCACCAAATATAGCAAAATTAATCACATACGTCTCTTCATACCAATTGTAGATCTTCCACCTCACACTTTATAAGCACACACGTTAACAGAAAAGAAACACCGTATTTATCAATTGTATTTTATTAATCGAAATCACCAAATATATTAAAATTAACGAAAGGCGACACTTCATACATTTGTAGATCTTCCACCTTAAACTTTATAAGCACACATGGTAACGGAAAATAAATGTTTTTTTTTTTTTTTTTTCAGAGGAGGAAGCATCGAAAGCCTCACAGTCAGTGTATGACTTTAACACACTAAACCTCCTACCGTCATGTACCGATCCCCCCGGTACTACCGTCAAGTATTCCGTCGGGAGGTGGTTTGAGCACAAGTCTCAACGTCAGTTGGTCAGCGTTACTGTACTAATTCAGTTCTTAGCTGGGGATCTTTTGTTAGATTTTTCATTCATCTTGTCTGAAGTATTGATCATATTGATCAAAGAAAGTCGTTCTTGTCCAACTACCAAAGATATGTATATAGATATAGCTATATAGGCATGTACTTACACTACATCTACTTACTTATTCTGTCTCACTAGCTCTTCTGCATCTAGCCGGTTGGAGTGGCCGTGTTTCCGGCCCGCATCTATAATGATTCAGTACGTTTATAAGTAATCACTTATACTCACAACATATTCAGTTACAATCTGCTCCTTCTGGTTTGTGTCACGTGGACCAGGCGGTTGAAAGGCCGTGTTTCCACCCGCATCTGAGATTCTTACATACTCTTAAAATTTTGTTTGCAGGTCAATACAGTGGAGAGGCTGAATCTCCAATCTGCAATCTGCACCTCTGATATAGGTTTGTTAAACTAGGTGGTTGAAAGGCCGTGTTTCCACCTACGTTTGAGATACTTACGTACTCTTAAAATTTTGTTTGCAGGTCAATACAGTGGAGAGGCTGAATCTCCAATCTGCAATCTGCACCTCTGATATAGGTTTGTTAAACTAGGTGGTTGAAAGGCCGTGTTTCCACCTACGTTTGAGATACTTACATACTCTTAGAATTTTGTTTGCAGGTCAATACAGTGGAGAGGCTGAATCTCCAATCTGCAATCTGCACCTCTGATATAGGTTTGTTAAACTAGGCGGTTGGAAGGCCGTGTTTCCAACCCGCCTCTTGTTTTTTCCGTGTTTGTTTGCTTTTTCTTCAGTCTTCCCTGCTGCGGCGCAGCCGTTCCAGACTTCTAAGCCACTTCATGGCTTCTGCGATTACCTCGCACGCTGCCATCCACTTTTGTTTACTTCGTAGCATGTGACCAACCAGCGACTCGGGAGTGTAGTCCTCATCGGCTATGCTGCGTAGTTTACTTCTAAAGCTGTACGATCTGGGGCATTCGAAGAACACGTGGTAGACATCTTCCACTGCCTCGCCTCCACAGTGATCGCATACGTTGTTGCTTTCGTGCTTAAACCGATAAAGGTATTGTTTAAAGCATCCGTGGCCGCTTAAGAACTGAGTCAGATAAAAATCTACCTCCCCGTGTGTTCTTGTTACCCATGTTTTAATATCTGGTATACAGCGGTATGTCCAGCGCCCCTTATTCGATATGTTCCATCTGTTTTGCCAATTTTGAATACTAATCTCGCGTGCTTCGGACCGCGAGTTTCTATCCTCAAACGTTGTGGCTGCTTCTTTTGCCAATATGTCAATTGGGCACCAGCCTGAGATTACCAGTGCGGCATCGTCTGATACCGTTCTAAAAGCGCTACAAAATCGGAGAGCACACAAGCGATAGGTCGACTTTACCCCACGTAGGTACGACTGATGCTCCATGGCGTGCTGCCATACCGGAGCCCCGTAGAGTAGTTGGCTCTTCACGACGCCTGCCAGTAGCTGACGCCGCCCTTGCTTTGGACCTCGTGCGTTTAGCATTATCCTCGATAACGATGATATGGTTTTCGCTGCTTTCTCGTTAGCGTATTCTAGATGTGTTTTGAAAGACAGCCTCCTGTCTATCATGATTCCCAGATACTTAACTGCCGGCATTGTTTCAATGTCGTGGTCTCCGATTCTTATCGTGACCTTCTCTACCTTCTTCCTGCTTGATACTAGTACTGCCTCTGTTTTGTGCTCCGCAAGCTGTAGTCCATGTTGCATGAGCCATGATTGAACGCTGGCTATGCTTACATTAGTTTTTCCACCTATATCACTTAAGTGTTTGGCAGTAACAATCAATACGATATCATCCGCGAATCCGATAATCTTAACTCCATTAGGTACTTTAAGTCGCAGCACTCCGTCGTACATAACGTTCCATAGTAATGGACCGAGCACCGACCCCTGAGGAATCCCGCCTGTGACATGGAGCTTTTCCGTGCCATCTGCAGTTTCGTATTGCAGCAGACGTCCGTCAAAATAGCTGCGGATTATGCGTCTCAGATAATAGGATATACCTACCCTCTCTAGGGTATCCAGGATTTTCGCCCAGTTAGCGCAATTGAATGCGTTCTTTACATCTAAGGTCACGATAAGGCAGTATTCCTTAGATCCCTCGAGCCAGCGTGTGCCGCTTATTGCATCTTGAGCGGTATCTCTAGTCACGTTCACGGCATCTATGGTGGATCTGCCTCTTCTGAACCCAAACTGGTTGTCAGATATGCCACACACTTCTTCTATTTCCTTTTCCAGACGATTGTAGATTACTCGCTCTAGAATTTTGCCTGCCGAGTCGAGCAGGCATATGGGCCTGTAGCTGGATGGTTCCACCAGGTTTTTTCCGGGCTTCGGTAGTAGCACCAAATTTTGGCGTTTCCATATCGAAGGGAATGTCCCCTCAGCTAGGCATACAGTGAATAAATTCGCGAATGTAGACGTCTTATAGTTAACCGCCACCTTCAGTGCTTTGTTGGGCACGCAGTCCGGACCAGGAGACTTGTTGTCGTCTAGTCTCTTAACCGCTAGGAGCACTTCCTCCACCGTCACTTCATTAAATGCATGGAATGGAGTATTTGACGTAGGGGAAACTAGTTTTCTTTGCGTCGGAAAGAGAGTATCGACCACTTTTTTGAGGAATGACGGGCATGTTGGTATGGCTTCGCGTTTGGTTTTCAACTTTTTCAAGACCAATTTGTAAGCCGTACCCCATGGGTCATTTTCAGCCTCATCGCAGAGGTTGAGAAAGCATTGTCGCTTACTATTCGCTATTGCCGCCTTCAAAGCATGACGTGCAGCTTTATAGGCAGCTCTGTACTCTAAAAAGGTTGGCATATCTCGTGATCTTTGGGAGCGCCGCCTCGCCCGGATACACTCTCTCCTTAGCGTTTGTATGCTGTCGTTCCACCAATACGCCGAGCTTTGCTGTTTTCGTATGGTCTTTCTGGTCATCGACGCGTCGCATGCTCCTTTGATATCGGCCATTATTTTAGTGGCTATAAGATTCGCGCTGCCGGTATACTCAGTTGCTGGTAGCATTGCCTTGAACACATCGGGGTCGAAGGTGTTGACCTTCCAACCCCGCCTCCTCACGGATGTTTGGTTGGTGGGAGTCCTTCCACCGTCTACTTTGATGTCCAATATTATTGCAGAGTGATCGCTTTGAGTATAGCACTCACTAATCTTCCACTCGCACATCCTGAACATATTTTCACTTACGAACGTAATGTCGATTATGGAACCGAAGCCATTTCTGGAAAATGTATGTTGCTCACCTGTATTAAGTAGCGCTACATCCAAGCAAGCGAATGCTTCGAGAAGAACTCTCCCTCTCGGAGAAGTTCGCTGTGAGCCCCATTCGACAGCCCATGCGTTAAAGTCGCCAGCTATGACGAATCGCTGCCTCGTAGTCGCATCTGTGGCTATTTTACCAACTACTTCTTCAAAAGCTTCTAGCGAGGTGCTAGGTGGTATGTAGCAGCTATATACGAAGATATCTCCTATCCTGCCGCACACAAAACCTCTTTCTTTAAGAACGGGCTCTATGTAAAGCGGGTTCTCTCCGCAGGACCACATTGCTGCCTTGCCACATGAATCGGGTAGCCAATTTACAGACTTGTCCCTGTAGGGCTCGCTTATCAATGCTACGTCGACATTTAGCTCCCTTATAGTTTGCGACAATAGGTCTTGCGCAGCTTCGCAGTGGTTGAGATTGAGTTGGACCAATCTCATAACGGTCTGAGTTTCTGGACCGCCGCTCTGTATACCGGGCAGTTGTTTCCCCCGGTAGGATGATCGGTGCGATTGGCTTCCCTTTCAGTGCATAGAATGCACTTTGGCGAGTTCGTGCACGTTTTGGCGATGTGTCCCTCGCCTCCGCATTTGAAGCATTTCCCCTTTGCATCCTTTTCGCTGGTGCAGTTCCTCGAGATATGCCCGAAGTCCATACACTTGTAGCAGCGTTTTGGCTCAATTTTCGCCCGAATACGGCATACAACCCAGCCTATTCTAACTTTGCTACTGGCTAGTAGCTTTCTGGCCGCTTCTCCAGCGATCGAAATTGTCGCCGTCCGTGTTCCACCGTAAGCTTTTCGAATGGATCGGATGTTGGACAGCTGCATTTCCAGACCTGAAAACTGCGAGTTCAGTGCCTCGCAGACTTCCGTTGGCGTGGTCACCTCATCCATATCACGGATCTCGCAAAGGGTCTCTTCCGTAAGGGATTTGACTTCGGCTTTGCCAGACAAAGCCTGCCCTACTGCCGCTTGCAGCTTAGCGGTGTTGCCCTCTGCCTGCTTGGTGAGCTGAATCAGTAACTCACCTTTCGCAGTCTTGCGGATCTTCCGTACCATAGTACTCATTTCTTTCAGAGTCGCCTCGGTTTTTACAGCCTTTAGGATATCGGCATACGAGCACTCTCCCGTTGTTTTAATGACGATAGCGTCGGGTCGGGCAGCCTTGGGCTTCGGGCGTTTCCTCTGGACCGTCCGCCATGCCACTCCTTGGCCTGGTGGTTCCGCTGTTTTAGGGACCTTGGCTGCTGCTACGTCAGAGTACGTAGGTGCTGTTTTTTGTGCATCCCTTTGCTTCTTCGGCTCCTTTTGTGGCGAAGGTGTGCCACCAGGAGCGCGTTCTCGCCCCCGTTTAGCGCGTTGTTGCTGTGGCTGATGGCCCAGTGACGGTGACGTCTGAGACTGCTTGGAGTCCACTCCCTTTTTCTCTCCTAGCAAAGTTTCTGCTGCCTCATCGTACGACACTGAGATCGCTTTTACTAGGTCTTTCAGGTTTTGGTTAATGGAACGTTTTCCACTACCAATAACCTCCTTAAGCTCTCCGATGAGCCTTCCAAGCGCGTGAAATGCCTGGTCGTCGTCTTCTCTAACTGCGAGCGCCAGCGCAGACTCCAACTGCGCTGACATAGGCCTGTCCGAGATTGGAGGAGCCGAACGAGGAGGCGACTGCGCTAGTCTCGACCGCCTCGTGAAGGGGTTACCTACGTCCCCTTCATTCTCCCCGACTAGCCGTACTGGCACTCCTTCCATTTCGGTGACCGCCGCGGTGTCCGCTACTACCTTGGCGAATACCGCAACGACCCCCTTCCTGGTAGCAGACACTCTAAGTTTTTTATTTTTATTATTTTATTTTATAGCGTTTTTATTATTGTTGGAATAGTTAATTTTAATTATTTATATGTTGTTTCCTTTAAAATTATTTATTTTATTATGTTGTTTGAGGTTAGTATTATATTATTATTACTTTTAGTATTATTACTATTATTTGGTTATATTTACCTTTTTTATTGTTTATTTTGTTTTATTTAGCTTTGTTTATTTATTTTATTTTATTATTATTATTATTACTATTTTTTTTTATTTTTTATTTTTTTTTAAATTTATTCCCACCCCTAGTGGCCGAAAGAAAAAGGGTTGTGTATTCCCACCCCTAGTGGCCGAAAGGGGGTTGTGTCTTGGCTACCTTGGCAGCACTGCCAAACGTCAGTTTTCCTCGCTGATCTGGCCCCACTTTTGGGTGACAAGATCAGCTGTATTTGACACTTTGTAAAATATTAAGTTAATATTTACCGTCTCGCTTGTGCAATCCTTCCAATATGCGAAGGCAAAAACTATAGGAAAATTTGTATTTTATGCAAATTTGCTACAATGTTCGCAAACACAGCTTTTCAAGATTAACAAAGCGCTACGGAAACAAGTGAACTTACGTGACAGAAAATTGGGTTTACGCTCTTTTGTGTATTTCTCTTTCTTTTTCAACTTTTACGAGGAGCCTCACTTTTAGCTTCTGTACACTTCACTTCACTTAACGTTAGCAAAATTAATCACAGACGTCTCTTCATACCAATTGTAGATCTTCCACCTCACACTTTATAAGCACACACGTCTCTTCATACCAATTGGAAATCTTCCACCTCACACTTTATAAGCACACACGTTAACAGAAAAGAAACACCGCATTTATCAATTGTAAATATTTTATTAATCGGAATCACCAAATATAGCAAAATTAATCACATACGTCTCTTCATACCAATTGTAGATCTTCCACCTCACACTTTATAAGCACACACGTTAACAGAAAAGAAACACCGCACTTATCAATTGTATTTTATTAATCGCAATCACCAAATATAGCAAAATTGGGTTTACGCTCTTTTGTGTATTTCTCTTTCTTTTTCAACTTTTACGAGGAGCCTCACTTTTAGCTTCTGTACACTTCACTTCACTTAACGTTAGCAAAATTAATCACAGACGTCTCTTCATGCCAATTGGAGATCTTCGACCTCACACTTTATAAGCGCACCCGTTAACAGAAAAGAAACACCGTATTTATCAGTTGTATTTTATTAATCGAAATCACCAAATATATTAAAATTAATCGAAATCACCAAATATATTAAAATTAATCAAAGGCGACACTTCATACCAATTGTAGATCTTCCACCTCACAGTTTATAAGCGCACACGTTAACAGAAAAGAAACACCGCATTTATCAATTGTATTTTATTAATCGAAATCACCAAATATATTAAAATTAATCAAAGGCGACACTTCATACATTTGTAGATCTTCCACCTCAAACTTTATAAGCACACATGGTAACGGAAAAGAAATGCCCCATTTATCAGTTGTATTTTATTAATCGAAATCACCAAATATAGCAAAATTAATCACAGACGGCTCTTCATACCAATTGTAGATCTACCTCCTCACACTTTATACCACACACGTTAACAGAAAAGAAACACCGCATTTATCAATTGTATTTTATTAATCGAAATCAGCAAATATAGCAAAATTAATCTCAGACGTCTCTTCATACCAATTGTAGATCTTCCACCTCACACTTTATAAGCACACACGTCTCTTCATACCAATTGTAGATCTTCCACCTCACACTTTATAAGCACACACGTTAACAGAAAAGAAACACCGCATTTATCAATTGTAAATATTTTATTAATCGAAAACACCAAATATAGCAAAATTAATCACATACGTCTCTTCATACCAATTGTAGATCTTCCACCTCACACTTTATAAGCACACACGTTAACAGAAAAGAAACACCGCACTTATCAATTGTATTTTATTAATCGCAATCACCAAATATAGCAAAATTAATCACATACGTCTCTTCATACCAATTGTAGATCTTCCACCTCACACTTTATAAGCACACACGTCTCTTCATGCCAATTGGAGATCTTCGACCTCACACTTTATAAGCACACCCGTTAACAGAAAAGAAACAACGTATTTATCAGTTGTATTTTATTAATCGAAATCACCAAATATATTAAAATTAATCAAAGGCGACACTTCATACCAATTGTAGATCTTCCACCTCACACTTTATAAGCGCACACGTTAACAGAAAAGAAACACCGCATTTATCAATTGTATTTTATTAATCGAAATCACCAAATATATTAAAATTAATCAAAGGCGACACTTCATACATTTGTAGATCTTCCACCTCAAACTTTATAAGCACACATGGTAACGGAAAAGAAATGCCCCATTTATCAATTGTATTTTATTAATCGAAATCACCAAATATAGCAAAATTAATCACAGACGGTTCTTCTTACCAATTGTAGATCTACCTCCTCACACTTTATACCACACACGTTAACAGAAAAGAAACACCGTATTTATCAACTGTATTTTATTAATCGAAATCAGCAAATATAGCAAAATTAATCACAGACGTCTCTTCATACCAATTGTAGATCTTCCACCTCACACTTCATAAGCACACACGTCTCTTCATACCAATTGTAGATCTTCCACCTCACACTTTATAAGCACACACGTTAACAGAAAAGAAATGCCGCATTCATAAATTGTAGTTTATTCATCGATATCACCAAATTTAGCAAAATTAATCACATACGACTATTCATACCATTTGTAGATCTTCCACCTCACACTTTATAAGCACACACGTTAACAGAAATGAAATGCCGCATTTATCAATTGTATTTTATTAATCGAAATCAGCAAATATAGCAAAATTAATCACAGACGTCTCTTCATACCAATTGTAGATCTTCCACCTCACATTTTATAAGCACACACGTTAACAGAAAAGAAATGCCGCATTCATAAATTGTAGTTTATTCATCGATATCACCAAATCTAGCAAAATTAATCACAGACGACTATTCATACCATTTGTAGATCTTCCACCTCAAACTTTATAAGCACACATGGTAACGGAAAAGAAATGCCGCATTCATCAATTTTATTTTATTAATCGAAATCACCAAATATAGCACATTTAATAACACACGTCTCTTCATACCAATTGTAGATCTTCCACCTCACACTTTATAAGCACACACGTTAACAGAAAAGAAACACCGCATTTATCAATTGTATTTTATTAATCGAAATCACCAAATATAGCAAAATTAATCACATACGTCTCTTCATACCAATTGTAGATCTTCCACCTCACACTTTATAAGCACACACGTTAACAGAAAAGCAACACCGTATTTATCAACTGTATTTTATTAATCGAAATCAGCAAATATAGCAAAATTAATCACAGACGTCTCTTCATACCAATTGTAGATCTTCCACCTCACATTTTATAAGCACACACGTCTCTTCATACCAATTGGAAATCTTCCACCTCACACTTTATAAGCACACACGTCTCTTCATACCAATTGTAGATCTTCCACCTCACACTTTATAAGCACACACGTTAACAGAAAAGAAACGCCGCATTCATAAATTGTAGTTTATTCATCGATATCACCAAATCTAGCAAAATTAATCACAGACGACTATTCATACCATTTGTAGATCTTCCACCTCAAACTTTATAAGCACACATGGTAACGGAAAAGAAATGCCGCATTCATCAATTTTATTTTATTAATCGAAATCACCAAATATAGCACATTTAATCACAGACGTCTCTTCATACCAATTGGAGATCTTCCACCTCACACTTTGTAAGCACACACGTTAACAGAAAAGAAACACCGAATTTATCAATTGTATTTTATTAATCGAAATCACCAAATATAGCAAAATTAATCACATACGTCTCTTCATACCAATTGTAGATCTTCCACCTCACACTTTATAAGCACACACGTTAACAGAAAAGAAACACCGTATTTATCAATTGTATTTTATTAATCGAAATCACCAAATATATTAAAAGTAACGAAAGGCGACACTTCATACATTTGTAGATCTTCCACCTTAAACTTTATAAGCACACATGGTAACGGAAAAGAAATGTCGCATTTATCAATTGTATTTTATTAATCGAAATCACCAAATATAGCAAAATTAATCACAGACGGCTCTTCATACCAATTGTAGATCTTCCACCTCACACTTTATAAGCACACACGTTAACAGAAAAGAAACACCGTATTTATCAATTGTATTTTATTAATCGAAATCACCAAATAGATTAAAATTAATGAAAGGCGACACTTCCTACATATGTAGATCTTCCACCTTAAAGCACACATGGTAACGGAAAAGAAATGCCGCATTCATCAATTTTATTTTATTAATCGAAATCACCAAATATAGCACATTTAATCAGAGACGTCTCTTCATACCAATTGGAGATCTTCCACCTCACACTTTATAAGCACACACGTTAACAGAAAAGAAACACCGCATTTATCAATGTATTTTATTAATCGAAATCAGCAAATATAGCAAAATTAATCACAGACGTCTCTTCATACCAATTGTAGATCTTCCACCTCACACTTTATAAGCACACACGTCTCTTCATACCAATTGGAAATCTTCCACCTCACACTTTGTAAGCACACACGTTAACAGAAAAGAAATGCGTTATTCATCGATATCACCAAATCTTGCAAAATTAATCACAGACGACTATTCATACCATTTGTAGATCTTCCACCTCAAACTTTATAAGCACACACGTTAACAGAAAAGAAATGCCGCATTTATCGATTGTAGTTTATTAATCGAAATCACCAAATATAGCACATTTAATCACAGACGTCTCTTCATACCAATTGGAGATCTTCCACCTCACACTTTATAAGCACACACGTTAACAGAAAAGAAATGCCGCATTCATAAATTGTAGTTTATTCATCGATATCACCAAATCTAGCAAAATTAATCACAGACGACTATTCATACCATTTGTAGATCTTCCACCTCACACTTTATAAGCACACACGTTAACAGAAAAGAAATGCCGCATTTATCAATTGTATTTTATTAATCGAAATCAGCAAATATAGCAAAATTAATCACAGACAATACCAATTGTAGATCTTCCACCTCACACTTCATAAGCACACACGTCTCTTCATACCAATTGTAGATCTTCCACCTCACACTTTATAAGCACACACGTTAACAGAAAAGAAATGCCGCATTCATAAATTGTAGTTTATTCATCGATATCACCAAATTTAGCAAAATTAATCACAGACGACTATTCATACCATTTGTATATCTTCCACCTCACACTTTATAAGCACACACACACACGTTAACAGAAAAGAAATGCCGCATTTATCAATTGTATTTTATTAATCGAAATCAGCAAATATAGCAAAATTAATCACAGACGTCTCTTCATACCAATTGTAGATCTTCCACCTCACACTTTATAAGCACACACGTTAACAGAAAAGAAATGCCGCATTCATAGATTGTAGTTTATTCATCGGTATCACCAAATCTAGCAAAATTAATCACAGACGACTATTCATACCATTTGTAGATCTTCCACCTCAAACTTTATAAGCACACATGGTAACGGAAAAGAAATGCCGCATTCATCAATTTTATTTTATTAATCGAAATCACCAAATATAGCACATTTAATCACAGACGTCTCTAAATACCAATTGGAGATCTTCCACCTCACACTTTATAAGCACACATGTTAACAGAAAAGAAACACCGCATTTATCAATTGTATTTTATTAATCGAAATCACCAAATATAGCAAAATTAATCACATACGTCTCTTCATACCAATTGTAGATCTTCCACCTCACTCTTTATAAGCACACACGTTAACAGAAAAGAAACACCGTATTTATCAATTGTATTTTATTAATCGAAATGACCAAATATATTAAAATTAATCAAAGGCAACACTTCATACATTTGTAGATCTTCCACCTCAAACTTTATAAGCACACATTGTAACGGAAAAGAAATGCCGCATTTATCAATTGTATTTTATTTATCGAAATCACCAAATATAACAAAATTAATCAAGACGGCTCTTCATACCAATTGTAGATCTTCAACCTTACACTTTATAAGCACACACGTTAACAGAAAAGAAACACCGTATTCATCAACTGTATTTTATTAATCGAAATCACCAAATATATTAAAATTAATCAAAGGCGACACTTCATACATTTGTAGATCTTCCACCTCAAACTTTATAAGCACACATGGTAACAGAAAAGAAACACCGCATTTATCAATTGTATTTTATTAATCGAAATCACCAAATATAGCAAAATTAATCACATACATACGTCTCTTCATACCAATTGTAGATATTCCACCTCACACTTTATAAGCACACACGTTAACAGAAAAGAAACACCGTATTTATCAACTGTATTTTATTAATCAATATCACCAAATATATTAAAATTAATCAAAGGCGACACTTCATACATTTGTAGATCTTCCACCTCAAACTTTATAAGCACACATGGTAACGGAAAAGAAATGCCGCATTCATCAATATTATTTTATTAATCGAAATCACCAAATATAGCAAAATTAATCACAGACGGCTCTTCATACCAATTGTAGATCTTCCACCTCACACTTTATAAGCACACACGTTAACAGAAAAGAAACACCGCATTTATCAATTGTATTTTATTAATCGAAATCAGCAAATATAGCAAAATTAATCACAGACGGCTCTTCATACCAATTGTAGATCTTCCACCTCACACTTTATAAGCACACACGTTAACAGAAAAAGAACACCGTATTTAGCAACTGTATTTTATTAATCAATATCACCAAATATATTAAAATTAATCAAAGGCGACACTTCATACATTTGTAGATCTTCCACCTCAAACTTTATAAGCACACATGGTAACGGAAAAGAAATGCCGCATTCATCAATATTATTTTATTAATCGAAATCACCAAATACAGCAAAATTAATCACAGACGGCTCTTCATACCAATTGTAGATCTTCCACCTCACACTTTATAAGCACACACGTTAACAGAAAAGAAACACCGCATTTATCAATTGTATTTTATTAATCGAAATCAGCAAATATAGCAAAATTAATCACAGACGGCTCTTCATACCAATTGTAGATCTTCCACCTCACACTTTATAAGCACACACGTTAACAGAAAAGAAACACCGTATTTATCAACTGTATTTTATTAATCGAAATCACCAAATATATTAAAATTAATCAAAGGCGACACTTCATACATTTGTAGATCTTCCACCTCACACTTTATAAGCACACACGTTAACAGAAAAGAAACACCGCATTTATCAATTGTATTTTATTAATCGAAATCAGCAAATATAGCAAAATTAATCACAGACAATACCAATTGTAGATCTTCCACCTCACACTTCATAAGCACACACGTCTCTTCATACCAATTGTAGATCTTCCACCTCACACTTTATAAGCACACACGTTAACAGAAAAGAAATGCCGCATTCATCAGTATTATTTTATTAATCGAAATCACCAAATATAGCAAAATTAATCACAGACAATACCAATTGTAGATCTTCCACCTTACACTTCATAAGCACACACGTCTCTTCATACCAATTGTAGATCTTTCACCTCACACTTTATAAGCACACACGTTAACAGAAAAGAAATGCCGCATTCATCAATATTATTTTATTAATCGAAATCACCAAATATAGCAAAATTAATCACATACGTCTCTTCATACCAATTGTAGATCTTCCACCTCACTCTTTATAAGCACACACGTTAACAGAAAAGAAACACCGTATTTATCAACTGTATTTTATTAATCGAAATCACCAAATATATTAAAATTAATCAAAGGCGACACTTCATACATTTGTAGATCTTCCACCTCAAACTTTATAAGCACACATGGTAACGGAAAAGAAATGCCGCATTCATCAATATTATTTTATTAATCGAAATCACCAAATATAGCAAAATTAATCACAGACGGCTCTTCATACCTATTGTAGATCTTCCACCTCACACTTTATAAGCACACACGTTAACAGAAAAGAAACACCGCATTTATCAATTGTATTTTATTAATCGAAATCAGCAAATATAGCAAAATTAATCACAGACGTCTCTTCATACCAATTGTAGATCTTCCACCTCACACTTTATAAGCACACACGTCTCTTCATACCAATTGTAGATCTTCCACCTCACACTTTATAAGCACACACGTTAACAGAAAAGAAACACCGCATTTATCAATTGTAAATATTTTATTAATCGAAAACACCAAATATAGCAAAATTAATCACATACGTCTCTTCATACCAATTGTAGATCTTCCACCTCACACTTTATAAGCACACACGTTAGCAGAAAAGAAACACCGCACTTATCAATTGTATTTTATTAATCGCAATCACCAAATATAGCAAAATTAATCACATACGTCTCTTCATACCAATTGTAGATCTTCCACCTCACACTTTATAAGCACACACGTCTCTTCATGCCAATTGGAGATCTTCGACCTCACACTTTATAAGCACACCCGTTAACAGAAAAGAAACAACGTATTTATCAGTTGTATTTTATTAATCGAAATCACCAAATATATTAAAATTAATCAAAGGCGACACTTCATACCAATTGTAGATCTTCCACCTCACACTTTATAAGCGCACACGTTAACAGAAAAGAAACACCGCATTTATCAATTGTATTTTATTAATCGAAATCACCAAATATATTAAAATTAATCAAAGGCGACACTTCATACATTTGTAGATCTTCCACCTCAAACTTTATAAGCACACATGGTAACGAAAAAGAAATGCCCCATTTATCAGTTGTATTTTATTAATCGAAATCACCAAATATAGCAAAATTAATCACAGACGGCTCTTCATACCAATTGTAGATCTACCTCCTCACACTTTATACCACACACGTTAACAGAAAAGAAACACCGCATTTATCAATTGTATTTTATTAATCGAAATCAGCAAATATAGCAAAATTAATCTCAGACGTCTCTTCATACCAATTGTAGATCTTCCACCTCACACTTTATAAGCACACACGTCTCTTCATACCAATTGTAGATCTTCCACCTCACACTTTATAAGCACACACGTTAACAGAAAAGAAACACCGCATTTATCAATTGTAAATATTTTATTAATCGAAAACACCAAATATAGCAAAATTAATCACATACGTCTCTTCATACCAATTGTAGATCTTCCACCTCACACTTTATAAGCACACACGTTAACAGAAAAGAAACACCGCACTTATCAATTGTATTTTATTAATCGCAATCACCAAATATAGCAAAATTAATCACATACGTCTCTTCATACCAATTGTAGATCTTCCACCTCACACTTTATAAGCACACACGTCTCTTCATGCCAATTGGAGATCTTCGACCTCACACTTTATAAGCACACCCGTTAACAGAAAAGAAACAACGTATTTATCAGTTGTATTTTATTAATCGAAATCACCAAATATATTAAAATTAATCAAAGGCGACACTTCATACCAATTGTAGATCTTCCACCTCACACTTTATAAGCGCACACGTTAACAGAAAAGAAACACCGCATTTATCAATTGTATTTTATTAATCGAAATCACCAAATATATTAAAATTAATCAAAGGCGACACTTCATACATTTGTAGATCTTCCACCTCAAACTTTATAAGCACACATGGTAACGGAAAAGAAATGCCCCATTTATCAATTGTATTTTATTAATCGAAATCACCAAATATAGCAAAATTAATCACAGACGGTTCTTCATACCAATTGTAGATCTACCTCCTCACACTTTATACCACACACGTTAACAGAAAAGAAACACCGTATTTATCAACTGTATTTTATTAATCGAAATCAGCAAATATAGCAAAATTAATCACAGACGTCTCTTCATACCAATTGTAGATCTTCCACCTCACACTTCATAAGCACACACGTCTCTTCATACCAATTGTAGATCTTCCACCTCACACTTTATAAGCACACACGTTAACAGAAAAGAAATGCCGCATTCATAAATTGTAGTTTATTCATCGATATCACCAAATTTAGCAAAATTAATCACATACGACTATTCATACCATTTGTAGATCTTCCACCTCACACTTTATAAGCACACACGTTAACAGAAATGAAATGCCGCATTTATCAATTGTATTTTATTAATCGAAATCAGCAAATATAGCAAAATTAATCACAGACGTCTCTTCATACCAATTGTAGATCTTCCACCTCACATTTTATAAGCACACACGTTAACAGAAAAGAAATGCCGCATTCATAAATTGTAGTTTATTCATCGATATCACCAAATCTAGCAAAATTAATCACAGACGACTATTCATACCATTTGTAGATCTTCCACCTCAAACTTTATAAGCACACATGGTAACGGAAAAGAAATGCCGCATTCATCAATTTTATTTTATTAATCGAAATCACCAAATATAGCACATTTAATAACACACGTCTCTTCATACCAATTGTAGATCTTCCACCTCACACTTTATAAGCACACACGTTAACAGAAAAGAAACACCGCATTTATCAATTGTATTTTATTAATCGAAATCACCAAATATAGCAAAATTAATCACATACGTCTCTTCATACCAATTGTAGATCTTCCACCTCACACTTTATAAGCACACACGTTAACAGAAAAGCAACACCGTATTTATCAACTGTATTTTATTAATCGAAATCAGCAAATATAGCAAAATTAATCACAGACGTCTCTTCATACCAATTGTAGATCTTCCACCTCACATTTTATAAGCACACACGTCTCTTCATACCAATTGGAAATCTTCCACCTCACACTTTATAAGCACACACGTCTCTTCATACCAATTGTAGATCTTCCACCTCACACTTTATAAGCACACACGTTAACAGAAAAGAAATGCCGCATTCATAAATTGTAGTTTATTCATCGATATCACCAAATCTAGCAAAATTAATCACAGACGACTATTCATACCATTTGTAGATCTTCCACCTCAAACTTTATAAGCACACATGGTAACGGAAAAGAAATGCCGCATTCATCAATTTTATTTTATTAATCGAAATCACCAAATATAGCACATTTAATCACAGACGTCTCTTCATACCAATTGGAGATCTTCCACCTCACACTTTGTAAGCACACACGTTAACAGAAAAGAAACACCGAATTTATCAATTGTATTTTATTAATCGAAATCACCAAATATAGCAAAATTAATCACATACGTCTCTTCATACCAATTGTAGATCTTCCACCTCACACTTTATAAGCACACACGTTAACAGAAAAGAAACACCGTATTTATCAATTGTATTTTATTAATCGAAATCACCAAATATATTAAAAGTAACGAAAGGCGACACTTCATACATTTGTAGATCTTCCACCTTAAACTTTATAAGCACACATGGTAACGGAAAAGAAATGTCGCATTTATCAATTGTATTTTATTAATCGAAATCACCAAATATAGCAAAATTAATCACAGACGGCTCTTCATACCAATTGTAGATCTTCCACCTCACACTTTATAAGCACACACGTTAACAGAAAAGAAACACCGTATTTATCAATTGTATTTTATTAATCGAAATCACCAAATAGATTAAAATTAATGAAAGGCGACACTTCCTACATATGTAGATCTTCCACCTTAAAGCACACATGGTAACGGAAAAGAAATGCCGCATTCATCAATTTTATTTTATTAATCGAAATCACCAAATATAGCACATTTAATCAGAGACGTCTCTTCATACCAATTGGAGATCTTCCACCTCACACTTTATAAGCACACACGTTAACAGAAAAGAAACACCGCATTTATCAATGTATTTTATTAATCGAAATCAGCAAATATAGCAAAATTAATCACAGACGTCTCTTCATACCAATTGTAGATCTTCCACCTCACACTTTATAAGCACACACGTCTCTTCATACCAATTGGAAATCTTCCACCTCACACTTTGTAAGCACACACGTTAACAGAAAAGAAATGCCGCATTCATAAATTGTAGTTTATTCATCGATATCACCAAATCTTGCAAAATTAATCACAGACGACTATTCATACCATTTGTAGATCTTCCACCTCAAACTTTATAAGCACACACGTTAACAGAAAAGAAATGCCGCATTTATCGATTGTAGTTTATTAATCGAAATCACCAAATATAGCACATTTAATCACAGACGTCTCTTCATACCAATTGGAGATCTTCCACCTCACACTTTATAAGCACACACGTTAACAGAAAAGAAATGCCGCATTCATAAATTGTAGTTTATTCATCGATATCACCAAATCTAGCAAAATTAATCACAGACGACTATTCATACCATTTGTAGATCTTCCACCTCACACTTTATAAGCACACACGTTAACAGAAAAGAAATGCTGCATTTATCAATTGTATTTTATTAATCGAAATCAGCAAATATAGCAAAATTAATCACAGACAATACCAATTGTAGATCTTCCACCTCACACTTCATAAGCACACACGTCTCTTCATACCAATTGTAGATCTTCCACCTCACACTTTATAAGCACACACGTTAACAGAAAAGAAATGCCGCATTCATAAATTGTAGTTTATTCATCGATATCACCAAATTTAGCAAAATTAATCACATACGACTATTCATACCATTTGTAGATCTTCCACCTCACACTTTATAAGCACACACGTTAACAGAAATGAAATGCCGCATTTATCAATTGTATTTTATTAATCGAAATCAGCAAATATAGCAAAATTAATCACAGACGTCTCTTCATACCAATTGTAGATCTTCCACCTCACATTTTATAAGCACACACGTTAACAGAAAAGAAATGCCGCATTCATAAATTGTAGTTTATTCATCGATATCACCAAATCTAGCAAAATTAATCACAGACGACTATTCATACCATTTGTAGATCTTCCACCTCAAACTTTATAAGCACACATGGTAACGGAAAAGAAATGCCGCATTCATCAATTTTATTTTATTAATCGAAATCACCAAATATAGCACATTTAATAACACACGTCTCTTCATACCAATTGTAGATCTTCCACCTCACACTTTATAAGCACACACGTTAACAGAAAAGAAACACCGCATTTATCAATTGTATTTTATTAATCGAAATCACCAAATATAGCAAAATTAATCACATACGTCTCTTCATACCAATTGTAGATCTTCCACCTCACACTTTATAAGCACACACGTTAACAGAAAAGCAACACCGTATTTATCAACTGTATTTTATTAATCGAAATCAGCAAATATAGCAAAATTAATCACAGACGTCTCTTCATACCAATTGTAGATCTTCCACCTCACATTTTATAAGCACACACGTCTCTTCATACCAATTGGAAATCTTCCACCTCACACTTTATAAGCACACACGTCTCTTCATACCAATTGTAGATCTTCCACCTCACACTTTATAAGCACACACGTTAACAGAAAAGAAATGCCGCATTCATAAATTGTAGTTTATTCATCGATATCACCAAATCTAGCAAAATTAATCACAGACGACTATTCATACCATTTGTAGATCTTCCACCTCAAACTTTATAAGCACACATGGTAACGGAAAAGAAATGCCGCATTCATCAATTTTATTTTATTAATCGAAATCACCAAATATAGCACATTTAATCACAGACGTCTCTTCATACCAATTGGAGATCTTCCACCTCACACTTTGTAAGCACACACGTTAACAGAAAAGAAACACCGAATTTATCAATTGTATTTTATTAATCGAAATCACCAAATATAGCAAAATTAATCACATACGTCTCTTCATACCAATTGTAGATCTTCCACCTCACACTTTATAAGCACACACGTTAACAGAAAAGAAACACCGTATTTATCAATTGTATTTTATTAATCGAAATCACCAAATATATTAAAAGTAACGAAAGGCGACACTTCATACATTTGTAGATCTTCCACCTTAAACTTTATAAGCACACATGGTAACGGAAAAGAAATGTCGCATTTATCAATTGTATTTTATTAATCGAAATCACCAAATATAGCAAAATTAATCACAGACGGCTCTTCATACCAATTGTAGATCTTCCACCTCACACTTTATAAGCACACACGTTAACAGAAAAGAAACACCGTATTTATCAATTGTATTTTATTAATCGAAATCACCAAATAGATTAAAATTAATGAAAGGCGACACTTCCTACATATGTAGATCTTCCACCTTAAAGCACACATGGTAACGGAAAAGAAATGCCGCATTCATCAATTTTATTTTATTAATCGAAATCACCAAATATAGCACATTTAATCAGAGACGTCTCTTCATACCAATTGGAGATCTTCCACCTCACACTTTATAAGCACACACGTTAACAGAAAAGAAACACCGCATTTATCAATGTATTTTATTAATCGAAATCAGCAAATATAGCAAAATTAATCACAGACGTCTCTTCATACCAATTGTAGATCTTCCACCTCACACTTTATAAGCACACACGTCTCTTCATACCAATTGGAAATCTTCCACCTCACACTTTGTAAGCACACACGTTAACAGAAAAGAAATGCCGCATTCATAAATTGTAGTTTATTCATCGATATCACCAAATCTTGCAAAATTAATCACAGACGACTATTCATACCATTTGTAGATCTTCCACCTCAAACTTTATAAGCACACACGTTAACAGAAAAGAAATGCCGCATTTATCGATTGTAGTTTATTAATCGAAATCACCAAATATAGCACATTTAATCACAGACGTCTCTTCATACCAATTGGAGATCTTCCACCTCACACTTTATAAGCACACACGTTAACAGAAAAGAAATGCCGCATTCATAAATTGTAGTTTATTCATCGATATCACCAAATCTAGCAAAATTAATCACAGACGACTATTCATACCATTTGTAGATCTTCCACCTCACACTTTATAAGCACACACGTTAACAGAAAAGAAATGCTGCATTTATCAATTGTATTTTATTAATCGAAATCAGCAAATATAGCAAAATTAATCACAGACAATACCAATTGTAGATCTTCCACCTCACACTTCATAAGCACACACGTCTCTTCATACCAATTGTAGATCTTCCACCTCACACTTTATAAGCACACACGTTAACAGAAAAGAAATGCCGCATTCATAAATTGTAGTTTATTCATCGATATCACCAAATTTAGCAAAATTAATCACAGACGACTATTCATACCATTTGTATATCTTCCACCTCACACTTTATAAGCACACACACACACGTTAACAGAAAAGAAATGCCGCATTTATCAATTGTATTTTATTAATCGAAATCAGCAAATATAGCAAAATTAATCACAGACGTCTCTTCATACCAATTGTAGATCTTCCACCTCACACTTTATAAGCACACACGTTAACAGAAAAGAAATGCCGCATTCATAGATTGTAGTTTATTCATCGGTATCACCAAATCTAGCAAAATTAATCACAGACGACTATTCATACCATTTGTAGATCTTCCACCTCAAACTTTATAAGCACACATGGTAACGGAAAAGAAATGCCGCATTCATCAATTTTATTTTATTAATCGAAATCACCAAATATAGCACATTTAATCACAGACGTCTCTAAATACCAATTGGAGATCTTCCACCTCACACTTTATAAGCACACATGTTAACAGAAAAGAAACACCGCATTTATCAATTGTATTTTATTAATCGAAATCACCAAATATAGCAAAATTAATCACATACGTCTCTTCATACCAATTGTAGATCTTCCACCTCACTCTTTATAAGCACACACGTTAACAGAAAAGAAACACCGTATTTATCAATTGTATTTTATTAATCGAAATGACCAAATATATTAAAATTAATCAAAGGCAACACTTCATACATTTGTAGATCTTCCACCTCAAACTTTATAAGCACACATTGTAACGGAAAAGAAATGCCGCATTTATCAATTGTATTTTATTTATCGAAATCACCAAATATAACAAAATTAATCAAGACGGCTCTTCATACCAATTGTAGATCTTCAACCTTACACTTTATAAGCACACACGTTAACAGAAAAGAAACACCGTATTCATCAACTGTATTTTATTAATCGAAATCACCAAATATATTAAAATTAATCAAAGGCGACACTTCATACATTTGTAGATCTTCCACCTCAAACTTTATAAGCACACATGGTAACAGAAAAGAAACACCGCATTTATCAATTGTATTTTATTAATCGAAATCACCAAATATAGCAAAATTAATCACATACATACGTCTCTTCATACCAATTGTAGATCTTCCACCTCACACTTTATAAGCACACACGTTAACAGAAAAGAAACACCGTATTTATCAACTGTATTTTATTAATCAATATCACCAAATATATTAAAATTAATCAAAGGCGACACTTCATACATTTGTAGATCTTCCACCTCAAACTTTATAAGCACACATGGTAACGGAAAAGAAATGCCGCATTCATCAATATTATTTTATTAATCGAAATCACCAAATATAGCAAAATTAATCACAGACGGCTCTTCATACCAATTGTAGATCTTCCACCTCACACTTTATAAGCACACACGTTAACAGAAAAGAAACACCGCATTTATCAATTGTATTTTATTAATCGAAATCAGCAAATATAGCAAAATTAATCACAGACGGCTCTTCATACCAATTGTAGATCTTCCACCTCACACTTTATAAGCACACACGTTAACAGAAAAAGAACACCGTATTTAGCAACTGTATTTTATTAATCAATATCACCAAATATATTAAAATTAATCAAAGGCGACACTTCATACATTTGTAGATCTTCCACCTCAAACTTTATAAGCACACATGGTAACGGAAAAGAAATGCCGCATTCATCAATATTATTTTATTAATCGAAATCACCAAATACAGCAAAATTAATCACAGACGGCTCTTCATACCAATTGTAGATCTTCCACCTCACACTTTATAAGCACACACGTTAACAGAAAAGAAACACCGCATTTATCAATTGTATTTTATTAATCGAAATCAGCAAATATAGCAAAATTAATCACAGACAATACCAATTGTAGATCTTCCACCTCACACTTCATAAGCACACACGTCTCTTCATACCAATTGTAGATCTTCCACCTCACACTTTATAAGCACACACGTTAACAGAAAAGAAATGCCGCATTCATCAGTATTATTTTATTAATCGAAATCAGCAAATATAGCAAAATTAATCACAGACGGCTCTTCATACCAATTGTAGATCTTCCACCTCACACTTTATAAGCACACACGTTAACAGAAAAGAAACACCGTATTTATCAACTGTATTTTATTAATCGAAATCACCAAATATATTAAAATTAATCAAAGGCGACACTTCATACATTTGTAGATCTTCCACCTCACACTTTATAAGCACACACGTTAACAGAAAAGAAACACCGCATTTATCAATTGTATTTTATTAATCGAAATCAGCAAATATAGCAAAATTAATCACAGACAATACCAATTGTAGATCTTCCACCTCACACTTCATAAGCACACACGTCTCTTCATACCAATTGTAGATCTTCCACCTCACACTTTATAAGCACACACGTTAACAGAAAAGAAATGCCGCATTCATCAGTATTATTTTATTAATCGAAATCACCAAATATAGCAAAATTAATCACAGACAATACCAATTGTAGATCTTCCACCTTACACTTCATAAGCACACACGTCTCTTCATACCAATTGTAGATCTTTCACCTCACACTTTATAAGCACACACGTTAACAGAAAAGAAATGCCGCATTCATCAATATTATTTTATTAATCGAAATCACCAAATATAGCAAAATTAATCACATACGTCTCTTCATACCAATTGTAGATCTTCCACCTCACTCTTTATAAGCACACACGTTAACAGAAAAGAAACACCGTATTTATCAACTGTATTTTATTAATCGAAATCACCAAATATATTAAAATTAATCAAAGGCGACACTTCATACATTTGTAGATCTTCCACCTCAAACTTTATAAGCACACATGGTAACGGAAAAGAAATGCCGCATTCATCAATATTATTTTATTAATCGAAATCACCAAATATAGCAAAATTAATCACACACGTCTCTTCATACCAATTGTAGATCTTCCACCTCACACTTTATAAGCACACACGTTAACAGAAAAGAAACACCGCATTTATCAATTGTATTTTATTAATCGAAATCAGCAAATATAGCAAAATTAATCACAGACGTCTCTTCATACCAATTGTAGATCTTCCACCTCACACTTTATAAGCACACACGTCTCTTCATACCAACTGGAAGTCTTCCACCTCACACTTTATAAGCACACACGTTAACAGAAAAGAAATGTCGCATTTATCAATTGTATTTTATTAATCGAAATCACCAAATATAGCAAAATTAATCACAGACGGCTCTTCATACCAATTGTAGATCTTCCACCTCACACTTTATAAGCACACACGTTAACAGAAAAGAAACACCGCATTTATCAATTGTATTTTATTAATCGAAATCAGCAAATATAGCAAAATTAATCACAGACGTCTCTTCATACCAATTGTAGATCTTCCACCTCACACTTTATAAGCACACACGTCTCTTCATACCAATTGGAAATCTTCCACCCCACACTTTATAAGCACACACGTCTCTTCATACCAATTGGAGATCTTCCACCTCACTCTTTATAAGCACACACGTTAACAGAAAAGAAACACCGCATTTATCAATTGTATTTTATTAATCAAAATCACCAAATATATTAAAATTAATCAAACGCGACATTTCATACATTTGCAGATCTTCCACCTCAAACTTTATAAGCACACATTGTAACGGAAAAGAAATGCCGCATTTATCAATTGTATTTTATTAATCGAAATCAGCAAATATAGCAAAATTAATCACAGACGTCTCTTCATACCAATTATAGATCTTCCACCTCACACTTTATAAGCACATACGTCTCTTTACACCAATTGTAGATCTTCCACCTCACACTTTATAAGCACACACGTTAACAGAAAAGAAATGTCGCATTTATCAATTGTATTTTATTAATCGAAATCACCAAATATAGCAAAATTAATCACAGACGTCTCTTCATACCAATTGTAGATCTTCCACCTCACACTTTATAAGCACACACGTCTCTTCACACCAATTGTAGATCTTCCACCTCACACTTTATAAGCACACACGTTAACAGAAAAGAAATGTCGCATTTATCAATTGTATTTTATTAATCGAAATCACCAAATATAGCAAAATTAATCACAGACGGCTCTTCATACCAATTGTAGATCTTCCGCCTCACACTTTATAAGCACATACGTCTCTTCACACCAATTGTAGATCTTCCACCTCACACTTTATAAGCACACACGTTAACAGAAACGAAATGTCGCATTTATCAATTGTATTTTATTAATCGAAATCACCAAATATAGCAAAATTAATCACAGACGTCTCTTCATACCAATTGTAGATCTTCCACCTCACACTTTATAAGCACACACGTCTCTTCACACCAATTGTAGATCTTACACCTCACACTTTATAAGCACACACGTTAACAGAAAAGAAATGTCGCATTTATCAATTGTATTTTATTAATCGAAATCACCAAATATAGCAAAATTAATCACAGAGGCTCTTCATACCAATTGTAGATCTTCCACCTCACACTTTATAAGCACACACGTTAACAGAAAAGAAACACCGCATTTATCAATTGTAGTTTATTAATCGAAATCACCAAATATAGCACATTTAATCACAGACGTCTCTTCATACCAATTGGAGATCTTCCACCTCACACTTTATAAGCACACACGTTAACAGAAAAGAAATGCCGCATTCATAAATTGTAGTTTATTCATCGATATCACCAAATCTAGCAAAATTAAGCACAGACGACTATTCATACCATATGTAGATCTTCCACCTCACACTTTATAAGCACACACGTTCACAGAAAAGAAATGCCGCATTTATCAATTGTATTTTATTAATCGAAATCAGCAAATATAGCAAAATTAATCACAGACAATACCAATTGTAGATCTTCCACCTCACACTTCATAAGTTGTTGTTGTTGTTGTTTTAACAACAAAATCACTCCCCGAAGGTTTTGGGGAGTGTTGTCGAAATAACAGTCCTTGGCCGGATATGAATCCGGTACGCTCCGGTACTCCCTTGCGGTACTCCCGACTGTCGTGGGAGCGATTTGGTATGACCAGTGCAACCTTCTAGGTCATGTCATCCCTCCTTCCGAAAGGAAAGAGAAGATGGGTAATGAGAGGTGGGAGGCATCATAGCCGTAGATCAACCATCGAGTTGCACATCATTACCTTTGTGCATATTGGTCGCCTCTTACGACCGGTATGCCTAAAGCGGGCATATTCTAAGCCCCAACCCGCAGGGGCCACACTTCATACATTTGCAGATCTTCCACCTCAAACTTTATAAGCACACATTGTAACGGAAAAGAAATGCCGCATTTATCAATTGTATTTTATTAATCGAAATCAGCAAATATAGCAAAATTAATCACAGACGTCTCTTCATACCAATTATAGATCTTCCACCTCACACTTTATAAGCACATACGTCTCTTCACACCAATTGTAGATCTTCCACCTCACACTTTATAAGCACACACGTTAACAGAAAAGAAATGTCGCATTTATCAATTGTATTTTATTAATCGAAATCACCAAATATAGCAAAATTAATCACAGACGTCTCTTCATACCAATTGTAGATCTTCCACCTCACACTTTATAAGCACACACGTCTCTTCACACCAATTGTAGATCTTCCACCTCACACTTTATAAGCACACACGTTGACAGAAAAGAAATGCCGCATTCATAAATTGTAGTTTATTCATCGATATCACCAAATCTAGCAAAATTAAGCACATACGACTATTCATACCATTTGTAGATCTTCCACCTCACACTTCATAAGCACACACGTCTCTTCATACCAATTGTAGATCTTCCACCTCACACTTTATAAGCACACACGTTAACGGAAAAGAAATGCCGCATTCATCAATTTTATTTTATTAATCGAAATCACCAAATATAGCACATTTAATCACAGACGTCTCTAAATACCAATTTGAGATCTTCCACCTCACACTTTATAAGCACACATGTTAACAGAAAAGAAACACCGCATTTATCAATTGTATTTTATTAATCGAAATCAGCAAATATAGCAAAATTAATCACAGACGTCTCTTCATACCAATTGTAGATCTTCCACCTCACACTTTATAAGCACACACGTATCTTCATACCAATTGGAAATCTTCCACCTCACACTTTATAAGCACACACGTCTCTTCATACCAATTGGAGATCTTCCACCTCACTCTTTATAAGCACACACGTTAACAGAAAAGAAACACCGCATTTATCAATTGTATTTTATTAATCAAAATCACCAAATATATTAAAATTAATCAAACGCGACATTTCATACATTTGCAGATCTTCCACCTCAAACTTTATAAGCACACATTGTAACGGAAAAGAAATGCCGCATTTATCAATTGTATTTTATTAATCGAAATCAGCAAATATAGCAAAATTAATCACAGACGTCTCTTCATACCAATTAAAGATCTTCCACCTCACACTTTATAAGCACATACGTCTCTTCACACCAATTGTAGATCTTCCACCTCACACTTTATAAGCACACACGTTAACAGAAAAGAAATGTCGCATTATCAATTGTATTTTATTAATCGAAATCACCAAATATAGCAAAATTAATCACAGACGTCTCTTCATACCAATTGTAGATCTTCCACCTCACACTTTATAAGCACACACGTCTCTTCACACCAATTGTAGATCTTCCACCTCACACTTTATAAGCACACACGTTGACAGAAAAGAAATGCCGCATTCATAAATTGTAGTTTATTCATCGATATCACCAAATCTAGCAAAATTAAGCACATACGACTATTCATACCATTTGTAGATCTTCCACCTCATACTTTATAAGCACACACGTTAACAGAAAAGAAATGCCGCATTTATCAATTGTATTTTATTAATCGAAATCAGCAAATATAGCAAAATTAATCACAGACAATACCAATTGTAGATCTTCCACCTCACACTTCATAAGCACACACGTCTCTTCATACCAATTGTAGATCTTCCACCTCACACTTTATAAGCACACACGTTAACGGAAAAGAAATGCCGCATTCATAAATTTTATTTTATTAATCGAAATCACCAAATATAGCACATTTAATCACAGACGTCTCTAAATACCAATTGGAGATCTTCCACCTCACACTTTATAAGCACACATGTTAACAGAAAAGAAACACCGCATTTACCAATTGTATTTTATTAATCGAAATCACCAAATATAGCAAAATTAATCACATACGTCTCTTCATACCAATTGTAGATCTTCCACCTCACTCTTTATAAGCACACACGTTAACAGAAAAGAAACACCGTATTTATCAATTGTATTTTATTAATCGAAATGACCAAATATATTAAAATTAATCAAAGGCAACACTTCATACATTTGTAGATCTTCCACCTCAAACTTTATAAGCACACATTGTAACGGAAAAGAAATGCCGCATTTATCAATTGTATTTTATTTATCGAAATCACCAAATATAACAAAATTAATCAAGACGGCTGTTCATACCAATTGTAGTGTTGAGATATTTATTAAAAACTCCAATTGTTGTGTGGCTCAGTGCCGAATTGATAATGTTTCTTTATTATGAAATTCATGCTTATTTATAGTAAATTAATCTAAACATTTTATTATACATATTTACTCTAATTCTTACATAGCTAAGCCTAACATAAGGCATGAAGCCCAACGCACGCTCACACATATGCACGTATTTACATATGTGTATAGCGCTAAGCTACTTCAACGCTTTGGTCGTGGGAAAGTGTCGCAGCAGAGAAATACATAGCGTCAGCAATTACTTAGTTGCAGTTTGTTTACGTTTGCGACCAAGTAACTTAGACGGCGCTCGTGCTGCGTATTTTGTATGTAGATATGTATTCATATTGAACACACTACACCTCCTTTCCTAAAAAGAATCGTTCATATACATATTTATATGAACGATTCTATTTCATTTAATAGGTTTGAGTTTTATAGCTCGCCGTTTACAATTAATGAGCGACCGATCTTATTACATTTAATAGCTCTGGCGCGTTGGACTTTTTGACTTTTCGTTTTGTCTTTATATATGCTGTGTTTACTTTATTTTCAAGTTGACAATACATTAATTTATTTATTTCTGATTTTCTGTTTGTATGTTTATTTATGCGCTACATTTTTCTTAAGTGTTTAGTTACATTGAGGGTAATGACATGATTGTATTTTAAGAAGTTTTTATTTGCATACAATAAATTTCTGAATTTATGGGTTTATGTGTCAGTGTACAATAAAAATGTATGAGTAAACATTTGAGTTATAATGCAGTGTATTTATTCTAACAGTTTAAGTCTATTCTTATGAATTAAAATTTTCTTATTCTCATTGGTTATAATATACTTATTATTTCTATCTATGCTTTCTAGTTTATAAGGAATTAGAGTAAAATTATTATTTTTATCAATATTGTCTACCTTATAGGGCCCTTTATACCTATTGTCTAACTTATGACCTGCTTCATTTTTTGCTAATACCAAATCTCCTAATTTTATTTCTTTATATTGAATATTTTTGTCATAGTACATTTTTTGTTTTTCTTTGGTTTCTTTTACTAGTTTATACGCTCTTTGTTGAGCTACCTGCAATCTATATTTGATTTCTTTATCATATGCCTCATGGTTATAAACCGGGCTAATTGTATTGTCGTTTAAAAATTCGTAGGTTAAAGGTATTTTCCCAAAAACTAATTCAAATGGACAATAACCATGTACCGTGGATGGTGTTGTATTATAACAGTATGCAAAATACTTAATATACTCATCCCAATCATCTTTTTGAATAGATATATAAGAACGAATGTATTGATTGAAAGTTCTGTGGCTGCGTTCAAAAGTGCCCAAAGTTTGATGGTGATATGGGGTAGAAGTCTTGTGTTCAATTTTTAAAAGTTTACACAATTCTTCGAATACGTTATTTTTGTATTCAGTTCCCATATCAGTTATGATTGTTTTCATACAACCATAAATTAAGATAAAATTTTCAAAAATAGCTTTGGCAACTGTTATCGCGTGTTTGCTAGCAATCGGAATTGCGATCAGATACTTTGTCAAATCACATACAATTGTTACCGCGTACTCATTTCCATTTATCGATCTTGGTAATGGACCGATTGTGTCAATCTGAACTATATCGAAAGCTTTTGTTGGCGTTTCAGTGATAATCATTGGTTCTTTTAAGTTTGTATTTATTTTATTTTTACTACATTTTATGCATTTTTTAATATAATTTCTGATGTCATTTTTCATATTTTTCCAATAATATTTTTGTTTTATTTTATTTGTTGTTCGATTGATTCCTGGGTGGCCACCATTAACAGGATCATCGTGATATTTTTGTAATATCTTTTTAATTACTTCATTATCTGTCACGTGCACAACCTCCGGAGTTAATGCAATAGTTAAGTTTTTGAGAACTTTGGTACCAACTTCTTTAAATTTATCTACTCGAGTATAATTATTTTTAAACAATTTGTCTCCTGAGGACAACTGTATTTTATTTATTTTCAAATTGTCGGCTTCTTTTATTAGCCTGGCAAAGAATTGACCTAAATCAATCTTCGCCTCAACAATTGAATCATTAATGTCTATTTTGCTACAAATTTTCTTTCCCTTTTTGAACTGCAGTTTCGGGGGGTCGAAAACGAGCTGAGCTAGCTTTTTTACTTCATTTTTATTAAGCGCTTCATATATTTTAATGTTCTCTTCGTGACGTTTTTCTTTGATGTTTTTATTATTGGATTTTTTATTGGTTTCCGATCTAGTCGTAACCTTCATTATTTGACTTGCCTTTATTGATAAATCTTTCAAATCATTTATATTTATTCGTGACAATGCATCTGCAACATAATTTTCTTTTCCAGCTATGTACTCCACCTCAAAGTCATATTCCTCCAACTCTAACCGAACTCTAGTTAATTTTGATGAGGGGTTTTTCATCGAAAATAGGTATGTTAGTGGCCGATGGTCTGTTTTAACCAAAAACCTTCTGCCATAAACATATGGTCTAAAATACGTGATTGCCCAATGGATTGCCGCCAATTCTTTTTCAATTGTTGCTTTATTACTTTCACCTTTTGTGAAAGCTCTTGACGCATAGGCAATTGGTAATTGTTTGCCTTCATACTCTTGACTAAGAACTGCGCCGCAGGCGAATCCACTGGCATCCGTTGTTATACAAAATTCTTTATCAAAATCTGGATACTGTAAAATATTGGGGTGTATCAATGCCCCCTTCAAGTAGACAAAAGCTTTTTGACATTCTTCTGTCCAATCAAAGGAAACATTCTTTTTACACAATCTTGTTAAGATTCTAGAATGTTCTGCAAAGTTTGGAACAAATCTTCGGTAATAGTTACAAAATGCTACAAATCTTTTTACTTCGTCTGCATTTTTTGGGGTTGGATAATTTAGAACAATTTCAAATTTACTAGGATCAGGTAAAATTCCTTTATTTGTGCAATTATGGCCAAGGTAAGTAACTTCTTGGTTAAAAAATAAACATTTATCCGGATGCAATTTCAAATTATATTTTCTACAAGTTGAAAACACATCTCTCAAATTCGTAATCATGTGTTTTTCGGAACATCCCAATACTACCAGATCATCCATATATAGAAAAGCTTGGGAAGGCTTAAGGCCTGCAAAAGCAAGAGTCATCATTCTCTGAAACGAGTTTGGGGCTACCTTCAAACCGTATGGCAGCCTTTTAAAGCGATACTTGCCATCGTCTGCCGTAAACGATGTTATGTCCCTAGAGTCTTTATGTAATTCAATTTGATGAAAGCCAGACATCAAGTCTAAGCATGAAAAATATTTAGCTCTACCCAATGGATCCAATATATCATCAATTCTTGGCAATGGAAATTTATCTGCAGTTAACTTTTTGTTTACCTGTCGGTAATCGACTACCAATCTCCATCTTTTGTCATTTTTGCCGGGTAAAGGCTTTTTGGGTACAAGTAGAATTGGGCTATTATATTCTGACATAGACGGCTCTATAATGTCATCTTCAATTAGTTTATTGACGTGCTTACTAATTTCGCTTTTATGAGCTTGAGGAATTCTGTAATTTTTTACATAAACTGGGTTGCTATCTTTCATATGTAATTTTTGTTTATAAAAATTATTAGTGGTAATGGGTTCTGATTCTAGTGAAAATATATCAATAAATTCTGTGCACAGTGCATTAAGTTGTTCAGTAACAAATTTTGGAAAATTTTTATTTAATCTTTTTAATTTTTCGTTATTATTTTCTACTGTTTCCGTTTTATTTTCTACTACTGTATAATCATCTAAATTTTCTGTGTTAATTTTGAAATTTTGAATAGTTGCAATTTTATCTGTTGTATTTATGACTCGAATAAAGGTTTGCTTTGAATTTACTAGGGTGTTTGCTATAAAAATACCTTCGGATAATTTTTGATGAGGTACCAATAATTCAGAATTGCTGTTTTTAATATGGACTTGTCGAATTACCTCGGATCTTGCTGGGATTGTTATGCAATTAACTGCTGGTCTATTTGTCATTTGGATTATTATATTTTCTGGATAATCATATGGACGTAGTATTAGGGTGTCCCCGTTTTTATTGTAATCCAAAATGCAGTTATATTTTTTAATAAAATCAAGTCCCAAAATTCCGTCACATGGGATTGGAAATGTATCCTCTACTATATGAAATTTGTGTTTAATTAATAATTGATCATCTCTTAAATCTGCTGTAACTGTGCCAATAGTGCTTGTTAATAATTTTAATAATTACAATAATAATAATAATAGAAATAACAATCAAAGATCCGGGAGAAATTTCGGAAATCAATCTCGCAGTTCTAATCGCAATAATACTAGAAACGTTAGAAATGTGAACCAACAGGAAAACCAGCAAGCTCCACCTCAATAGATAAAAAATTATATGTCTTCAATCTGCACCTTAATAGTTATATATCTTCAAAAACAACTCTAAACAATTCCATTTCAACCCTCCTGATTGATACAGGAGCGGACATCTCCATTATAAACAAGTAAGGAAGTCTAAGTTCGGGTGAACCGAACATTAAATACCCAGCGTTAGTTTTTAGAAAAAGGGGGCGTGGTTTTCATCCGATTTCGCCCATTTTAAAAACCAATCTATGCCGAGCCTAAACAATAGCGAATTTGGTGGGAGCGGCCACGCTCCTTGCTTATAAAGCTTTAACCGCTTACATGAGCCAAAAGTACTGAATCGATCTTTTCAAGGGTTATACCATGTCCTATATATAACTTTTCTTATTTTCTGTGGTAGTACTCTACATAAACATAACATACCTGGAACCTAGTTTCGTAAACCTATCTCAGATCGTTCTGAAGTTATTAGCAGTCGAATTTGAAAATTGCTTGACTCATAAGTGGGCGGTGCCACGCCCACTTTCCAAAATTTTGTAAAAATAATGTAAAGAATATGAAAATTGATGTATGCACAAAATTATATTATTATAGCGGTATCAGTTAATTAGATATGGACTTTTCAATATTTCCACCTCCTTTCAATATAACTTTTATAAAAAAGTAGGCGTGGTCGCCAAGCGATTTCGTTTATTTTCTATATCTGAATTTAACACAACAATAGTATGCCCTCTACAAAATTTCGTTATACTAGCATAAACTGTTCTCAAGTTATTAGGAGTCAAAATTTTAAAATTTCTTCAAATATATGGGGGCGGTGCCACGCCCCTTTTCAAAAAATTTGGTAAAATCCGCCTAAGAACATATAAATCAATACATATTGCAAATTTTATCATTGTAGCTGCTTCTGATATTGAATTAACCCGTTTTATACGTTTTTCGAAATTTTCGATATCGAAAAAGGGGGCGTGGTTATCATCCGATTTCGCCCATTTTCAATAGCAACCTACCTTGGCCAGAAAGTAACCTGTATGCAAAATTTCATGCAAATATCTCAATTTTTACTCAAGTTATCGTGTACACGGACGGACAGACGGACAGACGGACGGACATGCCTTAATCAATTCCTCTTTTCAACCTAAGAACTTTCATATATGGAACTCTATATCTAACTCGATTATTTTGTGCCGTTACATAGTACCGTTATGTGGACAAAATTAATATACCCTTGTACTAGTACTAGTACGCTGGGTATAAAAAGGGTCAAATTGACAATGACGTCACAATTAATTACTCTCAAAAAACTGATCTAAAAGGCATTGGTCACGGTCTAACAAGCACTATTGGCACAGTTACAGCAGATTTAAGAGATGATCAATTATTAATTAAACACAAATTTCATATAGTAGAGTAGGGCCGGGCAGCAGAGAAGCACGTTCGCGACAGAGCGTGCTGAAAATACACAAAGTGCAAAGAGATATCAATTGTCATGTACGTATATGAGTTTTAAATACGAGAGTTGCCACATAATAATATTTATCTCTTTGTTGAAGTCTTTTTTGAAGTATACATTTTTTATCTCCAGAGAAAGTCCAAGTTCGGGTAAGCCGAACATAATATACCACGCTGTGTACTTGAAACACACTACTTATACATCTGCAAATTTACATCACAAAAAAATTCGTAAAGTACTGTTTTGGTAAAGTAGTGGGAGTAGTTGTGCAAGTGGCGCAAATTTTCCATTTCCATTTGAATATCTATAGGAGTGGACATGGAAATTAACCGCTCTTACCCAGAAATCATTGATAGTGGGAAAGTAGTAAATTTCTTAGCGATACGTGAATGTTTTTCGATTTATTGCTTTCAAAGTTTTGTAAAAGGCTAAGATAAAAATGGGCGGGACAAGCCTATTTAAAAAATTGTATCTATTTCTGTTTAGTGTCAAAACCCTCCCCATTAAGAAAAAATTTAAGTCGAATATGATTCATATACACAGAAATAATGCGCATAAAATCGGTCTAGGCCAGTGGTGGCCAAACTAACACTTTCATCTGTCTCAAATATATGAAGAGGAAAACAAATGCTCCAAGACCTTTTAATTTATTAGTAAAAGGTCCGGGTACCTGGTGAAATTATGTTATCAATGATTGAAATGGAAAACGTGTGTCTAAAAAAATTATTTTCAATTATTGAGGAAATAATTTCATATGGGGTTTTGACGATCAAAATGCTGTCAGGATTATACATATATGTATGTATACTAGAGTGGCCCTTATTTTGCGAAATCGGAAATGTCTAGGTGTTACCCCCTGAAATGGTTGTATGTGATAAAAAAAGAGTTCCCTAAAAATTTCCACCCGGTTCAACAACTCTAACCCGTGCCACAAACGGCCCGAAGTTCGAGCATTGGCAGCATCACTTCCAGTAAGTGCTGCTTTGGCTAGTCACGCAAACGTTTCGCTGTTGTGCATGCAAACAGAGGTGCCAGTAAAGAAAAAAGATCTACCATTCATGTAAAAAAAACTTTCAAATTTGGTATCTATATATCAGATAACCTATTAACGCCCATTGTACCCATACTGCTTAGAACGCAAGTGAATTCATCAGTTGCGACTTAAAATGCCCCTGAACCCCTTGTGAGAACACCCATTTGCTGGAAATCGGAAAAAAAATATTTTTTTGTGTTTAATTTATTATTTAACCAAAAATTAATTAACTGTGTAAAAAGGTATTCCTGCCGGCAGATTTAATGCTGGGCATTAATGGGTTAACTCAAGAAAACAGCTTTTTTTTTTAATCCATGTCGTATAAACTTAATGTAATACTCTTTTTGTAAAATTACAAAAAATCTACCAAATGCAAATATCTGATCTTTCTACAAAATTACAATTTTTTACCAATATTGGCAGATTTATACCGAAATGGTAACACTGCATGCAAAGCAAAGTTAATTATTTTTAAATTTTTTTACCTACATATATGTACATGAATTATGTAAACATATACATACATATGTCTGTTGAATCACCTTCATATCAGCACCCAAGAGTGGTAAATGGCTTCGTTCATTATTTCAATACGTTTGTGGCACGGGTTAACGTTGGTCAATTAAGTCCAAATTTTGTGAGGATTATTCGCTCCTTATATATAACCATTTCAGGGGGTAACATCTTAAAAATTATACAATTTTTTTTCCACACAAATAAGGGCCACTCTAATGTATACATATATTTGTAGTTTTATCTGTAATTTGATTAATGGGTCGAATTGAATACGTGCTTCATAAATATATGCAGGCTATTTTTTTCTGCTAAATAGTCCAAAAATTGAATATGAATAAAAGTCCGAATAATTTGCACGATGAGATTGTTTGAAAAATTACTATGGAAAATAGGGAATTAAAGGAAGAATTGGGGGAAAATTATTTGAAAGGGTGGGAGTTCCTGATGAGTAATCCTTGCTCAATATTCCTATTACTCACATTTGAGAATGTGCACAGTGTCACAAAGTACATAAAACCTATTGCTTATTATTATTATTGATTTTTGGCTTCTTATTAATCATATTACAACACAATACAAAAATTTTTGTAAATGCACAGAAAATAATTTTTTTCCAAAAATAGAAGTTATGTTGAAAGACCGTCAATATCTTGTAATCTAGTAGTGAAATTTAGTCAATAGTTTGCGCCAAAGAAGAAGATATATGTGGCAACAGATTGGCATCAATAAAAGTTTTCTAAACAGAAATTTAGTTTTTTGGTCTTGGTTTACGATTTCACGGAAATGACCATATACATATGTATATAATGGCCGGAAATGGAAATACTTACGTTATTTTTATTGATTTTAGTTTAGTTTCTTTTTTGCATTCCTCCGGGATTACAATTTCGGAATGCATTCACTGAATTTTAAGTAAGGAAAGTAAAACGTAATGCCTTTCATAATTCCCCTTTTTATTGGAATGGTGAATACGTTTTTCAATTCCACATTCCGAAATCGCAAAAGTGTAATGAATTCCTTGGGAACACAGAAACACGGAAACGAAGAGGAAGGGAAAGGGATACACTATTTTATAAAAGCTGTTTCTGGTGAATTTGATAAATTGCAGGTCTAAACATTTTCGGGGAAATAAAAACAAAATAAAAATGAATTTAGATTATATTTTGCCTACAGTTGGACACAGTGCAATAAATTTTGACGTTCACCGTTTCACTTTTTTGAACACAATTTTTAGCACTTTCACTGCACTTACACAACACTATTACACATAATATTATTGGCTTTTTATTCGACCATTCTTTTCAATTTACCACGGCAAAAACTATTTCCTAGAAGTAAAGAAATCGCCAAAAGAAGATTTGATATGGGAAATGTCAAAAACTTTCGAATGAGAGTTGCGAGAGTTGCCGCAGCTATCAAATACTGAACGCAATTTTGGGTATTGTTAATTTTATTATTATTTATTTATTCATGGGTAAATTTGCTCTAAGAACAAAGTTACACTGTTTTTATGGTGACTATTCAAATTTACAGAATTTTTAAGCTTCTTTTTCCTTATGGAAATATATGAACGAAAAATTTACTTCGCTTCGACTTTTTGGATTTATTTGTTTTGATGTAAAATTCGTAAAAAAAAAATTTTCAAACTGACAATTATTTCGGTGCGTTCGTAAAAATAGGTATTGTTGGAACGGAATGGATCGCATTTATAATATATTAAGGGCCGCTTGCTCATCTAAACTTTAAGCTTTATCTGTCAAATAAAATCATTTTTTGTAAACAAAAGTTTGGTTTATCGGGCAAATAAATTTTATTTTTTACATGAGAAAACAGCTCTAAATAAAATAGTAGTAAAGTTGACAGTTCTGTCTTTGTGCAGGAACGCTCGTGTCAAACGGAAAAAATGCTACCCCTTTAAGTTCCAAAAATTTCGGTTAAATTTTAAATTATTTTTCAATTCCAGATTCGAACATTATAATATATGCAAACTTTAATAATGTACTCAGCATTATTAATCGCTTAAACGTGCCGGCGATTTTGGCCATCGCAGAATAGAACACGCGTGTTTTCATTAATAAGATTTAGTATTTTTGTGAACTTTATTTATTTATATATGGGACTTAAACAAGATGATTTAGGATAAAGGGTTAATGCGATTGTTTACAATTTTTTGATGTAAGAATTCCTGCAAAGAAATATATAATTGTTGGATATGCCTTGCTAAATACGAAATTTAATTTAATAAAATCCTCAAAAATTAAAAATCCAAAAAAATTTATGAATAGAAATGGAAAGTTGGTGTCTCTGGCGCAAATTCATGAAATAAGACGCTCTCATTCCGACTAAAAATACTCAAATTTTCAGGCTAGCACGCTGTGCACGCAAACGTGCACGCTGCGTGCACTGTGCAAATGTGCTAAGTTTGCCCGCCCCTATAGTAGAGGATACATTTCCAATCCCATGTGACGGAATTTTGGGGCTTGATTTTATTAAAAAATATAACTACATTTTGGATTACAATAAAAACGGGGACACCCTAATACTACGTCCATATGATTATCCAGAAAATATAATAATCCAAATGACAAATAGACCAGCAGTTAATTGCATAACAATCCCAGCAAGATCCGAGGTAATTCGACAAGTCCATATTAAAAACAGCAATTCTGAATTATTGATACCTCATCAAAAATTATCCGAAGGTATTTTTATAGCAAACACCCTAGTAAATTCAAAGCAAACCTTTATTCGAGTCATAAATACAACGGATAAAATTGCAACTATTCAAAATTTCAAAATTAACACAGAAAATTTAGATGATTATACAGTAGTAGAAAATAAAACGGAAACAGTAGAAAATAATAACGAAAAATTAAAAAGATTAAATAAAAATTTTCCAAAATTTGTTACTGAACAACTTAATGCATTGTGCACAGAATTTATTGATATATTTTCACTAGAATCAGAACCCATTACCACTAATAATTTTTATAAACAAAAATTACATATGAAAGATAGCAACCCAGTTTATGTAAAAAATTACAGAATTCCGCAAGCTCATAAAAGCGAAATTAGTAAGCACGTCAATAAACTAATTGAAGATGACATTATAGAGCCGTCTATGTCAGAATATAATAGCCCAATTCTACTTGTACCCAAAAAGCCCGGCAAAAATGACAAAAGATGGAGATTGGTAGTCGATTACCGACAGGTAAACAAAAAGTTAACTGCAGATAAATTTCCATTGCCAAGAATTGATGATATATTGGATCAATTGGGTAGAGCTAAATATTTTTCATGCTTAGACTTGATGTCTGGATTTCATCAAATTGAATTACATAAAGACTCTAGGGACATAACATCGTTTACGGCAGACGATGGCACGTATCGCTTTAAAAGGCTGCCATACGGTTTGAAGGTAGCCCCAAACTCGTTTCAGAGAATGATGACTCTTGCTTTTGCAGGCCTTAAGCCTTCCCAAGCTTTTCTATATATGGATGATCTGGTGGTATTGGGATGTTCCGAAAAACACATGATTACGAATTTGAGAGATGTGTTTTCAACTTGTAGAAAATATAATTTGAAATTGCATCCGGATAAATGTTTATTTTTTAACCAAGAAGTTACTTACCTTGGCCATAATTGCACAAATAAAGGAATTTTACCTGATCCTAGTAAATTTGAAATTGTTCTAAATTATCCAACCCCAAAAAATGCAGACGAAGTAAAAAGATTTGTAGCATTTTGTAACTATTACCGAAGATTTGTTCCAAACTTTGCAGAACATTCTAGAATCTTAACAAGATTGTGTAAAAAGAATGTTTCCTTTGATTGGACAGAAGAATGTCAAAAAGCTTTTGTCTACTTGAAGGGGGCATTGATACACCCCAATATTTTACAGTATCCAGATTTTGATAAAGAATTTTGTATAACAACGGATGCCAGTGGATTCGCCTGCGGCGCAGTTCTTAGTCAAGAGTATGAAGGCAAACAATTACCAATTGCCTATGCGTCAAGAGCTTTCACAAAAGGTGAAAGTAATAAAGCAACAATTGAAAAAGAATTGGCGGCAATCCATTGGGCAATCACGTATTTTAGACCATATGTTTATGGCAGAAGGTTTTTGGTTAAAACAGACCATCGGCCACTAACATACCTATTTTCGATGAAAAACCCCTCATCAAAATTAACTAGAGTTCGGTTAGAGTTGGAGGAATATGACTTTGAGGTGGAGTACATAGCTGGAAAAGAAAATTATGTTGCAGATGCATTGTCACGAATAAATATAAATGATTTGAAAGATTTATCAATAAAGGCAAGTCAAATAATGAAGGTTACGACTAGATCGGAAACCAATAAAAAATCCAATAATAAAAACATCAAAGAAAAACGTCACGAAGAGAACATTAAAATATATGAAGCGCTTAATAAAAATGAAGTAAAAAAGCTAGCTCAGCTCATTTTCGACCCCCCGAAACTGCAGTTCAAAAAGGGAAAGAAAATTTGTAGCAAAATAGACATTAATGATTCAATTGTTGAGGCGAAGATTGATTTAGGTCAATTCTTTGCCAGGCTAATAAAAGAAGCCGACAATTTGAAAATAAATAAAATACAGTTGTCCTTAGGAGACAAATTGTTTAAAAATAATTATACTCGAGTAGATAAATTTAAAGAAGTTGGTACCAAAGTTCTCAAAAACTTAACTATTGCATTAACTCCGGAGGTTGTGCACGTGACAGATAATGAAGTAATTAAAAAGATATTACAAAAATATCACGATGATCCTGTTAATGGTGACCACCCAGGAATCAATCGAACAACAAATAAAATAAAACAAAAATATTATTGGAAAAATATGAAAAATGACATCAGAAATTATATTAAAAAATGCATAAAATGTAGTAAAAATAAAATAAATACAAACTTAAAAGAACCAATGATTATCACTGAAACGCCAACAAAAGCTTTCGATATAGTTCAGATTGACACAATCGGTCCATTACCAAGATCGATAAATGGAAATGAGTACGCGGTAACAATTGTATGTGATTTGACAAAGTATCTGATCGCAATTCCGATTGCTAGCAAACACGCGATAACAGTTGCCAAAGCTATTTTTGAAAATTTTATCTTAATTTATGGTTGTATGAAAACAATCATAACTGATATGGGAACTGAATACAAAAATAACGTATTCGAAGAATTGTGTAAACTTTTAAAAATTGAACACAAGACTTCTACCCCATATCACCATCAAACTTTGGGCACTGTTGAACGCAGCCACAGAACTTTCAATCAATACATTCGTTCTTATATATCTATTGAAAAAGATGATTGGGATGAGTATATTAAGTATTTTGCATACTGTTATAATACAACACCATCCACGGTACATGGTTATTGTCCATTTGAATTAGTTTTTGGGAAAATACCTTTAACCTACGAATTTTTAAACGACAATACAATTAGCCCGGTTTATAACCATGAGGCATATGATAAAGAAATCAAATATAGATTGCAGGTAGCTCAACAAAGAGCGTATAAACTAGTAAAAGAAACCAAAGAAAAACAAAAAATGTACTATGACAAAAATATTCAATATAAAGAAATAAAATTAGGAGATTTAGTATTAGTAAAAAATGAAGCAGGTCATAAGTTAGACAATAGGTATAAAGGGCCCTATAAGGTAGACAATATTGATAAAAATAATAATTTTACTCTAATTCCTTATAAACTAGAAAGCATAGATAGAAATAATAAGTATATTATAACCAATGAGAATAAGAAAATTTTAATTCATAAGAATAGACTTAAACTGTTAGAATAAATACACTGCATTATAACTCAAATGTTTAATCATAAATTTTTATTGTACACTGTACAATACAAGATTTCGATTAATAAAATACAGTTGATAAATGCGGTGTTTCTTTTCTGTTAACGTGTGTGCTTATAAAGTGTGAGGTGGAAGATCTACAAATGGTATATAGAGCCGTCTGTGATTAATTTTGCGTCGAAGATCTCCAATTGGTATGAAGATACGTGTGTGCTTATAAAGTGTGAGGTGGAAGATCTACAATTGGTATATAGAGCCGTCTGTGATTAATTTTGCTAGATTTGGTGGTATCGACCAAAAAAATAAAATTGATGAATGCGGCATTTCTTTTCCGTTATGGAGTGTAGCCTTTGATTAATTGTGCTATATTTGGTGATATCGATGAATAAAATACAATTGATAAATGCGGTGTTTCTTTTCTGTTAACCTGTGTGCTTATAAAGTGTGAGGTGGAAGATATACAATTGGTATGAAGTGTCGCCTTTGATTAATTGTAATATATTTGGTGATTTCGATTAATAAAATACAATTGATAAATACGGTGTTTCTTTTCTGTTAACGTGTGTGCTTATAAAGTGTGAGGTGGAAGATCTACAATTGGTATGAAGAGACGTATGTGATTAATTTTGCTATATTTGGTGATTTCGATTAATAAAATACAATTGATAAATGCGGCATTTCTTTTCCGTTACCATGTGTGCTTATAAAGTGTGAGGTGGAAGATCTACAAATGGTATATAGAGCCGTCTGTGATTAATTTTGCTAGATTTGGTGGTATCGACCAAAAAAATAAAATTGATGAATGCGGCATTTCTTTTCCGTTATGGAGTGTAGCCTTTGATTAATTGTGCTATATTTGGTGATATCGATGAATAAAATACAATTGATGAATGCGGCATTTCTTTTCCGTTACATTGTGTGGGTATAAAGTGTGAGGTGGAAGATCTACAAATGGTTTTTTTTTTTTTGTTTTTTTTTTTTTTTGCAGAGGAGGAAGCATCGAAAGCCTAATAGTCAGTGTATGACTTTAACACACTAAACCTCCTACCGTCATGTACCGATCCCCCCGGTACTACCGTTAAGTATTCCGTCGGGAGGTGGTTTGAGCACATGTCTCAACGTCAGTTGGTCAGCGTTACTGTAATATTTCAGTTCTTAGCTGGGGATCTTTTGTTAGATTTTTCATTCATCTAGTCTGGAGTATTGATCATATTGATCAAAGAAAGTCGTTCTTGTCCTACTACCAAAGATATGTATATAGATATAGCTATATAGGCATGTACATACTTACACTACATCTACTCGCTTATTCTGTCTCACTAGCTCTTCTGCATCTAGCCGGTTGGAGTGGCCGTGTTTCCGGCCCGCATCTATAATAATTCAGTACGTTTATAAGTAATCAATTATACTCGCAACATATTCAGTTACAAGGTAATGCAGTGGGGAGGCCGCGTCCCCAATCTGCTCCTTCTGGTTTGTGTCACGTGGACCGGGCGGTTGAAAGGCCGTGTTTCCACCCGCATCTGAGATACTTACGTACTCTTAAAATTTTGTTTGCAGGTCAATACAGTGGAGAGGCTGAATCTCCAATCTGCAATCTGCACCTCTGGTATATGTTTGTTAAACTAGGTGGTTGAAAGGCCGTGTTTCCACCTACGTTTGAGATACTTACGTACGCTTAAAATTGTGTTTGCAGGTCAATGCAGTGGAGAGGCTGAATCTCCAATCTGCAATCTGCGCCTCTGATATAGGTTTGTTAAACTGGCCGGTTGGAAGGCCGTGTTTCCAACCCGCCTATTGTTTGTCGTGTTTGTTTGCTTTCCTTCAGTCTTCCCTGCTGCGGCGCAGCCGTTCCAAACTTCTAAGCCACTGCATGGCTTCTGCGATTACCTCGCACGCTGCCATCCATTTTTGTTTACTTCGTAGCATGTGACCAACCAGCGACTCGGGAGTGTAGTCCTCATCGGCTATGCTGCGTAGTTTACTTCTAAAGCTGTACGATCTGGGGCATTCGAAGAACACGTGGTAGACGTCTTCCACTGCCTCGCCTCCACAGTGATCGCATACGTTGTTGCTTTCGTGCTTAAACCGATAAAGGTATTCTTTAAAGCATCCGTGGCCGCTTAAGAACTGGGTCAGATAAAAATCTACCTCCCCGTGTGTTCTCGTTACCCATGCTTTAATATCTGGTATACAGCGGTATGTCCAGCGCCCCTTATTCGATAGGTTCCATCTGTTTTGCCAATTTTGAATACTAATCTCGCGTGCTTCGGACCGCGAGTTTCTATCCTCAAACGTTGTGGCTGCTTCCTTTGCCAATATGTCAATTGGGAACAAGCCAGAGATTACCAGTGCGGCATCGTCTGATACCGTTCTAAACGCGCTACAAACTCGGAGAGCACACAAGCGATAGGTCGACTTCACCCCGCGTAGGTACGACTGATACTCCATGGCGTGCTGCCATACCGGTGCCCCGTAGAGTAGTTGGCTTTTCACTACGCCTGCCAGTAGCTGACGCCGCCCTTGCTTTGGACCTCGTGCGTTTAGCATTATCCTCGATAACGATGATATGGTTTTCGCTGCTTTCTCGTTAGCGTATTCGAAATGCGTTTTGAAAGACAGCCTCCTGTCTATCATGATTCCCAGATACTTAACTGCAGGCATTGTTTCAATGTCATGGTCGCCGATTCTTATCGTGACCTGCTCTACCTTTTTCCTGCTTGATACTAGCACCGCCTCTGTTTTGTGCTCCGCAAGCTGTAGTCCATGTTGCATGAGCCATGTTTGAACGCTGGCTATGCTTACATTAGTTTTTCCACATATATCACTTAAGTGTTTGGCAGTAACAATCAATACGATATCATCCGCGAATCCGATAATCTTAACTCCATTAGGTACTTTAAGTCGCAGCACTCCGTCGTACATGATGTTCCATAGTAATGGGCCGAGCACGGACCCTTGAGGAACCCCGCCTGTGACATGGAGCTTTTCCGTGCCATCTGCCGTTTCGTATTGCAGCAGACGTCCGTCAAAATAGCTGCGGATTATGCGTCTCAGATAATAGGATATACCTACCCTGTCTAGGGTATCCAGAATTTTCGCCCAGTTAGCGCAATTGAATGCGTTCTTTACATCTAAGGTCACGATAAGGCAGTATTCCTTAGATCCCTCGAGCCAGCGTGTGCCGCTTATTGCATCTTGAGCGGTATCTCTAGCCACGTTCACTGCATTTATGGTGGATCTGCCTCTTCTGAACCCAAACTGGTTGTCAGATATGCCACCCACCTCTTCTATTTCTTTTTCTAGACGATTGTAGATTACTCGCTCAAGAATTTTGCCTGCCGAGTCGAGCAGGCAAATGGGCCTGTAGCTGGATGGCTCCGCCAGGTTTTTTCCAGGCTTCGGCAGCAGCACCAAATTTTGGCGTTTCCAAATCGAAGGGAATGTCCCCTCAGCTAGGCATGCAGTAAATAAGTTCGCGAACGTTGACGCCTTATAATCAACCGCCACCTTCAGTACTTTGTTGGGCACGCAGTCTGGACCAGGAGACTTGTTGTCATCTAGTCTCTTAACCGCTAGGAGCACTTCCTCTACCGTCACTTCAAATGGTATAGAGAGCCGTCTGTGATTAATTGTGCTATATTTGGTGATATCGATGAATAAAATAAAATTTATGAATGCGGCATTTGTTTTCCGTTATCATGTGTGCTTATAAAGTGTGAGGTGGAAGATCTACAATTGGTATGAAGAGACGTGTGTGCTTATAAAGTGTGAGGTGGAAGATTTCCAATTGGTATGAACGGCATTTCTTTTCCGTTACCATGTGTGCTTATAAAGTTTGAGGTGGAAGATCTACAAATGTATGAAGTGTCGCCTTTGATTAATTTTAATATATTTGGTGATTTCGATTAATAAAATACAGTTGATAAATACGGTGTTTCTTTTCTGTTAACGTGTGTGCTTATAAAGTGTGAGGTGGAAGATCTACAATTGGAATGAAGAGACGTATGTGATTAATTTTGCTATATTTGGTGATTTCGATTAATAAAATACAATTGATAAATGCGGTGTTTCTTTTCTGTTAACGTGTGTGCTTATAAAGTGTGAGGTGGAAGATCTACAAATGTATGAAGTGCCGCCTTTGATTAATTTTAATATATTTGGTGATTTCAATTAATAAAATACAATTGATAAATGCGGTGTTTCTTTTCCGTTACAATGTGTGCTTATAAAGTTTGAGGTGGAAGATCTACAAATGTATGAAGTGTGTGAGGTTGAAGATCTACAATTGGTATGTAGAACCGTCTTGATTAATTTTGTTATATTTGGTGATTTAAATAAATAAAATGTAATTGATAAATGCGGCATTTCTTTTCCGTTACAATGTGTGCTTATAAAGTTTGAGGTGGAAGATCTACAAATGTATGAAGTGTCGCCTTTGATTAATTTTAATAAATTTGGTAATTTCGATTAATCAAATACAATTGATAAATACGATGTTTCTTTTCTGTTAACGTGTGTGCTTATAAAGTGTGATTAGGTAGATCTACAATTGGTATGAAGAGCCGTCTGTGATTAATTTTGCTATATTTGGTGATTTCGATTAATAAAATACAATTGATAAATGCGGTGTTTCTTTTCTGTTAACGTGTGTGCTTATAAAGTGTGAGATGGAAGATCTACAAATGTATGAACTGCCGCCTTTGATTAATTTTAATATATTTGGTGATTTCAATTAATAAAATACAATTGATAAATGCGGTGTTTCTTTTCTGTTAACGTGTGTGCTTATAAAGTGTGAGGTGGGAGATCTACAATTGGTATGAAGAGCCGTCTGTGATTAATTTTGCTATATTTGGTGATTTCGATTAATAAAATACAATTGATAAATGCGGCATTTCTTTTCCGTTACCATGTGTGCTTATAAAGTTTGAGGTGTAAGGTCTACAAATGTATGAAGTGTAGCCTTTGATTACATTTAATATATTTTTGGTGATTTCGATTAATAAAATACAATTGATAAATACGGTGTTTCTTTTCTGTTAACGTGTGTGCTTATAAAGTGTGAGGTGTTAGATCTACAATTGGTATGAAGAGACGTATGTGATTAATTTTGCTATATTTGGTGATTTCGATTAATAAAATACAATTGATAAATGCGGTGTTTCTTTTCTGTTAACGTGTGTGATTATAAAGTGTGAGGTGGAAGATCTCCACTTGGTATGAAGAGACGTCTGTGATTAATTTTGCTATATTTGGTGATTTCGATTAATAAAATAAAATTGATGAATGCGGCATTTCTTTTCCGTTACCATGTGTGCTTATAAAGTTTGAGGTGTAAGATCTACAAATGTATGAAGTGTAGCCTTTGATTACATTTAATATATTTTTGGTGATTTCGATTAATAAAATACAATTGATAAATGCGGTGTTTCTTTTCTAATAACGTGTGTGCTTATAAATTGTGAGGTGGAAGATCTACAAATGTATGAAGTGCCGCCTTTGATTAATTTTAATATATTTGGTGATTTCAATTAATAAAATACAATTGATAAATGCGGTGTTTCTTTTCTGTTAACGTGTGTGCTTATAAAGTGTGAGGTGGGAGACCTACAATTGGTATGAAGTGTCGCCTTTGATTAATTTTAATATATTTGGTGATTTCGATTAATAAAATACAATTGATAAATACGGTGTTTCTTTTCTGTTAACGGGTGTGCTTATAAAGTGTGAGGTGGAAGATCTCCAATTGGTATGAAGAGACGTGTGTGCTTATAAAGTGTGAGGTGGAAGATCTCCAATTGGTATGAAGAGACGTGTGTGCTTATAAAGTGTGAGGTGGAAGATCTACAATTGGTATGAAGAGCCGTCTGTGATTAATTTTGCTATATTTGGTGATTTCGATTAATAAAATACAATTGATAAATGCGGCATTTCTTTTCCGTTACCATGTGTGCTTATAAAGTTTGAGGTGTAAGGTCTACAAATGTATGAAGTGTAGCCTTTGATTACATTTAATATATTTTTGGTGATTTCGATTAATAAAATACAATTGATAAATACGGTGTTTCTTTTCTGTTAACGTGTGTGCTTATAAAGTGTGAGGTGTTAGATCTACAATTGGTATGAAGAGACGTATGTGATTAATTTTGCTATATTTGGTGATTTCGATTAATAAAATACAATTGATAAATGCGGTGTTTCTTTTCTGTTAACGTGTGTGATTATAAAGTGTGAGGTGGAAGATCTCCACTTGGTATGAAGAGACGTCTGTAATTAATTTTGCTATATTTGGTGATTTCGATTAATAAAATAAAATTGATGAATGCGTCATTTCTTTTCCGTTACCATGTGTGCTTATAAAGTTTGAGGTGTAAGATCTACAAATGTATGAAGTGTAGCCTTTGATTACATTTAATATATTTTTGGTGATTTCGATTAATAAAATACAATTGATAAATACGGTGTTTCTTTTCTGTTAACGTGTGTGCTTATAAGGTGTGAGGTGTAAGATCTACAATTGGTATGAAGAGACGTATGTAATTAATTTTGCTATATTTGGTGATTTCGATTAATAAAATAAAATTGATGAATGCGGCATTTCTTTTCCGTTACCATGTGTGCTTATAAAGTGTGAGGTGGAAGATCTACAAATGGTATAGAGAGCCGTCTGTGATTAATTTTGCTAGATTTGGTGGTATCGACCAAAAAAATAAAATTGATGAATGCGGCATTTCTTTTCCGTTATGGAGTGTCGCCTTTGATTAATTGTGCTATATTTGGTGATATCGATGAATAAAATACAATTGATGAATGCGGCATTTATTTTTCGTTACATTGTGTGTGTATAAAGTGTGAGGTGGAAGATTTAAAAATGGTTTGAAGAGTAGTCTATGATTAATTGTGCTATATTTGGTGATAGCGATGAATAAAATAAAATTGATGAATGCGGCATTTCTTTTCCGTTAACGTGCATGCTTATAAAGTGCGAGGTGGAAGATCTACAAAGAGTATGAAGAGTAGTCTATGATTAATTGTGCTATATTTGGTGATAGCGGTGAATAAAATAAAATTGATGAATGAGGCATTTCTTTTCCGTTACCGTGTGTGCTTACAAAGTGTGAGGTGGAAGATCTACAAATGGTATAGAGAGCCGTCTGGGATTAATTTTGCTAGATCTGGCGTTATCGACCAAAAAAGTAAAATTGATGAATGCGGCATTTCTTTTCCGTTAACGTGTATGCTTTCAAGTGTGAGGTGGGTGATCTACAAATGTATGAAGTGTCGCCTTTGACTAATTTTACTATATTTGGTGATATCGATGAATAAAATACAATTGGTGATTTCGGCATTTCTTGTCCATTACCGTGTGTGCTTATAAAGTGTGAGGTGGAAGATCTACAAATGGTATGAAGAGTAGTCTATGATTAATTGTGCTATATTTGGTGATAGCGATGAATAAAATAAAATTGATGAATGCGGCATTTCTTTTCCGTTACCATGTGTGCTTATAAAGTATGAGGTGGAAGATCTACAAATGGTATAGAGAGCCGTCTGGGATTAATTTTGCTAGATCTGGTGTTATCGACCAAAAAAGTAAAATTGATGAATGCGGCATTTCTTTTCCGTTAACGTGTATGCTTTCAAGTGTGAGGGGGGTGATCTACAAATGTATGAAGTGTCGCCTTTGATTTCTTTTCCGTTACCATGTGTGCTTATAAAGTTTGAGGTGGAAGATCTACAAACACGGTGCGCCGGAAACGATCCTTACCTCAAAGTCGGAGTACAGTATATTTGGCTTTACTTTATGAGAATATGCGCTAAATAAATTGATGTGACGCAAAAAAGAAAATCATCGCCGGAGCCGTTTTTGAGAAAATCGCGAATTAATGGCAATTTTTTGCACGGCTTCGTAAAACTACATTCCCTTTCAGATTTAAGAAAACGTCATATATTCTGAAAGAGGACCTAACACTGCATCCCGCACATGTTTTACTTTTAACATATCATGTTACTTGCTCTTGTAAATAGCAATTGAAAATGCATTTTTTGTTACTTATACGCCCCGTGGTGCTAAGGAAAATTAAAAAGAAGGAGAAGAAATTTTTCGAGTACGCAGTTTTATAGAGCGATTAGTTTCGGCATAACAAAGTGTAAATTTTAACTACCTAGGGGTTACCGTTGGTTTTTGGCGATTTTTTTTTGTAAGGTGACTCGGTTTTATTTTCATTAAAATAGGTTAATAAAATCAGGTTTTAGAGCAGTTTTGGAGGCTATTTGGTCAAAAAATAGGGGAAGACAGTATTCTCTCAATGCGGTTGATTTAAGAAAAGCTTGCAGATTATGACTTCGAAAGTTGTCACTAGGCAACTTGCACAATTTTTTTGTTAGGGGGGAGTCCGCATCCCCCTCCTAAAACACGTGTGAGTGACCTCAACTATATTTCTGAGTATAGGGGTTGTAGGAGTCTTCTACGGACAACCCTAATCTGCTTTTAAAATTTTTAAATTAGGAATACTTCTCCCAGAATCTGGACTAAAAGCTCGGATGGCCTATTTTTTGGCCCTCTATAACTCAGCAATTTGAAAAAAATTATATGTTTAAGTAGTAGAACATGAAAGCCACAACATTTATCCCTATCACTCAAGGACGTTTTGTCATCCCCTCTTCACTGCTGATTATTAGCATCGGATTTTTTGGCACTACTTTTTCCGAAAATCGACATTTCGGCCATTTTTGTACCTCTATATGTCGGCCGGGAAATGTGTTATGACTATTTACAGAAGAGAATATGATAGCCCTAACATTTTTCTTTACTACCCAATGTCAAAAAATTATATGTCAATTACCAAAGAAAAGTGAGGTGTCTTTAGGTAGATAGACCATATGCAATTCTTCCATATAAAAATTCACAAGTAAAAAATTTTTTTTTTCAAACTAATTAAATTTTGGAAAGCTTAATAATAATATGACTACAGTAAGTGTTATTATATTAATTTTATTTAAACAATTCAATCAATTAAATATGCAACATTGCCATCTTAAAATATGTGAAAGTATTGAACGACTTCAAAGAAGTAGTCAACTAATGCTTTGGAAACAATTTGGACACGAAATACACGTTTGGCCTAAAATCCTTTAAAACCAGTTACATGCTGCTAGAAATCCCAATTACTCCGAAAGTTCAAGTAGTATTCTTTCATGTGGAACAGTTCCGCAAATTAAAAGAAATGGGTCTAGGATTCTTCAGTGAGCAAGATATGGAGTCAGTACATCATGACTTTCAGAAAGCTTGGGAGCATCATAAAGTTGCAAGCAATCACCCTTTATATTTTGAAAAGCTTCAAAGAGCGATTTGCGCATACAACAGTTTGCATATTTTATTGATTGAATTGTTTAAATAAAATTAATATAATAACACTTACTGTAGTCATATTATTATTTAGCTTTCCAAAATTTAATTAGTTTGAAAAAAAAAAATTTTTTACTTGTGAATTTTTATATGGAAGAATTGCATATGGTCTATCTACCTAAAGACACCTCACTTTTCTTTGGTAATTGACATATAATTTTTTGACATTGGGTAGTAAAGAAAAATGTTAGGGCTATCATATTCTCTTCTGTAAATAGTCATAACACATTTCCCGGCCGACATATAGAGGTACAAAAATGGCCGAAATGTCGATTTTCGGAAAAAGTAGTGCCAAAAAATCCGATGCTAATAATCAGCAGTGAAGAGGGGATGACAAAACGTCCTTGAGTGATAGGGATAAATGTTGTGGCTTTCATGTTCTACTACTTAAACATAAAATTTTTTTCAAATTGCTGAGTTATAGAGGGCCAAAAAATAGGCCATCCGAGCTTTTAGTCCAGATTCTGGGAGAAGTATTCCTAATTTAAAAATTTTAATAGCAGATTAGGGTTGTCCGTAGAAGACTCCTACAACCCCTATACTCAGAAATATAGTTGAGGTCACTCACACGTGTTTTAGGAGGGGGATGCGGACTCCCCCCTAACAAAAAAATTGTGCAAGTTGCCTAGTGACGACTTTCGAAGTCATAATCTGCAAGCTTTTCTTAAATCAACCGCATTGAGAGAATACTGTCTTCCCCTATTATTTACCAAATAGCCTCCAAAACTGCTCTAAAACCTGATTTTATTAACCTAAGTATTTTAATGAAAATAAAACCGAGTCACCTTACAAAAAAAAATCGCCAAAAATCAACGGTAACCCCAAGGTAGTTAAAATTTACACTTTTTTATACCGAAACTAATCGCTCTATAAAACTGCGTACTCGAAAAATGTCTTCTTCTTCTTTTTAATTTTCCTTAGCACAACGGGGCGTATAAGTAACAAAAAATGCATTTTCAATTGCTATTTACAAGAGCAAGTAACATGATATGTTAAAAGTAAAACATGTGCGGGATGCAGTGTTAGGTCCTCTTTCAGAATATATGACGTTTTTTTAAATCTGAAAGGGAATGTAGTTTACCGTAGCCGTGCAAAAAATTGCCATTAATTCGCGATTTTCTCAAAAACGGCTGCGGCGATGATTTTCTTTTTTGCGTCACATCAATTTATTTAGCGCATATTCTCATAAAGTAAAGCCAAATATACTATTCTCCGACTTTGAGGTAACGATCGTTTCTGGCGAACCGTGCAAATTTATGAAGTGTCGCCTTTGATTAATTTGAATATATTTGGTTATTTCGATTAATAAAATACAATTGATAAATACGGTGTTTCTTTTCTGTTAACGTGTGTGCTTATAAAGTGTGAGGTGGAAGATCTACAATTGGTATGAAGAGACGTATGTGATTAATTTTGCTATATTTGGTGACTTCGATTAATAAAATACAATTGATAAATGCGGCGTTTCTTTTCTGCTAACGTATGTGCTTATAAAGTGTGAGGTGGAATATCTACAAATGGTATGAATATCCGTCTGTGATTAATTTTGCTAGATTTTGTGATATCGATCAATAAACTACAATTGATGAATGCGGCATTTCTTTTCTGTTAACGTGTGTGCTTATAAAGTGTGAGGTGGAAGTTCTCCAATTGGTATGAAGAGACGTGTGTGCTTATAAAGTGTGAGGTGGAATATCTACAAATGGTATAAATATCCGTCTGTGATTAATTTTGCTAGATTTGGTGGTATCGACCAAAAAAATAAAATTGATGAATGCGGCATTTCTTTTCCGTTATGGAGTGTCGCCTTTGATTAATTGTGCTATATTTGGTGATATCGATCAATAAAATACAATTGATGAATGCGGCATTTATTTTTCGTTACATTGTGTGTGTATAAAGTGTGAGGTGGAAGATCTACAAATGGTTTGAAGAGTAGTCTATGATTAATTGTGCTATATTTGGTGATAGCGATGAACAAAATAAAATTGATGAATGCGGCATTTCTTTTCCGTTAACGTGCATGCTTATAAAGTGCGAGGTGGAAGATCTACAAAGAGTATGAAGAGTAGTCTATGATTAATTGTGCTATATTTGGTGATAGCGGTGAATAAAATAAAATTGATGAATGAGGCATTTCTTTTCCGTTACCGTGTGTGCTTATAAAGTGTGAGGTGGAAGATCTACAAATGGTATAGAGAGCCGTCTGGGATTAATTTTGCTAGATCTGGTGTTATCGACCAAAAAAGTAAAATTGATGAATGCGGCATTTCTTTTCCGTTAACGTGTATGCTTTCAAGTGTGAGGTGGGTGATCTACAAATGTATGAAGTGTCGCCTTTGACTAATTTTACTATATTTGGTGATATCGATGAATAAAATACAATTGGTGATTTCGGCATTTCTTGTCCATTACCGTGTGTGCTTATAAAGTGTGAGGTGGAAGATCTACAAATGGTATGAAGAGTAGTCTATGATTAATTGTGCTATATTTGGTGATAGCGATGAATAAAATAAAATTGATGAATGCGGCATTTCTTTTCCGTTACCATGTGTGCTTATAAAGTATGAGGTGGAAGATCTACAAATGGTATAGAGAGCCGTCTGGGATTAATTTTGCTAGATTTGGTGTTATCACCAAAAAAGTAAAATTGATGAATGCGGCATTTCTTTTCCGTTAACGTGTATGCTTTCAAGTGTGAGGGGGGTGATCTACAAATGTATGAAGTGTCGCCTTTGATTTCTTTTCCGTTACCATGTGTGCTTATAAAGTTTGAGGTGGAAGATCTACAAACACGGTGCGCCGGAAACGATCCTTACCTCAAAGTCGGAGTACAGTATATTTGGCTTTACTTTATGAGAATATGCGCTAAATAAATTGATGTGACGCAAAAAAGAAAATCATCGCCGGAGCCGTTTTTGAGAAAATCGCGAATTAATGGCAATTTTTTGCACGGCTTCGTAAAACTACATTCCCTTTCAGATTTAAGAAAACGTCATATATTCTGTTTTACTTTTAACATATCATGTTACTTGCACTTGTAAAGTGCAATTGAAAATGCATTTTTTGTTACTTATACGCCCCGTGGTGCTAAGGAAAATTAAAAAGAAGGAGAAGAAATTTTTCGAGTACGCAGTTTTATAGAGCGATTAGTTTCGGCATAACAAAGTGTAAATTTTAACTACCTAGGGGTTACCGTTGATTTTTGGCGATTTTTTTTTGTAACGTGACTCGGTTTTATCTATATATTAATAGGCTAACACTCTCCCCATAGTAATTTTCGCAACCCAACTTCATATAGTATTTATAGATAGATCCCTATAAAAGTTATATTGCCATCTTGGTATGGACTATTTCTACTGTCTCGCGAAAAAAAAATTTTGAAAATTATGCTTTGTTTATTTGTTATTAAACAAAAAAGAAGCCTACAAACTTTCCGGAACTCTCCAACTATTTTGTAATCTCCAACAGCACAACATATATAAAAGCTTTTACCAAAAGCCAAAACTACAGTATGTACATAACTGTGTCGATGTACCTACGATAGATGGACCCGTGCGCGCCTTGCATAAAGAATTTCACCACTACCCTTAGCGACATCTACAACCCAGTAAATAAAGTCTCTGATTCACAACAGAAATGTTATACATGATACAGCAGTGGTAAATTTGCCGGCTCTGATGCGTGCGTTTACTGGTTCAAAAGCACGGGTTCGGGGCAGTTTAAGGTTTTTTTTTTTATAAATTATATTTGCCTTGAAACATATAGTAACATATGAAAACCTTTTATCATAATATTTTTTTTTTTAATTTATTGAAGATTGGCCAGAAAAATATTACCAATTGTCTCATTTAGAGCAAAGCTGTAAATAGACGCTGGAAAGTATAAGTAGTTGCTGGTGTCATTTTAAATAATTTTCCTTGCTTTAAAAGAATTAAAAAAAAACAATTTCCATTTTTGTCTTCACCGAGAATCAAAGTTAGGTGTCCTGCAATTAGTATACATTTATACCCATTTTGGTAGAAAAAGGGTACAATTAGTGCCTTCATAGACATGTTGGAACAAATGTGACCAATTTATTCCATTATTATAAAAAAGTAGTAGTCTACTACAATAAAATATTGGAAAAGTATATTTTCTAAGCAGAAAATGTATTTTTCATACTAAGAATGAAGTTAGGTATATAGAATAAAATATTTTGATAGCAACACCAGAAGAGGAATTTTCAAAAATACAAGAGCAGGAGTTATTACCTTTCAAATGTTGTTGAAAATAACCTGTAGCCTTACTACAAGCCGAAATCTAATCACTTCAGTTGGTGCATGTTTTCATTACCTTATGAAAAATTTCAGCAGTATCTATAATTTATTAGTAGGCTAACACTCTCCCCATAGTAATTTTCGCAACCCAACTTCATATAGTATTTATAGATAGATCCCTATAAAAGTTATATTGCCATCTTGGTATGGACTATTTCTACTGTCTCGCGAAAAAAAATTTTGAAAATTATGCTTTGTTTTTTTGTTATTAAACAAAAAAGAAGCCTACAAACTTTCCAGAACTCTCCAACTATTTTGTAATCTCCAACAGCACAACATATGTATATAAAAGCTTTTACCAAAAGCCAAAGCTACAGTATCTAACTGTTTCGATGTACGCTATATGGACCCGTGCACGCATGGCGTAAAGAAATTCCCCACTACCCTTAGCGACATCTACAACCCAGTAGATAAAGTCTCTGATTCATAACAGAAATGATATACATTATACAGCAGTGGTAAAGGTGCCGGCTCTGATGCGTGCGTTTACAGGTTCAAAAGCACGGGTTTGAGGCAGGTTAAGGTTTTGTTTTTTTATAAATTATATTTGCCTTCAAACATATAGTAACATATGAAAAAAATTTATCATAATATTTTTTTTTTTTCTTAATTTATTTAAGATTGGCCAGAAAAATATTACCAATTGTCTCATTTAGAGCAAGGCTGTAAATAGACGCTGGAAAGTATAAGTAGTTGCTGGCGTCATTTTAAATAATTTTCCTTGCTTTAAAAGAATTAAAAAAAACAATTTCCATTTTTGTCTTCACCGAGAATCAAAGTTAGGTGTCCTGCAATTAGTATACATTTATACCCATTTAGGTAAAAAGGGTACAATTAGTGCCTTCATAGGACATGCTTGAACAAATGTGACCAATTTATTCCATTATTATAAAAAAGTAGTAGTCTACTACAATAAAATATTGGAAAAGTATATTTTCTAAGCAGAAAATGTATTTTTCATACTAAGAATGAAGTTAGGTATATAGAATAAAATATTTTGATAGCAACACCAGAAGAGGAATTTTCAAAAATACAAGAGCAGGAGTTATTACCTTTCAAATGTTGTTGAAAATAATCTGTAGCCTTACTACAAGCCGAAATCTAATCACTTCAGTTGGTGCATGTTTTCATTACCTTATGAAAAATTTCAGCAGTATCTATATATTAATAGGCTAACACTCTCCCCATAGTAATTTTCGCAACCCAACTTCATATAGTATTTATAGATAGATCCCTATAAAAGTTATATTGCCATCTTGGTATGGACTATTTCTACTGTCTCGCGAAAAAAAAATTTTGAAAATTATGCTTTGTTTATTTGTTATTAAACAAAAAAGAAGCCTACAAACTTTCCGGAACTCTCCAACTATTTTGTAATCTCCAACAGCACAACATATATAAAAGCTTTTACCAAAAGCCAAAACTACAGTATGTACATAACTGTGTCGATGTACCTACGATAGATGGACCCGTGCGCGCCTTGCATAAAGAATTTCACCACTACCCTTAGCGACATCTACAACCCAGTAAATAAAGTCTCTGATTCACAACAGAAATGTTATACATGATACAGCAGTGGTAAATTTGCCGGCTCTGATGCGTGCGTTTACTGGTTCAAAAGCACGGGTTCGGGGCAGGTTAAGGTTTTTTTTTTTATAAATTATATTTGCCTTGAAACATATAGTAACATATGAAAACCTTTTATCATAATATTTTTTTTTTTAATTTATTGAAGATTGGCCAGAAAAATATTACCAATTGTCTCATTTAGAGCAAAGCTGTAAATAGACGCTGGAAAGTATAAGTAGTTGCTGGTGTCATTTTAAATAATTTTCCTTGCTTTAAAAGAATTAAAAAAAAAAAAACCGCGTGTAGCCAGTACACGTGAAAGAAGTTAACTTCTTAAATTCAGAAATAACGAAATATGAATAAGGTGTATTCGAGAATTGTTTAGATTCACAATTTCTTACTTCCGGGAAGTGGACCAGGGAACCGATCCATTCAAAAATATCTTATGCATTGTGCGTTTTGCTTCAAATTTGGTAAGTGGGTAGAATTATGCCTAAATTAACAGGGGCCAATACGAATGGGATATAGAGGAAGAGGGGCGGGGTAAAAGGAAAGCGGGTAATGAAGAGAAAAAGGGGGGAGATAGAGTGAAGGCAAAGAAAGATTGGAAGGAGAGTTGTAAAAGGGGGACAGTGAGCTCGCATTTAGACAGGACGTCTGCCTCTACTACATATCGACAGCCACACTGCAAAACCCCGTAAGTCACTATTTTTCCAAAAATAAGGTTCTGAGCCTTTCCCATAGATCGTGATATTTCGCACATTAAAATTCAGTCAAAATCGGGTTACAACTTCCCGTTTCTTTCCAGTGGTGAAATGTAATAGCCGTCGCTCATATATATACGTTATAATTATTACAGTTTTTTCCCTCTCCTGAAAACTTTTTGGTTTTGAACATACAGGGTTTTGCAGTGTGGCTGTCGATATATAATGTATAAGATTGAAATATTGTATGTGTGTATGTATGCATAACTTAAGTTGCGTTCTAAACGGATTGACCGATCATAACCAACTTTAGAACAGAAACCCATCGATGAATTAAGAGGGATAGGGGAAAAGGTGCGGGCACCTGACATACAAATGGGATTTTTCATGTTGCATATCTCTGGAAGTATTCATGCCAGGCCGCTAAAATTCAACAGAGTTATATGAGGATTATGAAACCACTCGTATAAGGATTTGAAGAACGGGCATAATTGGTATCAGTTCTATCGACTTTATCAAACTTACCTACCTAATTTCGATTTATTCCATGGAATGGAACCAATTTCACCCATTCACGGAATATGTAATTCGACCTAAGGCATGTCTCAATCTCAAGGGGGCGAATAGAAATTTTTGTCAAATAGCATCCGCGCACGCATTTTTTCTGCGTGCCTGGTAGAACGAATTTATGCGCCGGTATAAAATCAAGCCGTCCGAGTCTGAGGATTGAATTTTATTGATTTGGGGGGACATTCCAGTTCTTATGTACTTGAATTAAATTCTTACAAAATCCGAAGAATTATTTAAAACTATAAAAGATGGTCATGAACACCCTAGGCCAAACTAATTGATTTTTAGATGTTACTAGCAGACCCGGCAGACGTTGTTCTGCCTGACCAGTGACTTCCCTAGAAATACATTTTCAAATATTTTTCTTTAACTTTTAACATTCCATTTATTGCAGTGCTTTAGGATATACAATGTTTCCGGTTTTAAAGCCTTTGGTATAAACAAATAAATTTTTTGAATGTCCAACTCAAAAAACAGATCATTTGAACTCAATGGGTATGACAAAACCCATTATGCGCTGCTGAGCAGATGTATAGTTAGTACTTATTTAATTATATCCTATATCTACCTATAATACTCTGGATATTTATGAACGGCAATAACAAACAAAAAAAATTAAGTGCTTTGATTAAGATTTAAGAACGTTAAAATGTCACTAAAGCAAATACATTCAGGGATATAACGAATTGAAATATTACTTAGCTTGTGGTCCTGGAACTGCCACTTTTCCAAAGAATTTACAAATGTAGCCTATGTATGTCGTACCCAACGAAGATTTTAACGTATTGGAAAAGTTTTTAAAACAGATCAACCATAAACTTTGGGACATTATTGAAGTACAAACAAAGCACTGAATACAAAAAATGTGGGCGTGGCACGGCCCACATTTCCCAAATTATATAATTCTTGACCAAGGGACACACATATCCAAAAACCATTAAGTTTAGACCAAAAATATTCAAAGTAATGATGATTTAAATTTTATATAGCCTGGGGGCGTGGCACAACAATCTTCTGAACCAATCTGGAAATTTAGAGAAGATCGACCATAAACTTTGATTTTATTGAAGTACAAACAAAACACAAAAAATGTGGGCATGGGACCGCCCACTTTTCCCAAATTACATAAATCGTGACTAAAGGACACACATATCCAGAAATCATTAATTTAGACCAAATATGTTCAGAGCTATGAAGAATTTAATTTTTATATAGCCTGGGGGCGTGGCACCGCCTACTTTTCCAAAAATTGATATAGCCTAAATCGTACACAACAATCTTCTGAACCAATCTTGAAAGTTTAAAAGAGATCGACCATAAACTTTGGACATTATTGAAGTACAAACAAAACACAAAAAATGTGGGCCTGGCACCGCCCACTTTTCCAAAATTACATAAATCGTGACAAAAGGACACACATATCCAGAAATCATTAATTTAGACCAAATACGTTCAGAGCTATGAAGAATTTAATTTTTATATAGCCTGGGGGCGTGGCACCGCCTACTTTTCCAAAAATTGATATAGCCTAAATCGTACACAACAATCTTCTGAACCAATCTTGAAAGTTTAAAAGAGATCGACCATAAACTTTGGACATTATTGAAGTACAAACAAAACACAAAAAATTGTGGGCGTGGCACCGCCCACTTTTCCAAAATTACATAAATCTTGACCAAAGGACACACATATCCAAAAATCATTAATTTAGACCAAATATGTTCAGAGTTATGAAGAATTGTAGTTTTATATAGCCTGGGGGCGTGGCACCGCCCACTTTTCCAAAAATTAGTATAGCCTATGCTTTAACCCATGATCTCAAGAATATACTGTGAAAATTTCATAAAAATCGGTTGAGTACTTTCGACGCCCATAAAGGACACACAGCCACACAGACACACAGACACACATTCATTTTTATTTATAAGATATGCAGTTGTGGTTTGGACGCATACATAAAGCCACCTTAGGTCCATTTAATATAGCTATTTACTCAACATATTATACTCAACAAGCATGACAATAACAAATGAGTTGACAATTGCAGCAACAAAAATCAACTATGTACATAATTACTGTACTAATCTAACCAGCACCAAAGGCAATTATGTACAGCGTGTGTGTGTGTTAGTGTGCACCATCTAGCGTCATATGGCGTTTTCAGTGCCATCTACGCAGCAGTAGTTGAGGATGGATTTCAAAGACAACAACCAATATTCTATTTCCGTTGCATAGTTCCCGTTATATCATCTATTACAATACAATTTTCTCAATTTTACTCTCAATAAAATATCGCCGCCTAAGAAGTTAACTTCAAAAAACAATTTCCATTTTTGTCTTCACCGAGAATCAAAGTTAGGTGTCCTGCAATTAGTATACATTTATACCCATTTTGGTAGAAAAAGGGTACAATTAGTGCCTTCATAGACATGCTCGAACAAATGTGACCAATTTATTCCATTATTATAAAAAAGTAGTAGTCTACTACAATAAAATATTGGAAAAGTATATTTTCTAAGCAGAAAATGAATTTTTCATACTAAGAATGAAGTTAGGTATATAGAATAAAATATTTTGATAGCAACACCAGAAGAGGAATTTTCAAAAATACAAGAGCAGGAGTTATTACCTTTCAAATGTTGTTGAAAATAATCTGTAGCCTTACTACAAGCCGAAATCTAATCACTTCAGTTGGTGCATGTTTTCATTACCTTATGAAAAATTTCAGCAGTATCTATAATATATTAATAGGCTAACACCCTCCCCATAGTAATTTTCGCAACCCAACTTCATATAGTATTTATAGATAGATCCCTATAAAAGTTATATTGCCATCTTGGTATGGACTATTTCTACTGTTTCCATTTTTGTCTTCACCGAGAATCAAAGTTAGGTGTCCTGCAATTAGTATACATTTATACCCATTTTGATATAAAAAGGGTACAATTAGTGCCTTCATAGGACATGCTCGAACAAATGTGACCACTTTATTCCATTATTATAAAAAAGTAGTAGTCTACTACAATAAAATATTGGAAAAGTATATTTTCTAAGCAGAAAATGTATTTTTCATACTAAGAATGAAGTTAGTTATATAGAATAAAATATTTTGATAGCAACACCAGAGGAGGAATTTTCAAAAATAGAAGAGAAAAAAGAACAATGTCAAAATCCATGCAAAGAAATGTAAAGCAGGAGTTATTACCTTTCAAATGTTGTTGAAAATAATCTGTAGCCTTACTACAAGCCGAAATCTAATCACTTCAGTTGGTGCATGTTTTCATTACCTTATGAAAAATTTCAGCAGTATCTATATATTAATAGGCTAACACTCTCCCCATAGTAATTTTCGCAACCCAACTTCATATAGTATTTATAGATAGATCCCTATAAAAGTTATATTGCCATCTTGGTATGGACTATTTCTACTGTCTCGCGAAAAAAAATTTTGAAAATTATGCTTTGTTTTTTTGTTATTAAACAAAAAAGAAGCCTACAAACTTTCCAGAACTCTCCAACTATTTTGTAATCTCCAACAGCACAACATATGTATATAAAAGCTTTTACCAAAAGCCAAAACTACAGTATCTAACTGTTTCGATGTACGCTAGATGGACCCGTGCACGCATGGCGTAAAGAAATTCCCCACTACCCTTAGCGACATCTACAACCCAGTAGATAAAGTCTCTGATTCATAACAGAAATGATATACATTATACAGCAGTGGTAAAGGTGCCGCCTCTGATGCGTGCGTTTACAGGTTTAAAAGCACGGGTTTGAGGCAGGTTAAGGTTTTTATACCCAGCGTACTAGTACTAGTACAAGGGTATATTAATTTTGTCCACATAACGGTACTATGTAACGGCACAAAATAATCGAGTTAGATATAGAGTTCCATATATGAAAGTTCTTAGGTTGAAAAGAGGAATTGATTAAGGCATGTCCGTCCGTCTGTCCGTCCGTGTACACGATAACTTGAGTAAAAATTGAGATATTTGCATGAAATTTTGCATACAGGTTACTTTCTGGCCAAGGTAGGTTGCTATTGAAAATGGGCGAAATCGGATGATAACCACGCCCCCTTTTTCGATATCGAAAATTTCGAAAAACGTATAAAACGGGTTAATTCAATATCAGAAGCAGCTACAATGATAAAATTTGCAATATGTATTGATTTATATGTTCTTAGGCGGATTTTACCAAATTTTTTGAAAAGGGGCGTGGCACCGCCCCCATATATTGGAAGAAATTTTAAAATTTTGACTCCTAATAACTTGAGAACAGTTTATGCTAGTATAACGAAATTTTGTAGAGGGCATACTATTGTTGTGTTAAATTCAGATATAGAAAATAAACGAAATCGCTTGGCGACCACGCCTACTTTTTTATAAAAGTTATATTGAAAGGAGGTGGAAATATTGAAAAGTCCATATCTAATTAACTGATACCGCTATAATAATATAATTTTGTACATACATCAATTTTCATATTCTTTACATTATTTTTGCAAAATTTTGGAAAGTGGGCGTGGCACCGCCCACTTATGAGTCAAGCAATTTTCAAATTCGACTGCTAATAACTTCAGAACGATCTGAGATAGGTTTACGAAACTAGGTTCCAGGTATGTTATGTTTATGTAGAGTACTACCACAGAAAATAAGAAAAGTTATATATACTACATGGTATAACCCTTGAAAAGATCGATTCAGTACTTTTGGCTCATGTAAGCGGTTAAAGCTTTATAAGCAAGGATCGTGGCCGCTCCCACCAAATTCGCTATTGTTTAGGCTCGGCATAGATTGGTTTTTAAAATGGGCGAAATCGGATGAAAACCACGCCCCCTTTTTCTAAAAACTAACGCTGGGTATTTAATGTTCGGTTCACCCGAACTTAGACTTCCTTACTTGTTTTTTTTATAAATTATATTTGCCTTCAAACATATAGTAACATATGAAAAAATTTTATCATAATATTTTTTTTTTTTTTAATTTATTTAAGATTGGCCAGAAAAATATTACCAATTGTCTCATTTAGAGCAAGGCTGTAAATAGACGCTGGAAAGTATAAGTAGTTGCTGGCGTCATTTTAAATAAATTTCCTTGCTTTAAAAGAATTAAAAAAAAACAATTTCCATTTTTGTCTTCACCGAGAATCAAAGTTAGGTGTCCTGCAATTAGTATACATTTATACCCATTTAGGTAGAAAAAGGGTACAATTAGTGCCTTCATAGGACATGCTTGAACAAATGTGACCAATTTATTCCATTATTATAAAAAAGTAGTAGTCTACTACAATAAAATATTGGAAAAGTATATTTTCTAAGCAGAAAATGTATTTTTCATACTAAGAATGAAGTCAGGTATATAGAATAAAATATTTTGATAGCAACACCAGAAGAGGAATTTTCAAAAATACAAGAGCAGGAGTTATTACCTTTCAAATGTTGTTGAAAATAATCTGTAGCCTTACTACAAGCCGAAATCTAATCACTTCAGTTGGTGCATGTTTTCATTACCTTATGAAAAATTTCAGCAGTATCTATCTATCTATAATATATTAATAGGCTAACACTCTCCCCATAGTAATTTTCGCAACCCAACTTCATATAGTATTTATAGATAGATCCCTATAAAAGTTATATTGCCATCTAGGTATGGACTATTTCTACTGTCTCGGGAAAAAAAATTTTGAAAATAATGCTTTGTTTATTTGTTATTAAACAAAAAAGAAGCCTACAAACTTTCCAGAACTCTCCAACTATTTTGTAATCTCCAACAGCACAACATATGTATATAAAAGCTTTTACCAAAAGCCAAAACTACAGTATCTAACTGTTTCGATGTACGCTAGATGGACCCGTGCACGCATGGCGTAAAGAATTTCCCCACTACCCTTAGCGACATCTACAACCCAGTAGATAAAGTCTCTGATTCATAACAGAAATGATATACATTATACAGCAGTGGTAAAGGTGCCGGCTCTGATGCGTGCGTTTACAGGTTCAAAAGCACGGGTTCGGGGCAGGTTAAGTTTTTTTTTTTTATAAATTAAATTTGCCTTGAAACATATAACATATGAAAACCTTTTATCATAATATTTTTTTTTTTTAATTTATTGAAGATTGGCCAGAAAAATATTACCAATTGTCTCATTTAGAGCAAAGCTGTAAGTAGACGCTGGAAAGTATAAGTAGTTGCTGGCGTCATTTTAAATAATTTTCCTTGCTTTAAAAGAATTAAAAAAAAAAACAATTCCCTATTTTGTCTTCACCGAGAATCCCGATTCACCGAGAATCCCGAGAATCGAAGTCAGGTGTCCTGCAAGTAGTATACATTTATACCCATTTTGGTATAAAAATTGTACAATTATACACGCTCACGCATATGGGCAATCCTGTAAGCTCAAAGATTTTAAAACTCATTCATTTTACATACATACATTCATATATGTACATACTTATGAGGGGAAGCCATGCGATTATAAACGTTACCGAAAAATTGAGAAATCGTCATTCTCTCTGCCGAAAATTTCTGCGCATTTGGTTTCTTCTACTCGGTGCGTGAAACACTTGCTCAAATTTTCAAATTTTTTGCCCTCATTCCTTTTACTAACCATAGATAAATAGATTTGAGACTCTTCGTTTCGAGAGAGCGCTGTCAAAATGCACATTTTTTATAACATTTGTCATTGGTGCCACTCCGTGAAAGTGGAGTAAAACTGAGTAATGGTATTTTCATCATATATTTTGGGAATTTTAAAGGTTTTGCTTTTAATTGGACTTTTGAAGGGGTAAATAAATTTTTCGAAACTTATATTATAAAAAATATGACAAATTAACGTATCTGCAGGCATAAATAAACAAAAATATATGTACAAATGAAGTTTAAACGCATCATATAACACTGCCATGAGTTGATAATGAAATATTGAATTTATTGGTAAATATGGATTGATAGGATCAAAAGCACTATAAAAACCGTTGTTGAGTGCATGGGGGCTGGTCCTTTACTTAAAATTTCTGAAGTTCTTCTAACAAAATCTATAACATAAGGCCAAGTAAAAAATGTACTTAAGGTTTTTTGTTGATAAATTTTGACTGGCTTATAGTATTGACCTTCCGCCTGCATATTATTATCAGGGACACCGAACCGCATGTTTTGATGTAGCACTCAACATTTTTCATAACTTCTACCCTTTGACCCCAAAGCTAAAGAGTTCCCGACTATTTCGATACATTTTTTCGAAAATAAGTATTTTATTTCAAAATTTTGAAGAAAATTTAAATTGGTCGAATTTCGACCACGGGCGATACTAGTTTTCATTAAAATAGGTTAATAAAATCAGGTTTTAGAGCAGTTTTGGCTATTTGGTCAAAAAATTGGGGAAGACAGTATTCTCTCAATGCGGTTGATTTAAGAAAAGCTTGCAGATTATGACTTCGAAAGTTGTCACTAGGCAACTTGCACAATTTTTTTGTTAGGGGGGAGTCCGCATCACCCTCCTAAAACACGTGTGAGTGACCTCAACTATATTTCTGAGTATAGGGGTTGTAGGAGTCTTCTACGGCCAACCCTAATCTGCTATTAAAATTTTTAAATTAGGAATACTTCTCCCAGAATCTTTACTAAAAGCTCGGATGGCCTATTTTTTGGCCCTCTATAACTCAGCAATTTGAAAAAAATTATATGTTTAAGTAGTAGAACATGAAAGCCACAACATTTATCCCTATCACTCAAGGACGTTTTGTCATCCCCTCTTCACTGCTGATTATTAGCATCGGATTTTTTGGCACTACTTTTTCCGAAAATCGACATTTCGGCCATTTTTGTACCTCTATATGTCGGCCGGGAAATGTGTTATGACTATTTACAGAAGAGAATATGATAGCCCTAACATTTTTCTTTACTACCCAATGTCAAAAAATTATATGTCAATTACCAAAGAAAAGTGAGGTGTCTTTAGGTAGATAGACCATATGCAATTCTTCCATATAAAAATTCACAAGTAAAAAAATTTTTTTTTCAAACTAATTAAATTTTGGAAAGCTTAATAATAATATGACTACAGTAAGTGTTATTATATTAATTTTATTTAAACAATTCAATCAATTAAATATGCAACATTGCCATCTTAAAATATGTGAAAGTATTGAACGACTTCAAAGAAGTAGTCAACTCATGCTTTGGAAACAATTTGGACACGAAATACACGTTTGGCCTAAAATCCTTTAAAACCAGTTACATGCTGCTAGAAATCCCAATTACTCCGAAAGTTCAAGTAGTATTCTTTCATGTGGAACAGTTCCGCAAATTAAAAGAAATGGGTCTAGGATTCTTCAGTGAGCAAGATATGGAGTCAGTACATCATGACTTTCAGAAAGCTTGGGAGCATCATAAAGTTGCAAGCAATCACCCTTTATATTTTGAAAAGCTTCAAAGAGCGATTTGCGCATACAACAGTTTGCATATTTTATTGATTGAATTGTTTAAATAAAATTAATATAATAACACTTACTGTAGTCATATTATTATTTAGCTTTCCAAAATTTAATTAGTTTGAAAAAAAAAAATTTTTTACTTGTGAATTTTTATATGGAAGAATTGCATATGGTCTATCTACCTAAAGACACCTCACTTTTCTTTGGTAATTGACATATAATTTTTTGACATTGGGTAGTAAAGAAAAATGTTAGGGCTATCATATTCTCTTCTGTAAATAGTCATAACACATTTCCCGGCCGACATATAGAGGTACAAAAATGGCCGAAATGTCGATTTTCGGAAAAAGTAGTGCCAAAAAATCCGATGCTAATAATCAGCAGTGAAGAGGGGATGACAAAACGTCCTTGAGTGATAGGGATAAATGTTGTGGCTTTCATGTTCTACTACTTAAACATAAAATTTTTTTCAAATTGCTGAGTTATAGAGGGCCAAAAAATAGGCCATCCGAGCTTTTAGTCCAGATTCTGGGAGAAGTATTCCTAATTTAAAAATTTTAATAGCTGATTAGGGTTGTCCGTAGAAGACTCCTACAACCCCTATACTCAGAAATATAGTTGAGGTCACTCACACGTGTTTTAGGAGGGGGATGCGGACTCCCCCCTAACAAAAAAATTGTGCAAGTTGCCTAGTGACGACTTTCGAAGTCATAATCTGCAAGCTTTTCTTAAATCAACCGCATTGAGAGAATACTGTCTTCCCCTATTATTTGACCAAATAGCCTCCAAAACTGCTCTAAAACCTGATTTTATTAACCTATTTTAATGAAAATAAAACCGAGTCACCTTACAAAAAAAATCGCCAAAAATCAACGGTAACCCCAAGGTAGTTAAAATTTACACTTTGTTACACCGAAACTAATCGCTCTATAAAACTGCGTACTCGAAAAATTTCTTCTTCTTCTTTTTAATTTTCCTTAGCACCACGGGGCGTATAAGTAACAAAAAATGCATTTTCAATTGCTATTTACAAGAGCAAGTAACATGATATGTTAAAAGTAAAACATGTGCGGGATGCAGTGTTAGGTCCTCTTTCAGAATATATGACGTTTTTTTAAATCTGGAAGGGAATGTAGTTTTCCGTAGCCGTGCAAAAAATTGCCATTAATTCGCGATTTTCTCAAAAACGGCTCCGGCGATGATTTTCTTTTTTGCGTCACATCAATTTATTTAGCGCATATTCTCATAAAGTAAAGCCAAATATACTATACTCCGACTTTGAGGTAAGGATCGTTTCTGGCGAACCGTGCAAATTTATGAAGTGTCGCCTTTGATTAATTTTAATATATTTGGTTATTTCGATTAATAAAATACAATTGATAAATACGGTGTTTCTTTTCTGTTAACGTGTGTGCTTATAAAGTGTGAGGTGGAAGATCTACAATTGGTATGAAGAGACGTATGTGATTAATTTTGCTATATTTGGTGACTTCGATTAATAAAATACAATTGATAAATACGGTGTTTCTTTTCTGTTAACGGGTGTGCTTATAAAGTGTGAGGTGGAAGATCTCCAATTGGTATGAAGAGACGTATGTGATTAATTTTGCTATATTTGGTGACTTCGATTAACAAAATACAATTGATAAATGCGGCGTTTCTTTTCTGCTAACGTGTGTGCTTATAAAGTGTGAGGTGGAATATCTACAAATGGTATGAATATCCGTCTGTGATTAATTTTGCTAGATTTGGTGATATCGATCAATAAACTACAATTGATGAATGCGGCATTTCTTTTCTGTTAACGTGTGTCCTTATAAAGTGTGAGGTGGAAGTTCTCCAATTGGTATGAAGAGAAGTGTGTGCTTATAAAGTGTGAGGTGGAATATCTACAAATGGTATAAATATCCGTCTGTGATTAATTTTGATAGATTTGGTGATTTCGATTAATAAAATACAATTGATAAATACGGTGTTTCTTTTCTGTTAACGGGTGTGCTTATAAAGTGTGAGGTGGAAGATCTCCAATTGGTATGAAGAGACGTATGTGATTAATTTTGCTATATTTGGTGACTTCGATTAACAAAATACAATTGATAAATGCGGCGTTTCTTTTCTGCTAACGTGTGTGCTTATAAAGTGTGAGGTGGAATATCTACAAATGAATATCCGTCTGTGATTAATTTTGCTATATTTGGTGATTTCGATTAATAAAATACAATTGATAAATACGGTGTTTCTTTTCTGTTAACGGGTGTGCTTATAAAGTGTGAGGTGGAAGATCTCCAATTGGTATGAAGAGACGTGTGTGATTAATTTTGCTATATTTGGTAATTTCGATTAATAAAACACAATTGATAAATACGGTGTTTCTTTTCTGTTAACGGGTGTGCTTATAAAGTGTGAGGTGGAAGATCTCCAATTGGTATGAAGAGACGTGTGTGATTAATTTTGCTATATTTGGTAATTTCGATTAATAAAATACAATTGATAAATGCGGCATTTCTTTTCGGTTACCATGTGTGCTTATAAAGTTTGAGGTGGAAGATCTACAATTGGTATGAAGAGACGTATGTGCTTATAAAGTGTGAGGTGGAAGATCTACAATTGGTATGAAGAGACGTCTGTGATTAATTTTGCTATATTTGCTGATTTCGATTAATAAAATACAATTGATAAATGCGCCATTTCTTTTCCGTTACCATGTGTGCTTATAAAGTTTGATGTGGAAGATCTACAAATGTATGAAGTGTCGCCTTTGATTAATTTTAATATATTTGGTAATTTCGATTAATCAAATACAATTGATAAATGCGGTGTTTCTTTTCTGTTAACGTGTGTGCTTATAAAGTGTGAGGTGGAAGATCTACAATTGCTATGAAGAGCCGTCTGTGATTAATTTTGCTATATTTGGTGATTTCGATTAATAAAGTACAATTCATAAATGCGGCATTTATTTTCCGTTACCATGTGTGCTTATAAAGTGTGAGGTGGAAGATCTACAATTGGTATGAAGAGACGTCTGTGATTAATTTTGCTATATTTGCTGATTTCGATTAATAAAATACAATTGATAAATGCGGCGTTTCTTTTCTGTTAACGTGTGTGCTTATAAAGTGTGAGGTGGAAGATCTACAATTGGTATGAAGAGACGTATGTGATTAATTTTGCTATATTTGGTAATTTCGATTAATAAAATACAATTGATAAATGCGGTGTTTCTTTTCTGTTAACGTGTGTGCTTATAAAGTGTGAGGTGGAAGATCTACAATTGGTATGAAGAGACGTATGTGCTTATAAAGTGTGAGGTGGAAGATCTACAATTGGTATGAAGAGACGTCTGTGATTAATTTTGCTATATTTGCTGATTTCGATTAATAAAATACAATTGATAAATGCGGTGTTTCTTTTCTGTTAACGTGTGTGCTTATAAAGTGTGAGGTGGAAGATCTACAATTGGTATGAAGAGACGTATGTGATTAATTTTGCTATATTTGGTAATTTCGATTAATAAAATACAATTGATAAATGCGGTGTTTCTTTTCTGTTAACGTGTGTGCTTATAAAGTGTGAGGTGGAAGATCTACAATTGGTATGAAGAGACGTATGTGTTTATAAAGTGTGAGGTGGAAGATCTACAATTGGTATGAAGAGCCGTCTGTGATTAATTTTAATATATTTATTGATTTCGATTAATAAAATACAATTGATAAATGCGGCGTTTCTTTTCTGTTAACGTGTGTGCTTATTGATTTATTTTAATATATTTGGTGATTTCGATTAATAAAATACAATTGATAAATACGGTGTTTCCTTTCTGTTAACGGGTGTGCTTATAAAGTGTGAGGTGGAAGATCTCCAATTGGTATGAAGAGACGTGTGTGCTTATAAAGTGTGAGGTGGAAGATCTACAATTGGTATGAAGAGACGTCTGTGATTAATTTTGCTATATTTGCTGATTTCGATTAATAAAATACAATTGATAAATACGGTGTTTCCTTTCTGTTAACGGGTGTGCTTATAAAGTGTGAGGTGGAAGATCTCCAATTGGTATGAAGAGACGTGTGTGCTTATAAAGTGTGAGGTGGAAGATCTACAATTGGTATGAAGAGACGTCTGTGATTAATTTTGCTATATTTGGTGATTTCGATTAATAAAATACAATTGATAAATGCGGCATTTCTTTTCCGTTACCATGTGTGCTTATAAAGTTTGAGGTGGAAGATTCACAAATGTATGAAGTGTCGTCTTTGATTACATTTAATATATTTTTGGTGATTTCGATTAATAAAATACAATTGATAAATACGGTGTTTCTTTTCTGTTAACGTGTGTGCTTATAAAGTGTGAGGTGTAAGATCTACAATTGGTATGAAGAGACGTATGTGATTAATTTTGCTATATTTGGTGATTTCGATTAATAAAATACAATTGATAAATGCGGTGTTTCTTTTCTGTTAACGTGTGTGCTTATAAAGTGTGAGGTGGAAGATCTCCACTTGGTATGAAGAGACGTCTGTGATTAATTTTGCTATATTTGGTGATTTCGATTAATAAAATAAAATTGATGAATGCGGCATTTCTTTTCCGTTACCATGTGTGCTTAAAAAGTGTGAGGTGGAAGATCTACAAATGGTATATAGAGCCGTCTGTGATTAATTTTGCTAGATTTGGTGGTATCGACCAAAAAAATAAAATTGATGAATGCGGCATTTCTTTTCCGTTATGGAGTGTCGCCTTTGATTAATTGTGCTATATTTGGTGATACCGATGAATAAAATACAATTGATGAATGCGGCATTTCTTTTCCGTTACATTGTGTGTGTATAAAGTGTGAGGTGGAAGATCTACAAATGGTATAGAGAGCCGTCTGTGATTAATTGTGCTATATTTGGTGATATCGATGAATAAAATAAAATTTATGAATGCGGCATTTCTTTTCCGTTATCATGTGTGCTTATAAAGTGTGAGGTGGAAGATCTACAAATGGTGTGAAGAGTAGTCTATGATTAATTGTGCTATATTTGGTGATAGCGGTGAATAAAATAAAATTGATGAATGCGGCATTTCTTTTCCGTTACCATGTGTGCTTATAAAGTATGAGGTGGAAGATCTACAAATGGTATAGAGAGCCGTCTGGGATTAATTTTGCTAGATTTGGTGGTATCGACCACACAAATAAAATTGATGAATGCGGCATTTCTTTTCCGTTAACGTATATGCTTTCAAGTGTGAGGTGGGTGATCTACAAATGTATGAAGTGTCGCCTTTGACTAATTTTGCTATATTTGGTGATATCGATGAATAAAATACAATTGGTGAATTCGGCATTTCTTGTCCGTTACCCTGTGTGCTTATAAAGTGTGAGGTGGAAGATCTACAAATGGTATGAAGAGTAGTCTATGATTAATTTTGCTAGATTTGGTGATATCGATCAATAAACTACAATTGATGAATGCGGCATTTCTTTTCTGTTAACGTGTGTGCTTATAAAGTGTGAGGTGGAAGTTCTCCAATTGGTATGAAGAGACGTGTGTGCTTATAAAGTGTGAGGTGGAATATCTACAAATGGTATAAATATCCGTCTGTGATTAATTTTGATAGATTTGGTGATTTCGATTAATAAAATACAATTGATAAATACGGTGTTTCTTTTCTGTTAACGGGTGTGCTTATAAAGTGTGAGGTGGAAGTTCTCCAATTGGTATGAAGAGACGTGTGTGCTTATAAAGTGTGAGGTGGAATATCTACAAATGGTATAAATATCCGTCTGTGATTAATTTTGATAGATTTGGTGATTTCGATTAATAAAATACAATTGATAAATACGGTGTTTCTTTTCTGTTAACGGGTGTGCTTATAAAGTGTGAGGTGGAAGTTCTCCAATTGGTATGAAGAGACGTGTGTGCTTATAAAGTGTGAGGTGGAATATCTACAAATGGTATAAATATCCGTCTGTGATTAATTTTGATAGATTTGGTGATTTCGATTAATCAAATACAATTGATAAATACAGTGTTTCTTTTCTGCTAACGTGTGTGCTTATAAAGTGTGAGGTGGAATATCTACAAATGGTATGAATATCCGTCTGTGATTAATTTTGCTAGATTTGGTGATATCGATCAATAAACTACAATTGATGAATGCGGCATTTCTTTTCTGTTAACGTGTGTGCTTATAAAGTGTGAGGTGGAAGTTCTCCAATTGGTATGAAGAGACGTGTGTGCTTATAAAGTGTGAGGTGGAATATCTACAAATGGTATAAATATCCGTCTGTGATTAATTTTGATAGATTTGGTGATTTCGATTAATAAAATACAATTGATAAATACGGTGTTTCTTTTCTGTTAACGGGTGTGCTTATAAAGTGTGAGGTGGAAGATCTCCAATTGGTGTGAAGAGACGTATGTGATTAATTTTGCTATATTTGGTGACTTCGATTAACAAAATACAATTGATAAATGCGGCGTTTCTTTTCTGCTAACGTGTGTGCTTATAAAGTGTGAGGTGGAATATCTACAAATGGTATGAATATCCGTCTGTGATTAATTTTGCTAGATTTGGTGATTTCGATTAATAAAATACAATTGATAAATACGGTGTTTCTTTTCTGTTAACGGGTGTGCTTATAAAGTGTGAGGTGGAAGATCTCCAATTGGTATGAAGAGACGTGTGTGATTAATTTTGCTATATTTGGTAATTTCGATTAATAAAATACAATTGATAAATACGGTGTTTCTTTTCTGTTAACGGGTGTGCTTATAAAGTGTGAGGTGGAAGATCTCCAATTGGTATGAAGAGACGTGTGTGATTAATTTTGCTATATTTGGTAATTTCGATTAATAAAATACAATTGATAAATGCGGCATTTCTTTTCCGTTACCATGTGTGCTTACAAAGTTTGAGGTGGAAGATCTACAATTGGTATGAAGAGACGTATGTGCTTATAAAGTGTGAGGTGGAAGATCTACAATTGGTATGAAGAGACGTCTGTGATTAATTTTGCTATATTTGCTGATTTCGATTAATAAAATACAATTGATAAATGCGGTGTTTCTTTTCTGTTAACGCGTGTGCTTATAAAAAGTGAGGTGGAAGATCTACAATTGCTATGAAGAGCCGTCTGTGATTAATTTTGCTATATTTGGTGATTTCGATTAATAAAATACAATTGATAAATGCGGCATTTCTTTTCCGTTACCATGTGTGCTTATAAAGTTTGATGTGGAAGATCTACAAATGTATGAAGTGTCGCCTTTGATTAATTTTAATATATTTGGTAATTTCGATTAATCAAATACAATTGATAAATGCGGTGTTTCTTTTCTGTTAACGTGTGTGCTTATAAAGTGTGAGGTGGAAGATCTACAATTGCTATGAAGAGCCGTCTGTGATTAATTTTGCTATATTTGGTGATTTCGATTAATAAAATACAATTCATAAATGCGGCATTTATTTTCCGTTACCATGTGTGCTTATAAAGTGTGAGGTGGAAGATCTACAATTGGTATGAAGAGACGTCTGTGATTAATTTTGCTATATTTGCTGATTTCGATTAATAAAATACAATTGATAAATGCGGTGTTTCTTTTCTGTTAACGGGTGTGCTTATAAAGTGTGAGGTGGAAGATCTACAATTGGTATGAAGAGACGTATGTGATTAATTTTGCTATATTTGGTAATTTCGATTAATAAAATACAATTGATAAATGCGGTGTTTCTTTTCTGTTAACGTGTGTGCTTATAAAGTGTGAGGTGGAAGATCTACAATTGGTATGAAGAGACGTATGTGCTTATAAAGTGTGAGGTGGAAGATCCACAATTGGTATGAAGAGACGTATGTGCTTATAAAGTGTGAGGTGGAAGATCTACAATTGGTATGAAGAGACGTATGTGCTTATAAAGTGTGAGGTGGAAGATCTACAATTGGTATGAAGAGACGTCTGTGATTAATTTTGCTATATTTGCTGATTTCGATTAATAAAATACAATTGATAAATGCGGTGTTTCTTTTCTGTTAACGTGTGTGCTTATAAAGTGTGAGGTGGAAGATCTACAATTGGTATGAAGAGACGTATGTGATTAATTTTGCTATATTTGGTAATTTCGATTAATAAAATACAATTGATAAATGCGGTGTTTCTTTTCTGTTAACGTGTGTGCTTATAAAGTGTGAGGTGGAAGATCTACAATTGGTATGAAGAGACGTATGTGCTTATAAAGTGTGAGGTGGAAGATCTACAATTGGTATGAAGAGCCGTCTGTGATTAATTTTAATATATTTATTGATTTCGATTAATAAAATACAATTGATAAATGCGGTGTTTCTTTTCTGTTAACGTGTGTGCTTATTGATTTATTTTAATATATTTGGTGATTTCGATTAATAAAATACAATTGATAAATACGGTGTTTCCTTTCTGTTAACGGGTGTGCTTATAAAGTGTGAGGTGGAAGATCTCCAATTGGTATGAAGAGACGTGTGTGCTTATAAAGTGTGAGGTGGAAGATCTACAATTGGTATGCAGAGACGTCTGTGATTAATTTTGCTATATTTGCTGATTTCGATTAATAAAATAAAATTGATGAATGCGGCATTTCTTTTCCGTTACCATGTGTGCTTATAAAGTGTGAGGTGGAAGATCTACAAATGGTATATAGAGCCGTCTGTGATTAATTTTGCTAGATTTGGTGGTATCGACCAAAAAAATAAAATTGATGAATGCGGCATTTCTTTTCCGTTACATTGTGTGTGTATAAAGTGTGAGGTGGAAGATCTACAAATGGTATGAAGAGACGTCTGTGATTAACTTTGCTATATTTGGTGATTTCGATTAATAAAATAAAATTGATGAATGCGGCATTTCTTTTCCGTTACCATGTGTGCTTATAAAGTGTGAGGTGGAAGATCTACAAATGGTATATAGAGCCGTCTGTGATTAATTTTGCTAGATTTGGTGGTATCGACCAAAAAAATAAAATTGATGAATGCGGCATTTCTTTTCCGTTACATTGTGTGTGTATAAAGTGTGAGGTGGAAGATCTACAAATGGTATAGAGAGCCGTCTGTGATTAATTGTGCTATATTTGGTGATATCGATGAATAAAATAAAATTTATGAATGCGGCATTTCTTTTCCGTTATCATGTGTGCTTATAAAGTGTGAGGTGGAAGATCTACAAATGGTTTGAAGAGTAGTCTATGATTAATTGTGCTATATTTGGTGATAGCGGTGAATAAAATAAAATTGATGAATGCGGCATTTCTTTTCCGTTACCATGTGTGCTTATAAAGTATGAGGTGGAAGATCTACAAATGGTATAGAGAGCCGTCTGGGATTAATTTTGCTAGATTTGGTGGTATCGACCACAAAAATAAAATTGATGAATGCGGCATTTCTTTTCCGTTAACGTATATGCTTTCAAGTGTGAGGTGGGTGATCTACAAATGTATGAAGTGTCGCCTTTGACTAATTTTGCTATATTTGGTGATATCGATGAATAAAATACAATTGGTGAATTCGGCATTTCTTGTCCGTTACCGTGTGTGCTTATAAAGGGTGAGGTGGAAGATCTACAAATGGTATGAAGAGTAGTCTATGATTAATTGTGCTATATTTGGTGATAGCGATGAATAAAATAAAATTGATGAATGCGGCATTTCTTTTCCGTTACCATGTGTGCTTATAAAGTATGAGGTGGAAGATCTACAAATGGTATAGAGAGTTGCTGGGATTAATTTTGCTAGATTTGGTTTTATCGACCAAAAAAATAAAATTGATGAATTCGGCATTTCTTTTCCGTTAACGTGTATGCTTTCAAGTGTGAGGTGGGTGATCTACAAATGTATGAAGTGTCGCCTTTGATTTCTTTTCCGTTACCATGTGTGCTTATAAAGTTTGAGGTGGAAGATCTACAAATGTATGAAGTGTCGCCTTTGATTAATTTTAATATATTTGGTTATTTCGATTAATAAAATACAATTGATAAATACGGTGTTTCTTTTCTGTTAACGTGTGTGCTTATAAAGTGTGAGGTGGAAGATCTACAAATGGTATGAAGAGCCGTCTGTGATTAATTGTGCTATATTTGGCGATATCGATGAATAAAATAAAATTGATGAATGCGGCATTTCTTTTCCGTTACCATGTGTGCTTATAAAGTGTGAGGTGGAAGATCTACAAATGGTATATAGAGCCGTCTGTGATTAATTTTGCTAGATTTGGTGGTATCGACCAAAAAAATAAAATTGATGAATGCGGCATTTCTTTTCCGTTACATTGTGTGTGTATAAAGTGTGAGGTGGAAGATCTACAAATGGTATGAAGAGACGTCTGTGATTAATTTTGCTATATTTGGTGATTTCGATTAATAAAATAAAATTGATGAATGCGGCATTTCTTTTCCGTTACCATGTGTGCTTATAAAGTGTGAGGTGGAAGATCTACAAATGGTATATAGAGCCGTCTGTGATTAATTTTGCTAGATTTGGTGGTATCGACCAAAAAAATAAAATTGATGAATGCGGCATTTCTTTTCCGTTACATTGTGTGTGTATAAAGTGTGAGGTGGAAGATCTACAAATGGTATAGAGAGCCGTCTGTGATTAATTGTGCTATATTTGGTGATATCGATGAATAAAATAAAATTTATGAATGCGGCATTTCTTTTCCGTTATCATGTGTGCTTATAAAGTGTGAGGTGGAAGATCTACAAATGGTTTGAAGAGTAGTCTATGATTAATTGTGCTATATTTGGTGATAGCGGTGAATAAAATAAAATTGATGAATGCGGCATTTCTTTTCCGTTACCATGTGTGCTTATAAAGTATGAGGTGGAAGATCTACAAATGGTATAGAGAGCCGTCTGGGATTAATTTTGCTAGATTTGGTGGTTTCGACCACAAAAATAAAATTGATGAATGCGGCATTTCTTTTCCGTTAACGTATATGCTTTCAAGTGTGAGGTGGGTGATCTACAAATGTATGAAGTGTCGCCTTTGACTAATTTTGCTATATTTGGTGATATCGATGAATAAAATACAATTGGTGAATTCGGCATTTCTTGTCCGTTACCGTGTGTGCTTATAAAGGGTGAGGTGGAAGATCTACAAATGGTATGAAGAGTAGTCTATGATTAATTGTGCTATATTTGGTGATAGCGATGAATAAAATAAAATTGATGAATGCGGCATTTCTTTTCCGTTACCATGTGTGCTTATAAAGTATGAGGTGGAAGATCTACAAATGGTATAGAGAGTTGCTGGGATTAATTTTGCTAGATTTGGTTTTATCGACCAAAAAAATAAAATTGATGAATTCGGCATTTCTTTTCCGTTAACGTGTATGCTTTCAAGTGTGAGGTGGGTGATCTACAAATGTATGAAGTGTCGCCTTTGATTTCTTTTCCGTTACCATGTGTGCTTATAAAGTTTGAGGTGGAAGATCTACAAATGTATGAAGTGTCGCCTTTGATTAATTTTAATATATTTGGTTATTTCGATTAATAAAATACAATTGATAAATACGGTGTTTCTTTTCTGTTAACGTGTGTGCTTATAAAGTGTGAGGTGGAAGATCTACAAATGGTATGAAGAGCCGTCTGTGATTAATTGTGCTATATTTGGCGATATCGATGAATAAAATAAAATTTATCAATGCGGCATTTCTTTTCCGTTATCATGTGTGCTTATAAAGTGTGAGGTGGAAGATCTACAAATGGTTTGAAGAGTAGTCTATGATTAATTGTGCTATATTTGGTGATATCGATGAATAAAATAAAATTTATCAATGCGGCATTTCTTTTCTGTTAACGTGTGTGCTTATAAAGTGTGAGGTGGAAGATCTACAAATGGTATGAAGAGCCGTCTGTGATTAATTATGCTATATTTGGTGATATCGATGAATAAAATACAATTGATGAATGCGGCATTTCTTTTCCGTTACATTGTGTGTGTATAAAGTGTGAGGTGGAAGATCTACAAATGGTATGAAGAGCCGTCTGTGATTAATTGTGCTATATTTGGCGATATCCATGAATAAAATAAAATTTATCAATGCGGCATTTCTTTTCCGTTACATTGTGTGTGTATAAAGTGTGAGGTGGAAGATCTACAAATGGTATGAAGAGCCGTCTGTGATTAATTGTGCTATATTTGGTGATATCGATGAATAAAATAAAATTTATCAATGCGGCATTTCTTTTCCGTTACATTGTGTGTCGCCTTTGATTAATTTTAATATATTTGGTTATTTCGATTAATAAAATACAATTGATAAATACGGTGTTTCTTTTCTGTTAACGTGTGTGCTTATAAAGTGTGAGGTGGAAGATCTACAAATGGTATGAAGAGCCGTCTGTGATTAATTGTGCTATATTTGGCGATATCGATGAATAAAATAAAATTTATCAATGCGGCATTTCTTTTCCGTTACATTGTGTGTGTATAAAGTGTGAGGTGGAAGATCTACAAATGGTATGAAGAGCCGTCTGTGATTAATTGTGCTATATTTGGTGATATCGATGAATAAAATAAAATTTATCAATGCGGCATTTCTTTTCTGTTAACGTGTGTGCTTATAAAGTGTGAGGTGGAAGATCTACAAATGGTATGAAGAGCCGTCTGTGATTAATTATGCTATATTTGGTGATATCGATGAATAAAATACAATTGATGAATGCGGCATTTCTTTTCCGTTACATTGTGTGTGTATAAAGTGTGAGGTGGAAGATCTACAAATGGTATAGGGAGCCGTCTGTGATTAATTGTGCTATATTTGGTGATATCGATGAATAAAATAAAATTTGTCAATGCGGCATTTCTTTTCCGTTATCATGTGTGCTTATAAAGTGTGAGGTGGAAGATCTACAAATGGTTTGAATAGTAGTCTATGATTAATTGTGTGCTTATAAAGTGTGAGGTGGAAGATCTACAAATGGTATGAAGAGTAGTCTATGATTAATTGTGCTATATTTGGTGATAGCGATGAATAAAATAAAATTGATGAATGCGGCATTTCTTTTCCGTTACCATGTGTGCTTATAAAGTATGAGGTGGAAGATCTACAAATGGTATAGAGAGTTGCTGGGATTAATTTTGCTAGATTTGGTTTTATCGACCAAAAAAATAAAATTGATGAATTCGGCATTTCTTTTCCGTTAACGTGTATGCTTTCAAGTGTGAGGTGGGTGATCTACAAATGTATGATGATGTATTGATTTCTTTTCCGTTACCATGTGTGCTTATAAAGTTTGAGGTGGAAGATCTACAAATGTATGAAGTGTCGCCTTTGATAAATTTTAATATATTTGGTTATTTCGATTAATAAAATACAATTGATAAATACGGTGTTTCTTTTCTGTTAACGTGTGTGCTTATAAAGTGTGAGGTGGAAGATCTACAATTGGTATGAAGAGACGTATGTGATTAATTTTGCTATATTTGGTGATTTCGATTAATAAAATACAATTGATAAATGCGGTGTTTCTGTTCTGTTAACGTGTGTGCTTATAAAGTGTGAGGTGGAATATCTACAAATGGTATGAAGAGACGTGTGTGCTTATAAAGTGTGAGGTGGAATATCTACAAATGGTATGAATATCCGTCTGTGATTAATTTTGCTAGATTTGGTGATTTCGATTAATAAAATACAATTGATAAATACGGTGTTTCTTTTCTGTTAACGGGTGTGCTTATAAAGTGTGAGGTGGAAGATCTCCAATTGGTATGAAGAGACGTGTGTGCTTATAAAGTGTGAGGTGGAAGATCTACAATTGGTATGAAGAGACGTCTGTGATTAATTTTGCTATATTTGGTGATTTCGATTAATAAAATACAATTGATAAATGCGGTGTTTCGTTATGATTAATTTTGCTATATTTGGTGATTTCGATTAGTAAAATACAATTGATAAATGCGGCATTTCTTTACCGTTACCATGTGTGCTTATAAAGTTGGAGGTGGAAGATCTACAAATGTATGAAGTGTCGCCTTTGATTACATTTAATATATTTTTGGTGATTTCGATTAATAAAATACAATTGATAAATACGGTGTTTCTTTTCTGTTAACGTGTGTGCTTATAAAGTGTGAGGTGTAAGATCTACAATTGGTATGAAGAGACGTATGTGATTAATTTTGCTATATTTGGTGATTTCGATTAATAAAAAACAATTGATAAATGCGGTGTTTCTTTTCTGTTAACGTGTGTGCTTATAAAGTGTGAGGTGGAAGATCTCCACTTGGTATGAAGAGACGTCTGTGATTAATTTTGCTATATTTGGTGATTTCGATTAATAAAATAAAATTAATGAATGCGGCATTTCTTTTCCGTTACCATGTGTGCTTATAAAGTGAGAGGTGGAAGATCTACAAATGGAATAGAGAGCCGCCTGTGATTAATTGTGCTATATTTGGTGATATCGATGAATAAAATCAAATTGATGAATGCGGCATTTCTTTTATGTTACCATGTGTGAGGTGGAAGATCTACAAATGATGTGAAGGAAGAGCCGTCTGTGATTAATTGTGCTTTATTTGGTGATATCGATGCATAAAATAAAATTTATCAATGCGGCATTTCTTTTCTGTTAACGTGTGTGCTTATAAAGTGTGAGGTGGAAGATCTACAAATGGTATGAAGAGCCGTCTGTGATTAATTGTGCTATATTTGGTGATATCGATGAATAAAATAAAATTTATCAATGCGGCATTTCTTTTCCGTTATCATGTGTGCTTATAAAGTGTGAGGTGGAAGATCTACAAATGGTTTGAATAGTAGTCTATGATTAATTGTGCTATATTTGGTGGTATCGATCAAAAACATAAAATTGATGAATGCGGCATTTCTTTTCTGTTACCATGTGTGCTTATAAAGTGTGAGGTGGAAGATCTACAAATGGTATAGAGAGCCGTCTGTGATTAATTGTGCTATATTTGGTGATATCGATGAATAAAATAAAATTTATCAATGCGGCATTTCTTTTCCGTTATCATGTGTGCTTATAAAGTGTGAGGTGGAAGATCTACAAATGGTTTGAATAGTAGTCTATGATTAATTGTGCTTTATTTGGTGATATCGATGAATAAAATACAATTGATGAATGCGGCATTTCTTTTCCGTTACATTGTGTGTGTATAAAGTGTGAGGTGGAAGATCTACAAATGGTATAGAGAGCCGTCTGTGATTAATTGTGCTATATTTGGTGATATCGATGAATAAAATAAAATTTATCAATGCGGCATTTCTTTTCCGTTATCATGTGTGCTTATAAAGTGTGAGGTGGAAGATCTACAAATGGTTTGAATAGTAGTCTATGATTAATTGTGCTATATTTGGTGGTATCGATCAAAAACATAAAATTGATGAATGCGGCATTTCTTTTCTGTTACCATGTGTGCTTATAAAGTGTGAGGTGGAAGATCTACAAATGGTATAAAGAGCCGTCTGTGATTAATTTTGCTAGATTTGGTGGTATCGATGAATAAAATAAAACTGATGAATGCGGCATTTCTTTTCTGTTACCATGTGTGATTATAAAGTGTGAGGTGGAAGATCTACAAATGGTATAGATAGCCGTCTGTGATTAATTGTGCTATATTTGGTGATAGCGATGAATAAGATAAAAAAAATGAATGCGGCATTGGTTTTCCGTTACCATGTGTGGTTATAAAGTGTGAGGTGGGAGATCTACAAACGTATGAAGTGTCACCTTTGATTAATTTTGCTAAATTTGGTGATATCGATGAATAAATTACAATTGATGAATGCGGCATTTCTTTTCCGGCACCGTGTGTGCTTATAAAGTGTGAGGTGGAAGATCTACAAATGGTATGAAGAGCCGTCTGTGATTAATTTTGCTAGATTTGGTAGTATCGATGAATAAAATAAAATTGATGAATGCGGCATTTCTTTTCTGTTACCATGTGTGATTATAAAGTGTGAGGTGGAAGATCTACAAATGGTATAGATAGCCGTCTGTGATTAATTGTGCTATATTTGGTGATATCGATGAATAAAATAAAATTGATGAATGCGGCATTTCTTTTCCGTTACATTGTGTGTGTATAAAGTGTGAGGTGGAAGATCTACAACTGGTATAGAGAGCCGTCTGTGATTAATTGTGCTTTATTTGGTGATATCGATGCATAAAATACAATTGATAAATGCGGCATTGCTGTTCCGTTACCATGTGTGCTTATAAAGTGTGAGGTGGAAGATCTAAAAATGGCATAGAGAGCCGTCTGTGATTAATTTTGCTAGATTTGGTGGTATCGATCAAAAAAATCAAATTGATGAATGCGGCATTTCTTTTCCGTTAACGTATATGCTTTCAAGTGTGAGGTGGGTGATCTACAAATGTATGAAGTGTCGCCTTTGATTTCTTTTCCGTTACCATGTGTGCTTATAAAGTTTGAGGTGGAAGATCTACAAATGGAAAAGAGAGCCGTCTGTGATTAATTTTGCTAGATTTTTTGGTATCGATCAAAAAAATCAAATTGATGAATGCGGCATTTCTTTTCCGTTAACGTATATGCTTTCAAGTGTGAGGTGGGTGATCTACAAATGTATGAAGTGTCGCCTTTGATTTCTTTTCCGTTACCATGTGTGCTTATAAAGTTTGAGGTGGAAGATCTACAAATGGAAAAGAGAGCCGTCTGTGATTAATTTTGCTAGATTTTTTGGTATCGATCAAAAAAATAAAATTGATGAATGCGGCATTTCTTTTCCGTTACATTGTGTGTGTATAAAGTGTGAGGTGGAAGATCTACAACTGGTATAGAGAGCCGTCTGTGATTAATTGTGCTTTATTTGGTGATATCGATGAATAAAATAAAATTGATGAATGCGGCATTTCTTTTCCGTTACCATGTGTGCTTATAAAGTGTGAGGTGGAAGATCTACAAATGGAAAAGAGAGCCGTCTGTGATTAATTGTGCTATATTTGGTGATATCGATGAATAAAATAAAATTGATGAGTGCGGCATTTCTTTTCCGTTACCATGTGTGCTTATAAAGTGTGAGGTGGAAGATCTACAAATGGAAAAGAGAGCCGTCTGTGATTAATTGTGCTATATTTGGTGATATCGATGAATAAAATAAAATTTATGAATGCGGCATTTCTTTTCCGTTATCATGTGTGCTTATAAAGTGTGAGGTGGAAGATCTACAAATGTTTTGAAGAGTAGTCTATGATTTATTGTGCTATATTTGGTGGTATCGATCAAAAACATAAAATTGATGAATGCGGCATTTCTTTTCTGTTACCATGTGTGATTATAAAGTGTGAGGTGGAAGATCTACAAATGGTAAAGATAGCCGTCTGTGATTAATTGTGCTATATTTGGTGATAGCGATGAATAAAATAAAATTGATGAATGCGGCATTTCTTTTCCGTTAACGTGTATGCTTTAAAGTGTGAGGTGGGTGATCTACAAATGTATGGAGTTTCGCCTTTGATTAATTTTGCTATATTTGGTGATATCGATGAATAAAATACAATTGATGAATGCGGCATTTCTTTTCCGTTACATTGTGTGTGTATAAAGTGTGAGGTGGAAGATCTACAAATGGTATAGAGAGCCGTCTGTGATTAATTGTGCTATATTTGGTGATATCGATGAATAAAATAAAATTTATGAATGCGGCATTTCTTTTCCGTTATCATGTGTGCTTATAAAGTGTGAGGTGGAAGATCTACAAATGTTTTGAAGAGTAGTCTATGATTTATTGTGCTATATTTGGTGGTATCGATCAAAAACATAAAATTGATGAATGCGGCATTTCTTTTCTGTTACCATGTGTGATTATAAAGTGTGAGGTGGAAGATCTACAAATGGTAAAGATAGCCGTCTGTGATTAATTGTGCTATATTTGGTGATAGCGATGAATAAGATAAAATAGATGAATGCGGCATTGGTTTTCCGTTACCATGTGTGCTTATAAAGTGTGAGGTGGGAGATCTACAAATGGTATAGAGAGCCGTCTGGGATTAGTTTTGCTAGATTTGGTGGTATCGACCAAAAAAATAAAATTGATGAATGCGGCATTTCTTTTCCGTTAACGTGTATGCTTTAAAGTGTGAGGTGGGTGATCTACAAATGTATGGAGTTTCGCCTTTGATTAATTTTGCTATATTTGGTGATATCGATGAATAAAATACAATTGATGAATGCGGCATTTCTTTACCGTTACCATGTGTGCTTATAAAGTTGGAGGTGGAAGATCTACAAATGTATGAAGTGTCGCCTTTGATTACATTTAATATATTTTTGGTGATTTCGATTAATAAAATACAATTGATAAATACGGTGTTTCTTTTCTGTTAACGTGTGTGCTTATAAAGTGTGAGGTGTAAGATCTACAATTGGTATGAAGAGACGTATGTGATTAATTTTGCTATATTTGGTGATTTCGATTAATAAAAAACAATTGATAAATGCGGTGTTTCTTTTCTGTTAACGTGTGTGCTTATAAAGTGTGAGGTGGAAGATCTCCACTTGGTATGAAGAGACGTCTGTGATTAATTTTGCTATATTTGGTGATTTCGATTAATAAAATAAAATTAATGAATGCGGCATTTCTTTTCCGTTACCATGTGTGCTTATAAAGTGAGAGGTGGAAGATCTACAAATGGAATAGAGAGCCGCCTGTGATTAATTGTGCTATATTTGGTGATATCGATGAATAAAATCAAATTGATGAATGCGGCATTTCTTTTATGTTACCATGTGTGAGGTGGAAGATCTACAAATGATGTGAAGGAAGAGCCGTCTGTGATTAATTGTGCTTTATTTGGTGATATCGATGCATAAAATAAAATTTATCAATGCGGCATTTCTTTTCTGTTAACGTGTGTGCTTATAAAGTGTGAGGTGGAAGATCTACAAATGGTATGAAGAGCCGTCTGTGATTAATTGTGCTATATTTGGTGATATCGATGAATAAAATAAAATTTATCAATGCGGCATTTCTTTTCCGTTATCATGTGTGCTTATAAAGTGTGAGGTGGAAGATCTACAAATGGTTTGAATAGTAGTCTATGATTAATTGTGCTATATTTGGTGGTATCGATCAAAAACATAAAATTGATGAATGCGGCATTTCTTTTCTGTTACCATGTGTGCTTATAAAGTGTGAGGTGGAAGATCTACAAATGGTATAGAGAGCCGTCTGTGATTAATTGTGCTATATTTGGTGATATCGATGAATAAAATAAAATTTATCAATGCGGCATTTCTTTTCCGTTATCATGTGTGCTTATAAAGTGTGAGGTGGAAGATCTACAAATGGTTTGAATAGTAGTCTATGATTAATTGTGCTTTATTTGGTGATATCGATGAATAAAATACAATTGATGAATGCGGCATTTCTTTTCCGTTACATTGTGTGTGTATAAAGTGTGAGGTGGAAGATCTACAAATGGTATAGAGAGCCGTCTGTGATTAATTGTGCTATATTTGGTGATATCGATGAATAAAATAAAATTTATCAATGCGGCATTTCTTTTCCGTTATCATGTGTGCTTATAAAGTGTGAGGTGGAAGATCTACAAATGGTTTGAATAGTAGTCTATGATTAATTGTGCTATATTTGGTGGTATCGATCAAAAACATAAAATTGATGAATGCGGCATTTCTTTTCTGTTACCATGTGTGCTTATAAAGTGTGAGGTGGAAGATCTACAAATGGTATAAAGAGCCGTCTGTGATTAATTTTGCTAGATTTGGTGGTATCGATGAATAAAATAAAACTGATGAATGCGGCATTTCTTTTCTGTTACCATGTGTGATTATAAAGTGTGAGGTGGAAGATCTACAAATGGTATAGATAGCCGTCTGTGATTAATTGTGCTATATTTGGTGATAGCGATGAATAAGATAAAAAAAATGAATGCGGCATTGGTTTTCCGTTACCATGTGTGGTTATAAAGTGTGAGGTGGGAGATCTACAAACGTATGAAGTGTCACCTTTGATTAATTTTGCTAAATTTGGTGATATCGATGAATAAATTACAATTGATGAATGCGGCATTTCTTTTCCGGCACCGTGTGTGCTTATAAAGTGTGAGGTGGAAGATCTACAAATGGTATGAAGAGCCGTCTGTGATTAATTTTGCTAGATTTGGTAGTATCGATGAATAAAATAAAATTGATGAATGCGGCATTTCTTTTCTGTTACCATGTGTGATTATAAAGTGTGAGGTGGAAGATCTACAAATGGTATAGATAGCCGTCTGTGATTAATTGTGCTATATTTGGTGATATCGATGAATAAAATAAAATTGATGAATGCGGCATTTCTTTTCCGTTACATTGTGTGTGTATAAAGTGTGAGGTGGAAGATCTACAACTGGTATAGAGAGCCGTCTGTGATTAATTGTGCTTTATTTGGTGATATCGATGCATAAAATACAATTGATAAATGCGGCATTGCTGTTCCGTTACCATGTGTGCTTATAAAGTGTGAGGTGGAAGATCTAAAAATGGCATAGAGAGCCGTCTGTGATTAATTTTGCTAGATTTGGTGGTATCGATCAAAAAAATCAAATTGATGAATGCGGCATTTCTTTTCCGTTAACGTATATGCTTTCAAGTGTGAGGTGGGTGATCTACAAATGTATGAAGTGTCGCCTTTGATTTCTTTTCCGTTACCATGTGTGCTTATAAAGTTTGAGGTGGAAGATCTACAAATGGAAAAGAGAGCCGTCTGTGATTAATTTTGCTAGATTTTTTGGTATCGATCAAAAAAATCAAATTGATGAATGCGGCATTTCTTTTCCGTTAACGTATATGCTTTCAAGTGTGAGGTGGGTGATCTACAAATGTATGAAGTGTCGCCTTTGATTTCTTTTCCGTTACCATGTGTGCTTATAAAGTTTGAGGTGGAAGATCTACAAATGGAAAAGAGAGCCGTCTGTGATTAATTTTGCTAGATTTTTTGGTATCGATCAAAAAAATAAAATTGATGAATGCGGCATTTCTTTTCCGTTACATTGTGTGTGTATAAAGTGTGAGGTGGAAGATCTACAACTGGTATAGAGAGCCGTCTGTGATTAATTGTGCTTTATTTGGTGATATCGATGAATAAAATAAAATTGATGAATGCGGCATTTCTTTTCCGTTACCATGTGTGCTTATAAAGTGTGAGGTGGAAGATCTACAAATGGAAAAGAGAGCCGTCTGTGATTAATTGTGCTATATTTGGTGATATCGATGAATAAAATAAAATTGATGAGTGCGGCATTTCTTTTCCGTTACCATGTGTGCTTATAAAGTGTGAGGTGGAAGATCTACAAATGGAAAAGAGAGCCGTCTGTGATTAATTGTGCTATATTTGGTGATATCGATGAATAAAATAAAATTTATGAATGCGGCATTTCTTTTCCGTTATCATGTGTGCTTATAAAGTGTGAGGTGGAAGATCTACAAATGTTTTGAAGAGTAGTCTATGATTTATTGTGCTATATTTGGTGGTATCGATCAAAAACATAAAATTGATGAATGCGGCATTTCTTTTCTGTTACCATGTGTGATTATAAAGTGTGAGGTGGAAGATCTACAAATGGTAAAGATAGCCGTCTGTGATTAATTGTGCTATATTTGGTGATAGCGATGAATAAAATAAAATTGATGAATGCGGCATTTCTTTTCCGTTAACGTGTATGCTTTAAAGTGTGAGGTGGGTGATCTACAAATGTATGGAGTTTCGCCTTTGATTAATTTTGCTATATTTGGTGATATCGATGAATAAAATACAATTGATGAATGCGGCATTTCTTTTCCGTTACATTGTGTGTGTATAAAGTGTGAGGTGGAAGATCTACAAATGGTATAGAGAGCCGTCTGTGATTAATTGTGCTATATTTGGTGATATCGATGAATAAAATAAAATTTATGAATGCGGCATTTCTTTTCCGTTATCATGTGTGCTTATAAAGTGTGAGGTGGAAGATCTACAAATGTTTTGAAGAGTAGTCTATGATTTATTGTGCTATATTTGGTGGTATCGATCAAAAACATAAAATTGATGAATGCGGCATTTCTTTTCTGTTACCATGTGTGATTATAAAGTGTGAGGTGGAAGATCTACAAATGGTAAAGATAGCCGTCTGTGATTAATTGTGCTATATTTGGTGATAGCGATGAATAAGATAAAATAGATGAATGCGGCATTGGTTTTCCGTTACCATGTGTGCTTATAAAGTGTGAGGTGGGAGATCTACAAATGGTATAGAGAGCCGTCTGGGATTAGTTTTGCTAGATTTGGTGGTATCGACCAAAAAAATAAAATTGATGAATGCGGCATTTCTTTTCCGTTAACGTGTATGCTTTAAAGTGTGAGGTGGGTGATCTACAAATGTATGGAGTTTCGCCTTTGATTAATTTTGCTATATTTGGTGATATCGATGAATAAAATACAATTGATGAATGCGGCATTTCTTTTCCGTTACATTGTGTGTGTATAAAGTGAGAGCTGGAAGACCTACAAATGGTATAGAGAGCCGTCTGTGATTAATTGTGCTATATTTGGTGATATCGATGAATAAAATAAAATTGATGAATGTGGCATTTCTTTTCCGATAACGTGTATGCTTTAAAGTGTGAGGTGGGTGATCTACAAATGTATGAAGTGTCACCTTTGATAAATTTTGCTAAATTTGGTGATATCGATGAATAAACTACAATTGATGAATGTGGCATTTCTTTTCTGTTACCATGTACCTCACACATATGAAGAGCCGTCTGTAATTAATATGAGCCGTCTGTGATTAATTGTGCTATATTTCGTGATATCGATGAATAAAATAAAATTGATGAATGCGGCATTTCTTTTCCGTTATCATGTGTGCTTATAAAGTGTGAGGTTGAAGATCTACAAATGGAATAGAGAGCCGTCTGTGATTAATTTTGATAGATTTGGTGGTATCGATCAAAAACAAAAAAATGATGAATGCGGCATTTCTTTTCTGTTACCATGTGTGCTTATAAAGTGTGAGGTGCAAGATCTACAAATGATATGAAGAGCCGTCTGTGATTAATTTTGCTAGATTTTTTTGTATCGATCAAAAAAATTAAATTGATGAATGCGGCATTTCTTTTCCGTTACATTGTGTGTGTATAAAGTGTGAGGTGGAAGGCCTACAAATGGTATAGAGAGCCGTCTGTGATTAATTGTGCTATATTTGGTGATATCGATGAAAAAATAAAATTGATGAATGCGGCATTTCTTTTCCGTTACCATGTGTGCTTATAAAGTGTGCGGTGGAACATCTACAAATGGTATAGAGAGCCGTCTGGGATTAATTTTGCTAGATTTGGTGGTATCGACCAAAAAAATAAAATTGATGAATGCGGCATTTCTTTTCCGTTAACGTGTATGCTTTAAAGTGTGAGGTGGGTGATCTACAAATGTATGGAGTTTCGCCTTTGATTAATTTTGCTATATTTGGTGATATCGATGAATAAAATACAATTGATGAATGCGGCATTTCTTTTCCGTTACATTGTGTGTGTATAAAGTGTGAGCTGGAAGACCTACAAATGGTATAGAGAGCCGTCTGTGATTAATTGTGCTATATTTGGTGATATCGATGAATAAAATAAAATTGATGAATGTGGCATTTCTTTTCCGTTACCATGTGTGCTTATAAAGTGTGCGGTGGAACATCTACAAATGGTATAGAGAGCCGTCTGGGATTAATTTTGCTAGATTTGGTGGTATCGACCAAAAAAATAAAATTGATGAATGCGGCATTTCTTTTCCGTTATCATGTGTGCTTATAAAGTGTGAGGTTGAAGATCTACAAATGGAATAGAGAGCCGTCTGTGATTAATTTTGATAGATTTGGTGGTATCGATGAATAAAATAAAATTGATGAATGCGGCATATCTTTTCCGTTACCATGTGTGCTTATAAAGTGTGCGGTGGAACATCTACAAATGGTATAGAGAGCCGTCTGGGATTAGTTTTGCTAGATTTGGTGGTATCGACCAAAAAAATAAAATTGATGAATGCGGCATTTCTTTTCCGTTAACGTGTATGCTTTAAAGTGTGAGGTGGGTGATCTACAAATGTATGGAGTTTCGCCTTTGATTAATTTTGCTATATTTGGTGATATCGATGAATAAAATACAATTGATGAATGCGGCATTTCTTTTCCGTTACATTGTGTGTGTATAAAGTGTGAGGAGGAAGACCTACAAATGGTATAGAGAGCCGTCTGTGATTAATTGTGCTATATTTGGTGATATCGATGAATAAAATAAAATTGATGAATGCGGCATTTCTTTTCCGTTACCATGTGTGCTTATAAAGTGTGCGGTGGAACATCTACAAATGGTATAGAGAGCCGTCTGGGATTAATTTTGCTAGATTTGGTGGTATCGACCAAAAAAATAAAATTGATGAATGCGGCATTTCTTTTCCGTTAACGTGTATGCTTTATAGTGTGAGGTGGAACATCTACAAATGGTATAGAGAGCCGTCTGTGATTAATTGTGCTATATTTGGTGATAGCGATGAATAAGATAAAATAGATGAATGCGGCATTGGTTTTCCGTTACCATGTGTGCTTATAAGGTGTGAGGTGGGAGATCTACAAACGTATGAAGTGTCACCTTTGATTAATTTTGCTAAATTTGGTGATATCGATGAATAAACTACAATTGATGAATGCGGCATTTCTTTTCTGTTACCATGTACCTCACACATATGAAGAGCCGTCTGTAATTAATATGAGCCGTCTGTGATTAATTGTGCTATATTTCGTGATATCGATGAATAAAATAAAATTGATGAATGCGGCATTTCTTTTCCGTTACCATGTGTGCTTATAAAGTGTGCGGTGGAACATCTACAAATGGTATAGAGAGCCGTCTGGGATTAATTTTGCTATATTCGGTGATATCGATGAATAAAATACAATTGATGAATGCGGCATTTCTTTTCCGTTACATTGTGTGTGTATAAAGTGTGAGGTGGAAGATCTACAAATGTTTTGAAGAGTAGTCTATGATTTATTGTGCTATATTTGGTGGTATCGATCAAAAACATAAAATTGATGAATGCGGCATTTCTTTTCTGTTACCATGTGTGATTATAAAGTGTGAGGTGGAAGATCTACAAATGGTATAGATAGCCGTCTGTGATTAATTGTGCTATATTTGGTGATAGCGATGAATAAGATAAAATAGATGAATGCGGCATTGGTTTTCCGTTACCATGTGTGCTTATAAGGTGTGAGGTGGGAGATCTACAAACGTATGAAGTGTCACCTTTGATTAATTTTGCTAAATTTGGTGATATCGATGAATAAACTACAATTGATGAATGCGGCATTTCTTTTCTGTTACCATGTACCTCACACATATGAAGAGCCGTCTGTAATTAATATGAGCCGTCTGTGATTAATTGTGCTATATTTCGTGATATCGATGAATAAAATAAAATTGATGAATGCGGCATTTCTTTTCCGTTATCATGTGTGCTTATAAAGTGTGAGGTTGAAGATCTACAAATGGAATAGAGAGCCGTCTGTAATTAATTTTGATAGATTTGGTGGTATCGATCAAAAACAAAAAAACTATGAATGCGGCATTTCTTTTCTGTTACCATGTGTGCTTATAAAGTGTGAGGTGCAAGATCTACAAATGGTATGAAGAGCCGTCCGTGTTTAATTTTGCTAGATTTTTTGGTATCGATCAAAAAAATAAAATTGATGAATGCGGCATTTCTTTTCCGTTAACTTGTATGCTTATAAAGTGTGAGGTGGAAGATCTACAAATAGGATAAAGAGCCATCTGTGATTAATTTTGCTAGATTTGGTGATATCGATTAATAAAATACACTTGATGAATGCCGTATTTCTTTTCTTTTAACGTGTATGCTTATAAAGTGTGAGGTGGAAGATCTACAAACGTATGAAGTGTCACCTTTGATTAATTTTGATAGATTTGGTGATATCGATGAATAAGCTACAATTGATGAATGCGGCATTTCTTTTCCGTTACCGTGTGTGCTTATAAAGTGTGAGGTGGAAGACCTACAAATGGTATAGAGAGCCGTCTGTGATTAATTGTGCTATATTTGGTGATATCGATGAATAAAATAAAATTGAATAATGCGGCATTTCTTTTCCGTTACCATGTGTGCTTATAAAGTGTGCGGTGGAACACCTACAAATGGTATAGAGAGCCGTCTGGGATTAATTTTGCTAGATTTGGTGGTATCGACCAAAAAAATAAAATTGATGAATGCGGCATTTCTTTTCCGCTATCATGTGTGCTTATAAAGTGTGAGGTTGAAGATCTACAAATGGAATAGAGAGCCGTCTGTGATTAATTTTGATAGATTTGGTGGTATCGATGAATAAAATAAAATTGATGAATGCGGCATTTCTTTTCCGTTACCATGTGTGCTTATAAAGTGTGCGGTGGAACATCTACAAATGGTATAGAGAGCCGTCTGGGATTAATTTTGCTAGATTTGGTGGTATCGACCAAAAAAATAAAATTGATGAATGCGGCATTTCTTTTCCGTTAACGTGTATGCTTTAAAGTGTGAGGTGGGTGATCTACAAATGTATGGAGTTTCGCCTTTGATTAATTTTGCTATATTTGGTGATATCGATGAATAAAATACAATTGATGAATGCGGCATTTCTTTTCCGTTACATTGTGTGTGTATAAAGTGTGAGGTGGAAGATCTACAAATGTTTTGAAGAGTAGTCTATGATTAATTGTGCTATATTTGGTGGTATCGATCAAAAACATAAAATTGATGAATGCGGCATTTCTTTTCTGTTACCATGTGTGATTATAAAGTGTGAGGTGGAAGATCTACAAATGTTTTGAAGAGTAGTCTATGATTAATTGTGCTATATTTGGTGATAGCGATGAATAAAATAAAATTTATCAATGCGTCATTTCTTTTCCGTTATCATGTGTGCTTATAAAGTGTGAGGTGGAAGATCTACAAATGTTTTGAAGAGTAGTCAATGATTAATTCTGCTATATTTGGTGGTATCGATCAAAAACATAAAATTGATGAATGCGGCATTTCTTTTCTGTTACCATGTGTGATTATAAAGTGTGAGGTGGAAGATCTACAAATGTTTTGAAGAGTAGTCTATGATTAATTGTGCTATATTTGGTGATAGCGATGAATAAAATAAAATTTATCAATGCGGCATTTCTTTTCTGTTAACGTGTGTGCTTATAAAGTGTGAGGTGGAAGATCTACAAATGGTATGAAGAGCCGTCTGTGATTAATTGTGCTATATTTGGTGATATCGATGAATAAAATACAATTGATGAATGCGGCATTTCTTTTCCGCTACATTGTGTGTGTATAAAGTGTGAGGTGGAAGATCTACAAATGGTATAGAGAGCCGTCTGTGATTAATTGTGCTATATTTGGTGATATCGATGAATAAAATAAAATTTATCAATGCGGCATTTCTTTTCCGTTATCATGTGTGCTTATAAAGTGTGTATATTTGGTGATAGCGATGAATAAGATAAAATAGATGAATGCGGCATTGGTTTTCCGTTACCATGTGTGCTTATAAAGTGTGAGGTGGGAGATCTACAAACGTATGAAGTGTCACCTTTGATTAATTTTGCTAAATTTGGTGATATCGATGAATAAACTACAATTGATGAATGCGGCATTTCTTTTCTGTTACCATGTACCTCACACATATGAAGAGCCGTCTGTAATTAATATGAGCCGTCTGTGATTAATTGTGCTATATTTCGTGATATCGATGAATAAAATAAAATTGATGAATGCGGCATTTCTTTTCCGTTATCATGTGTGCTTATAAAGTGTGAGGTGCAAGATCTACAAATGGTATGAAGAGCCGTCTGTGATTAATTTTGCTAGATTTTTTGGTATCGATCAAAAAAATAAAATTGATGAATGCGGCATTTCTTTTCCGTTACATTGTGTGTGTATAAAGTGTGAGGTGGAAGACCTACAAATGGTATAGAGAGCCGTCTGTGATTAATTGTGCTATATTTGGTGATATCGATGAATAAAATAAAATTGATGAATGCGGCATTTCTATTCCGTTATCATGTGTGCTTATAAAGTGTGAGGTTGAAGATCTACAAATGGAATAGAGAGCCGTCTGTGATTAATTTTGATAGATTTGGTGGTATCGATCAAAAACAAGCAATAGATGAATGCGGCATTTCTTTTCTGTTACCATGTGTGCTTATAAAGTGTGAGGTGCAAGATCTACAAATGGTATGAAGAGCCGTCTGTGATTAATTTTGCTAGATTTTTAGGTATCGATTAAAAAAATTAAATTGATGAATGCGGCATTTCTTTTCCGTTACATTGTGTGTGTATAAAGTGTGAGGTTGAAGATCTACAAATGGAATAGAGAGCCGTCTGTGATTAATTTTGATAGATTTGGTGGTATCGATCAAAAACAAAAAAATGATGAATGCGGCATTTCTTTTCTGTTACCATGTGTGCTTATAAAGTGTGAGGTGCAAGATCTACAAATGGTATGAAGAGCCGTCCGTGTTTAATTTTGCTAGATTTTTTGGTAACGATCAAAAAAATAAAATTGATGAATGCGGCATTTCTTTTCCGTTAACTTGTATGCTTATAAAGTGTGAGGTGGAAGATCTACAAATAGTATAAAGAGCCATCTGTGATTAATTTTGCTAGATTTGGTGATATCGATTAATAAAATACACTTGATGAATGCCGTATTTCTTTTCTTTTAACGTGTATGCTTATAAAGTGTGAGGTGGAAGATCTACAAACGTATGAAGTGTCACCTTTGATTAATTTTGCTAGATTTGGTGATATCGATGAATAAGCTACAATTGATGAATGCGGCATTTCTTTTCCGTTACCGTGTGTGCTTATAAAGTGTGAGGTGGAAGACCTACAAATGGTATAGAGAGCCGTCTGTGATTAATTGTGCTATATTTGGTGATATCGATGAATAAAATAAAATTGAATAATGCGGCATTTCTTTTCCGTTACCATGTGTGCTTATAAAGTGTGCGGTGGAACACCTACAAATTGTATAGAGAGCCGTCTGGGATTAATTTTGCTGGATTTGGTGGTATCGACCAAAAAAATAAAATTGATGAATGCGGCATTTCTTTTCCGTTATCATGTGTGCTTATAAAGTGTGAGGTTGAAGATCTACAAATGGAATAGAGAGCCGTCTGTGATTAATTTTGATAGATTTGGTGGTATCGATGAATAAAATAAAATTGATGAATGCGGCATTTCTTTCCGTTACCATGTGTGCTTATAAAGTGTGCGGTGGAACATCTACAAATGGTATAGAGAGCCGTCTGGGATTAATTTTGCTAGTTTTGGTGGTATCGACCAAAAAAATAAAATTGATGAATGCGGCATTTCTTTTCCGTTAACGTGTATGCTTTAAAGTGTGAGGTGGGTGATCTACAAATGTATGGAGTTTCGCCTTTGATTAATTTTGCTATATTTGGTGATATCGATGAATAAAATACAATTGATGAATGCGGCATTTCTTTTCCGTTACATTGTGTGTGTATAAAGTGTGAGGTGGAAGATCTACAAATGTTTTGAAGAGTAGTCTATGATTAATTGTGCTATATTTGGTGGTATCGATCAAAAACATAAAATTGATGAATGCGGCATTTCTTTTCTGTTACCATGTGTGATTATAAAGTGTGAGGTGGAAGATCTACAAATGTTTTGAAGAGTAGTCTATGATTAATTGTGCTATATTTGGTGATAGCGATGAATAAAATAAAATTTATCAATGCGGCATTTCTTTTCCGTTATCATGTGTGCTTATAAAGTGTGAGGTGGAAGATCTACAAATGTTTTGAAGAGTAGTCTATGATTAATTCTGCTATATTTGGTGGTATCGATCAAAAACATAAAATTGATGAATGCGGCATTTCTTTTCTGTTACCATGTGTGATTATAAAGTGTGAGGTGGAAGATCTACAAATGTTTTGAAGAGTAGTCTATGATTAATTGTGCTATATTTGGTGATAGCGATGAATAAAATAAAATTTATCAATGCGGCATTTCTTTTCTGTTAACGTGTGTGCTTATAAAGTGTGAGGTGGAAGATCTACAAATGGTATAGAGAGCCGTCTGTGATTAATTGTGCTATATTTGGTGATATCGATGAATAAAATAAAATTTATCAATGCGGCATTTCTTTTCCGTTATCATGTGTGCTTATAAAGTGTGTATATTTGGTGATAGCGATGAATAAGATAAAATAGATGAATGCGGCATTGGTTTTCCGTTACCATGTATGCTTATAAAGTGTGAGGTGGGAGATCTACAAACGTATGAAGTGTCACCTTTGATTAATTTTGCTAAATTTGGTGATATCGATGAATAAACTACAATTGATGAATGCGGCATTTCTTTTCTGTTACCATGTACCTCACACATATGAAGAGCCGTCTGTAATTAATATGAGCCGTCTGTGATTAATTGTGCTATATTTCGTGATATCGATGAATAAAATAAAATTGATGAATGTGGCATTTCTTTTCCGTTATCATGTGTGCTTATAAAGTGTGAGGTGCAAGATCTACAAATGGTATGAAGAGCCGTCTGTGATTAATTTTGCTAGATTTTTTGGTATCGATCAAAAAAATAAAATTGATGAATGCGGCATTTCTTTTCCGTTACATTGTGTGTGTATAAAGTGTGAGGTGGAAGATCTACAAATGGAATAGAGAGCCGTCTGTGATTAATTTTGATATGTTTGGTGGTATCGATCAAAAACATAAGATTGATGAATGCGGCATTTCTTTTCTGTTACCATGTGTGCTTATAAAGTGTGAGGTGCAAGATCTACAAATGGTATGAAGGACCGTCTGTGATTAATTTTGCTAGATTTTTTGGTATCGATCAAAAAAACAAAATTGATGAATGCGGCATTTCTTTTCCGTTACATTGTGTGTGTATAAAGTGTGAGGTGGAAGACCTACAAATGGTATAGAGATCCGTCTGTGATTAATTGTGCTATATTTGGTGATATCGATGAATAAAATAAAATTGATGAATGCGGCATTTCTTTTCCGTTACCATGTGTGCTTATAAAGTGTGCGGTGGAACATCTACTAATGGTATAGAGAGCCGTCTGGGATTAATTTTGCTAGATTTGGTGGTATCGACCAAAAAAATAAAATTTTTGAATGCGGCATTTCTTTTCCGTTAACGTGTATGCTTTAAAGTGTGAGGTGGGTGATCTACAAATGTATGGAGTTTCGCCTTTGATTAATTTTGCTATATTTGGTGATATCGATGAATAAAATACAATTGATGAATGCGGCATTTCTTTTCCGTTACATTGTGTGTGTATAAAGTGTGAGGTGGAAGATCTACAAATGGTATAGAGAGCCGTCTGTGATTAATTGTGCTATATTTGGTGATATCGATGAATAAAATAAAATTTATGAATGCGGCATTTCTTTTCCGTTATCATGTGTGCTTATAAAGTGTGAGGTGGAAGATCTACAAATGTTTTGAAGAGTAGTCTATGATTAATTGTGCTATATTTGGTGATAGCGATGAATAAGATAAAATAGATGAATGCGGCATTGGTTTTCCGTTACCATGTGTGGTTATAAAGTGTGAGGTGGGAGATCTACAAACGTATGAAGTGTCACCTTTGATTAATTTTGCTAAATTTGGTGATATCGATGAATAAACTACAATTGATGAATGCGGCATTTCTTTTCTGTTACCATGTACCTCACACATATGAAGAGCCGTCTGTAATTAATATGAGCCGTCTGTGATTAATTGTGCTATATTTCGTGATATCGATGAATAAAATAAAATTGATGAATGCGGCATTTCTTTTCCGTTATCATGTGTGCTTATAAAGTGTGAGGTTGAAGATCTACAAATGGAATAGAGAGCCGTCTGTGATTAGTTTTGATAGATTTGGTGGTATCGATCAAAAAAATCAAATTGATGAATGCGGCATTTCTTTTCCGTTAACGTATATGCTTTCAAGTGTGAGGTGGGTGATCTACAAATGTATGAAGGGTCGCCTTTGATTTCTTTTCCGTTACCATGTGTGCTTATAAAGTTTGAGGTGGAAGATCTACAAATGTATGAAGTGTCGCCTTTGATTAATTTTAATATATTTGGTTATTTCGATTAATAAAATACAATTGATAAATACGGTGTTTCTTTTCTGTTAACGTGTGTGCTTATAAAGTGTGAGGTGGAAGATCTACAAATGGTATGAAGAGCCGTCTGTGATTAATTGTGCTATATTTGGTGGTATCGATGGATAAAATAAAATTTATCAATGCGGCATTTCTTTTCCGTTATCATGTGTGCTTATAAAGTGTGAGGTGGAAGATCTACAAATGGTTTGAAGAGTAGTCTATGATTAATTGTGCTATATTTGGTGATATCGATGAATAAAATACAATTGATGAATGCGGCATTTCTTTTCCGTTACATTGTGTGTGTATAAAGTGTGAGGTGGAAGATCTACAAATGGTATGAAGAGCCGTCTGTGATTAATTGTGCTATATTTGGTGATATCGATGAATAAACTACAATTGATGAATGCGGCATTTCTTTTCTGTTACCATGTACCTCACACATATGAAGAGCCGTCTGTAATTAATATGATCCGTCTGTGATTAATTGTGCTATATTTCGTGATATCGATGAATAAAATAAAATTGATGAATACGGCATTTCTTTTCCGTTACCATGTGTGCTTATAAAGTGTGCGGTGGAACATCTACAAATGGTATAGAGAGCCGTCTGGGATTAATTTTGATAGATTTGGTGGTATCGATCAAAAACATAAGATTGATGAATGCGGCATTTCTTTTCTGTTACCATGTGTGCTTATAAAGTGTGAGGTGCAAGATCTACAAATGGTATGAAGAGCCGTCTGTGATTAATTTTGCTATATTTGGTGATATCGATGAATAAAATAAAATTGATGAATGCGGCATTTCTTTTCCGTTACCATGTGTGCTTATAAAGTGTGAGGTTGAAGATCTACAAATGGAATAGAGAGCCGTCTGTGATTAATTTTGATATGTTTGGTGGTATCGATCAAAAACATAAGATTGATGAATGCGGCATTTCTTTTCTGTTACCATGTGTGCTTATAAAGTGTGAGGTGCAAGATCTACAAATGGTATGAAGGACCGTCTGTGATTAATTTTGCTAGATTTTTTGGTATCGATCAAAAAAATAAAATTGATGAATGCGGCATTTCTTTTCCGTTACATTGTGTGTGTATAAAGTGTGAGGTGGAAGACCTACAAATGGTATAGAGATCCGTCTGTGATTAATTGTGCTATATTTGGTGATATCGATGAATAAAATAAAATTGATGAATGCGGCATTTCTTTTCCGTTATCATGTGTGCTTATAAAGTGTGAGGTGGAAGATCTACAAATGTTTTGAAGAGTAGTCTATGATTAATTGTGCTATATTTGGTGATAGCGATGAATAAGATAAAATAGATGAATGCGGCATTGGTTTTCCGTTACCATGTGTGGTTATAAAGTGTGAGGGGGGAGATCTACAAACGTATGAAGTGTCACCTTTGATTAATTTTGCTAAATTTGGTGATATCGATGAATAAACTACAATTGATGAATGCGGCATTTCTTTTCTGTTACCATGTACCTCACACATATGAAGAGCCGTCTGTAATTAATATGAGCCGTCTGTGATTAATTGTGCTATATTTCGTGATATCGATGAATAAAATAAAATTGATGAATGCGGCATTTCTTTTCCGTTATCATGTGTGCTTATAAAGTGTGAGGTTGAAGATCTACAAATGGTGGTATCGATCAAAAAAATCAAATTGATGAATGCGGCATTTCTTTTCCGTTAACGTATATGCTTTCAAGTGTGAGGTGGGTGATCTACAAATGTATGAAGTGTCGCCTTTGATTTCTTTTCCGTTACCATGTGTGCTTATAAAGTTTGAGGTGGAAGATCTACAAATGTATGAAGTGTCGCCTTTGATTAATTTTAATATATTTGGTTATTTCGATTAATAAAATACAATTGATAAATACGGTGTTTCTTTTCTGTTAGCGTGTGTGCTTATAAAGTGTGAGGTGGAAGATCTACAAATGGTATGAAGAGCCGTCTGTGATTAATTGTGCTATATTTGGTGGTATCGATGGATAAAATAAAATTTATCAATGCGGCATTTCTTTTCCGTTATCATGTGTGCTTATAAAGTGTGAGGTGGAAGATCTACAAATGGTTTGAAGAGTAGTCTATGATTAATTGTGCTATATTTGGTGATATCGATGAATAAAATACAATTGATGAATGCGGCATTTATTTTCCGTTACATTGTGTGTGTATAAAGTGTGAGGTGGAAGATCTACAAATGGTATGAAGAGCCGTCTGTGATTAATTGTGCTATATTTGGTGATATCGATGAATAAACTACAATTGATGAATGCGGCATTTCTTTTCTGTTACCATGTACCTCACACATATGAAGAGCCGTCTGTAATTAATATGATCCGTCTGTGATTAATTGTGCTATATTTCGTGATATCGATGAATAAAATAAAATTGATGAATACGGCATTTCTTTTCCGTTACCATGTGTGCTTATAAAGTGTGCAGTGGAACATCTACAAATGGTATAGAGAGCCGTCTGGGATTAATTTTGATAGATTTGGTGGTATCGATCAAAAACATAAGATTGATGAATGCGGCATTTCTTTTCTGTTACCATGTGTGCTTATAAAGTGTGAGGTGCAAGATCTACAAATGGTATGAAGAGCCGTCTGTGATTAATTTTGCTATATTTGGTGATATCGATGAATAAAATAAAATTGATGAATGCGGCATTTCTTTTCCGTTACCATGTGTGCTTATAAAGTGTGAGGTTGAAGATCTACAAATGGAATAGAGAGCCGTCTGTGATTAATTTTGATATGTTTGTTGGTATCGATCAAAAACATAAGATTGATGAATGCGGCATTTCTTTTCTGTTACCATGTGTGCTTATAAAGTGTGAGGTGCAAGATCTACAAATGGTATGAAGGACCGTCTGTGATTAATTTTGCTAGATTTTTTGGTATCGAACAAAAAAATAAAATTGATGAATGCGGCATTTCTTTTCCGTTACATTGTGTGTGTATAAAGTGTGAGGTGGAAGACCTACAAATGGTATAGAGATCCGTCTGTGATTAATTGTGCTATATTTGGTGATATCGATGAATAAAATAAAATTGATGAATGCGGCATTTCTTTTCCGTTAACGTGTATGCTTTAAAGTGTGAGGTGGGTGATCTACAAATGTATGGAGTTTCGCCTTTGATTAATTTTGCTATATTTGGTGATATCGATGAATAAAATACAATTGATGAATGCGGCATTTCTTTTCCGTTACATTGTGTGTGTATAAAGTGTGAGGTGGAAGATCTACAAATGGTATAGAGAGCCGTCTGTGATTAATTGTGCTATATTTGGTGATATCGATGAATAAAATAAAATTTCTGAATGCGGCATTTCTTTTCCGTTATCATGTGTGCTTATAAAGTGTGAGGTGGAAGATCTACAAATGGTATGAAGGACCGTCTGTGATTAATTTTGCTAGATTTTTTGGTATCGATCAAAAAAATAAAATTTCTGAATGCGGCATTTCTTTTCCGTTATCATGTGTGCTTATAAAGTGTGAGGTGCAAGATCTACAAATGGTATGAAGGACCGTCTGTGATTAATTTTGCTAGATTTTTTGGTATCGATCAAAAAAATAAAATTGATGAATGCGGCATTTCTTTTCCGTTACATTGTGTGTGTATAAAGTGTGAGGTGGAAGACCTACAAATGGTATAGAGATCCGTCTGGGATTAATTTTGCTAGATTTGGTGGTATCGACCAAAAAAATAAAATTGATGAATGCGGCATTTCTTTTCCGTTAACGTGTATGCTTTAAAGTGTGAGGTGGGTGATCTACAAATGTATGGAGTTTCGCCTTTGATTAATTTTGCTATATTTGGTGATATCGATGAATAAGATAAAATAGATGAATGCGGCATTGGTTTTCCGTTACCATGTGTGGTTATAAAGTGTGAGGTGGGAGATCTACAAACGTATGAAATGTCACCTTTGATTAATTTTGCTAAATTTGGTGATATCGATGAATAAACTACAATTGATGAATGCGGCATTTCTTTTCTGTTACCATGTACCTCACACATATGAAGAGCCGTCTGTAATTAATATGAGCCGTCTGTGATTAATTGTGCTATATTTCGTGATATCGATGAATAAAATAAAATTGATGAATGCGGCATTTCTTTTCCGTTACCATGTGTGCTTATAAAGTGTGCGGTGGAACATCTACAAATGTATGAAGTGTCGCCTTTGATTAATTTTAATATATTTGGTTATTTCGATTAATAAAATACAATTGATAAATACGGTGTTTCTTTTCTGTTAACGTGTGTGCTTATAAAGTGTGAGGTGGAAGATCTACAAATGGTATGAAGAGCCGTCTGTGATTAATTGTGCTATATTTGGTGGTATCGATGGATAAAATAAAATTTATCAATGCGGCATTTCTTTTCCGTTATCATGTGTGCTTATAAAGTGTGAGGTGGAAGATCTACAAATGGTTTGAAGAGTAGTCTATGATTAATTGTGCTATATTTGGTGATATCGATGAATAAAATACAATTGATGAATGCGGCATTTCTTTTCCGTTACATTGTGTGTGTATAAAGTGTGAGGTGGAAGATCTACAAATGGTATGAAGAGCCGTCTGTGATTAATTGTGCTATATTTGGTGATATCGATGAATAAACTACAATTGATGAATGCGGCATTTCTTTTCTGTTACCATGTACCTCACACATATGAAGAGCCGTCTGTAATTAATATGATCCGTCTGTGATTAATTGTGCTATATTTCGTGATATCGATGAATAAAATAAAATTGATGAATACGGCATTTCTTTTCCGTTACCATGTGTGCGTATAAAATGTGTATATTTGGTGATAGCGATGAATAAGATAAAATAGATGAATGCGGAATTGGTTTTCCGTTACCATGTGTGCTTATAAAGTGTGAGGTGGAAGATCTACAAACGTATGAAGTGTCACCTTTGATTAATTTTGCTAAATTTGGTGATATCGATGAATAAACTACAATTGATGAATGCGGCATTTCTTTTCTGTTACCATGTGTGCTTATAAAGTGTGAGGTGCAAGATCTACAAATGGTATAAAGAGCCGTCTGTGATTACTTTTGCTATATTTGGTGATAGCGATGAATAAGATAAAATAGATGAATGCGGCATTGGTTTTCCGTTACCATGTGTGCTTATAAAGTGTGAGGTGGGAGATCTACAAACGTATGAAATGTCACCTTTGATTAATTGTGCTATATTTGGTGATATCGATGAATAAAATAAAATTTATCAATGCGGCATTTATTTTCTGTTAACGTGTGTGCTTACAAAGTGTGAGGTGGAAGATCTACAAATGGTATGAAGAGCCGTCTGTGATTAATTGTGCTATATTTGATGATATCGATGAATAAAATACAATTGATGATTGCGGCATTTCTTTTCCGTTACATTGTGTGTGTATAAAGTGTGAGGTGGAAGATCTACAAATGGTATAGAGAATGCGGCATTTCTTTTCCGTTATCATGTGTGCTTATAAAGTGTGTATATTTGGTGATAGCGATGAATAAGATAAAATAGATGAATGCGGAATTGGTTTTCCGTTACCATGTGTGCTTATAAAGTGTGAGGTGGAAGATCTACAAACGTATGAAGTGTCACCTTTGATTAATTTTGCTAAATTTGGTGATATCGATGAATAAACTACAATTGATGAATGCGGCATTTCTTTTCTGTTACCATGTACCTCACACATATGAAGAGCCGTCTGTAATTAATATGATCCGTCTGTGATTAATTGTGCTATATTTCGTGATATCGATGAATAAAATAAAATTGATGAATACGGCATTTCTTTTCCGTTACCATGTGTGCTTATAAAGTGTGCGGTGGAACATCTACAAATGGTATAGAGAGCCGTCTCGGATTAATTTTGATAGATTTGGTGGTATCGATCAAAAACATAAGATTGATGAATGCGGCATTTCTTTTCCGTTATCATGTGTGCTTATAAAGTGTGAGGTGCAAGATCTACAAATGGTATGAAGAGCCGTCTGTGATTAATTTTGCTAGATTTTTTGGTATCGATCAAAAAAATAAAATTGATGAATGCGGCATTTCTTTTCCGTTACATTGTGTGTGTATAAAGTGTGAGGTGGAAGACCTACAAATGGTATAGAGAGCCGTCTGTGATTAATTGTGCTATATTTGGTGATATCGATGAATAAAATAAAATTGATGAATACGGCATTTCTTTTCCGTTACCATGTGTGCTTATAAAGTGTGCGGTGGAACATCTACAAATGGTATAGAGAGCCGTCTGGGATTAATTTTGATAGATTTGGTGGTATCGATCAAAAACATAAGATTGATGAATGCGGCATTTCTTTTCTGTTACCATGTGTGCTTATAAAGTGTGAGGTGCAAGATCTACAAATGGTATGAAGAGCCGTCTGTGATTAATTTTGCCATATTTGGTGATATCGACGAATAAAATAAAATTGATGAATGCGGCATTTTTTTTCCGTTACCATGTGTGCTTATAAAGTGTGAGGTTGAAGATCTACAAATGGAATAGAGAGCCGTCTGTGATTAATTTTGATAGATTTGGTGGTATCGATCAAAAACATAAGATTGATGAATGCGGCATTTCTTTTCTGTTACCATGTGTGCTTATAAAGTGTGAGGTGCAAGATCTACAAATGGTATAAAGAGCCGTATGTGATTACTTTTGCTAGATTTTTTGGTATCGATAAAAAAAATAAAATTGATGAATGCGGCATTTCTTTTCCGTTACATTGTGTGTGTATAAAGTGTGAGGTTTAAGACCTACAAATGGTATAGAGAGCCGTCTGTGATTAATTGTGCTATATTTGGTGATATCGATGAATAAAATAAAATTGATGAATGCGGCATTTCTTTTCTGTTACCATGTGTGCTTATAAAGTGTGAGGTGCAAGATCTACAAATGGTATAAAGAGCCGTATGTGATTACTTTTGCTAGATTTTTTGGTATCGATAAAAAAAATAAAATTGATGAATGCGGCATTTCTTTTCCGTTACATTGTGTGTGTATAAAGTGTGAGGTTTAAGACCTACAAATGGTATAGAGAGCCGTCTGTGATTAATTGTGCTATATTTGGTGGTATCGACCAAAAAAATAAAATTGATGAATGCGGCATTTCTTTTCCGTTAACGTGTATGCTTTAAAGTGTGAGGTGGGTGATCTACAAATGTATGGAGTTTCGCCTTTGATTAATTTTTCTATATTTGGTGATATCGATGAATAAAATACAATTGATGAATGCGGCATTTCTTTTCCGTTACATTGTGTGTGTATAAAGTGTGAGGTGGAAGATCTACAAATGGTATAGAGAGCCGTCTGTGATTAATTGTGCTATATTTGGTGATATCGATGAATAAAATAAAATTTATGAATGCGGCATTTCTTTTACGTTATCATGTGTGCTTATAAAGTGTGAGGTGGAAGATCTACAAACGGTTTGAAGAGTAGTCTATGATTAATTGTGCTATATTTGGTGGTATCGATCAAAAACATAAAATTGATGAATGCGGCATTTCTTTTCTGTTACCATGTGTGATTATAAAGTGTGAAGTGGAAGATCTACAAATGGTATAGATAGCCGTCTGTGATTAATTGTGCTATATTTGGTGATAGCGATGAATAAGATAAAATAGATGAATGCGGCATTGGTTTTCCGTTACCATGTGTGCTTATAAAGTGTGAGGTGGGAGATCTACAAACGTATGAAATGTCACCTTTGATTAATTTTGCTAAATTTGGTGATATCGATGAATAAACTACAGTTGATGAATGCGGCATTTCTTTTCCGGTACCGTGTGTGCTTATAAAGTGTGAGGTGGAAGATCTACAAATGGTATGAAGAGCCGTCTATGATTAATTGTGCTATATTTGGTGATATCGATGAATAAAATAAAATTGATGAATGCGGCATTTCTTTTCCGTTATCATGTGTGCTTATAAAGTGTGAGGTGGAAGATCTACAAATGGAATAGAGAGCCGTCTGTGATTAATTTTGATAGATTTGGTGGTATCGACCAAAAAAGTAAAACTGATGAATGCGGCATTTCTTTTCCGTTAACGTGTATGCTTTAAAGTGTGAGGTGGGTGATCTACAAATGTATGGAGTGTCGCCTTTGATTAATTTTGCTATATTTGGTGATATCGATGAATAAAATACATTTGATGAATGCGGCATTTCCTTTCTGTTACCATGTGTGACTATAAAGTGTGATTTGGAAGGTCTACAAATGGTATAGATAGCCGTCTGTGATTAATTGTGCTATATTTGGTGATAGCGATGAATAAGGTAAAATAGATGAATGCGGCATTGGTTTTCCGTTACCGTGTGTGCTTATAAAGTGTGAGGTGGAAGATCTACAAATGGTATGAAGAGCCGTCTGTGATTAATTGTGCTATATTTGGTGATATCGATGAATAAAATAAAATTGATGAATGCGGCATTTCTTTTCCGTTATCATGTGTGCTTATAAAGTGTGAGATGGAAGATCTACAAATGGAATAGAGAGCCGTCTGTGATTAATTTTGATAGATGGTGGTATCGACCAAAAAAATAAAATTGATGAATGCGGCATTTCTTTTCCGTTAACGTGTATGCTTTAAAGTGTGAGGTGGGTGATCTACAAATGCATGGAGTGTCACCTTTGATTAATTGTGATATATTTGGTGATATCGATGAAAAAAATAAAATTGATGAATGCGGCATTTCTTTTCCGTTATCATGTGTGCTTATAAAGTGTGAGGTGGAAGACCTTCAAATGGAATAGAGAGCCGTCTGTGATTAATTTTGATAGATTTGGTGGTATCGACCAAAAAAATAAAATTGATGAATGCGGCATTTCTTTTCCGTTAACGTGTATGCTTTAAAGTGTGAGGTGGGTGATCTACAAATGTATGGAGTGTAGCCTTTGATAATGATATCGATGAATAAAATAAAATTGATGAATGACGCATTTCTTTTCCGTTATCATGTGTGCTTATAAAGTGTGAGGTGGAAGATCTACAAATGGTATAAAGAGCCGTCCAGATTAATTTTGCTAGATTTGGTGGTATCGATGAATAAAATAAAATAGATGAATGCGGCATTTCTTTTTCGTTAACGTGTATGCTTTAATGTGTGAGGTGGGTGATCTACAAATGTATGGAGTGTCGCCTTTGATTTATTGTGCTATATTTGGTGATATCGATGAATAAAATAAAATTGATGAATGACGCATTTCTTTTCTGTTACCATGTGTGATTATAAAGTTTGAGGTGGAAGATCTACAAATGGTATAGATAGCCGTCTGTGATTAATTGTGCTATATTTGGTGATAGCGATGAATAAGATAAAATAGATGAATGCGGCATTGGTTTTCCGTTACCATGTGTGCTCATAAAGTGTGAGGTGGGGGATCTACAAACGTATGAAATGTCACCTTTGATTAATTTTGCTAAATTTGGTGATATCGATGCATAAAATAAAATTGATGAATGCGGCATTTCTTTCCGTTACCATGTGTGCTTATAAAGTGTGCGGTGGAACATCTACAAATGGTATAGAGAGCCTTCTGGGATTAATTTTGCTAGATTTGGTGGTATCGACCAAAAAAATAAAATTGATGAATGCGGCATTTCTTTTCCGTTAACGTGTATGCTTTAAAGTGTGAGGTTAGTGATCTACAAATGTATGGAGTGTCGCCTTTGATTAATTTTGCTATATTTGGTGATATCGATGAATAAAATACATTTGATGAATGCGGCATTTCCTTTCTGTTACCATGTGTGACTATAAAGTGTGATTTGGAAGGTCTACAAATGGTATAGATAGCCGTCTGTGATTAATTGTGCTATATTTGGTGATAGCGATGAATAAGGTAAAATAGATGAATGCGGCATTGGTTTTCCGTTACCATGTGTGCTTATAAAGTGTGAGGTGGGAGATCTTCAAATGGTATGAAGAGCCGTCTGTGATTAATTGTGCTATATTTGGTGATATCGATGAATAAACTACAATTGATGAATGCGGCATTTCTTTTCCGTTACCGTGTGTGCTTATAAAGTGTGAGGTGGAAGATCTACAAATGGTATGAAGAGCCGTCTGTGATTAATTGTGCTATATTTGGTGATATCGATGAATAAAATAAAATTGATGAATGCGGCATTTCTTTTCCGTTATCATGTGTGCTTATAAAGTGTGAGATGGAAGATCTACAAATGGAATAGAGAGCCGTCTGTGATTAATTTTGATAGATGGTGGTATCGACCAAAAAAATAAAATTGATGAATGCGGCATTTCTTTTCCGTTAACGTGTATGCTTTAAAGTGTGAGGTGGGTGATCTACAAATGCATGGAGTGTCACCTTTGATTAATTGTGATATATTTGGTGATATCGATGAAAAAAATAAAATTGATGAATGCGGCATTTCTTTTCCGTTATCATGTGTGCTTATAAAGTGTGAGGTGGAAGACCTTCAAATGGAATAGAGAGCCGTCTGTGATTAATTTTGATAGATTTGGTGGTATCGACCAAAAAAATAAAATTGATGAATGCGGCATTTCTTTTCCGTTAACGTGTATGCTTTAAAGTGTGAGGTGGGTGATCTACAAATGTATGGAGTGTAGCCTTTGATAATGATATCGATGAATAAAATAAAATTGATGAATGACGCATTTCTTTTCCGTTATCATGTGTGCTTATAAAGTGTGAGGTGGAAGATCTACAAATGGTATAAAGAGCCGTCCAGATTAATTTTGCTAGATTTGGTGGTATCGATGAATAAAATAAAATAGATGAATGCGGCATTTCTTTTTCGTTAACGTGTATGCTTTAATGTGTGAGGTGGGTGATCTACAAATGTATGGAGTGTCGCCTTTGATTAATTGTGCTATATTTGGTGATATCGATGAATAAAATAAAATTGATGAATGACGCATTTCTTTTCTGTTACCATGTGTGATTATAAAGTTTGAGGTGGAAGATCTACAAATGGTATAGATAGCCGTCTGTGATTAATTGTGCTATATTTGGTGATAGCGATGAATAAGATAAAATAGATGAATGCGGCATTGGTTTTCCGTTACCATGTGTGCTCATAAAGTGTGAGGTGGGGGATCTACAAACGTATGAAATGTCACCTTTAATTAATTTTGCTAAATTTGGTGATATCGATGCATAAAATAAAATTGATGAATGCGGCATTTCTTTCCGTTACCATGTGTGCTTATAAAGTGTGCGGTGGAACATCTACAAATGGTATAGAGAGCCTTCTGGGATTAATTTTGCTAGATTTGGTGGTATCGACCAAAAAAATAAAATTGATGAATGCGGCATTTCTTTTCCGTTAACGTGTATGCTTTAAAGTGTGAGGTGGGTGATCTACAAATGTATGGAGTGTCGCCTTTGATTAATTTTGCTATATTTGGTGATATCGATGAATAAAATACAATTGATGAATGCGGCATTTCTTTTCCGATACATTGTGTGTGTATAAAGTGTGAGGTGGAAGATCTACAAATGGTATAGAGAGCCGTCTGTGATTAATTGTGCTATATTTGGTGATATCGATCATAAACATAAAATTGATGAATGCGGCATTTCTTTTCTGTTACCATGTGTGCTTATAAAGTGCGAGGTGGAAAATCTACAAATGGACTAGAGAGCCATCTGTGATTAATTTTGCAAGATTTGATGATATCGGTAAAAAAAATAAAATTGATGAATGCGACATTCCTTTATCGTTACCATGTGAGGTGGAAGATCTACAAATGGAATAGAGAGCCGTCTGTGATTAATTGTGCTATATTTGGTGATATCGATGAATAAAATAAAATTGATGAATGCGGCATTTCTTTTCCGTTACCATGTGTGCTTATAAAGTGTGAGGTGGAAGATCTACAAATGGAATAGAGAGCCGTCTGTGATTAATTGTGCTATATTTGGTGATATCGATGAATAAAATAAAATTGATGAATGCGGAATTTCTTTTCTGTTACCATGTGTGAGGTGGAAGATCTACAAATGATATGAAGAGCCGTCTGTGATTAATTGTGCTTTATTTGGTGATATCGATGCATAAAATTAAATTGATGAATGCGGCATTTCTTTTCCGTTACCATGTGTGCTTATAAAGTATGAGGTGGAAGATCTACAAATGGAATAGAGAGCCGTCTGTGATTAATTGTGCTATATTTGGTGAAATCGATGAATAAATTAAAATTGACGAATGCGGCATTTCTTTTCTGTTACCATGTACCTCACACATATGAAGAGCCCTCTGTGATTAATATGAGCCGTCTGTGATTAATTGTGCTATATTTCGTGATATCGATGAATAAAATAAAATTGATGAATGCGTCATTTCTTTTCCGTTATCATGTATGCTTATAAAGTGTGAGGTTGAAGATCTACAAATGGAATAGATAGCCGTCTGTGATTAATTTTGATAGATTTGGTGGTATCGATCAAAAACATAAAATTGATGAATGCGCCATTTCTTTTCTGTTACAATGTGTGCTTATAAAGTGTGAGGTGGAAGATCTACAAATGGTATGAAGAGCCGTCTGTGATTAATTTTGCTAGATTTTTTGGTATCGATCAAAAAAATAAAATTGATGAATGCCGCATTTCTTTTCCGTTACCGTGTGTGAGGTGGAAGATCTACAAATGATATCAAGAGCCGTCTGTGATTAATTGTGCGTTATTTGGTGATATCGATGCATAAAATAAAATTGATGAATGCGGCATTTCTTTTCTGTTACCATGTGTGCTTATAAAGTGTGAGGTGTAAGATCTACAAATGGTAAAGAGAGCCGCCTGTGATTAATTTTGCTAGATTTTTTGGTATCGATCAAAAAAATAAAATTGATGAATGCGGCATTTCTTTTCCGTTACCGTGTGTGCTTATAAAGTGTGAGGTGGACGATCTACAAACGGTATGAAGAGCCGTCTGTGATTAATTTTGCAAGATTTGATGATATCGATGAATAAAATAAAATTGATGAATGCGGCATTTCTTTTCTGTTACCATGTGTGCTTATAAAGTGTGAGGTGTAAGATCTACAAGTGGTATAGAGAGCCTCCTGTGATTAATTTTGCTAGATTTTTTGGTATCGATCAAAAATATAAAATTGATGAATGCGGCATTTCTTTTCCGTTACCATGTGTGAGGTAGAAGATCTACAAATGATATGAAGAGCCGTCTGTGATTAATTGTGCTTTATTTGGTGATATCGATGCATAAAATAAAATTGATGAATGCGCAATTTCTTTTCCGTTACCACGTGTGCTTATAAAGTGTGCGGTGGAACATCTACAAATGGTATAGAGAGCCGTCTGGGATTAATTTTGCTAGATTTGGTGGTATCGACCAAAAAAATAAAATTGATGAATGCGGCATTTATTTTCCGTTAACGTGTATGCTTTAAAGTGTGAGGTGGGTGATCTACAAATGTATGGAGTGTCGCCTTTGATTAATTTTGCTTGATTTGGTGATATCGATGAATAAAATACAATTTATGAATGCGGCATTTCTTTTCCGTTATCATGTGTGCTTATAAAGTGTGAGGTGGAAGATCTACAAATGGTTTGAAGAGTAGTCTATGATTAATTGTGCTATATTTGGTGATAGCGATGAATAAAATAAAAATGATGAATGCGGCATTTCTTTTCCGTTACCATGTGTGCTTATAAAGTATGAGGTGAAAGATCTACAAATGGTATAGAGAGCCGTCTGGGATTAATTTTGGTAGATTTGGTGGTATCGACCAAAAAAATAAAATTGATGAATGCGGCATTTCTTTTCCGTTTACGTGTATGCATTAAAGTGTGAGGTGGGTGATCTACAAATGTATGGAGTGTCGCCTTTGATTAATTTTGCTATATTTGGTGATATCGATGAATAAAATACATTTGATGAATGCGGCATTTCCTTTCTGTTACCATGTGTGACTATAAAGTGTGATTTGGAAGGTCTACAAATGGTATAGATAGCCGTCTGTGATTAATTGTGCTATATTTGGTGATAGCGATGAATAAGGTAAAATAGATGAATGCGGCATTGGTTTTCCGTTACCATGTGTGCTTATAAAGTGTGAGGTGGGAGATCTTCAAATGCTATGAAGAGCCGTCTGTGATTAATTGTGCTATATTTGGTGATATCGATGAATAAACTACAATTGATGAATGCGGCATTTCTTTTCCGTTACCGTGTGTGCTTATAAAGTGTGAGGTGGAAGATCTACAAATGGTATGAAGAGCCGTCTGTGATTAATTGTGCTATATTTGGTGATATCGATGAATAAAATAAAATTGATGAATGCGGCATTTCTTTTCCGTTATCATGTGTGCTTATAAAGTGTGAGATGGAAGATCTACAAATGGAATAGAGAGCCGTCTGTGATTAAATTTGATAGATGGTGGTATCGACCAAAAAAATAAAATTGATGAATGCGGCATTTCTTTTCCGTTAACGTGTATGCTTTAAAGATGTGAGGTGGGTGATCTACAAATGCATGGAGTGTCACCTTTGATTAATTGTGATATATTTGGTGATATCGATGAAAAAAATAAAATTGATGAATGCGGCATTTCTTTTCCGTTATCATGTGTGCTTATAAAGTGTGAGGTGGAAGACCTTCAAATGGAATAGAGAGCCGTCTGTGATTAATTTTGATAGATTTGGTGGTATCGACCAAAAAAATAAAATTGATGAATGCGGCATTTCTTTTCCGTTAACGTGTATGCTTTAAAGTGTGAGGTGGGTGATCTACAAATGTATGGAGTGTAGCCTTTGATAATGATATCGATGAATAAAATAAAATTGATGAATGACGCATTTCTTTTCCGTTATCATGTGTGCTTATAAAGTGTGAGGTGGAAGATCTACAAATGGTATAAAGAGCCGTCCAGATTAATTTTGCTAGATTTGGTGGTATCGATGAATAAAATAAAATAGATGAATGCGGCATTTCTTTTTCGTTAACGTGTATGCTTTAATGTGTGAGGTGGGTGATCTACAAATGTATGGAGTGTCGCCTTTGATTAATTGTGCTATATTTGGTGATATCGATGAATAAAATAAAATTGATGAATGACGCATTTCTTTTCTGTTACCATGTGTGATTATAAAGTTTGAGGTGGAAGATCTACCAATGGTATAGATAGCCGTCTGTGATTAATTGTGCTATATTTGGTGATAGCGATGAATAAGATAAAATAGATGAATGCGGCATTGGTTTTCCGTTACCATGTGTGCTCATAAAGTGTGAGGTGGGGGATCTACAAGCGTATGAAATGTCACCTTTGATTAATTTTGCTAAATTTGGTGATATCGATGCATAAAATAAAATTGATGAATGCGGCATTTCTTTCCGTTACCATGTGTGCTTATAAAGTGTGCGGTGGAACATCTACAAATGGTATAGAGAGCCTTCTGGGATTAATTTTGCTAGATTTGGTGGTATCGACCAAAAAAATAAAATTGATGAATGCGGCATTTCTTTTCCGTTAACGTGTATGCTTTAAAGTGTGAGGTGGGTGATCTACAAATGTATGGAGTGTCGCCTTTGATTAATTTTGCTATATTTGGTGATATCGATGAATAAAATACAATTGATGAATGCGGCATTTCTTTTCCGATACATTGTGTGTGTATAAAGTGTGAGGTGGAAGATCTACAAATGGTATAGAGAGCCGTCTGTGATTAATTGTGCTATATTTGGTGATATCGATCATAAACATAAAATTGATGAATGCGGCATTTCTTTTCTGTTACCATGTGTGCTTATAAAGTGCGAGGTGGAAGATCTACAAATGGACTAGAGAGCCATCTGTGATTAATTTTGCAAGATTTGATGATATCGGTAAAAAAAATAAAATTGATGAATGCGACATTTCTTTTCCGTTACCATGTGAGGTGGAAGATCTACAAATGGAATAGAGAGCCGTCTGTGATTAATTGTGCTATATTTGGTGATATCGATGAATAAAATAAAATTGATGAATGCGCCATTTCTTTTCTGTTACAATGTGTGCTTATAAAGTGTGAGGTGGAAGATCTACAAATGGTATGAAGAGCCGTCTGTGATTAATTTTGCTAGATTTTTTGGTATCGATCAAAAAAATAAAATTGATGAATGCCGCATTTCTTTTCCGTTACCGTGTGTGAGGTGGAAGATCTACAAATGATATCAAGAGCCGTCTGTGATTAATTGTGCTTTATTTGGTGATATCGATGCATAAAATTAAATTGATGAATGCGGCATTTCTTTTCCGTTACCATGTGTGCTTATAAAGTATGAGGTGGAAGATCTACAAATGGAATAGAGAGCCGTCTGTGATTAATTGTGCTATATTTGGTGAAATCGATGAATAAATTAAAATTGACGAATGCGGCATTTCTTTTCTGTTACCATGTACCTCACACATATGAAGAGCCCTCTGTGATTAATATGAGCCGTCTGTGATTAATTGTGCTATATTTCGTGATATCGATGAATAAAATAAAATTGATGAATGCGGCATTTCTTTTCCGTTATCATGTATGCTTATAAAGTGTGAGGTTGAAGATCTACAAATGGAATAGATAGCCGTCTGTGATTAATTTTGATAGATTTGGTGGTATCGATCAAAAACATAAAATTGATGAATGAGCCATTTCTTTTCTGTTACCATGTGTGAGGTGGAAGATCTACAAATGATATGAAGAGCCGTCTGTGATTAATTGTGCTTTATTTGGTGATATCGATGCATAAAATTAAATTGATGAATGCGGCATTTCTTTTCCGTTACCATGTGTGCTTATAAAGCATGAGGTGGAAGATCTACAAATGGAATAGAGAGCCGTCTGTGATTAATTGTGCTATATTTGGTGAAATCGATGAATAAATTAAAATTGACGAATGCGGCATTTCTTTTCTGTTACCATGTACCTCACACATATGAAGAGCCCTCTGTGATTAATATGAGCCGTCTGTGATTAATTGTGCTATATTTCGTGATATCGATGAATAAAATAAAATTGATGAATGCGGCATTTCTTTTCCGTTATCATGTATGCTTATAAAGTGTGAGGTTGAAGATCTACAAATGGAATAGATAGCCGTCTGTGATTAATTTTGATAGATTTGGTGGTATCGATCAAAAACATAAAATTGATGAATGCGCCATTTCTTTTCTGTTACAATGTGTGCTTATAAAGTGTGAGGTGTAAGATCTACAAATGGTAAAGAGAGCCGCCTGTGATTAATTTTGCTAGATTTTTTGGTATCGATCAAAAAAATAAAATTGATGAATGCGGCATTTCTTTTCCGTTACCGTGTGTGAGGTAGAAGATCTACAAATGATATGAAGAGCCGTCTGTGATTAATTGTGCTTTATTTGGTGATATCGATGCATAAAATAAAATTGATGAATGCGCAATTTCTTTTCCGTTACCATGTGTGCTTATAAAGTGTGCGGTGGAACATCTACAAATGGTATAGAGAGCCGTCTGGGATTAATTTTGCTAGATTTGGTGGTATCGACCAAAAAAATAAAATTGATGAATGCGGCATTTCTTTTCCGTTAACGTGTATGCTTTAAAGTGTGAGGTGGGTGATCTACAAATGTATGGAGTGTCGCCTTTGATTAATTTTGCTTGATTTGGTGATATCGATGAATAAAATACAATTTATGAATGCGGCATTTCTTTTCCGTTACCGTGTGTGAGGTAGAAGATCTACAAATGATATGAAGAGCCGTCTGTGATTAATTGTGCTTTATTTGGTGATATCGATGCATAAAATAAAATTGATGAATGCGCAATTTCTTTTCCGTTACCATGTGTGCTTATAAAGTGTGCGGTGGAACATCTACAAATGGTATAGAGAGCCGTCTGGGATTAATTTTGCTAGATTTGGTGGTATCGACCAAAAAAATAAAATTGATGAATGCGGCATTTCTTTTCCGTTAACGTGTATGCTTTAAAGTGTGAGGTGGGTGATCTACAAATGTATGGAGTGTCCACTTTGATAATTGTGCTATATTTGGTGATATCGATGAATAAAATACAATTGATGAATGCGGCATTATTTTCCGTTACATTGTGTGTGTATAAAGTGTGAGATGGAAGATCTACAAATGGTATGAAGAGCCGTCCGTGTTTAATTTTGCTAGATTTTTGGTATCGATCAAAAAAATGCACTTGATGAATGCCGTATTTCTTTTCTTTTAACGTGTATGCTTATAAAGTGTGAGGTGGAAGATATACAAACGTATGAAGTGTCACCTTTGATTAATTTTGCTAGATTTGGTGATATCGATGCATAAAATAAAATTGATGAATGCGCAATTTCTTTTCCGTTACCATGTGTGCTTATAAAGTGTGAGGTGGACGATCTACAAACGGTATGAAGAGCCGTCTGTGATTAATTTTGCAAGATTTGATGATATCGATGAATAAAATAAAATTGATGAATGCGGCATTTCTTTTCTGTTACCATGTGTGCTTATAAAGTGTGAGGTGTAAGATCTACAAGTGGTATAGAGAGCCTCCTGTGATTAATTTTGCTAGATTTTTTGGTATCAATCAAAAATATAAAATTGATGAATGCGGCATTTCTTTTCCGTTACCGTGTGTGAGGTAGAAGATCTACAAATGATATGAAGAGCCGTCTGTGATTAATTGTGCTTTATTTGGTGATATCGATGCATAAAATAAAATTGATGAATGCGCAATTTCTTTTCCGTTACCATGTGTGCTTATAAAGTGTGCGGTGGAACATCTACAAATGGTATAGAGAGCCGTCTGGGATTAATTTTGCTAGATTTGGTGGTATCGACCAAAAAAATAAAATTGATGAATGCGGCATTTCTTTTCCGTTAACGTGTATGCTTTAAAGTGTGAGGTGGGTGATCTACAAATGTATGGAGTGTCGCCTTTGATTAATTTTGCTTGATTTGGTGATATCGATGAATAAAATACAATTTATGAATGCGGCATTTCTTTTCCGTTATCATGTGTGCTTATAAAGTGTGAGGTAGAAGATCTACAAATGGTTTGAAGAGTAGTCTATGATTAATTGTGCTATATTTGGTGATAGCGATGAATAAAATAAAAATGATGAATGCGGCATTTCTTTTCCGTTACCATGTGTGCTTATAAAGTATGAGGTGAAAGATCTACAAACGTATGAAGTGTCACCTGTGATTAATTTTGCTAGATTTTTTGGTATCGATCAAAAATATAAAATTGATGAATGCGGCATTTCTTTTCCGTTACCGTGTGTGAGGTAGAAGATCTACAAATGATATGAAGAGCCGTCTGTGATTAATTGTGCTTTATTTGGTGATATCGATGCATAAAATAAAATTGATGAATGCGCAATTTCTTTTCCGTTACCATGTGTGCTTATAAAGTGTGCGGTGGAACATCTACAAATGGTATAGAGAGCCGTCTGGGATTAATTTTGCTAGATTTGGTGGTATCGACCAAAAAAATAAAATTGATGAATGCGGCATTTCTTTTCCGTTAACGTGTATGCTTTAAAGTGTGAGGTGGGTGATCTACAAATGTATGGAGTGTCGCCTTTGATAATTGTGCTATATTTGGTGATATCGATGAATAAAATACAATTGATGAATGCGGCATTATTTTCCGTTACATTGTGTGTGTATAAAGTGTGAGGTGGAAGATCTACAAATGGTATGAAGAGCCGTCCGTGTTTAATTTTGCTAGATTTTTGGTATCGATCAAAAAAATGCACTTGATGAATGCCGTATTTCTTTTCTTTTAACGTGTATGCTTATAAAGTGTGAGGTGGAAGATATACAAACGTATGAAGTGTCACCTTTGATTAATTTTGCTAGATTTGGTGATATCGATGAATAAGCTACAATTGATGAATGCGGCATTTCTTTTCCGTTACCGTGTGTGCTTATAAAGTGTGAGGTGGAAGATCTACAAATGGTATAAAGAGCCATCTGTGATTAATTTTGCTAGATTTGGTGATAGCGATGAATAAAATAAAATTGATGAATGCGGCATTTCTTTTCCGTTACCATGTGTGCTTATAAAGTATGAGGTGGAAGATCTACAAATGGTATACAGAGCCGTCTTGATTAATTTTGCTTGATTTGGTGGTATCGACCAAAAAAATAAAATTGATGAATGCGGCATTTCTTTTCCGTTACCGTGTGTGCTAATAAAGTGTGAGGTGGAAGATCTACAAGTGGTATGAAGAGCCGTCTGTGATTAATTGTGCTATATTTGGTGATATCGATGAATAAAATAAAATTGATGAATGCGGCATTTCTTTTCCGTTACCATGTGTGTTTATAAACTGTGCGGTGGAACATCTACAAATGGTATAGAGAGCCGTCTGTGATTAATTTTGCTAGATTTGGTGGTATCGATCAAAAAATAAAATTGATGAATGCGGCATTTCTTTTCCGTTACCATGTGAGCTTCTAAAGTGTGAGGTGGAAGATCTACAAATGGTATAGAGAGCCGTCTGGGATTAATTTTGCTAGATTTGGTGGTATCGACCAAAATAATAAAATTGATGAAAGCGGCATTTCTTTTCCGTTAACGTGTATGCTTTAAAGTGTGAGGTGGGGGATATACAAATGTATGAAGTGTCGCCTTTGATTAATTTTGCTATATTTGGTGATATCGATGAATAAAATGCAATTGGTGAATTCGGCATTTCTTTTCCGTTACCGTGTGTGCTTATAAAGTGTGAGGTGGAAGATCTACAAATGTATGAAGTGTCGCCTTTGATTGATTTTGCTATATTTGGTGATATCGATGAATAAAATACAATTGATGAATGCGGCATTTCTTTTCCGTTACATTGTGTGTGTATAAAGTGTGAGGTGGAAGATCTACAAATGGTATCAAGAGTAGTCTATGATTAATTGTGCTATATTTGGTGATACCGATGAATAAAATAAAATTGATGAATGCGGCATTTCTTTTCCGTTACCATGTGTGCTTCTAAAGTGTGAGGTGGAAGATCTACAAATATTATAGAGAGCCGTCTGGGCTTAATTTTGCTAGATTTGGTGGTATCGACCACAAAAATAAAATTGATGAATGCGGCATTTCTTTTCCGTTACATTGTGTGTGTATAAAGTGTGAGGTGGAAGATCTACAAATGGTATGAAGGCTAGTCTATGATTAATTGTGCTATATTTGGTGATGGCGATGAATAAAATAAAATTGATGAATGCGGCATTTCTTTTCCGTTACCATGTGTGCTTATAAAGTAGTAGGTGGAAGATCTACAAATGGTATAGAGAGCCGTCTGTGATTAATTGTGCTATATTTGGTGATATCGATGAATAAAATAAAATTGATGAATGCGGCATTTCTTTTCCGTTACCATGTGTGCTTATAAACTGTGCGGTGGAATATGTACAAATGGTATAGAGAGCCGTCTGTGATTAATTTTGCTAGATTTGGTGGTATCGATCAAAAAAATAAAATTGATGAATGCGGCATTTCTTTTCCGTTACCGTGTGTGCTAATAAAGTGTGAGGTGGAAGATCTACAAATGTTATGAAGAGCCGTTTTTGATTAATTGTGCTATATTTGGTGATATCGATGAATAAAATAAAATTGATGAATGCGGCATTTCTTTTCCGTTACCGTGTGTGCTAATAAAGTATGAGGTGGAAGATCTACAAATGTTATGAAGAGCCGTCTGTGATTAATTGTGCTATATTTGGTGATATCGATGAATAAAATAAAATTGATGAATGCGGCATTTCTTTTCCGTTACCATGTGTGCTTCTAAATTGTGAGGTGGAAGATCTACAAATGGTATAGAGAGCCGTCTGGGATTAATTTTGCTAGATTTGGTGGTATCGACCACAAAAATAAAATTGATGAATGCGGCATTTCTTTTCCGTTACATTGTGTGTGTATAAAGTGTGAGGTGGAAGATCTACAAATGGTATGAAGAGCCGTCCGTGTTTAATTTTGCTAGATTTTTTGGTATCGATCAAAAAAATAAAATTGATGAATGCGGCATTTCTTTTCCGTTAACTTGTATGCTTATAAAGTGTGAGGTGGAAGATCTACAAATAGTATAAAGAGCCATCTGTGATTAATTTTGCTAGATTTGGTGATATCGATTAATAAAATACACTTGATGAATGCCGTATTTCTTTTCTTTTAACGTGTATGCTTATAAAGTGTGAGGTGGAAGATCTACAAACGTATGAAGTGTCACCTTTGATTAATTTTGCTAGATTTGGTGACATCGATGAATAAGCTACAACTGATGAATGCGGCATTTCTTTTCCGTTACCGTGTGTGCTTATAAAGTGTGAGGTGGAAGATCTACAAATGGTATGAAGAGCCGTCTGAGATTAATTGTGCTAGATTTTTTGGTATCGATCAAAAAAATAAAACTGATGAATGCGGCATTTCTTTTCCGTTACCGTGTATGCTTATAAAGTGTGAGGTGGAAGATCTACAAATGGTATAAAGAGCCTGATTAATTTTGCTAGATTTGGTGATATCGATTAATAAAATACACTTGATGAATGCCGTATTTCTTTTCTTTTAACGTGTATGCTTATAAAGTGTGAGGTGGAAGATCTACAAACGTATGAAGTGTCACCTTTGATTAATTTTGCTAGATTTGGTGATATCGATGAATAAGCTACAATTGATGAATGCGGCATTTCTTGTCCGTTACCGTGTGTCCTTATAAAGTGTGAGGTGGAAGATCTACAAATGGTATGAAGAGCCGTCTGAGATTAATTGTGCTATATTTGGTGATATCGATGAATAAAATAAAATTTATGAATGCAGAATTTCTTTTCCGTTATCATATGTGCTTATAAAGTGTGAGGTTGAAGATCTACAAATGGAATAGAGAGCCGTCTGTTATTAATTTTGATAGATTTGGTGGTATCGATCAAAAACATAAAATTGATGAATGCGTCATTTCTTTTCTGTTACCATGTGTGCTTATAAAGTGCGAGGTGGAAGATCTACAAAGGGTATGAAGAGTAGTCTATGATTAATTGTGCTATATTTGGTGATAGCGATGAGTAAAATAAAATTGATGAATGCGGCATTTCTTTTCCGTTACCATGTGTGCTTATAAAGTATGAGGTGGAAGATCTACTAATGGTATAGAGAGCCGTCTGGTATTAATTTTGCTAGATTTGGTGGTATCGACCACAAAACTAAAATTGATGAATGCGGCATTTTTTTTCCGTTACATTGTGTGTGTATAAAGTGTGAGGTTGAAGATCTACAAATGGTATGAAGAGTAGTCTATGATTAATTGTGCTATATTTGGTGATAGCGATGAATAAAATAAAATTTATGAATGCGGCATTTCTTTTCCGTTACCATGTGTGCTTATAAAGTATGAGGTGGAAGATCTACAAATGGTATAGAGAGCCGTCTGTGATTATTTTGCTTGATTTGGTGGTATCGATTAAAAAAATAAAATTGATGAATGCGGCATTTCTTTTCCGTTAACGTATATGCTTATAAAGTGTGAGGTGGAAGATCTACAAACGTATGAAGTGTCACCTTTGATAAATTTTGCTAGATTTGGTGATATCGATGAATAAATTACAATTGATGAATGCGGCATTTCTTTTCCGTTACCGTGTGTGCTTATAAAGTGTGAGGTGGAAGATCTACAATTGGTATGAAGAGACGTCTGTGATTAATTGTGCTATATTTGGTGATATCGATGAATAAAATAAAACTGATGAATGCGGCATTTCTTGTCCGTTACCGTGTGTCCTTATAAAGTGTGAGGTGGAAGATCTACAAATGGTATGAAGAGCCGTCTGAGATTAATTGTGCTATATTTGGTGATATCGATGAATAAAATAAAATTTATGAATGCAGAATTTCTTTTCCGTTATCATATGTGCTTATAAAGTGTGAGGTTGAAGATCTACAAATGGAATAGAGAGCCGTCTGTTATTAATTTTGATAGATTTGGTGGTATCGATCAAAAACATAAAATTGATGAATGCGCCATTTCTTTTCTGTTACCATGTGTGCTTATAAAGTGCGAGGTGGAAGATCTACAAAGGGTATGAAGAGTAGTCTATGATTAATTGTGCTATATTTGGTGATAGCGATGAGTAAAATAAAATTGATGAATGCGGCATTTCTTTTCCGTTACCATGTGTGCTTATAAAGTATGAGGTGGAAGATCTACTAATGGTATAGAGAGCCGTCTGGTATTAATTTTGCTAGATTTGGTGGTATCGACCACAAAACTAAAATTGATGAATGCGGCATTTTTTTTCCGTTACATTGTGTGTGTATAAAGTGTGAGGTTGAAGATCTACAAATGGTATGAAGAGTAGTCTATGATTAATTGTGCTATATTTGGTGATAGCGATGAATAAAATAAAATTTATGAATGCGGCATTTCTTTTCCGTTACCATGTGTGCTTATAAAGTATGAGGTGGAAGATCTACAAATGGTATAGAGAGCCGTCTGTGATTATTTTGCTTGATTTGGTGGTATCGATTAAAAAAATAAAATTGATGAATGCGGCATTGCTTTTCCGTTAACGTATATGCTTATAAAGTGTGAGGTGGAAGATCTACAAACGTATGAAGTGTCACCTTTGATAAATTTTGCTAGATTTGGTGATATCGATGAATAAATTACAATTGATGAATGCGGCATTTCTTTTCCGTTACCGTGTGTGCTTATAAAGTGTGAGGTGGAAGATCTACAATTGGTATGAAGAGACGTCTGTGATTAATTGTGCTATATTTGGTGATATCGATGAATAAAATAAAACTGATGAAAGCGGCATTTCTTTTCCGTTATCATGTGTGCTTATAAAGTGTGAGGTGGAAGATCTACAAATGGTATAGAGAGCCGTCTGTGATTAATTTTGATAGATTTGGTGGTATCGATCAAAAACATAAAATTGATGAATGCGCCATTTCTTTTCTGTTACCATGTGTGCTTATAAAGTGCGAGGTGGAAGATCTACAAAGGGTATGAAGAGTAGTCTATGATTAATTGTGCTATATTTGGTGATAGCGATGAATAAAATAAAATTGATGAATGCGGCATTTCTCTTCCGTTACCATGTGTGCTTATAAAGTATGAGGTGGAAGATCTACAAATGGTATAGAGAGCCGTCTGTGATTAATTTTGCTTGATTTGGTGGTATCGACCAAAAAAATAAAGTTGATGAATGCGGCATTTCTTTTCCGTTAACGTGTATGCTTATAAAGTGTGAGGTGGAAGATCTACAAACGTATGAAGTGTCACCTTTGATTAATTTTGCTAGATTTGGTGATATCGATGAATAAACTACAATTGATGAATGCGGCATTTCTTTTCCGTTACCGTGTGTGCTTATAAAGTGTGAGGTGGAAGATCTACAAATGGTATGAAGAGCCGTCTGTGATTAATTGTGCTAGATTTTTTGGTATAGATCAAAAAAATAAAATTGATGAATGCGGCATTTCTTTCCCGTTATCATGTGTGCTTATAAAGTGTGAGGTGGAAGATCTACAAATGGTATAGAGAGCCGTCTGTGATTAATTTTGCTTGATTTGGTGGTATCGACCAAAAAAATAAAGTTGATGAATGCGGCATTTCTTTTGCGTTAACGTGTATGCTTATAAAGTGTGAGGTGGAAGATCTACAAACGTATGAAGTGTCACCTTTGATTAATTTTGCTAGATTTGGTGATATCGATCGAAAAAATAAAATTGATAAATGCGGCATTTCTTTTCCGTTACCGTGTGTGCTAATAAAGTGTGAGGTGGAAGATCTACAAATGGTATGAAGAGCCGTCTGTGATTAATTGTGCTATATTTGGTGATATCGATGAATAAAATAAAATTGATGAATGCGGCATTTATTTTCCGTTACCATGTGTGCTTATAAACTGTGCGGTGGAACATCTACAAATGGTATAGAGAGCCGCCTGTGATTAATTTTGCTAGATTTGGTGGTATCGATCAAAAAAATAAAATTGATGAATGCGGCATTTCTTTTCCGTTACCATGTGTGCTTCTAAAGTGTGAGGTGGAAGATCTACAAATGGTATGAAGAGCCGTCTGGGATTAATTTTGCTAGATTTGGTGATATCGATGAATAAAATAAAATTGATGAATGAGGCATTTCTTTTCCGTTACCGTGTGTGCTTATAAAGTGTGAGGTGGAAGACCTACAAATGGTATGAAGAGCCGTCTGAGATTAATTGTGCTAGATTTTTTGGTATCGATCAAAAAAATAAAATTGATGAATGCGGCATTTCTTTTCCGTTTCCGTGTATGCTTATAAAGTGTGAGGTGGAAGATCTACAAATGGTATAAAGAGCCATCTGTGATTCATTTTGCTAGATTTGGTGATATCGATTAATAAAATACACTTGATGAATGCCGTATTTCTTTTCTTTTAACTTGTATGCTTATAAAGTGTGAGGTGGAAGATCTACAAACGTATGAAGTGTCACCTTTGATTAATTTTGCTAGATTTGGTGATATCGATGAATAAGCTACAATTGATGAATTCGGCATTTCTTTTCCGTTACCGTATGTGCTTATAAAGTGTGAGGTGGAAGATCTACAAATGGTATGAAGAGCCGTCTGAGATTAATTGTGCTATATTTGGTGATATCGATGAATAAAATAAAATTTATGAATGCAGAATTTCTTTTCCGTTATCATGTGTGCTTATAAAGTGTGAGGTTGAAGATCTGCAAATGGAATAGAGAGCCGTCTGTGATTAATTTTGATAGATTTGGTGGTATCGATCAAAAACATAAAATTGATGAATGCGCCATTTCTTTTCTGTTACCATGTGTGCTTATAAAGTGCGAGGTGGAAGATCTACAAAGGGTATGAAGAGTAGTCTATGATTAATTGTGCTATATTTGGTGATAGCGATGAATAAAATAAAATTGATGAATGCGGCATTTCTTTTCCGTTACCACGTGTGCTTATAAAGTATGAGGTGGAAGATCTACTAATGGTATAGAGAGCCGTCTGGTATTAATTTTGCTAGATTTGGTGGTATCGACCACAAAACTAAAATTGATGAATGCGGCATTTCTTTTCCGTTACATTGTGTGTGTATAAAGTGTGAGGTGGAAGATCTACAAATGGTATGAAGAGTAGTCTATGATTAATTGTGCTATATTTGGTGATAGCGATGAATAAAATAAAATTGATGAATGCGGCATTTCTTTTCCGTTACCATGTGTGCTTATAAAGTATGAGGTGGAAGATCTACAAATGGTATAGAGAGCCGTCTGTGATTAATTTTGCTTGATTTGGTGGTATCGATTAAAAAAATAAAATTGATGAATGCGGCATTTCTTTTCCGTTAACGTGTTTGCTTATAAAGTGTGAGGTGGAAGATCTACAAACGTATGAAGTGTCACCTTTGATTAATTTTACTAGATTTGGTAATATCGATGAATAAACTACAATTGATGAATGCGGCATTTCTTTTCCGTTACCGTGTGTGCTTATAAAGTGTGAGGTGGAAGACCTACAAATGGTATGAGGAGCCGTCTGTGATTAATTGTGCTATATTTGGTGATATCGATGAATAAAATAAAATTGATGAATGCGGCATTTCTTTTCCGTTATCATGTGTGCTTATAAAGTGTGAGGTGGAAGATCTAAAAATGGTATAGAGAGCCGTCTGTGATTTATTTTGATAGATTTGGTGGTATCGATCAAAAACATAAAATTGATGAATGCGCCATTTCTTTTCTGTTACCATGTGTGCTTATAAAGTGCGAGGTGGAAGATCTTCAAAGGGTATGAAGAGTATTTTATGATTAATTGTGCTATATTTGGTGATAGCGATGAATAAAATAGAATTGATGAATGCGGCATTTCTTTTCCGTTACCATGTGTGCTTATAAAGTATGAGGTGGAAGATCTACAAATGGTATAGAGAGCCGTCTGTGATTAATTTTGCTTGATTTGGTGGTATCGACCAAAAAAATAAAGTTGATGAATGCGGCATTTCTTTTCCGTTAACGTGTATGCTTATAAAGTGTGAGGTGGAAGATCTACAAACGTATGAAGTGTCACCTTTGATTAATTTTGCTAGATTTGGTGATATCGATGAATAAAATAAAATTGATGAATGCGGCATTTCTTTTCCGTTATCATGTGTGCTTATAAAGTGTGAGGTGGAATATCTACAAATGGTATAGAGAGCCGTCTGTGATTAATTTTGATAGATTTGGTGGTATCGATCAAAAACATAAAATTGATGAATGCATCATTTCTTTTCCGTTAACGTGTATGCTTATAAAGTGCGAGGTGGGAGATCTACAAATGGTATGAAGAGCCGTCTGTGATTAATTGTGCTATATTTGGTGATATCGATGAATAAAATAAAATTGATGAATGCGGCATTTCTTTTCCGTTACCATGTGTTCTTATAAACTGTGCGGTGGAACATCTACAAATGGTATAGAGAGCCGTCTGGGATAATTTTGCTAGATTTGGTGGTATCGACCACAAAAATAAAATTGATGAATGCGGCAATTCTTTTCCGTTACATTGTGTGTGTATAAAGTGTGAGGTGGAAGATCTACAAATGGTATAGAGAGCCGTCTGTGATTAATTGTGCTATATTTGGTGATATCGATGAATAAAATAGAATTGATGAATGCGGCATTTCTTTTCCGTTACCATGTGTGCTTATAAAGTATGAGGTGGAAGATCTACAAATGGTATAGAGAGCCGTCTGTGATTAATTTTGCTAGATTTGGTGGTATCGACCACAAAAATAAAATTGATGAATGCGGCATTTCTTTTCCGTTACATTGTGTGTGTATAAAGTGTGAGGTGGAAGATCTACAAATGGTATGAAGAGCCGTCCGTGTTTTATTTTGCTAGATTTTTTGGTATCGATCAAAAAAATAAAATTGATGAATGCGGCATTTCTTTTCCGTTAACGTGTATGCTTATAAAGTGTGAGGTGGAAGATCTACAAACGTATGAAGTGTCACCTTTGATTAATTTTACTAGATTTGGTAATATCGATGAATAAACTACAATTGATGAATGCGGCATTTCTTTTCCGTTACCGTGTGTGCTTATAAAGTGTGAGGTGGAAGATCTACAAATGGTATGAGGAGCCGTCTGTGATTAATTGTGCTATATTTGGTGATATCGATGAATAAAATAAAATTGATGAATGCGGCATTTCTTTTCCGTTATCATGTGTGCTTATAAAGTGTGAGGTGGAAGATCTAAAAATGGTATAGAGAGCCGTCTGTGATTTATTTTGATAGATTTGGTGGTATCGATCAAAAACATAAAATTGATGAATGCGCCATTTCTTTTCTGTTACCATGTGTGCTTATAAAGTGCGAGGTGGAAGATCTTCAAAGGGTATGAAGAGTATTTTATGATTAATTGTGCTATATTTGGTGATAGCGATGAATAAAATAGAATTGATGAATGCGGCATTTCTTTTCCGTTACCATGTGTGCTTATAAAGTATGAGGTGGAAGATCTACAAACGTATGAAGTGTCACCTTTGATTAATTTTGCTAGATTTGGTGATATCGATGAATAAAATAAAATTGATGAATGCGGCATTTCTTTTCCGTTATCATGTGTGCTTATAAAGTGTGAGGTGGAAGATCTAAAAATGGTATAGAGAGCCGTCTGTGATTTATTTTGATAGATTTGGTGGTATCGATCAAAAACATAAAATTGATGAATGCGCCATTTCTTTTCTGTTACCATGTGTGCTTATAAAGTGCGAGGTGGAAGATCTTCAAAGGGTATGAAGAGTATTTTATGATTAATTGTGCTATATTTGGTGATATCGATAAATAAAATAAAATTGATGAATGCGGCATTTCTTTTCCGTTACCATGTGTGCTTCTAAATTGTGAGGTGGAAGATCTACAAATGGTATAGAGAGCCGTCTGTGATTAATTTTGCTAGATTTGGTGGTATCGACCACAAAAATAAAATTGATGAATGCGGCATTTCTTTTCCGTTACATTGTGTGTGTATAAAGTGTGAGGTGGAAGATCTACAAATGGTATGAAGAGCCGTCTGTGATTAATTTTGCTTGATTTGGTGGTATCGACCAAAAAAATAAAGTTGATGAATGCGGCATTTCTTTTCCGTTAACGTGTATGCTTATAAAGTGTGAGGTGGAAGATCTACAAACGTATGAAGTGTCACCTTTGATTAATTTTGCTAGATTTGGTGATATCGATGAATAAAATAAAATTGATGAATGCGGCATTTCTTTTCCGTTATCATGTGTGCTTATAAAGTGTGAGGTGGAATATCTACAAATGGTATAGAGAGCCGTCTGTGATTAATTTTGATAGATTTGGTGGTATCGATCAAAAACATAAAATTGATGAATGCATCATTTCTTTTCCGTTAACGTGTATGCTTATAAAGTGCGAGGTGGGAGATCTACAAATGTAGGAAGTGTCGCCTTTGATTAATTTTGCTAGATTTGGTGATATCGATCAAAAAAATAAAATTGATGAATGCGGCATTTCTTTTCCGTTACCGTGTGTGCTAATAAAGTGTGAGGTGGAAGATCTACAAATGGTATGAAGAGCCGTCTGTGATTAATTGTGCTATATTTGGTGATATCGATGAATAAAATAAAATTGATGAATGCGGCATTTCTTTTCCGTTACCATGTGTTCTTATAAACTGTGCGGTGGAACATCTACAAATGGTATAGAGAGCCGTCTGTGATTAATTTTGATAGATTTGGTGGTATCGATCAAAAAAATTAAATTGATGAATGCGGCATTTCTTTTCCGTTACCATGTGTCCTTCTAAAGTGTGAGGTGGAAGATCTACAAATGGTATAGAGAGACGTCTGGGATTAATTTTGCTAGATTTGGTGGTATCGACCAAAATAATAAAATTGATGAAAGCGGCATTTCTTTTCCGTTAACGTGTATGCTTTAAAGTGTGAGGTGGGGTATCTACAAATGTATGAAATGTCGCCTTTGATTAATATTGCTATATTTGGTGATATCGATGAATAAAATAAAATTGATGAATGCGGCATTTCTTTTCCGTTGCCATGTGTGCTTATAAAGTATGAGGTGGAAGATCTACAAATGGTATAGAGAGCCGTCTGTGATTAATTGTGCTATATTTGGTGATATCGATAAATAAAATAAAATTGATGAATGCGGCATTTCTTTTCCGTTACCATGTGTGCTTCTAAATTGTGAGGTGGAAGATCTACAAATGGTATAGAGAGGCGTCTGGGATAATTTTGCTAGATTTGGTGGTATCGACCACAAAAATAAAATTGATGAATGCGGCAATTCTTTTCCGTTACATTGTGTGTGTATAAAGTGTGAGATGGAAGATCTACAAATGGTATAGAGAGCCGTCTGTGATTAATTGTGCTATATTTGGTGATATCGATGAATAAAATAGAATTGATGAATGCGGCATTTCTTTTCCGTTACCATGTGTGCTTATAAAGTATGAGGTGGAAGATCTACAAATGGTATAGAGAGCCGTCTGTGATTAATTTTGCTAGATTTGGTGGTATCGACCACAAAAATAAAATTGATGAATGCGGCATTTCTTTTCCGTTACATTGTGTGTGTATAAAGTGTGAGGTGGAAGATCTACAAATGGTATGAAGAGCCGTCCGTGTTTTATTTTGCTAGATTTTTTGGTATCGATCAAAAAAATAAAATTGATGAATGCGGCATTTCTTTTCCGTTAACGTGTATGCTTATAAAGTGCGAGGTGGGAGATCTACAAATGTAGGAAGTGTCGCCTTTGATTAATTTTGCTAGATTTGGTGATATCGATCAAAAAAATAAAATTGATGAATGCGGCATTTCTTTTCCGTTACCGTGTGTGCTAATAAAGTGTGAGGTGGAAGATCTACAAATGGTATGAAGAGCCGTCTGTGATTAATTGTGCTATATTTGGTGATATCGATGAATAAAATTAAATTGATGAATGCGGCATTTCTTTTCCGTTACCATGTGTGCTTATAAACTGTGCGGTGGAACATCTACAAATGATATAGAGAGCCGTCTGTGATCAATTTTGATAGATTTGGTGGTATCGATCAAAAAAATTAAATTGATGAATGCGGCATTTCTTTTCCGTTACCATGTGTGCTTATAAACTGTGCGGTTTAACATCTACAAATGGTATAGAGAGCCGTCTGTGATTAATTTTGATAGATTTGGTGGTATCGACCACAAAAATAAAATTGATGAATGCGGCATTTCTATTCCGTTACATTGTGTGTGTATAAATAAAGTGTGAGGTGGAAGATCTACAAAGGGTATGAAGAGTAGTCTATGATTAATTGTGCTATATTTGGTGATAGCGATGAATAAAATAGAATTGATGAATGCGGCATTTCTTTTCCGTTACCATGTGTGCTTATAAAGTATGAGGTGGAAGATCTACAAATGGTATAGAGAGCCGTCTGTGATTAATTTTGCTTGATTTGGTGGTATCGACCAAAAAAATAAAGTTGATGAATGCGGCATTTCTTTTCCGTTAACGTGTATGCTTATAAAGTGTGAGGTGGAAGATCTACAAACGTATGAAGTGTCACCTTTGATTAATTTTGCTAGATTTGGTGATATCGATGAATAAACTACAATTGATGAATGCGGCATTTCTTTTCCGTTACCGTGTGTGCTTATAAAGTGTGAGGTGGAAGATCTACAAATGGTATGAAGAGCCGTCTGTGATTAATTGTGCTATATTTGGTGATATCGATGAATAAAATAAAATTGATGAATGCGGCATTTCTTTTCCGTTATCATGTGTGCTTATAAAGTGTGAGGTGGAAGATCTACAAATGGTATAGAGAGCCGTCTGTGATTAATTTTGATAGATTTGGTGGTATCGATCAAAAACATAAAATTTATGAATGCAGCATTTCTTTTCCGTTAACGTGTATGCTTATAAAGTGCGAGGTGGGAGATCTACAAATGTAGGAAGTGTCGCCTTTGATTAATTTTGCTAGATTTGGTGGTATCGATCAAAAAAATAAAATTGATGAATGCGGCATTTCTTTTCCGTTACCATGTGTGCTTCTAAAGTGTGAGGTGGAAGATCTACAAATGGTATGAAGAGCCGTCTGGGATTAATTTTGCTAGATTTGGTGATATCGATGAATAAAATAAAATTGATGAATGAGGCATTTCTTTTCCGTTACCGTGTGTGCTTATAAAGTGTGAGGTGGAAGATCTACAAATGGTATGAAGAGCCGTCTGAGATTAATTGTGCTAGATTTTTTGGTATCGATCAAAAAAATAAAATTGATGAAGGCGGCATTTCTTTTCCGTTACCGTGTATGCTTATAAAATGTGAGGTGGAAGATCTACAAATGGTATAAAGAGCCATCTGTGATTCATTTTGCTAGATTTGGTGATATCGATTAATAAAATACACTTGATGAATGAAGTATTTCTTTTCTTTTAACGTGTATGCTTATAAAGTGTGAGGTGGAAGATCTACAAACGTATGAAGTGTCACCTTTGATTAATTTTGCTAGATTTGGTGATATCGATGAATAAGCTACAATTGATGAATGCGGCATTTCTTTTCCGTTACCGTATGTGCTTATAAAGTGTGAGGTGGAAGATCTACAAATGGTATGAAGAGCCGTCTGAGATTAATTGTGCTATATTTGGTGATATCGATGAATAAAATAAAATTTATGTGTATAAAGTGTGAGGTGGAAGATCTACAAATGGTATAAAGAGTAGTCTATGATTAATTGTGCTATATTTGGTGATAGCGATGAATAAAATAAAATTGATGAATGCGGCATTTCTTTTCCGTTGCCATGTGTGCTTATAAAGTATGAGGTGGAAGATCTACAAATGGTATAGAGAGCCGTCTGTGATTAATTGTGCTATATTTGGTGATATCGATGAATAAAATAAAATTGATGAATGCGGCATTTCTTTTCCGTTACCGTGTGTGCTAATAAAGTGTGAGGTGGAAGATCTACAAATGGTATAGAGAGCCGTCTGTGATTAATTTTGATAGATTTGGTGGTATCGATCAAAAACATAAAATTGATGAATGCATCATTTCTTTTCCGTTAACGTGTATGCTTATAAAGTGCGAGGTGGGAGATCTACAAATGTAGGAAGTGTCGCCTTTGATTAATTTTGCTAGATTTGGTGATATCGATCAAAAAAATAAAATTGATGAATGCGGCATTTCTTTTCCGTTAACGTGTATGCTTATAAAGTGTGAGGTGGAAGATCTACAAATGGTATAAAGAGCCATCTGTGATTAATTTTGCTATATTTGGTGATATCGATAAATAAAATAAAATTGATGAATGCGGCATTTCTTTTCCGTTGCCATGTGTGCTTATAAAGTATGAGGTGGAAGATCTACAAATGTTATGAAGAGCCGTCTGTGATTAATTGTGCTATATTTGGTGATATCTATGAATAAAATAAAATTGATGAATGCGGCATTTCTTTTCCGTTACCATGTGTGCTTATAAACTGTGCGGTGGAAGATCTACAAATGGTATAGAGAGCCGTCTGGGATTAATTTTGCTAGATTTGGTGGTATCGACCAAAATAATAAAATTGATGAAAGCGGCATTTCTTTTCCGTTAACGTGTATGCTTTAAAGTGTGAGGTGGGGTATCTACAAATGTATGAAGAGCCGTCTGTGATTAATTGTGCTATATTTGGTGATATCGATGAATAAAATAAAATTGATGAATGCGGCATTTCTTTTCCGTTACCATGTGTGCTAATAAATTGTGAGGTGGAAGATCTACAAATGTTATGAAGAGCCGTCTGTGATTAATTGTGCTAGATTTTTTGGTATCGATCAAAAAAATAAAATTGATGAAGGCGGCATTTCTTTTCCGTTACATTGTGTGTGTATAAAGTGTGAGGTGGAAGATCTACAAATGGTATGAATGCGGCATTTCTTTTCCGTTAACGTGTATGCTTATAAAGTGTGAGGTGGAAGATCTACAAATGGTATAAAGAGCCATCTGTGATTAATTTTGCTAGATTTGGTGATATCGATTTATAAAATACACTTGATGAATGCCGTATTTCTTTTCTTTTAACGTGTATGCTTATAAAGTGTGAGGTGGAAGATCTACAAACGTATGAAGTGTCACCTTTGATTAATTTTGCTAGATTTGGTGATATCGATGAATAACCTACAATTGATGAATGCGGCATTTCTTTTCCGTTACCGTGTGTGCTTATAAAGTGTGAGGTGGAAGATCTACAAATGGTATGAAGAGCCGTCTGAGATTAATTGTGCTAGATTTTTTGGTATCGATCAAAAAATAAAATTGATGAATGCGGCATTTCTTTTCAGTTACCGTGTATGCTTATAAAGTGTGAGGTGGAAGATCTACAAATGGTATAAAGAGCCATCTGTGATTAATTTTGCTAGATTTGGTGATATCGATTAATAAAATACACTTGATGAATGTCGTATTTCTTTTCTTTTAACGTGTATGCTTATAAAGTGTGAGGTGGAAGATCTACAAATGGTATGAAGAGCCGTCTGTGATTAATTTTGCTTGATTTGGTGGTATCGACCAAAATAATAAAATTGATGAAAGCGGCATTTCTTTTCCGTTAACGTGTATGCTTTAAAGTGTGAGGTGGGGCATCTACAAATGTTATGAAGAGCCGTCTGTGATTAATTGTGCTAGATTTTTTGGTATCGATCAAAAAAATAAAATTGATGAATGCGGCATTTCTTTTCCGTTAACGTGTATGCTTATAAAGTGTGAGGTGGAAGATCTACAAATGGTATAAAGAGCCATCTGTGATTAATTTTGCTATATTTGGTGATATCGATAAATAAAATAAAATTGATGAATGCGGCATTTCTTTTCCGTTGCCATGTGTGCTTATAAAGTGTGAGGTGGAAGATCTACAAACGTATGAAGTGTCACCTTTGATTAATTTTGCTAGATTTGGTGATATCGATGAATAACCTACAATTGATGAATGCGGCATTTCTTTTCCGTTACCGTGTGTGCTTATAAAGTGTGAGGTGGAAGATCTACAAATGGTATGAAGAGCCGTCTGAGATTAATTGTGCTAGATTTTTTGGTATCGATCAAAAAATAAAATTGATGAATGCGGCATTTCTTTTCAGTTACCGTGTATGCTTATAAAGTGTGAGGTGGAAGATCTACAAATGGTATAAAGAGCCATCTGTGATTAATTTAGCTAGATTTGGTGATATCGATTAATAAAATACACTTGATGAATGTCGTATTTCTTTTCTTTTAACGTGTATGCTTATAAAGTGTGAGGTGGAAGATCTACAAACGTATGAAGTGTCACCTTTGATTAATTTTGCTAGATTTGGTGATATCGATGAATAAGCTACAATTGATGAATGCGGCATTTCTTTTCCGTTACCGTGTGTGCTTATAAAGTGTGAGGTGGAAGATCTACAAATGGTATGAAGAGCCGTCTGAGATTAATTGTGCTATATTTGGTGATATCGATGAATAAAATAAAATTTATGAATGCAGAATTTCTTTTCCGTTATCATGTGTGCTTATAAAGTGTGAGGTTGAAGATCTACAAATGGAATAGAGAGCCGCCTGTGATTAATTTTGATAGATTTGATGATATCGATGAATAAGCTACAATTGATGAATGCGGCATTTCTTTTCCGTTACCGTGTATGCTTATAAAGTGCGAGGTGGGAGATCTACAAATGTAGGAAGTGTCGCCTTTGATTAATTTTGCTAGATTTGGTGATATCGATCAAAAAAATAAAATTGATGAATGCGGCATTTCTTTTCCGTTACCGTGTGTGCTAATAAAGTGTGAGGTGGAAGATCTACAAATGGTATGAAGAGCCGTCTGAGATTAATTGTGCTATATTTGGTGATATCGATGAATAAAATAAAATTGATGAATGCGGCATTTCTTTTCCGTTACCATGTGTGCTTATAAACTGTGCGGTGGAAGATCTACAAATGGTATAGAGAGCCGTCTGGGATTAATTTTGCTAGATTTGGTGGTATCGTCCAAAATAATAAAATTGATGAAAGCGGCATTTCTTTTCCGTTAACGTGTATGCTTTAAAGTGTGAGGTGGGGTATCTACAAATGTATGAAGAGCCGTCTGTGATTAATTGTGCTATATTTGGTGATATCGATGAATAAAATAAAATTGATGAATGCGGCATTTCTTTTCCGTTACCATGTGTGCTTATAAACTGTGCGGTGGAAGATCTACAAATGGTATAGAGAGCCGTCTGGGATTAATTTTGCTAGATTTGGTGGTATCGTCCAAAATAATAAAATTGATGAAAGCGGCATTTCTTTTCCGTTAACGTGTATGCTTTAAAGTGTGAGGTGGGGTATCTACAAATGTATGAAGAGCCGTCTGTGATTAATTGTGCTATATTTGGTGATATCGATGAATAAAATAAAATTGATGAATGCGGCATTTCTTTTCCGTTACCATGTGTGCTAATAAAGTGTGAGGTGGAAGATCTACAAACGTATGAAGTGTCACCTTTGATTAATTTTGCTAGATTTGGTGATATCGATGAATAAGCTACAATTGATGAATGCGGCATTTCTTTTCCGTTACCGTGTGTGCTTATAAAGTGTGAGGTTGAAGATCTACAAATGGAATAGAGAGCCGCCTGTGATTAATTTTGATAGATTTGGTGATATCGATGAATAAGCTACAATTGATGAATGCGGCATTTCTTTTCCGTTACCGTGTATGCTTATAAAGTGCGAGGTGGAAGATCTACAAATCTTATAAAGAGCCGTCTGAGATTAATTGTGCTATATTTGGTGATATCGATGAATAAAATAAAATTGATGAATGCGGCATTTCTTTTCCGTTACCATGTGTGCTTATAAACTGTGCGGTGGAAGATCTACAAATGGTATAGAGAGCCGTCTGGGATTAATTTTGCTAGATTTGGTGGTATCGTCCAAAATAATAAAATTGATGAATGCGGCATTTCTTTTCCGTTACCATGTGTGCTTATAAACTGTGCGGTGGAAGATCTACAAATGGTATAGAGAGCCGTCTGGGATTAATTTTGCTAGATTTGGTGGTATCGTCCAAAATAATAAAATTGATGAAAGCGGCATTTCTTTTCCGTTAACGTGTATGCTTTAAAGTGTGAGGTGGGGTATCTACAAATGTATGAAGAGCCGTCTGTGATTAATTGTGCTATATTTGGTGATATCGATGAATAAAATAAAATTGATGAATGCGGCATTTCTTTTCCGTTACCATGTGTGCTAATAAAGTGTGAGGTGGAAGATCTACAAATGTTATGAAGAGCCGTCTGTGATTAATTGTGCTAGATTTTTTGGTATCGATCAAAAAAATAAAATTGATGAATGCGGCATTTCTTTTCCGTTACCGTGTATGCTTATAAAGTGTGAGGTGGAAGATCTACAAATGGTATAAAGAGCCATCTGTGATTAATTTTGCTAGATTTGGTGATATCGATTAATAAAATACACTTGATGAATGCCGTATTTCTTTTCTTTTAACGTGTATGCTTATAAAGTGTGAGGTGGAAGATCTACAAACGTATGAAGTGTCACCTTTGATTAATTTTGCTAGATTTGGTGATATCGATGAATAAGCTACAATTGATGAATGCGGCATTTCTTTTCCGTTACCGTGTGTGCTTATAAAGTGTGAGGTGGAAGATCTACAAATGGTATGAAGAGCCGTCTGAGATTAATTGTGCTATATTTGGTGATATCGATGAATAAAATAAAATTTATGAATGCAGAATTTCTTTTCCGTTATCATGTATGCTTATAAAGTGTGAGGTGGAAGATCTACAAATGGTATAAAGAGCCATCTGTGATTAATTTTGCTAGATTTGGTGATATCGATTAATAAAATACACTTGATGAATGCCGTATTTCTTTTCTTTTAACGTGTATGCTTATAAAGTGTGAGGTGGAAGATCTACAAACGTATGAAGTGTCACCTTTGATTAATTTTGCTAGATTTGGTGATATCGATGAATAACCTACAATTGATGAATGCGGCATTTCTTTTCCGTTACCGTGTGTGCTTATAAAGTGTGAGGTTGAAGATCTACAAATGGAATAGAGAGCCGCCTGTGATTAATTTTGATAGATTTGGTGATATCGATGAATAAGCTACAATTGATGAATGCGGCATTTCTTTTCCGTTACCGTGTATGCTTATAAAGTGCGAGGTGGGAGATCTACAAATGTAGGAAGTGTCGCCTTTGATTAATTTTGCTAGATTTGGTGATATCGATCAAAAAAATAAAATTGATGAATGCGGCATTTCTTTTCCGTTACCGTGTGTGCTAATAAAGTGTGAGGTGGAAGATCTACAAATGGTATGAAGAGCCGTCTGTGATTAATTGTGCTATATTTGGTGATATCGATGAATAAAATAAAATTGATGAATGCGGCATTTCTTTTCCGTTACCATGTGTGCTTATAAACTGTGCGGTGGAAGATCTACAAATGGTATAGAGAGCCGTCTGGGATTAATTTTGCTAGATTTGGTGGTATCGACCAAAATAATAAAATTGATGAAAGCGGCATTTCTTTTCCGTTAACGTGTATGCTTTAAAGTGTGAGGTGGGGTATCTACAAATGTATGAAGAGCCGTCTGTGATTAATTGTGCTATATTTGGTGATATCGATGAATAAAATAAAATTGATGAATGCGGCATTTCTTTTCCGTTACCATGTGTGCTAATAAAGTGTGAGGTGGAAGATCTACAAATGTTATGAAGAGCCGTCTGTGATTAATTGTGCTAGATTTTTTGGTATCGATCAAAAAAATAAAATTGATGAATGCGGCATTTCTTTTCCGTTAACGTGTATGCTTATAAAGTGTGAGGTGGAAGATCTACAAATGGTATAAAGAGCCATCTGTGATTAATTTTGCTATATTTGGTGATATCGATGAATAAAATAAAATTTATGAATGCAGAATTTCTTTTCCGTTATCATGTGTGCTTATAAAGTGTGAGGTTGAAGATCTACAAATGGAATAGAGAGCCGCCTGTGATTAATTTTGATAGATTTGGTGATATCTATGAATAAGCTACAATTGATGAATGCGGCATTTCTTTTCCGTTACCATGTGTGCTAATAAAGTGTGAGGTGGAAGATCTACAAATGTTATGAAGAGCCGTCTGTGATTAATTGTGCTAGATTTTTTGGTATCGATCAAAAAAATAAAATTGATGAATGCGGCATTTCTTTTCCGTTACCGTGCATGCTTATAAAGTGTGAGGTGGAAGATCTACAAATGGTATAAAGAGCCATCTGTGATTAATTTTGCTAGATTTGGTGATATCGATTAATAAAATACACTTGATGAATGTCGTATTTCTTTTCTTTTAACGTGTATGCTTATAAAGTGTGAGGTGGAAGATCTACAAACGTATGAAGTGTCACCTTTGATTAATTTTGCTAGATTTGGTGATATCGATGAATAAGCTACAATTGATGAATGCGGCATTTCTTTTCCGTTACCGTGTGTGCTTATAAAGTGTGAGGTGGAAGATCTACAAATGGTATGAAGAGCCGTCTGAGATTAATTGTGCTATATTTGGTGATATCGATGAATAAAATAAAATTTATGAATGCAGAATTTCTTTTCCGTTATCATGTATGCTTATAAAGTGTGAGGTGGAAGATCTACAAATGGTATAAAGAGCCATCTGTGATTAATTTTGCTAGATTTGGTGATATCGATTAATAAAATACACTTGATGAATGCCGTATTTCTTTTCTTTTAACGTGTATGCTTATAAAGTGTGAGGTGGAAGATCTACAAACGTATGAAGTGTCACCTTTGATTAATTTTGCTAGATTTGGTGATATCGATGAATAACCTACAATTGATGAATGCGGCATTTCTTTTCCGTTACCGTGTGTGCTTATAAAGTGTGAGGTGGAAGATCTACAAATGTGCTAGATTTTTTGGTATCGATCAAAAAATAAAATTGATGAATGCGGCATTTCTTTTCAGTTACCGTGTATGCTTATAAAGTGTGAGGTGGAAGATCTACAAATGGTATAAAGAGCCATCTGTGATTAATTTTGCTAGATTTGGTGATATCGATTAATAAAATACACTTGATGAATGTCGTATTTCTTTTCTTTTAACGTGTATGCTTATAAAGTGTGAGGTGGAAGATCTACAAACGTATGAAGTGTCACCTTTGATTAATTTTGCTAGATTTGGTGATATCGATGAATAAGCTACAATTGATGAATGCGGCATTTCTTTTCCGTTACCGTGTGTGCTTATAAAGTGTGAGGTGGAAGATCTACAAATGGTATGAAGAGCCGTCTGAGATTAATTGTGCTATATTTGGTGATATCGATGAATAAAATAAAATTTATGAATGCAGAATTTCTTTTCCGTTATCATGTGTGCTTATAAAGTGTGAGGTTGAAGATCTACAAATGGAATAGAGAGCCGCCTGTGATTAATTTTGATAGATTTGGTGATATCGATGAATAAGCTACAATTGATGAATGCGGCATTTCTTTTCCGTTACCGTGTATGCTTATAAAGTGCGAGGTGGGAGATCTACAAATGTAGGAAGTGTCGCCTTTGATTAATTTTGCTAGATTTGGTGATATCGATCAAAAAAATAAAATTGATGAATGCGGCATTTCTTTTCCGTTACCGTGTGTGCTAATAAAGTGTGAGGTGGAAGATCTACAAATGGTATGAAGAGCCGTCTGTGATTAATTGTGCTATATTTGGTGATATCGATGAATAAAATAAAATTGATGAATGCGGCATTTCTTTTCCGTTACCATGTGTGCTTATAAACTGTGCGGTGGAAGATCTACAAATGGTATAGAGAGCCGTCTGGGATTAATTTTGCTAGATTTGGTGGTATCGACCAAAATAATAAAATTGATGAAAGCAGAATTTCTTTTCCGTTAACGTGTATGCTTTAAAGTGTGAGGTGGGGTATCTACAAATGTATGAAGAGCCGTCTGTGATTAATTGTGCTATATTTGGTGATATCGATGAATAAAATAAAATTGATGAATGCGGCATTTCTTTTCCGTTACCATGTGTGCTAATAAAGTGTGAGGTGGAAGATCTACAAATGTTATGAAGAGCCGTCTGTGATTAATTGTGCTAGATTTTTTGGTATCGATCAAAAAAATAAAATTGATGAATGCGGCATTTCTTTTCCGTTAACGTGTATGCTTATAAAGTGTGAGGTGGAAGATCTACAAATGGTATAAAGAGCCATCTGTGATTAATTTTGCTATATTTGGTGATATCGATGAATAAAATAAAATTTATGAATGCAGAATTTCTTTTCCGTTATCATGTGTGCTTATAAAGTGTGAGGTTGGAGATCTACAAATGGAATAGAGAGCCGCCTGTGATTAATTTTAATAGATTTGGTGATATCTATGAATAAGCTACAATTGATGAATGCGGCATTTCTTTTCCGTTACCATGTGTGCTAATAAAGTGTGAGGTGGAAGATCTACAAATGTTATGAAGAGCCGTCTGTGATTAATTGTGCTAGATTTTTTGGTATCGATCAAAAAAATAAAATTGATGAATGCGGCATTTCTTTTCCGTTACCGTGTATGCTTATAAAGTGTGAGGTGGAAGATCTACAAATGGTATAAAGAGCCATCTGTGATTAATTTTGCTAGATTTGGTGATATCGATTAATAAAATACACTTGATGAATGTCGTATTTCTTTTCTTTTAACGTGTATGCTTATAAAGTGTGAGGTGGAAGATCTACAAACGTATGAAGTGTCACCTTTGATTAATTTTGCTAGATTTGGTGATATCGATGAATAAGCTACAATTGATGAATGCGGCATTTCTTTTCCGTTACCGTGTGTGCTTATAAAGTGTGAGGTGGAAGATCTACAAATGGTATGAAGAGCCGTCTGAGATTAATTGTGCTATATTTGGTGATATCGATGAATAAAATAAAATTTATGAATGCAGAATTTCTTTTCCGTTATCATGTGTGCTTATAAAGTGTGAGGTTGAAGATCTACAAATGGAATAGAGAGCCGCCTGTTATTAATTTTGATAGATTTGGTGATATCGATGAATAAGCTACAATTGATGAATGCGGCATTTCTTTTCCGTTACCGTGTATGCTTATAAAGTGCGAGGTGGGAGATCTACAAATGTAGGAAGTGTCGCCTTTGATTAATTTTGCTAGATTTGGTGATATCGATCAAAAAAATAAAATTGATGAATGCGGCATTTCTTTTCCGTTACCGTGTGTGCTAATAAAGTGTGAGGTGGAAGATCTACAAATGGTATGAAGAGCCGTCTGTGATTAATTGTGCTATATTTGGTGATATCGATGAATAAAATAAAATTGATGAATGCGGCATTTCTTTTCCGTTACCATGTGTGCTTATAAACTGTGCGGTGGAAGATCTACAAATGGTATAGAGAGCCGTCTGGGATTAATTTTGCTAGATTTGGTGGTATCGACCAAAATAATAAAATTGATGAAAGCAGAATTTCTTTTCCGTTAACGTGTATGCTTTAAAGTGTGAGGTGGGGTATCTACAAATGTATGAAGAGCCGTCTGTGATTAATTGTGCTATATTTGGTGATATCGATGAATAAAATAAAATTGATGAATGCGGCATTTCTTTTCCGTTACCATGTGTGCTAATAAAGTGTGAGGTGGAAGATCTACAAATGTTATGAAGAGCCGTCTGTGATTAATTGTGCTAGATTTTTTGGTATCGATCAAAAAAATAAAATTGATGAATGCGGCATTTCTTTTCCGTTACCGTGTATGCTTATAAAGTGTGAGGTGGAAGATCTACAAATGGTATAAAGAGCCATCTGTGATTAATTTTGCTAGATTTGGTGATATCGATTAATAAAATACACTTGATGAATGTCGTATTTCTTTTCTTTTAACGTGTATGCTTATAAAGTGTGAGGTGGAAGATCTACAAACGTATGAAGTGTCACCTTTGATTAATTTTGCTAGATTTGGTGATATCGATGAATAAGCTACAATTGATGAATGCGGCATTTCTTTTCCGTTACCGTGTGTGCTTATAAAGTGTGAGGTGGAAGATCTACAAATGGTATGAAGAGCCGTCTGAGATTAATTGTGCTATATTTGGTGATATCGATGAATAAAATAAAATTTATGAATGCAGAATTTCTTTTCCGTTATCATGTGTGCTTATAAAGTGTGGGGTTGAAGATCTACAAATGGAATAGAGAGCCGCCTGTGATTAATTTTGATAGATTTGGTGATATCGATGAATAAGCTACAATTGATGAATGCGGCATTTCTTTTCCGTTACCGTGTATGCTTATAAAGTGCGAGGTGGGAGATCTACAAATGTAGGAAGTGTCGCCTTTGATTAATTTTGCTAGATTTGGTGATATCGATCAAAAAAATAAAATTGATGAATGCGGCATTTCTTTTCCGTTACCGTGTGTGCTAATAAAGTGTGAGGTGGAAGATCTACAAATGGTATGAAGAGCCGTCTGTGATTAATTGTGCTATATTTGGTGATATCGATGAATAAAATAAAATTGATGAATGCGGCATTTCTTTTCCGTTACCATGTGTGCTTATAAACTGTGCGGTGGAAGATCTACAAATGGTATAGAGAGCCGTCTGGGATTAATTTTGCTAGATTTGGTGGTATCGACCAAAATAATAAAATTGATGAAAGCAGAATTTCTTTTCCGTTAACGTGTATGCTTTAAAGTGTGAGGTGGGGTATCTACAAATGTATGAAGAGCCGTCTGTGATTAATTGTGCTATATTTGGTGATATCGATGAATAAAATAAAATTGATGAATGCGGCATTTCTTTTCCGTTACCATGTGTGCTAATAAAGTGTGAGGTGGAAGATCTACAAATGTTATGAAGAGCCGTCTGTGATTAATTGTGCTAGATTTTTTGGTATCGATCAAAAAAATAAAATTGATGAATGCGGCATTTCTTTTCCGTTAACGTGTATGCTTATAAAGTGTGAGGTGGAAGATCTACAAATGGTATAAAGAGCCATCTGTGATTAATTTTGCTATATTTGGTGATATCGATGAATAAAATAAAATTTATGAATGCAGAATTTCTTTTCCGTTATCATGTGTGCTTATAAAGTGTGAGGTTGGAGATCTACAAATGGAATAGAGAGCCGCCTGTGATTAATTTTGATAGATTTGGTGATATCTATGAATAAGCTACAATTGATGAATGCGGCATTTCTTTTCCGTTACCATGTGTGCTAATAAAGTGTGAGGTGGAAGATCTACAAATGTTATGAAGAGCCGTCTGTGATTAATTGTGCTAGATTTTTTGGTATCGATCAAAAAAATAAAATTGATGAATGCGGCATTTCTTTTCCGTTACCGTGTATGCTTATAAAGTGTGAGGTGGAAGATCTACAAATGGTATAAAGAGCCATCTGTGATTAATTTTGCTAGATTTGGTGATATCGATTAATAAAATACACTTGATGAATGTCGTATTTCTTTTCTTTTAACGTGTATGCTTATAAAGTGTGAGGTGGAAGATCTACAAACGTATGAAGTGTCACCTTTGATTAATTTTGCTAGATTTGGTGATATCGATGAATAAGCTACAATTGATGAATGCGGCATTTCTTTTCCGTTACCGTGTGTGCTTATAAAGTGTGAGGTGGAAGATCTACAAATGGTATGAAGAGCCGTCTGAGATTAATTGTGCTATATTTGGTGATATCGATGAATAAAATAAAATTTATGAATGCAGAATTTCTTTTCCGTTATCATTTGTGTGCTTATAAAGTGTGAGGTTGAAGATCTACAAATGGAATAGAGAGCCGCCTGTGATTAATTTTGATAGATTTGGTGATATCGATGAATAAGCTACAATTGATGAATGCGGCATTTCTTTTCCGTTACCGTGTATGCTTATAAAGTGCGAGGTGGGAGATCTACAAATGTAGGAAGTGTCGCCTTTGATTAATTTTGCTAGATTTGGTGATATCGATCAAAAAAATAAAATTGATGAATGCGGCATTTCTTTTCCGTTACCGTGTGTGCTAATAAAGTGTGAGGTGGAAGATCTACAAATGGTATGAAGAGCCGTCTGTGATTAATTGTGCTATATTTGGTGATATCGATGAATAAAATAAAATTGATGAATGCGGCATTTCTTTTCCGTTACCATGTGTGCTTATAAACTGTGCGGTGGAAGGTCTACAAATGGTATAGAGAGCCGTGTGGGATTAATTTTGCTAGATTTGGTGGTATCGACCAACATAATAAAATTGATGAAAGCGGCATTTCTTTTCCGTTAACGTGTATGCTTATAAAGTGTGAGGTGGAAGATCTACAAATGGTATAAAGAGCCATCTGTGATTAATTTTGCTATATTTGGTGATATCGATAAATAAAATAAAATTGATGAATGCGGCATTTCTTTTCCGTTGCCATGTGTGCTTATAAAGTATGAGGTGGAAGATCTACAAATGGTATAGAGAGCCGTCTGTGATTAATTGTGCTATATTTGGTGATATCGATAAATAAAATAAAATTGATGAATGCGGCATTTCTTTTCCGTTACCATGTGTGCTTCTAAATTGTGAGGTGGAAGATCTACAAATGTTATGAAGAGCCGTCTGTGATTAATTGTGCTAGATTTTTTGGTATCGATCAAAAAAATAAAATTGATGAATGCGGCATTTCTTTTCCGTTACATTGTGTGTGTATAAAGTGTGAGGTGGAAGATCTACAAATGGTATGAAGAGCCGTCCGTGTTTAATTTTGCTAGATTTTTTGGTATCGATCAAAAATATAAAATTGATGAATGCGGCATTTCTTTTCCGTTAACGTGTATGCTTATAAAGTGCGAGGTGGGAGATCTACAAATGTAGGAAGTGTCGCCTTTGATTAATTTTGCTAGATTTGGTGATATCGATCAAAAAAATAAAATTGATGAATGCGGCATTTCTTTTCCGTTACCGTGTTTGCTAATAAAGTGTGAGGTGGAAGATCTACAAATGGTATGAAGAGCCGTCTGTGATTAATTGTGCTATATTTGGTGATATCGATGAATAAAATAAAATTGATGAATGCGGCATTTCTTTTCCGTTACCATGTGTGCTTTTAAACTGTGCGGTGGAACATCTGCAAATGGTATAGAGAGCCGTCTGTGATTAATTTTGATAGATTTGGTGGTATCGATCAAAAAAATTAAATTGATGAATGCGGCATTTCTTTTCCGTTACCATGTGTGCTTCTAAAGTGTGAGGTGGAAGATCTACAAATGGTATAGAGAGCCGTCTGGGATTAATTTTGCTAGATTTGGTGGTATCGACCAAAATAATAAAATTGATGAAAGCGGCATTTCTTTTCCGTTAACGTGTATGCTTTAAAGTGTGAGGTGGGGTATCTACAAATGTATGAAGTGTCGCCTTTGATTAATTTTGCTATATTTGGTGATATCGATGATTAAAATGCAATTGGTGAATTCGGCATTTCTTTTCCGTTACCGTGTGTGCTTATAAAGTGTGAGGTGGAAGATCTACAAATGTATGAAGTGTCGCCTTTGATTGATTTTGCTATATTTGGTGATATCGATGAATAAAATACAATTGATGAATGCGGCATTTCTTTTCCGTTACATTGTGTGTGTATAAAGTGTGAGGTGGAAGATCTACAAATGGTATAAAGAGTAGTCTATGATTAATTGTGCTATATTTGGTGATAGCGATGAATAAAATAAAATTGATGAATGCGGCATTTCTTTTCCGTTGCCATGTGTGCTTATAAAGTATGAGGTGGAAGATCTACAAATGGTATAGAGAGCCGTCTGTGATTAATTGTGCTATATTTGGTGATATCGATGAATAAAATAAAATTGATGAATGCGGCATTTCTTTTCCGTTAACGTGTATGCTTATAAAGTGTGAGGTGGAAGATCTACAAATGGTATAAAGAGCCATCTGTGATTAATTTTGCTATATTTGGTGATATCGATTAATAAAATACACTTGATGAATGCCGTATTTCTTTTCTTTTAACGTGTATGCTTATAAAGTGTGAGGTGGAAGATCTACAAACGTATGAAGTGTCACCTTTGATTAATTTTGCTAGATTTGGTGATATCGATGAATAAGCTACAATTGATGAATGCGGCATTTCTTTTCCGTTACCGTGTGTGCTTATAAAGTGTGAGGTGGAAGATCTACAAATGGTATAGAGAGCCGTCTGTGATTAATTTTGATAGATTTGGTGGTATCGATCAATAAAATTAAATTGATGATTGCGGCATTTCTTTTCCGTTACCATGTGTGCTTCTAAAGTGTGAGGTGGAAGATCTACAAATGGTATAGAGAGCCGTCTGGGATTAATTTTGCTAGATTTGGTGGTATCGACCAAAATAATAAAATTGATGAAAGCGGCATTTCTTTTCCGTTAACGTGTATGCTGTAAAGTGTGAGGTGGGGTATCTACAAATGTATGAAGTGTCGCCTTTGATTAATTTTGCTATATTTGGTGATATCGATGATTAAAATGCAATTGGTGAATTCGGCATTTCTTTTCCGTTACCGCGTGTGCTTATAAAGTGTGAGGTGGAAGATCTACAAATGTATGAAGTGTCGCCTTTGATTGATTTTGCTATATTTGGTGATATCGATGAATAAAATACAATTGATGAATGCGGCATTTCTTTTCCGTTACATTGTGTGTGTATAAAGTGTGAGGTGGAAGATCTACAAATGGTATAAAGAGTAGTCTATGATTAATTGTGCTATATTTGGTGATAGCGATGAATAAAATAAAATTGATGAATGCGGCATTTCTTTTCCGTTGCCATGTGTGCTTATAAAGTATGAGGTGGAAGATCTACAAATGGTATAGAGAGCCGTCTGTGATTAATTGTGCTATATTTGGTGATATCGATGAATAAAATAAAATTGATGAATGCGGCATTTCTTTTCCGTTAACGTGTATGCTTATAAAGTGTGAGGTGGAAGATCTACAAATGTTATAAAGAGCCATCTGTGATTAATTTTGCTGTATTTGGTGATATCGATAAATAAAATAAAATTGATGCATGCGGCATTTCTTTTCCGTTGCCATGTGTGCTTATAAAGTATGAGGTGGAAGATCTACAAATTGTATAGAGAGCCGTCTGTGATTAATTGTGCTATATTTGGTGATATCGATAAATAAAATAAAATTGATGAATGCGGCATTTCTTTTCCGTTAACGTGTATGCTTATAAAGTGTGAGGTGGAAGATCTACAAATGTTATAAAGAGCCATCTGTGATTAATTTTGCTGTATTTGGTGATATCGATAAATAAAATAAAATTGATGAATGCGGCATTTCTTTTCCGTTGCCATGTGTGCTTATAAAGTATGAGGTGGAAGATCTACAAATGGTATAAAGAGCCATCTGTGATTAATTTTGCTAGATTTGGTGATATCGATTAATAAAATACACTTGATGAATGCCGTATTTCTTTTCTTTTAACGTGTATGCTTATAAAGTGTGAGGTGGAAGATCTACAAATGTTATAAAGTGCCATCTGTGATTAATTTTGCTGTATTTGGTGATATTGATAAATAAAATAAAATTGATGAATGCGGCATTTCTTTTCCGTTGCCATGTGTGCTTATAAAGTATGAGGTGGAAGATCTACAAATGGTATAAAGAGCCATCTGTGATTAATTTTGCTATCTTTGGTGATATCGATAAATAAAATAAAATTGATGAATGCGGCATTTCTTTTCCGTTAACGTGTATGCTTATAAAGTGTGAGGTGGAAGATCTACAAATGTTATAAAGTGCCATCTGTGATTAATTTTGCTGTATTTGGTGATATTGATAAATAAAATAAAATTGATGAATGCGGCATTTCTTTTCCGTTGCCATGTGTGCTTATAAAGTATGAGGTGGAAGATCTACAAATGGTATAAAGAGCCATCTGTGATTAATTTTGCTAGATTTGGTGATATCGATTAATAAAATACACTTGATGAATGCCGTATTTCTTTTCTTTTAACGTGTATGCTTATAAAGTGTGAGGTGGAAGATCTACAAACGTATGAAGTGTCACCTTTGATTAATTTTGCTAGATTTGGTGATATCGATGAAAAAGCTACAATTGATGAATGCGGCATTTCTTTTCCGTTACCGTGTGTGCTTATAAAGTGAGAGGTGGAAGATCTACAAATGGTATGAAGAGCCGTCTGAGATTAATTGTGCTAGATTTTTTGGTATCGATCAAAAAAACAAAATTATTAAATGCGGCATTTCTTTTCCGTTACCGTGTGTGCTAATAAAGTGTGAGGTGGAAGATCTACAAATGTTATGAAGAGCCGTCTGTGATTAATTGTGCTATATTTGGTGATATCGATGAATAAAACAAAATTAATGAATGCGGCATTTCTTTTCCGTTACCGTGTGTGCTAATAAAGTGTGAGGTGGAAGATCTACAAATGTTATGAAGAGCCGTCTGTGATTAATTGTGCTATATTTGGTGATATCGATGAATAAAACAAAATTAATGAATGCGGCATTTCTTTTCCGTTACCGTGTATGCTTTAAAGTGTGAGGTGGGGTATCTACAAATGTATGAAGTGTCACCTTTGATTAATTTTGCTATATTTGGTGATATCGATGAATAAAATGCAATTGGTGAATTCGGCTTTTCTTTTCCGTTACCGTGTGTGCTTATAAAGTGTGAGGTGGAAGATCTACAAATGTATGAAGTGTCGCCTTTGATTGACTTTGCTATATTTGGTGATATCGATGAATAAAATACAATTGATGAATGCGGCATTTCTTTTCCGTTATATTGTGTGTGTATAAAGTGTGAGGTGGAAGATCTACAAATGGTATAAAGAGTAGTCTATGATTAATTGTGCTATATTTGGTGATAGCGATGAATAAAATAAAATTGATGAATGCGGCATTTCTTTTCCTTTGCCATGTGTGCTTATAAAGTATGAGGTGGAAGATCTACAAATGGTATAGAGAGCCGTCTGTGATTAATTGTGCTATATTTGGTGATATCGATGAATAAAATAAAATTGATGAATGCGGCATTTCTTTTCCGTTACCATGTGTGCTTATAAACTGTGCGGTGGAACATCTACAAATGGTATAGAGAGCCCTCTGTGATTAATTTTTCTAGATTTGGTGGTATCGATCAAAAAAATAAAATTGATAAATGCGGCATTTCTTTTCCGTTACCGTGTGTGCTAATAAAGTGTGAGGTGGAAGATCTACAAATGTTATGAAGAGCCGTCTGTGATTAATTGTGCTATATTTGGTGATATCGATGAATAAAGCAAAATTAATGAATGCGGCATTTCTTTTCCGTTACCGTGTGTGCTAATAAAGTGTGAGGTGGAAGATCTACAAATGTTACGAAGAGCCGTCTGTGATTAATTGTGCTATATTTGGTGATATCGATGAATAAAATAAAATTGATGAATGCGGCATTTCTTTTCCGTTACCATGCGTGCTTCTAAATTGTGAGGTGGAAGATCTACAAATGGTATAGAGAGCCGTCTGGGATTAATTTTGCTAGATTTGGTGGTATCGACCACAAAAATAAAATTGATGAATGCGGCATTTCTTTTCCGTTACATTGTGTGTGTATAAAGTGTGAGGTGGAAGATCTACAAATGGTATGAAGAGCCGTCTGTGATAAATTGTGCTATATTTGGTGATATCGATCAAAAACATAAAATTGATGAATGCATCATTTCTTTTCCGTTAACGTGTATGCTTATAAAGTGCGAGGTGGGAGATCTACAAATGGTATAGCGAGCCCTCTGTGTTTAATTTTGCTAGATTTTTTGGTATCGATCAAAAACATAAAATTGATGAATGCATCATTTCTTTTCCGTTAACGTGTATGCTTATAAAGTGCGAGGTGGGAGATCTACAAATGGTATAAAGAGCCATCTGTGATTAATTTTGCTAGATTTGGTGGTATCGACCACAAAAATAAAATTTATGAATGCGGCATTTCTTTTCCGTTACATTGTGTGTGTATAAAGTGTGAGGTGGAAGATCTACAAATGTTATGAAGAGCCGTCTGTGATTAATTGTGCTATATTTGGTGATACCGATGAATAAAATAAAATTGATGAATGCGGCATTTCTTTTCCGTTACCATGTGTGCTTATAAACTGTGCGGTGGAACATCTACAAATGGTATAGAGAGCCGTCTGTGATTAATTTTTCTAGATTTGGTGGTATCGATCAAAAAAATAAAATTGATGAATGCGGCATTTCTTTTCCGTTACCGTGTGTGCTAATAAAGTGTGAGGTGGAAGATCTACAAATGTTATGAAGAGCCATCTGTGATTAATTTTGCTAGATTTGGTGATATCGATTAATAAAATACACTTGATGAATGTCGTATTTCTTTTCTTTTAACGTGTATGCTTATAAAGTGTGAGGTGGAAGATCTACAAAGGTATGAAGTGTCACCTTTGATTAATTTTGCTAGATTTGGTGATATCGATGAATAAGCTACAATTGATGAATGCGGCATTTCTTTTCCGTTACCGTGTGTGCTAATAAAGTGTGAGGTGGAAGATCTACAAATGTTATGAAGAGCCGTCTGTGATTAATTGTGCTATATTTGGTGATACCGATGAATAAAATAAAATTGATGAATGCGGCATTTCTTTTCCGTTACCATGTGTGCTTATAAACTGTGCGGTGGAACATCTACAAATGGTATAGAGAGCCGTCTGTGATTAATTTTTCTAGATTTGGTGGTATCGATCAAAAAAATAAAATTGATGAATGCGGCATTTCTTTTCCGTTACCGTGTGTGCTAATAAAGTGTGAGGTGGAAGATCTACAAATGTTATGAAGAGCCGTCTGTGATTAATTGTGCTATATTTGGTGATATCGATGAATAAAATAAAATTGATGAATGCGGCATTTCTTTTCCGTTACCATATGTGCTTCTAAATTGTGAGGTGGAAGATCTACAAATGGTATAGAGAGCCGTCTGGGATTAATTTTGCTAGATTTGGTGGTATCGACCACAAAAATAAAATTGATGAATGTGGCATTTCTTTTCCGTTACATTGTGTGTGTATAAAGTGTGAAGTGGAAGATCTACAAATGGTATGAAGAGTAGTCTATGATTAATTGTGCTATATTTTTTGATAGCGATGAATAAAATAAAATTGATGAATGCGGCATTTCTTTTCCGTTACATTGTGTGTGTATAAAGAGTGAGGTGGAAGATCTACAAATGGTATAAAGAGTAGTCTATGATTAATTGTGCTATATTTGGTGATAGCGATGAATAAAATAAAACTGATGAATGCGGCATTTCTTTTCCGTTACCATTTGTGCTTATAAAGTATGAGGTGGAAGATCTACAAATGGTATAGAGAGCCGTCTGGGATTAATTTTGCTAGATTTGGTGGTATCGACCACAAAAATAAAATTGATGAATGCGGCATTTCTTTTCCGTTACATTGTGTGTGGATAAAGTGTGAGGTGGAAGATCTACAAATGGTATGAAGAGTAGTCTATGATTAATTGTGCTATATTTGGTGATAGCGATGAATAAAATAAAATTGATGAATGCGGCATTTCTTTTCCGTTACCTTGTGTGCTAATAAAGTATGAGGTGGAAGATCTACAAATGGTATAAAGAGCCGTCTGGGATTAATTTTGCTAGATTTGGTGGTATCGACCAAAAAAATAAAATTGATGAATGCGGCATTTCTTTTCCGTTAACGTGTATGCTTATAAAGTATGAGGTGGAAGATTTACAAACGTATGAAGTGTCACCTTTGATTAATTTTGCTAGATTTGGTGATATCGATGAATAAACTACAATTGATGAATGCGGCATTTCTTTTCCGTTACCGTGTGTGCTTATAAAGTGTGAGGTGGAAGATCTACAAATGGTATGAAGAGCCGTCTGTGATTAATTGTGCTATATTTGGTGATATCGATGAATAAAATAAAATTGATGAATGCGGCATTTCTTTTCCGTTACCGTGTGTGCTAATAAAGTGTGAGGTAGAAGATCTACAAATGTTATGAAGAGCCGTCTGTGATTAATTGTGCTATATTTGGTGATATCGATGAATAAAATAAAATTGATGAATGCGGCATTTCTTTTCTGTTACCATGTGTGCTTATAAAGTGTGCGGTGGAACATCTACAAATGGTATAGGGAGCCGTCTGTGATTAATTTTGCTAGATTTGGTGGTATCGATCAAAAAAATAAAATTGATGAATGCGGCATTTCTTTTCCGTTACCATGTGTGCTTCTAAAGTGTGAGGTGGAAGATCTACAAATGGAATAGAGAGCCGTCTGGGATTAATTTTGCTAGATTTGGTGGTATCGACCAAAATAATAAAATTGATGAATGCGGCATTTCTTTTCCGTTTACGTGTATGCTCTAAAGTGTGAGGTGGGGGATCTACAAATGTATGAAGTGTCGCCTTTGATTAATTTTGCTATATTTGGTGATATCGATGAATAAAATACAATTGGTGAATTCGGCATTTCTTTTCCGATATCGATGAATAAAATACAATTGATGAATGCGGCATTTCTTTTCCGTTACATTGTGTGTGTATAAAGTGTGAGGTAGAAGATCTACAAATGTTATGAAGAGCCGTCTGTGATTAATTGTGCTATATTTGGTGATATCGATGAATAAAATAAAATTGATGAATGCGGCATTTCTTTTCTGTTACCATGTGTGCTTATAAAGTGTGCGGTGGAACATCTACAAATGGTATAGGGAGCCGTCTGTGATTAATTTTGCTAGATTTGGTGGTATCGATCAAAAAAATAAAATTGATGAATGCGGCATTTCTTTTCCGTTACCATGTGTGCTTCTAAAGTGTGAGGTGGAAGATCTACAAATGGAATAGAGAGCCGTCCGTGATTAATTTTGCTAGATTTTTCGGTATCGATCAAAAAAGTAAAATTGATGAATGCGGCATTTCTTTTCCTTTAACGTGTATACTTTAAAGTGTGAGGTGGGAGATCTACAAATGTATGAAGGGTCGCCTTTGATTAATTTTGCTATATTTGGTGATATCGATGAATAAAATACAATTGATGAATGCGGCATTTCTTTTCCGTTACATTGTGTGTGTATAAAGTGTGAGGTAGAAGATCTACAAATGGTATGAAGAGTAGTCTTTGATTAATTGTGCTATATTTGGTGATGTCGATGAATAAAATAAAATTGATGAATGCGGTATTTCTTTTCCGTTATCATGTGTGCTTACAAAGTGTGAGGTGGAATATCTACAAATGGTATAGGGAGCCGTATGTGATTAATTTTGATAGATTTGGTGGTATCGATCAAAAAAGTAAAATTGATGAATGCGGCATTTCTTTTCCGTTACCATTTGTGCTTATAAAGTATGAGGTGGAAGATCTACAAATGGTATAGAGAGCCGTCTGGGATTAATTTTGCTAGATTTGGTGGTATCGACCACAAAAATAAAATTGATGAATGCGGCATTTCTTTTCCGTTACATTGTGTGTGGATAAAGTGTGAGGTGGAAGATCTACAAATGGTATGAAGAGTAGTCTATGATTAATTGTGCTATATTTGGTGATAGCGATGAATAAAATAAAATTGATGAATGCGGCATTTCTTTTCCGTTACCTTGTGTGCTAATAAAGTATGAGGTGGAAGATCTACAAATGGTATAGAGGGCCGTCTGGGATTAATTTTGCTAGATTTGGTGGTATCGACCACAAAAATAAAATTGATGAATGTGGCATTTCTTTTCCGTTACATTGTGTGTGTATAAAGTGTGAAGCTATATTTTTTGATAGCGATGAATAAAATAAAATTGATGAATGCGGCATTTCTTTTCCGTTACATTGTGTGTGTATAAAGTGTGAGGTGGAAGATCTACAAATGGTATAAAGAGTAGTCTATGATTAATTGTGCTATATTTGGTGATGTCGATGAATAAAATAAAATTGATGAATGCGGCATTTCTTTTCCGTTACCGTGTTTGCTAATAAAGTGTGAGGTGGAAGATCTACAAATGTTATGAAGAGCCGTCTGTGATTAATTGTGTTATATTTGGTGATATCGATGAATAAAATAAAACTGATGAATGCGGCATTTCTTTTCCGTTACCATTTGTGCTTATAAAGTATGAGGTGGAAGATCTACAAATGGTATAGAGAGCCGTCTGGGATTAATTTTGCTAGATTTGGTGGTATCGACCACAAAAATAAAATTGATGAATGCGGCATTTCTTTTCCGTTACATTGTGTGTGGATAAAGTGTGAGGTGGAAGATCTACAAATGGTATGAAGAGTAGTCTATGATTAATTGTGCTATATTTGGTGATAGCGATGAATAAAATAAAACTGATGAATGCGGCATTTCTTTTCCGTTACCATTTGTGCTTATAAAGTATGAGGTGGAAGATCTACAAATGGTATAGAGAGCCGTCTGGGATTAATTTTGCTAGATTTGGTGGTATCGACCACAAAAATAAAATTTAGGAATGCGGCATTTCTTTTCCGTTACATTGTGTGTGTATAAAGTGTGAGGTGGAAGATCTACAAATGTTATGAAGAGCCGTCTGTGATTAATTGTGCTATATTTGGTGATATCGATGAATAAAATAAAATTGATGAATGCGGCATTTCTTTTCCGTTACCGTGTGTGCTAATAAAGTGTGAGGTGGAAGATCTACAAATGTTATGAAGAGCCGTCTGTGATTAATTGTGCTATATTTGGTGATACCGATGAATAAAATAAAATTGATGAATGCGGCATTTCTTTTCCGTTACCATGTGTGCTTATAAACTGTGCGGTGGAACATCTACAAATGGTATAGAGAGCCGTCTGTGATTAATTTTTCTAGATTTGGTGGTATCGATCAAAAAAATAAAATTGATGAATGCGGCATTTCTTTTCCGTTACCGTGTGTGCTAATAAAGTGTGAGGTGGAAGATCTACAAATGTTATGAAGAGCCATCTGTGATTAATTTTGCTAGATTTGGTGATATCGATTAATAAAATACACTTGATGAATGTCGTATTTCTTTTCTTTTAACGTGTATGCTTATAAAGTGTGAGGTGGAAGATCTACAAAGGTATGAAGTGTCACCTTTGATTAATTTTGCTAGATTTGGTGATATCGATGAATAAGCTACAATTGATGAATGCGGCATTTCTTTTCCGTTACATTGTGTGTGTATAAAGTGTGAGGTGGAAGATCTACAAATGGTAGTCTATGATTAATTGTGCTATATTTGGTGATACCGATGAATAAAATAAAATTGATGAATGCGGCATTTCTTTTCCGTTACCATGTGTGCTTATAAACTGTGCGGTGGAACATCTACAAATGGTATAGAGAGCCGTCTGTGATTAATTTTGCTAGATTTGGTGGTATCGATCAAAAAAATAAAATTGATGAATGCGGCATTTCTTTTCCGTTACCGTGTGTGCTAATAAAGTGTGAGGTGGAAGATCTACAAATGTTATGAAGAGCCGTCTGTGATTAATTGTGCTATATTTGGTGATATCGATGAATAAAATAAAATTGATGAATGCGGCATTTCTTTTCCGTTACCATATGTGCTTCTAAATTGTGAGGTGGAAGATCTACAAATGGTATAGAGAGCCGTCTGGGATTAATTTTGCTAGATTTGGTGGTATCGACCACAAAAATAAAATTGATGAATGTGGCATTTCTTTTCCGTTACATTGTGTGTGTATAAAGTGTGAAGTGGAAGATCTACAAATGGTATGAAGAGTAGTCTATGATTAATTGTGCTATATTTTTTGATAGCGATGAATAAAATAAAATTGATGAATGCGGCATTTCTTTTCCGTTACATTGTGTGTGTATAAAGTGTGAGGTGGAAGATCTACAAATGGTATAAAGAGTAGTCTATGATTAATTGTGCTATATTTGGTGATAGCGATGAATAAAATAAAACTGATGAATGCGGCATTTCTTTTCCGTTACCATTTGTGCTTATAAAGTATGAGGTGGAAGATCTACAAATGGTATAGAGAGCCGTCTGGGATTAATTTTGCTAGATTTGGTGGTATCGACCACAAAAATAAAATTGATGAATGCGGCATTTCTTTTCCGTTACATTGTGTGTGGATAAAGTGTGAGGTGGAAGATCTACAAATGGTATGAAGAGTAGTCTATGATTAATTGTGCTATATTTGGTGATAGCGATGAATAAAATAAAATTGATGAATGCGGCATTTCTTTTCCGTTACCTTGTGTGCTAATAAAGTATGAGGTGGAAGATCTACAAATGGTATAAAGAGCCGTCTGGGATTAATTTTGCTAGATTTGGTGGTATCGACCAAAAAAATAAAATTGATGAATGCGGCATTTCTTTTCCGTTAACGTGTATGCTTATAAAGTATGAGGTGGAAGATTTACAAACGTATGAAGTGTCACCTTTGATTAATTTTGCTAGATTTGGTGATATCGATGAATAAACTACAATTGATGAATGCGGCATTTCTTTTCCGTTACCGTGTGTGCTTATAAAGTGTGAGGTGGAAGATCTACAAATGGTATGAAGAGCCGTCTGTGATTAATTGTGCTATATTTGGTGATATCGATGAATAAAATAAAATTGATGAATGCGGCATTTCTTTTCCGTTACCGTGTGTGCTAATAAAGTGTGAGGTAGAAGATCTACAAATGTTATGAAGAGCCGTCTGTGATTAATTGTGCTATATTTGGTGATATCGATGAATAAAATAAAATTGATGAATGCGGCATTTCTTTTCCGTTACCATGTGTGCTTCTAAAGTGTGAGGTGGAAGATCTACAAATGGAATAGAGAGCCGTCTGGGATTAATTTTGCTAGATTTGGTGGTATCGACCAAAATAATAAAATTGATGAATGCGGCATTTCTTTTCCGTTTACGTGTATGCTCTAAAGTGTGAGGTGGGGGATCTACAAATGTATGAAGTGTCGCCTTTGATTAATTTTGCTATATTTGGTGATATCGATGAATAAAATACAATTGGTGAATTCGGCATTTCTTTTCCGATATCGATGAATAAAATACAATTGATGAATGCGGCATTTCTTTTCCGTTACATTGTGTGTGTATAAAGTGTGAGGTGGAAGATCTACAAATGGCATGAAGAGCCGTCCGTGATTAATTTTGCTAGATTTTTCGGTATCGATCAAAAAAGTAAAATTGATGAATGCGGCATTTCTTTTCCTTTAACGTGTATACTTTAAAGTGTGAGGTGGGAGATCTACAAATGTATGAAGGGTCGCCTTTGATTAATTTTGCTATATTTGGTGATATCGATGAATAAAATACAATTGATGAATGCGGCATTTCTTTTCCGTTACATTGTGTGTGTATAAAGTGTGAGGTAGAAGATCTACAAATGGTATGAAGAGTAGTCTTTGATTAATTGTGCTATATTTGGTGATGTCGATGAATAAAATAAAATTGATGAATGCGGTATTTCTTTTCCGTTGTGTGCTTATAAAGTGTGCGGTGGAACATCTACAAATGGTATAGAGAGCCGTCTGTGATTAATTTTGCTAGATTTGGTGGTATCGATCAAAAAAATAAAATTGATGAATGCGGCATTTCTTTTCCGTTACCATGTGTGCTTCTAAAGTGTGAGGTGGAAGATCTACAAATGGAATAGAGAGCCGTCTGGGATTAATTTTGCTAGATTTGGTGGTATCGACCAAAATAATAAAATTTATGAATGCGGCATTTCTTTTCCGTTTACGTGTATGCTCTAAAGTGTGAGGTGGGGGATCTACAAATGTATGAAGTGTCGCCTTTGATTAATTTTGCTATATTTGGTGATATCGATGAATAAAATACAATTGGTGAATTCGGCATTTCTTTTCCGATATCGATGAATAAAATACAATTGATGAATGCGGCATTTCTTTTCCGTTACATTGTGTGTGTATAAAGTGTGAGGTGGAAGATCTACAAATGGCATGAAGAGCCGTCCGTGATTAATTTTGCTAGATTTTTCGGTATCGATCAAAAAAGTAAAATTGATGAATGCGGCATTTCTTTTCCTTTAACGTGTATACTTTAAAGTGTGAGGTGGGAGATCTACAAATGTATGAAGGGTCGCCTTTGATTAATTTTGCTATATTTGGTGATATCGATGAATAAAATACAATTGATGAATGCGGCATTTCTTTTCCGTTACATTGTGTGTGTATAAAGTGTGAGGTAGAAGATCTACAAATGGTATGAAGAGTAGTCTTTGATTAATTGTGCTATATTTGGTGATGTCGATGAATAAAATAAAATTGATGAATGCGGTATTTCTTTTCCGTTGTGTGCTTATAAAGTGTGCGGTGGAACATCTACAAATGGTATAGAGAGCCGTCTGTGATTAATTTTGCTAGATTTGGTGGTATCGATCAAAAAAATAAAATTGATGAATGCGGCATTTCTTTTCCGTTACCATGTGTGCTTCTAAAGTGTGAGGTGGAAGATCTACAAATGGAATAGAGAGCCGTCTGGGATTAATTTTGCTAGATTTGGTGGTATCGACCAAAATAATAAAATTGATGAATGCGGCATTTCTTTTCCGTTTACGTGTATGCTCTAAAGTGTGAGGTGGGGGATCTACAAATGTATGAAGTGTCGCCTTTGATTAATTTTGCTATATTTGGTGATATCGATGAATAAAATACAATTGGTGAATTCGGCATTTCTTTTCCGATATCGATGAATAAAATACAATTGATGAATGCGGCATTTCTTTTCCGTTACATTGTGTGTGTATAAAGTGTGAGGTGGAAGATCTACAAATGGCATGAAGAGCCGTCCGTGATTAATTTTGCTAGATTTTTCGGTATCGATCAAAAAAGTAAAATTGATGAATGCGGCATTTCTTTTCCTTTAACGTGTATACTTTAAAGTGTGAGGTGGGAGATCTACAAATGTATGAAGGGTCGCCTTTGATTAATTTTGCTATATTTGGTGATATCGATGAATAAAATACAATTGATGAATGCGGCATTTCTTTTCCGTTACATTGTGTGTGTATAAAGTGTGAGGTAGAAGATCTACAAATGGTATGAAGAGTAGTCTTTGATTAATTGTGCTATATTTGGTGATGTCGATGAATAAAATAAAATTGATGAATGCGGTATTTCTTTTCCGTTATCATGTGTGCTTACAAAGTGTGAGGTGGAATATCTACAAATGGTATAGGGAGCCGTATGTGATTAATTTTGATAGATTTGGTGGTATCGATCAAAAAAGTAAAATTGATGAATGCGGCATTTCTTTTCCGTTACCATTTGTGCTTATAAAGTATGAGGTGGAAGATCTACAAATGGTATAGAGAGCCGTCTGGGATTAATTTTGCTAGATTTGGTGGTATCGACCACAAAAATAAAATTGATGAATGCGGCATTTCTTTTCCGTTACATTGTGTGTGGATAAAGTGTGAGGTGGAAGATCTACAAATGGTATGAAGAGTAGTCTATGATTAATTGTGCTATATTTGGTGATAGCGATGAATAAAATAAAATTGATGAATGCGGCATTTCTTTTCCGTTACCTTGTGTGCTAATAAAGTATGAGGTGGAAGATCTACAAATGGTATAGAGGGCCGTCTGGGATTAATTTTGCTAGATTTGGTGGTATCGACCACAAAAATAAAATTGATGAATGTGGCATTTCTTTTCCGTTACATTGTGTGTGTATAAAGTGTGAAGCTATATTTTTTGATAGCGATGAATAAAATAAAATTGATGAATGCGGCATTTCTTTTCCGTTACATTGTGTGTGTATAAAGTGTGAGGTGGAAGATCTACAAATGGTATAAAGAGTAGTCTATGATTAATTGTGCTATATTTGGTGATGTCGATGAATAAAATAAAATTGATGAATGCGGCATTTCTTTTCCGTTACCGTGTTTGCTAGTAAAGTGTGAGGTGGAAGATCTACAAATGTTATGAAGAGCCGTCTGTGATTAATTGTGTTATATTTGGTGATATCGATGAATAAAATAAAACTGATGAATGCGGCATTTCTTTTCCGTTACCATTTGTGCTTATAAAGTATGAGGTGGAAGATCTACAAATGGTATAGAGAGCCGTCTGGGATTAATTTTGCTAGATTTGGTGGTATCGACCACAAAAATAAAATTGATGAATGCGGCATTTCTTTTCCGTTACATTGTGTGTGGATAAAGTGTGAGGTGGAAGATCTACAAATGGTATGAAGAGTAGTCTATGATTAATTGTGCTATATTTGGTGATAGCGATGAATAAAATAAAACTGATGAATGCGGCATTTCTTTTCCGTTACCATTTGTGCTTATAAAGTATGAGGTGGAAGATCTACAAATGGTATAGAGAGCCGTCTGGGATTAATTTTGCTAGATTTGGTGGTATCGACCAAAAAAATAAAATTGATGAATGCGGCATTTCTTTTCCGTTACATTGTGTGTGGATAAAGTGTGAGGTGGAAGATCTACAAATGGTATGAAGAGTAGTCTATGATTAATTGTGCTATATTTGGTGATAGCGATGAATAAAATAAAATTGATGAATGCGGCATTTCTTTTCCGTTACCTTGTGTGCTAATAAAGTATGAGGTGGAAGATCTACAAATGGTATAGAGAGCCGTCTGGGATTAATTTTGCTAGATTTGGTGGTATCGACCAAAAAAATAAAATTGATGAATGCGGCATTTCTTTTCCGTTAACGTGTATGCTTATAAAGTATGAGGTGGAAGATCTACAAACGTATGAAGTGTCACCTTTGATTAATTTTGCTAGATTTGGTGATATCGATGAATAAACTACAATTGATGAATGCAGCATTTCTTTTCCGTTACCGTGTGTGCTTATAAAGTGTGAGGTGGAAGATCTACAAATGGTATGAAGAGCCGTCTGTGATTAATTGTGCTATATTTGGTGATATCGATGAATAAAATAAAATTGATGAATACGGCATTTCTTTTCCGTTACCGTGTGTGCTAATAAAGTGTGAGGTGGAAGATCTACAAATGTTATGAAGAGCCGTCTGTGATTAATTGTGCTATATTTGGTGATATCGATGAATAAAATAAAATTGATGAATGCGGCATTTCTTTTCCGTTACCGTGTGTGCTAAAAAAGTGTGAGGTGGAAGATCTACAAATGTTATGAAGAGCCGTCTGTGATTAATTGTGCTATATTTGGTGATATCGATGAATAAAATAAAATTGATGAATGCGGCATTTCTTTTCTGTTACCATGTGTGCTTATAACGTGTGCGGTGGAACATCTACAAATGGTATAGAGAGCCGTCTGTGATTAATTTTGCTAGATTTGGTGGTATCGATCAAAAAAAATAAAATTGATGAATGCGGCATTTCTTTTCCGTTACCATGTGTGCTTCTAAAGTGTGAGGTGGAAGATCTACAAATGGAATAGAGAGCCGTCTGGGATTAATTTTGCTAGATTTGGTGGTATCGACCAAAATAATAAAATTGATGAATGCGGCATTTCTTTTCCGTTTACGTGTATGCTCTAAAGTGTGAGGTGGCGGATCTACAAATGTATGAAGTGTCGCCTTTGATTAATTTTGCTATATTTGGTGATATCGATGAATAAAATACAATTGGTGAATTCGGAATTTCTTTTCCGATATCGATGAATAAAATACAATTGATGAATGCGGCATTTCTTTTCCGTTACATTGTGTGTGTATAAAGTGTGAGGTGGAAGATCTACAAATGGTATGAAGAGCCGTCCGTGATTAATTTTGCTAGATTTTTCGGTATCGATCAAAAAAGTTAAATTGATGAATGCGGCATTTCTTTTCCGTTAACGTGTATACTTTAAAGTGTGAGGTGGGAGATCTACAAATGTATGAAGGGTCGCCTTTGATTAATTTTGCTATATTTGGTGATATCGATGAATAAAATACAATTGATGAATGCGGCATTTCTTTTCCGTTACATTGTGTGTGTATAAAGTGTGAGATAGAAGATCTACAAATGGTATGAAGAGTAGTCTTTGATTAATTGTGCTATATTTGGTGATGTCGATGAATAAAATAAAATTGATGAATGCGGTATTTCTTTTCCGTTATCATGTGTGCTTACAACGTGTGAGGTGGAATATCTACAAATGGTATAGGGAGCCGTATGTGATTAATTTTGATAGATTTGGTGGTATCGATCAAAAAAGTAAAATTGATGAATGCGGCATTTCTTTTCCGTTAACGTGTATACTTTAAAGTGTGAGGTGGGAGATCTACAAATGTCTGAAGGGTCGCCTTTGATTAATTTTGCTATATTTGGTGATATCGATGAATAAAATACAATTGATGAATGCGGCATTTCTTTTCCGTTACATTGTGTGTGTATAAAGTGTGAGGTGGAAGATCTACAAATGGTAAGAAGAGTAGTCTATGATTAATTGTGCTATATTTGGTGATAGCGATGAATAAAATAAAATTGATGAATGCGGCATTTCTTTTCCGTTACATTGTGTGTGTATAAAGTGTGAGGTGGAAGAACTACAAATGGTATGAAGAGTAGTCTTTGATTAATTGTGCTATATTTGGTGATGTCGATGAATAAAATAAAATTGATGTATGCGGCATTTCTTTTCCGTTATCATGTGTGCTTATAAAGTGTGTGGTGGAAGATTTACAAATGTATGAAGTGTCACCCTTGATTAATTTTGCTAGATTTGGTGATATCGATGAATAAACTGCAATTGATGAATGCGGCATTTCTTTTCCGTTACCGCGTGTGCTTATAAAGTGTGAGGTGGAAGATCTACAAATGGTATGAAGAGCCGTCTGTGATTAATTGTGCTATATTTGGTGATGTCGATGAATAAAATAAAATTGATGAATGCGGTATTTCTTTTCCGTTATCATGTGTGCTTACAAAGTGTGAGGTGGAAGATCTACAAATGGTATAGGGAGCCGTATGTGATTAATTTTGATAGATTTGGTGGTATCGATCAAAAACATAAAATTGATGAATGCATCATTTCTTTTCCGTTAACGTGTATGCTTATAAAGTGCGAGGTGTGAGATCTACAAATGTAGGAAGTGTCGCCTTTGATTAATTTTGTTATATTTGGTGATATCGAAGAATAAAATACAATTGGTGAATATTTCTTTTCCGTTACCGTGTGTGCTTATAAAGTGTGAGGTGGAAGATCTACAAATGTATGAAGTGTCGCCTTTGATTAATTTTGCTATATTTGGTGATATCGATGAATAAAATACAATTGATGAATGCGGTATTTCGTTTTCGTTATCATGTGTGCTTACAAAGTGTGAGGTGGAAGATCTACAAATGGTATAGGGTGCCGTATGTGATTAATTTTGATAGATTTGGTGGTATCGATCAAAAACATAAAATTGATGAATGCGGCATTTCTTTTCCGTTAACGTGTATACTTTCAAGTGTGAGGTGGGAGATCAACAAATGTATGAAGGGTCGCCTTTGATTAATTTTGCTATATTTGGTGATATCGATGAATAAAATAAAATTGATGAATGCCGCATTTCTTTTCCGTTACATTGTGTGTGTATAAAGTGTGAGGTGGAAGATCTACAAATGGTATCAAGAGTAGTCTTTGATTAATTGTGCTATATTTGGTGATGTCGATGAATAAAATAAAATTGATGAATGCGGCATTTCTTTTCCGTTATCATGTGTGCTTATATAGTGTGTGGTGGAAGATTTACAAATGTATGAAGTGTCACCCTTGATTAATTTTGCTAGATTTGGTGATATCGATGAATAAACTGCAATTGATGAATGCGGCATTTCTTTTCCGTTACCGCGTGTGCTTATATAGTGTGTGGTGGAAGATTTACAAATGTATGAAGTGTCACCCTTGATTAATTTTGCTAGATTTGGTGATATCGATGAATAAACTGCAATTGATGAATGTGGCATTTCTTTTCCGTTACCGCGTGTGCTTATAAAGTGTGAGGTGGAAGATCTACAAATGGTATGAAGAGTAGTCTATGATTAATTGTGCTATATTTGGTGATGTCGATGAATAAAATAAAATTGATGAATGCGGCATTTCTTTTCCGTTATCATGTGTGCTTATATAGTGTGTGGTGGAAGATTTACAAATGTATGAAGTGTCACCCTTGATTAATTTTGCTAGATTTGGTGATATCGATGAATAAACTGCAATTGATGAATGCGGCATTTCTTTTCCGTTAACGTGTATGCTTATAAAGTATGAGGTGGAAGATCTACAAACGTATGAAGTGTCACCCTTGATTAATTTTGCTAGATTTGGTGATATCGATGAATAAACTGCAATTGATGAATGTGGCATTTCTTTTCCGTTACCGCGTGTGCTTATAAAGTGTGAGGTGGAAGATCTACAAATGGTATGAAGAGTAGTCTATGATTAATTGTGCTATATTTGGTGATAGCGATGAATAAAATAAAATTGATGAATGCGCCATTTCTTTGCCGTTACCGTGTGTGCTAATAAAGTATGAGGTGGAAGATCTACAAATGGTATAGAGAGCCGTCTGGGATTAATTTTGCTAGATTTGGTGGTATCGACCAAAAAAATAAAATTGATGAATGCGGCATTTCTTTTCCGTTAACGTGTATGCTTATAAAGTATGAGGTGGAAGATCTACAAACGTATGAAGTGTCACCTTTGATTAATTTTGCTAGATTTGGTGATATCGATGAATAAACTACAATTGATGAATGCCGCATTTCTTTTCCGTTACATTGTGTGTATAAAGTGTGAGGTGGAAGATCTACAAATGGTAAGAAGAGTAGTCTATGATTAATTGTGCTATATTTGGTGATAGCGATGAATAAAATAAAATTGATGAATGCGGCATTTCTTTTCCGTTATCATGTGTGCTTATAAAGTGTGTGGTGGAAGATTTACAAATGTATGAAGTGTCACCCTTGATTAATTTTGCTAGATTTGGTGATATCGATGAAAAACTGCAATTGATGAATGCGGCATTTCTTTTCCGTTATCATGTGTGCTTACAAAGTGTGAGGTGGAAGATCTACAAATGGTATAGGGGGCCGTATGTGATTAATTTTGATAGATTTGGTGGTATCGATCAAAAACATAAAATTGATGAATGCATCATTTCTTTTCCGTTAACGTGTATGCTTATAAAGTGCGAGGTGTGAGATCTACAAATGTAGTAAGTGTCGCCTTTGATTAATTTTGTTATATTTGGTGATATCGAAGAATAAAATACAATTGGTGAATATTTCTTTTCCGTTACCGTGTGTGCTTATAAAGTGTGAGGTGGAAGATCTACAAATGTATGAAGTGTCGCCTTTGATTAATTTTGCTATAAAATACAATTGATGAATGCGGTATTTCTTTTTCGTTATCATGTGTGCTTACAAAGTGTGAGGTGGAAGATCTACAAATGGTATAGGGAGCCGTTTGTGATTAATTTTGATAGATTTGGTGGTATCGATCAAAAACATAAAATTGATGAATGCGGTATTTCTTTTCCGTTAACGTGTATACTTTAAAGTGTGAGGTGGGAGATCAACAAATGTATGAAGGGTCGCCTTTGATTAATTTTGCTATATTTGGTGATATCGATGAATAAAATAAAATTGATGAATGCGGCATTTCTTTTCCGTTACATTGTGTGTGTATAAAGTGTGAGGTGGAAGATCTACAAATGGTATGAAGAGTAGTCTTTGATTAATTGTGCTATATTTGGTGATGTCGATGAATAAAATAAAATTGATGAATGCGGCATTTCTTTTCCGTTATCATGTGTGCTTATAAAGTGTGTGGTGGAAGATTTACAAATGTATGAAGTGTCACCCTTGATTAATTTTGCTAGATTTGGTGATATCGATGAATAAACTGCAATTGATGAATGCGGCATTTCTTTTCCGTTACCGCGTGTGCTTATAAAGTGTGAGGTGGAAGATCTACAAATGGTATGAAGAGCCGTCTGTGATTAATTGTGCTATATTTGGTGATGTCGATGAATAAAATAAAATTGATGAATGCGGTATTTCTTTTCCGTTATCATGTGTGCTTGCAAAGTGTGAGGTGGAAGATCTACAAATGGTATAGGGAGCCGTATGTGATTAATTTTGATAGATTTGGTGGTATCGATCAAAAACATAAAATTGATGAATGCATCATTTCTTTTCCGTTAACGTGTATGCTTATAAAGTGCGAGGTGTGAGATCCACAAATGTAGGAAGTGTCGCCTTTGATTAATTTTGCTAGATTTGGTGATATCGATCAAAAAATAAAATTGATGAATGCGGCATTTCTTTTCCGTTACCGTGTGTGCTAATAAATTGTGAGGTGGAAGATCTACAAATGGTATGAAGAGCCGTCTGTGATTAATTGTGCCATATTTGGTGATATTGATGAATAAAATAAAATTGATGAATGCGACATTTCTTTTCTGTTGCCATGTGTGCTTATAAAGTGTAAGGTGGAAGATCTACAAATGGTATAGAGCGCCGTCTGTGATTAATTTTGCTAGATTTGGTGGTATCGATCAAAAAAATTAAATTGATAAATGCGGAACTTCTTTTCCGTTACCATGTGTGCTTCTAAAGTGTGAGGTGGGAGACCTACAAATGTATGAAGTGTCGCCTTTGATTAATTTTGCTATATTTGGTGATATCGATGAATAAAATACAATTGGTGAATTCGGCATTTCTTTTCCGTTACCGTGTGTGCTTATAAAGTGTGAGGTGGAACATCTACAAATGGTATCAAGAGTAGTCTATGATTAATTGTGCTATATTTGGTGATAGCGATGAATAAAATAAAATTGATGAATGCGGAATTTCTTCTCCGTTACCATGTGTGCTTCTAAAGTGTGAGGTGGAAGATCTACAAATGGTATAGAGAGCCGTCTGGGATTAATTTTGCTAGATTTGGTGGTATCGACCAAAAAAATAAAATTGATGAATGCGGCATTTCTTTTCCGTTAACGTGTATGCTTTAAAGTGTGAGGTGGAAGATCTACAATTGGTATGAAGAGCCGTCTGTGATTAATTTTGCTAGATTTGGTGGTATCGACAAAAAAAATAAAATTGATGAATGCGGCATTTCTTTTTCGTTACCATGTGTGCTTCTAAAGTGTGAGGTGGAAGATCTACAAATGGTATAGAGAGCCGTCTGGGATTAATTTTGCAAGATTTGGTGGTATCGATGAATAAAATAAAATTGATGAATGAGGCATTTCTTTTCCGTTACCATGTGTGCTTTAAAGTGTGAGGTGGAAGATCTACAAATGGTATGAAGAGCCGTCTGTGATTAATTGTGCTATATTTGGTGATATCGATGAATAAAATAAAATTGATGAATGATGCATTTCTTTTCCGTTACCATGTGTGCTTCTAAAGTGTGAGGTGGAAGATCTACAAATGGTATAGAGAGTCGTCTGGGATTAATTTTGCTAGATTTGGTGGTATCGACCAAAAAAATAAAATTGATGAATGCGGCATTTCTTTTCCGTTACCATGTGTGCTTCTAAAGTGTGAGGTGGAAGATCTACAAATGGTATGAAAAGCCGTCTGTGATTAATTGTGCTATATTTGGTAAAATGATGAATAAAATAAAATTGATGAATGAGGCATTTCTTTTCCGTTACCATGTGTGCTTTAAAGTGTGAGGTGGAAGATCTACAAACGGTATGAAGAGCCGTCTGTGATTAATTGTGCTATATTTGATGATATCGATGAATAAAATAAAATTGATGAATGATGCATTTCTTTTCCGTTACCATGTGTGCTTCTAAAGTGTGAGGTGGAAGATCTACAAATGGTATAGAGAGCCGTCTGGGCTTAATTTTGCAAGATTTGGTGGTATCGATGAATAAAATAAAATTGATGAATGAGGCATTTCTTTTCCGTTACCATGTGTGCTTTAAAGTGTGAGGTGGAAGATCTACAAATGGTATGAAGAGCCGTCTGTGATTAATTGTGCTATATTTGGTGATATCGATGAATAAAATAAAATTGATGAATGATGCATTTCTTTTCCGTTACCATGTGTGCTTCTAAAGTGTGAGGTGGAAGATCTACAAATGGTATAGAGAGTCGTCTGGGATTAATTTTGCTAGATTTGGTGGTATCGACCAAAAAAATAAAATTGATGAATGCGGCATTTCTTTTCCGTTAACGTGTATGCTTTAAAGTGTGAGGTGGAAGATCTACAAATGGTATAGAGAGCCGTCTGGGATTAATTTTGCTAGATTTGGTGGTATCGATCAAAAAAATAAAATTGATGAATGCGGCATTTCTTTTCTGTTACCGTGTGTGCTTATAAAGTGTGAGGTGGAAGATCTACAATTGGTATGAAGAGCCGTCTGTGATTAATTTTGCTAGATTTGGTGGTATCGATCAAAAAAATAAAATTTATGAATGCGGCATTTCTTTTCCGTTACCATGTGTGCTTCTAAAGTGTGAGGTGGAAGATCTACAAATGGTAAAGAGAGCCGTCTGGGATTAATTTTGCTAGATTTGGTGGTATCGACCAAAAAAATAAAATTGATGAATGCGGCATTTCTTTTCCGTTAACGTGTATGCTTTAAAGTGTGAGGTGGGAGACCTACAAATGTATGAAGTGTCGCCTTTGATTAATTTTGCTATATTTGGTGATATCGATGAATAAAATACAATTGGTGAATTCGGCATTTCTTTTCCGTTACCGTGTGTGCTTATAAAGTGTGAGGTGGAACATCTACAAATGGTATCAAGAGTAGTCTATGATTAATTGTGCCATATTTGGTGATAGCGATGAATAAATTAAAATTGATGAATGCGGCATTTCTTTTCCGTTAACGTTTGTGCTTATAAAGTGTGAGGTGGAAGATCTACAAATTGTATGAAGAGCAGTCTGTGATTAATTGTGCTAATTTGGTCATATTGATTAATAAAATACAATTGATGAATGCCGTCTTTCTTTCCTTTTAACGTGTATGCTTATAAAGTGTGAGGTGGGAGATCTACAAATGTATGAAGTGTCGCCTTTGATTAATTTTGCTATATTTGTTGATATCGATCAAAAAAATTAAATTGATGAATGCGGCATTTCTTTTCCGTTACCGTGTGTGCTTATAAAATGTGAGGTGGAACATCTACAATTGGTATGAAGAGCCGTCTGTGATTAATTTTGCTAGATTTGGTGGTATCGATCAAAAAAATAAAATTGATGAATGCGGCATTTCTTTTCTGTTACCGTGTGTGCTTATAAAGTGTGAGGTGGAAGATCTACAATTAGTATGAAGAGCCGTCTGTGATTAATTTTGCTAGATTTGGTGGTATCGATCAAAAAAATAAAATTTATGAATGCGGAATTTCTTTTCCGTTACCATGTGTGCTTCTAAAGTGTGAGGTGGAAGATCTACAAATGGTAAAGAGAGCCGTCTGGGATTAATTTTGCTAGATTTGGTGGTATCGACCAAAAAAATAAAATTGATGAATGCGGCATTTCTTTTCCGTTAACGTGTATGCTTTAAAGTGTGAGGTGGGAGACCTACAAATGTATGAAGTGTCGCCTTTGATTAATTTTGCTATATTTGGTGATATCGATGAATAAAATACAATTGGTGAATTCGGCATTTCTTTTCCGTTACCGTGTGTGCTTATAAAGTGTGAGGTGGAACATCTACAAATGGTATCAAGAGTAGTCTATGATTAATTGTGCTATATTTGGTGATAGCGATGAATAAAATAAAATTGATGAATGCGGAATTTCTTCTCCGTTACCATGTGTGCTTCTAAAGTGTGAGGTGGAAGATCTACAAATGGTATAGAGAGCCGTCTGGGATTAATTTTGCTAGATTTCGTGGTATCGACCAAAAAAATAAAATTGATGAATGCGGCATTTCTTTTCCGTTAACGTGTATGCTTTAAAGTGTGAGGTGGAAGATCTACAATTGGTATGAAGAGCCGTCTGTGATTAATTTTGCTAGATTTGGTGGTATCGACAAAAAAAATAAAATTGATGAATGCGGCATTTCTTTTTCGTTACCATGTGTGCTTCTAAAGTGTGAGGTGGAAGATCTACAAATGGTATAGAGAGCCGTCTGGGATTAATTTTGCAAGATTTGGTGGTATCGATGAATAAAATAAAATTGATGAATGAGGCATTTCTTTTCCGTTACCATGTGTGCTTTAAAGTGTGAGGTGGAAGATCTGCAAATGGTATGAAGAGCCGTCTGTGATTAATTGTGCTATATTTGGTGATATCGATGAATAAAATAAAATTGATGAATGATGCATTTCTTTTCCGTTACCATGTGTGCTTCTAAAGTGTGAGGTGGAAGATCTACAAATGGTATAGAGAGTCGTCTGGGATTAATTTTGCTAGATTTGGTGGTATCGACCAAAAAAATAAAATTGATGAATGCGGCATTTCTTTTCCGTTACCATGTGTGCTTCTAAAGTGTGAGGTGGAAGATCTACAAATGGTATGAAAAGCCGTCTGTGATTAATTGTGCTATATTTGGTAAAATGATGAATAAAATAAAATTGATGAATGAGGCATTTCTTTTCCGTTACCATGTGTGCTTTAAAGTGTGAGGTGGAAGATCTACAAACGGTATGAAGAGCCGTCTGTGATTAATTGTGCTATATTTGATGATATCGATGAATAAAATAAAATTGATGAATGATGCATTTCTTTTCCGTTACCATGTGTGCTTCTAAAGTGTGAGGTGGAAGATCTACAAATGGTATAGAGAGCCGTCTGGGCTTAATTTTGCAAGATTTGGTGGTATCGATGAATAAAATAAAATTGATGAATGAGGCATTTCTTTTCCGTTACCATGTGTGCTTCTAAAGTGTGAGGTGGAAGATCTACAAATGGTATGAAGAGCCGTCTGTGATTAATTGTGCTATATTTGGTGATATCGATGAATAAAATAAAATTGATGAATGATGCATTTCTTTTCCGTTACCATGTGTGCTTCTAAAGTGTGAGGTGGAAGATCTACAAATGGTATAGAGAGCCGTCTGGGATTAATTTTGCTAGATTTGGTGGTATCGATCAAAAAAATAAAATTGATGAATGCGGCATTTCTTTTCCGTTAACGTTTGTGCTTATAAAGTGTGAGGTGGAAGATCTACAAATTGTATGAAGAGCAGTCTGTGATTAATTGTGCTAATTTGGTCATATTGATTAATAAAATACAATTGATGAATGCCGTCTTTCTTTCCTTTTAACGTGTATGCTTATAAAGTGTGAGGTGGGAGATCTACAAATGTATGAAGTGTCGCCTTTGATTAATTTTGCTATATTTGTTGATATCGATCAAAAAAATTAAATTGATGAATGCGGCATTTCTTTTCCGTTACCGTGTGTGCTTATAAAATGTGAGGTGGAACATCTACAATTGGTATGAAGAGCCGTCTGTGATTAATTTTGCTAGATTTGGTGGTATCGATCAAAAAAATAAAATTGATGAATGCGGCATTTCTTTTCTGTTACCGTGTGTGCTTATAAAGTGTGAGGTGGAAGATCTACAATTAGTATGAAGAGCCGTCTGTGATTAATTTTGCTAGATTTGGTGGTATCGATCAAAAAAATAAAATTTATGAATGCGGAATTTCTTTTCCGTTACCATGTGTGCTTCTAAAGTGTGAGGTGGAAGATCTACAAATGGTAAAGAGAGCCGTCTGGGACTAATTTTGCTAGATTTGGTGGTATCGACCAAAAAAATAAAATTGATGAATGCGGCATTTCTTTTCTGTTACCGTGTGTGCTTATAAAGTGTGAGGTGGAAGATCTACAATTAGTATGAAGAGCCGTCTGTGATTAATTTTGCTAGATTTGGTGGTATCGATCAAAAAAATAAAATTTATGAATGTGGCATTTCTTTTCCGTTACCATGTGTGCTTATAAAGTGTGAGGTGGAAGATCTACAATTAGTATGAAGAGCCGTCTGTGATTAATTTTGCTAGATTTGGTGGTATCGATCAAAAAAATAAAATTTATGAATGTGGCATTTCTTTTCCGTTACCATGTGTGCTTATAAAGTATGAGGTGGAAGATCTACAAATGGTGTAGAGAGCCGTCTGGGACTAATTTTGCTAGATTTGGTGGTGTCGATGAATAAAATAAAATTGATGAATGAGGCATTTCTTTTCCGTTACCATGTGTGCTTCTAAAGTGTGAGGTGGAAGATCTACAAATGGTAAAGAGAGCCGTCTGGGATTAATTTTGCTAGATTTGGTGGTATCGACCAAAAAAATAAAATTGATGAATGCGGCATTTCTTTTCCGTTAACGTGTATGCTTTAAAGTGTGAGGTGGGAGACCTACAAATGTATGAAGTGTCGCCTTTGATTAATTTTGCTATATTTGGTGATATCGATGAATAAAATACAATTGGTGAATTCGGCATTTCTTTTCCGTTACCGTGTGTGCTTATAAAGTGTGAGGTGGAACATCTACAAATGGTATCAAGAGTAGTCTATGATTAATTGTGCCATATTTGGTGATAGCGATGAATAAAATAAAATTGATGAATGCGGCATTTCTTTTCCGTTACCATGTGTGCTTATAAAGTATGAGGTGGAAGATCTACAAATGGTATAGTGAGCCGTCTGGGACTAATTTTGCTAGATTTGGTGGTATCGACCAAAAAAACAAAATTGATGAATGCGGAATTTCTTCTCCGTTACCATGTGTGCTTCTAAAGTGTGAGGTGGAAGATCTACAAATGGTATAGAGAGCCGTCTGGGATTAATTTTGCTAGATTTGGTGGTATCGATGAATAAAATAAAATTGATGAATGAGGCATTTCTTTTCCGTTACCATGTGTGCTTTAAAGTGTGAGGTGGAAGATCTACAAATGGTATGAAGAGCCGTCTGTGATTAATTGTGCTATATTTGGTGATATCGATGAATAAAATAAAATTGATGAATGATGCATTTCTTTTCCGTTACCATGTGTGCTTCTAAAGTGTGAGGTGGAAGATCTACAAATGGTATAGAGAGTCGTCTGGGATTAATTTTGCTAGATTTGGTGGTATCGACCAAAAAAATAAAATTGATGAATGCGGCATTTCTTTTCCGTTAACGTGTATGCTTTAAAGTGTGAGGTGGAAGATCTACAAATGGTATAGAGAGCCGTCTGGGATTAATTTTGCTAGATTTGGTGGTATCGATCAAAAAAATAAAATTGATGAATGCGGCATTTCTTTTCTGTTACCGTGTGTGCTTATAAAGTGTGAGGTGGAAGATCTACAATTGGTATGAAGAGCCGTCTGTGATTAATTTTGCTAGATTTGGTGGTATCGATCAAAAAAATAAAATTTATGAATGCGGCATTTCTTTTCCGTTACCATGTGTGCTTCTAAAGTGTGAGGTGGAAGATCTACAAATGGTAAAGAGAGCCGTCTGGGATTAATTTTGCTAGATTTGGTGGTATCGACCAAAAAAATAAAATTGATGAATGCGGCATTTCTTTTCCGTTAACGTGTATGCTTTAAAGTGTGAGGTGGGAGACCTACAAATGTATGAAGTGTCGCCTTTGATTAATTTTGCTATATTTGGTGATATCGATGAATAAAATACAATTGGTGAATTCGGCATTTCTTTTCCGTTACCGTGTGTGCTTATAAAGTGTGAGGTGGAACATCTACAAATGGTATCAAGAGTAGTCTATGATTAATTGTGCCATATTTGGTGATAGCGATGAATAAATTAAAATTGATGAATGCGGCATTTCTTTTCCGTTAACGTTTGTGCTTATAAAGTGTGAGGTGGAAGATCTACAAATTGTATGAAGAGCAGTCTGTGATTAATTGTGCTAATTTGGTCATATTGATTAATAAAATACAATTGATGAATGCCGTCTTTCTTTCCTTTTAACGTGTATGCTTATAAAGTGTGAGGTGGGAGATCTACAAATGTATGAAGTGTCGCCTTTGATTAATTTTGCTATATTTGTTGATATCGATCAAAAAAATTAAATTGATGAATGCGGCATTTCTTTTCCGTTACCGTGTGTGCTTATAAAATGTGAGGTGGAACATCTACAATTGGTATGAAGAGCCGTCTGTGATTAATTTTGCTAGATTTGGTGGTATCGATCAAAAAAATAAAATTGATGAATGCGGCATTTCTTTTCTGTTACCGTGTGTGCTTATAAAGTGTGAGGTGGAAGATCTACAATTAGTATGAAGAGCCGTCTGTGATTAATTTTGCTAGATTTGGTGGTATCGATCAAAAAAATAAAATTTATGAATGCGGAATTTCTTTTCCGTTACCATGTGTGCTTCTAAAGTGTGAGGTGGAAGATCTACAAATGGTAAAGAGAGCCGTCTGGGATTAATTTTGCTAGATTTGGTGGTATCGACCAAAAAAATAAAATTGATGAATGCGGCATTTCTTTTCCGTTAACGTGTATGCTTTAAAGTGTGAGGTGGGAGACCTACAAATGGTAAAGAGAGCCGTCTGGGATTAATTTTGCTAGATTTGGTGGTATCGACCAAAAAAATAAAATTGATGAATGCGGCATTTCTTTTCCGTTAACGTGTATGCTTTAAAGTGTGAGGTGGGAGACCTACAAATGTATGAAGTGTCGCCTTTGATTAATTTTGCTATATTTGGTGATATCGATGAATAAAATACAATTGGTGAATTCGGCATTTCTTTTCCGTTACCGTGTGTGCTTATAAAGTGTGAGGTGGAACATCTACAAATGGTATCAAGAGTAGTCTATGATTAATTGTGCCATATTTGGTGATAGCGATGAATAAAATAAAATTGATGAATGCGGCATTTCTTTTCCGTTACCATGTGTGCTTATAAAGTATGAGGTGGAAGATCTACAAATGGTATAGTGAGCCGTCTGGGACTAATTTTGCTAGATTTGGTGGTATCGACCAAAAAAACAAAATTGATGAATGCGGAATTTCTTCTCCGTTACCATGTGTGCTTCTAAAGTGTGAGGTGGAAGATCTACAAATGGTATAGAGAGCCGTCTGGGATTAATTTTGCTAGATTTGGTGGTATCGACCAAAAAAATTAAATTGATGAATGCGGCATTTCTTTTCCGTTAACGTGTATGCTTTAAAGTGTGAGGTGGAAGATCTACAATTGGTATGAAGAGCCGTCTGTGATTAATTTTGCTAGATTTGGTGGTATCGACAAAAAAAATAAAATTGATGAATGCGGCATTTCTTTTTCGTTACCATGTGTGCTTCTAAAGTGTGAGGTGGAAGATCTACAAATGGTATAGAGAGCCGTCTGGGATTAATTTTGCTAGATTTGGTGGTATCGACCAAAAAAATAAAATTGATGAATGCGGCATTTCTTTTCCGTTAACGTGTATGCTTTAAAGTGTGAGGTGGAAGATCTACAAATGGTATGAAGAGCCGTCTGTGATTAATTGTGCTATATTTGGTGATATCGATGAATAAAATAAAATTGATGAATGAGGCATTTCTTTTCCGTTACCATGTGTGCTTATAAAGTATGAGGTGGAAGATCTAAAAATTGTATAGGGAGCCGTCTGGGATTAATTTTGCTAGATTTGGTGGTATCGACCAAAAAAATAAAATTGATGAATGCGGCATTTCTTTTCCGTTACCATGTGTGCTTATAAAGTAAGAGGTGGAAGGTCTACAATTGGTATGAAGAGCCGTCTGTGATTAATTTTGCAAGATTTGGTGGTATCGACCAAAAAAATAAAATTGATGAATGCGGAATTTCTTTTCCGTTACCATGTGTGCTTATAAAGTATGAGGTGGAAGATCTACAAATGGCATAGAGAGCCGTCTGGGATTAATTTTGCTAGATTTGGTGGTATCGACCAAAAAAATAAAATTGATGAATGCGGCATTTCTTTTCCGTTAACGTGTATGCTTTAAAGTGTGAGGTGGGAGACCTACAAATGTATGAAGTGTCGCCTTTGATTAATTTTGCTATATTTGGTGATATCGATGAATAAAATACAATTGGTGAATTCGGCATTTCTTTTCCGTTACCGTGTGTGCTTATAAAGTGTGAGGTGGAACATCTACAAATGGTATCAAGAGTAGTCTATGATTAATTGTGCCATATTTGGTGATAGCGATGAATAAAATAAAATTGATGAATGCGGAATTTCTTCTCCGTTACCATGTGTGCTTCTAAAGTGTGAGGTGGAAGATCTACAAATGGTATAGAGAGCCGTCTGGGATTAATTTTGCTAGATTTGGTGGTATCGACCAAAAAAATTAAATTGAATGCGGCATTTCTTTTCCGTTAACGTGTATGCTTTAAAGTGTGAGGTGGAAGATCTACAATTGGTATGAAGAGCCGTCTGTGATTAATTTTGCTAGATTTGGTGGTATCGACAAAAAAAAAAATTGATGAATGCGGCATTTCTTTTTCGTTACCATGTGTGCTTCTAAAGTGTGAGGTGGAAGATCTACAAATGGTATAGAGAGCCGTCTGGGATTAATTTTGCTAGATTTGGTGGTATCGACCAAAAAAATAAAATTGATGAATGCGGCATTTCTTTTCCGTTAACGTGTATGCTTTAAAGTGTGAGGTGGAAGATCTACAAATGGTATGAAGAGCCGTCTGTGATTAATTGTGCTATATTTGGTGATATCGATGAATAAAATAAAATTGATGAATGAGGCATTTCTTTTCCGTTACCATGTGTGCTTATAAAGTATGAGGTGGAAGATCTAAAAATTGTATAGGGAGCCGTCTGGGATTAATTGTGCTAGATTTGGTGGTATCGACCAAAAAAATAAAATTGATGAATGCGGCATTTCTTTTCCGTTACCATGTGTGCTTATAAAGTAAGAGGTGGAAGGTCTACAATTGGTATGAAGAGCCGTCTGTGATTAATTTTGCAAGATTTGGTGGTATCGACCAAAAAAATAAAATTGATGAATGCGGAATTTCTTTTCCGTTACCATGTGTGCTTATAAAGTATGAGGTGGAAGATCTACAAATGGTATAGAGAGCCGTCTGGGATTAATTTTGCTAGATTTGGTGGTATCGACCAAAAAAATAAAATTGATGAATGCGGCATTTCTTTTCCGTTAACGTGTATGCTTTAAAGTGTGAGGTGGAAGATCTACAAATGGTATGAAGAGCCGTCTGTGATTAATTGTGCTATATTTGGTGATATCGATGAATAAAATAAAATTGATGAATGAGGCATTTCTTTTCCGTTACCATGTGTGCTTATAAAGTATGAGGTGGAAGATCTAAAAATTGTATAGGGAGCCGTCTGGGATTAATTGTGCTAGATTTGGTGGTATCGACCAAAAAAATAAAATTGATGAATGCGGCATTTCTTTTCCGTTACCATGTGTGCTTATAAAGTAAGAGGTGGAAGGTCTACAATTGGTATGAAGAGCCGTCTGTGATTAATTTTGCAAGATTTGGTGGTATCGACCAAAAAAATAAAATTGATGAATGCGGAATTTCTTTTCCGTTACCATGTGTGCTTATAAAGTATGAGGTGGAAGATCTACAAATGGTATAGAGAGCCGTCTGGGATTAATTTTGCTAGATTTGGTGGTATCGACCAAAAAAATAAAATTGATGAATGCGGCATTTCTTTTCCGTTAACGTGTATGCTTTAAAGTGTGAGGTGGAAGATCTACAAATGGTATGAAGAGCCGTCTGTGATTAATTGTGCTATATTTGGTGATATCGATGAATAAAATAAAATTGATGAATGAGGCATTTCTTTTCCGTTACCATGTGTGCTTATAAAGTATGAGGTGGAAGATCTAAAAATGGTAAAGAGAGCCGTCTGGGATTAATTTTGCTAGATTTTTTGGTATCGACCAAAAAAATTAAATTGATGAATGCGGCATTTCTTTTCCGTTAACGTGTATGCTTTAAAGTGTGAGGTGGAAGAACTACAATTGGTATGAAGAGCCGTCTGTGATTAATTTTGCAAGATTTGGTGGTATCGACCAAAAAAATAAAATTGATGAATGCGGAATTTCTTTTCCGTTACCATGTGTGCTTATAAAGTATGAGGTGGAAGATCTAAAAATGGTATAGAGAGCCGTCTGGGATTAATTTTGCTAGATTTGGTGGTATCGACCAAAAAAATAAAATTGATGAATGCGGCATTTCTTTTCCGTTACCATGTGTGCTTATAAAGTAAGAGGTGGAAGATCTACAAATGGTATAGAGAGCCGTCTGGGATTAATTTTGCTAGATTTGGAGGTATCGACCAAAAAAATAAAATTGATGAATGCGGCATTTCTTTTCCGTTAACGTGTATGCCTTAAAGTGTGAGGTGGAAGATCTACAATTGGAATGAAGAGCCGTCTGCGATTAATTTTGCTAGATTTGGTGGTATCGACAAAAAAAATAAAATTGATGAATGCGGCATTTCTTTTCCGTTACCATGTGTGCTTCTAAAGTGTGAGGTGGAAGATCTACAAATGGTATAGAGAGTCGTCTGGGATTAATTTTGCTAGATTTGGTGGTATCGACCAAAAAAATAAAATTGATGAATGCGGCATTTCTTTTCCGTTAACGTGTAGGTTTAAAGTGTGAGGTGGAAGATCTACAAATGGTATAGAGAGCCGTCTGGGATTAATTTTGCTAGATTTGGTGGTATCGACCAAAAAAATTAAATTGATGAATGCGGCATTTCTTTTTCGTTACCATGTGTGCTTCTAAAGTGTGAGGTGGAAGATCTACAATTGGTATGAAGAGCCGTCTGTGATTAATTTTGCTAGATTTGGTGGTATCGACAAATCGTTACCATGTGTGCTTCTAAAGTGTGAGGTGGAAGATCTACAAATGGTATAGCGAGCCGTCTGGGATTAATTTTGCTAGATTTGGTGGTATCGACCAAAAAAATAAAATTGATGAATGCGGCATTTCTTTTCCGTTAACGTGTATGCTTTAAAGTGTAAGGTGGGAGACCTACAAATGTATGAAGTGTCGCCTTTGATTAATTTTGCTATATTTGGTGATATCGATGAATAAAATACAATTGGTGAATTCGGCATTTCTTTTCCGTTACCGTGTGTGCTTATAAAGTGTGAGGTGGAACATCTACAAATGGTATCAAGAGTAGTCTATGATTAATTGTGCCATATTTGGTGATAGCGATGAATAAAATAAAATTGATGAATGTGGCATTTCTTTTCCGTTACCATGTGTGCTTATAAAGTATGAGGTGGAAGATCTACAAATGGTATATAGAGCCGTCTGGGACTAATTTTGCTTTATTTGGTGATATTGATGAATAAAATACAATTGATGAATGCGGAATTTCTTCTCCGTTACCATGTGTGCTTCTAAAGTGTGAGGTGGAAGATCTACAAATGGTATAGAGAGCCGTCTGGGATTAATTTTGCTAGATTTGGTGGTATCGACCAAAAAAATTAAATTGATGAATGGGGCATTTCTTTTTCGTTACCATGTGTGCTTCTAAAGTGTGAGGTGGAAGATCTACAAATGGTATAGCGAGCCGTCTGGGATTAATTTTGCTAGATTTGGTGGTATCGACCAAAAAAATAAAATTGATGAATGCGGCATTTCTTTTCCGTTACCATGTGTGCTTATAAGGTAAGAGGTGGAAGATCTACAAATGGTATAGAGAGCCGTCTGGGATTAATTTTGCTAGATTTGGTGATATCGATGAATAAAATAAAATTGATGAATGAGGCATTTCTTTTCCGTTACCATGTGTGCTTCTAAAGTGTGAGGTGGAAGATCTACAAATGGTAAAGAGAGCCGTCTGGGATTAATTTTGCTTTATTTGGTGATATCGATGAATAAAATACAATTGATGAATGCGGAATTTCTTCTCCGTTACCATGTGTGCTTCTAAAGTGTGAGGTGGAAGATCTACAAATGGTATAGAGAGCCGTCTGGGATTAATTTTGCTAGATTTGGTGGTATCGACCAAAAAAATAAAATTGATGAATGCGGCATTTCTTTTCCGTTAACGTGTATGCTTTAAAGTGTGAGGTGGGAGACCTACAAATGTATGAAGTGTCGCCTTTGATTAATTTTGCTATATTTGGTGATATCGATGAATAAAATACAATTGGTGAATTCGGCATTTCTTTTCCGTTACCGTGTGTGCTTATAAAGTGTGAGGTGGAACATCTACAAATGGTATCAAGAGTAGTCTATGATTAATTGTGCCATATTTGGTGATAGCGATGAATAAAATAAAATTGATGAATGTGGCATTTCTTTTCCGTTACCATGTGTGCTTATAAAGTATGAGGTGGAAGATCTACAAATGGTATAGTGAGCCGTCTGGGACTAATTTTACTAGATTTGGTGGTATCGACCAAAAAAACAAAATTGATGAATGCGGAATTTCTTCTCCGTTACCATGTGTGCTTCTAAAGTGTGAGGTGGAAGATCTACAAATGGTATAGAGAGCCGTCTGGGATTAATTTTGCTAGATTTGGTGGTATCGACCAAAAAAATTAAATTGATGAATGCGGCATTTCTTTTCCGTTAACGTGTATGCTTTAAAGTGTGAGGTGGAAGATCTACAAATGGTATGAAGAGCCGTCTGTGATTAATTGTGCTATATTTGGTGATATCGATGAATAAAATAAAATTGATGAATGAGGCATTTCTTTTCCGTTACCATGTGTGCTTATAAAGTATGAGGTGGAAGATCTAAAAATGGTATAGAGAGCCGCCTGGGATTAATTTTGCTAGATTTGGTGGTATCGACCAAAAAAATTAAATTGATGAATGCGGCATTTCTTTTCCGTTAACGTGTATGCTTTAAAGTGTGAGGTGGAAGAACTACAATTGGTTTGAAGAGCCGTCTGTGATTAATTTTGCAAGATTTGGTGGTATCGACCAAAAAAATAAAATTGATGAATGCGGAATTTCTTTTCCGTTACCATGTGTGCTTATAAAGTATGAGGTGGAAGATCTAAAAATGGTATAGAGAGCCGTCTGGGATTAATTTTGCTAGATTTGGTGGTATCGACCAAAAAAATAAAATTGATGAATGCGGCATTTCTTTTCCGTTACCATGTGTGCTTATAAAGTAAGAGGTGGAAGATCTACAAATGGTATAGAGAGCCGTCTGGGATTAATTTTGCTAGATTTGGAGGTATCGACCAAAAAAATAAAATTGATGAATGCGGCATTTCTTTTCCGTTAACGTGTATGCCTTAAAGTGTGAGGTGGAAGATCTACAATTGGAATGAAGAGCCGTCTGCGATTAATTTTGCTAGATTTGGTGGTATCGACAAAAAAAATAAAATTGATGAATGCGGCATTTCTTTTCCGTTACCATGTGTGCTTCTAAAGTGTGAGGTGGAAGATCTACAAATGGTATAGAGAGCCGTCTGGGATTAATTTTGCTAGATTTGGTGGTATCGACCAAAAAAATAAAATTGATGAATGCGGCATTTCTTTTCCGTTACCATGTGTGCTTATAAAGTAAGAGGTGGAAGATCTACAAATGGTATAGAGAGCCGTCTGGGATTAATTTTGCTTGATTTGGAGGTATCGACCAAAAAAATAAAATTGATGAATGCGGCATTTCTTTTCCGTTAACGTGTATGCCTTAAAGTGTGAGGTGGAAGATCTACAATTGGAATGAAGAGCCGTCTGCGATTAATTTTGCTAGATTTGGTGGTATCGACAAAAAAAATAAAATTGATGAATGCGGAATTTCTTTTCCGTTACCATGTGTGCTTATAAAGTATGAGGTGGAAGATCTAAAAATGGTATAGAGAGCCGTCTGGGATTAATTTTGCTAGATTTGGTGGTATCGACCAAAAAAATAAAATTGATGAATGCGGCATTTCTTTTCCGTTACCATGTGTGCTTATAAAGTAAGAGGTGGAAGATCTACAAATGGTATAGAGAGCCGTCTGGGATTAATTTTGCTAGATTTGGAGGTATCGACCAAAAAAATAAAATTGATGAATGCGGCATTTCTTTTCCGTTAACGTGTATGCCTTAAAGTGTGAGGTGGAAGATCTACAATTGGAATGAAGAGCCGTCTGCGATTAATTTTGCTAGATTTGGTGGTATCGACCAAAAAAATAAAATTGATGAATGCGGCATTTCTTTTCCGTTAACGTGTATGCCTTAAAGTGTGAGGTGGAAGATCTACAATTGGAATGAAGAGCCGTCTGCGATTAATTTTGCTAGATTTGGTGGTATCGACCAAAAAAATAAAATTGATGAATGCGGCATTTCTTTTCCGTTAACGTGTATGCTTTAAAGTGTGAGGTGGAAGATCTACAAATGGTATAGAGAGCCGTCTGGGATTAATTTTGCTAGATTTGGTGGTATCGACCAAAAAAATAAAATTGATGAATGCGGCATTTCTTTTCCGTTAACGTGTATGCCTTAAAGTGTGAGGTGGAAGATCTACAATTGGAATGAAGAGCCGTCTGCGATTAATTTTGCTAGATTTGGTGGTATCGACCAAAAAAATAAAAATGATGAATGCGGCATTTCTTTTCCGTTAACGTGTATGCTTTAAAGTGTGAGGTGGAAGATCTACAAATGGTATAGAGAGCCGTCTGGGATTAATTTTGCTAGATTTGGTGGTATCGACCAAAAAAATAAAATTGATGAATGCGGCATTTCTTTTCCGTTACCATGTGTGCTTATAAAGTATGAGGTGGAAGATCTACAATTGGTATGAAGAGCCGTCTGTGATTAATTTTGCTAGATTTGGTGGTATCGACAAAAAAAATAAAATTGATGAATTCGGCATTTCTTTTCCGTTACCATGTGTGCTTCTAAAGTGTGAGGTGGAAGATCTACAAATGGTATGAAGAGCCGTCTGTGATTAATTGTTCTAATTTGGTCATATTGATTAATAAAATACAATTGATGAATGCCGTATTTCTTTCCTTTTAACGTGTATGCTTATAAAGTGTAAGGTGGGAGATCTACAAATGTATGAAGTGTCGCCTTTGATTAATTTTGCTAGATTTGGTGGTATCGACAAAAAAAATAAAATTGATGAATGCGGCATTTCTTTTCCGTTACCATGTGTGCTTCTAAAGTGTGAGGTGGAAGATCTACAAATGGTATAGAGAGCCGTCTGGGATTAATTTTGCTAGATTTGGTGGTATCGACCAAAAAAACAAAATTGATGAATGCGGAATTTCTTCTCCGTTACCATGTGTGCTTCTAAAGTGTGAGGTGGAAGATCTACAAATGGTATAGAGAGCTGTCTGGGATTAATTTTGCTAGATTTGGTGGTATCGACCAAAAAAATAAAATGGATGAATGCGGCATTTCTTTTCCGTTAACGTGTACTAGTATATCCCGTGGTCGAAATTCGACCACCTTAAATTAGTTTAACTTATTAAATCCTCTGTTCGGATTTTTCTCCAGTACCTAATGCCTAGAGGCATAAATATTGGAGACATTTTTATTGCTTTCATAAAAGCTGGTTTACTCTAAAGACGGGTAATTTGACAACTAACCAAAAAAAAAATCCGTCCATTAAAGACCAGTAATCATTAATAGGAGATGGAAAAAACGGTACTTAGTAATGTTTGAAAGTCCACCATCAGACCCACCACTCCTTTCATATTCCGGCAATATTTCAATAGCAAAATTAAATTTCATGGACATATACCAACAACATAGTTAGACTTATAATATATATAATGGTCACATAGAATGATGCCATATCGAACAAAATTGGCCATATGGATTGAAACGAATGAAAGTTCATTTTGAGATTCCGTTAACTTCTTAAAATTAGCCGGTTTCCAAATTGTGTTTTTTTTTTTTTTGGTATACAGACAGTTTTCTCAATTTTTCTTTTAGTTGTAGATTTTTTGAAGTCCGTATAGCGGGAGAATATTACAACTTAGACATATGATGGTTTTCTGGTTTTTTTCGCCAAATTCAACTCGGAGATATTGAAAACACATAACCTAACTGGCCTTATTTAGCCTAAATATGTAAGGATTCCGGATTCTTTTACAAATGAAAATTTTTAGGAAGAAAATAGTTGATGTCTTTAGGAAAATTAAAGCAATTTCAAACTATTTCGTGAATATAAAATTGAAGAACTACAAACTGCGTTTTTACTTTTTGTATATTAAATATGATATATTTCTTAAAAAATATATATTGATAAATTGAAATAATTTTTTAGCTTTTTTTTTCAAAAAAATTGGTTTTTTCACACGAAGATGGATGTCATAAACAGAAAAATATTGAAATATTGGGTTATATGTTGACTCTTTTACAAATAAAAATTTTTAGGAAGAAAAAAGTTGATGTCTTAAGGAAAATTAACGCGATTTCTAATTATTTCGTAAATATAAAATTCAAGAAGCTACAAACTGTGTTTTTACTTTTTCCATATTAAATATGATATATTCCTTAAAAAATATAAATTGATAAATATTGATAAACTGGAATAATTTTTTATATTTTTTCTAAAAATTTGGGATTTTCACTCCAAGATAGATGTCATTAACATAATAAACAGAAAAATATTGGATTACAAATATAATAAATTAAAAAAAAAAATATAATAAAAAGTTTTTGTATTGTTAAGACAAATTCAATTTAGTAAAAAAAAAAAAACTTAACCTGCCCTGAACACGTCCTTGAACCTACGAACGCACGCGTCATAGCCGGCACGCTCACCGCCTGCGCCACTGCTGTATGTACAACAAAAAAGTCAGATACTGTAGTTAACAGCTTTGGGTTTTGGTGAAAACTTTGATGAATTATTACAAATTAATGAAGCATTTGTTGTTAAATATAATATGCCTATGCAAAGCTCCTGGCCCATGAAAACATATCAAAATATGTAATAATTGGAGTTATGCATTGTTTTATGAGATACACTCTGGCAATTGATTGTATGGAAAAAATGTTAGCCTATTAATATATAGATGCTTTAAAGTGTGAGGTGGAAGATCTACAATTGGTATGAAGAGCCGTCTGTGATTAATTTTGCTAGATTTGGTGGTATCGACAAAAAAAATAAAATTGATGAAAGCGGCATTTCTTTTCCGTTACCATGTGTGCTTCTAAAGTGTGAGGTGGAAGATCTACAAATGGTATAGAGAGCCGTCTGGGATTAATTTTGATAGATTTGGTGGTATCGACCAAAAAAATAAAATTGATGAATGCGGCATTTCTTTTCCGTTAACGTGTATACTTTAAAGTGTGAGGTGGAAGATCTACAAATGGTATGAAGAGCCGTCTGTGATTAATTGTGCTATATTTGGTGATATCGATGAATAAAATAAAATTGATGAATGCGGCATTTCTTTTCCGTTACCATGTGTGCTTATAAAGTATGAGGTGGAAGATCTACAAATGGTATAGAGAGCCGTCTGGGATTAATTTTGCTAGATTTGGTGGTATCGACCAAAAAAATAAAATTGATGAATGCGGAATTTCTTTTCCGTTACCATGTGTGCTTATAAAGTATGACGTGGAAGATCTAAAAATGGTATAGAGAGCTGTCTGGGATTAATTTTGCTAGATTTGGTGGCATCGACCAAAAAAATAAAATTGATGAATGCGGCATTTCTTTTCCGTTAACGTGTATGCCTTAAAGTGTGAGGTGGAAGAACTACAATTGGTTTGAAGAGCCGTCTGTGATTAATTTTGCAAGATTTGGTGGTATCGACCAAAAAAATTAAATTGATGAATGCGGAATTTCTTTTCCGTACCCATGTGTGCTTATAAAGTAAGAGGTGGAAGATCTACAAATGGTATAGAGAGCCGTCTGGGATTAATTTTGCTAGATTTGGTGGTATCGACCAAAAAAATAAAATTGATGAATGCGTCATTTCTTTTCCGTTAACGTGTATGCTTTAAAGTATGAGGTGGAAGATCTACAAATGGTATAGAGAGCCGTCTGGGATTAATTTTGCTAGATTTGGTGGTATCGACCAAAAAAATAAAATTGATGAATGCGGAATTTGTTTTCCGTTAACGTGTATGCCTTAAAGTGTGAGGTGGAAGATCTACAGTTGGTATGAAGAGCCGTTGGTGATTAATTGTGCTATATTTGGTGATATCGATGAATAAAATAAAATTGATGAATGCGGCATTTCTTTTCCGTACCCATGTGTGCTTATAAAGTAAGAGGTGGAAGATCTACAAATGGTATAGAGAGCCGTCTGGGATTAATTTTGCTAGATTTGGTGGTATCGACCAAAAAAATAAAAAATTGATGAATGCGGCATTTCTTTTCCGTTAACGTGTATGCTTTAAAGTATGAGGTGGAAGATCTACAAATGGTATAGAGAGCCGTCTGGGATTAAGTTTGCTAGATTTGGTGGTATCGACCAAAAAAATAAAATTGATGAATGCGTCATTTCTTTTCCGTTAACGTGTATGCTTTAAAGTATGAGGTGGAAGATCTACAAATGGTATAGAGAGCCGTCTGGGATTAATTTTGCTAGATTTGGTGGTATCGACCAAAAAAATAAAATTGATGAATGCGGAATTTGTTTTCCGTTAACGTGTATGCCTTAAAGTGTGAGGTGGAAGATCTACAGTTGGTATGAAGAGCCGTTGGTGATTAATTGTGCTATATTTGGTGATATCGATGAATAAAATAAAATTGATGAATGCGGCATTTCTTTTCCGTTACCATGTGTGCTTATAAAGTATGAGGTGGAAGATCTACAAATGGTATAGAGAGCCGTCTGGGATTAATTTTGCTAGATTTGGTGGTATCGACCAAAAAAATAAAATTGATGAATGCGGCATTTCCTTTCCGTTAACGTGTATGCCTTAAAGTGTGAGGTGGAAGATCTACAGTTGGTATGAAGAGCCGTTGGTGATTAATTGTGCTATATTTGGTGATATCGATGAATAAAATAAAATTGATGAATGCGGCATTTCTTTTCCGTTACCATGTGTGCTTATAAAGTATGAGGTGGAAGATCTACAAATGGTATAGTTAGAGAGCCGTCTGGGATTAATTTTGCTAGATTTGGTGGTATCGACCAAAAAAATAAAATTGATGAATGCGGCATTTCTTTTCCGTTACCGTGTATGCTTTAAAGTATGAGGTGGAAGATCTACAAATGGTATAGAGAGCCGTCTGGGATTAATTTTGCTAGATTTGGTGGTATCGACCAAAAAAATAAAATTGATGAATGCGGCATTTCTTTTCCGTTACCATGTGTGCTTATAAAGTAAGAGGTGGAAGATCTACAAATGGTATAGAGAGCCGTCTGGAATTAATTTTGCTAGATTTGGAGGTATCGACCAAAAAAATAAAATTGATGAATGCGGCATTTCTTTTCCGTTAACGTGTATGCCTTAAAGTGTGAGGTGGAAGAACTACAATTGGTTTGAAGAGCCGTCTGTGATTAATTTTGCAAGATTTGGTGGTATCGACCAAAAAAATAAAATTGATGAATGCGGAATTTCTTTTCCGTTACCATGTGTGCTTATAAAGTATGAGGTGGAAGATCTAAAAATGGTATAGAGAGCCGTCTGGGATTAATTTTGCTAGATTTGGTGGTATCGACCAAAAAAATAAAATTGATGAATGCGGCATTTCTTTTCCGTTACCATGTGTGCTTATAAAGTAAGAGGTGGAAGATCTACAAATGGTATAGAGAGCCGTCTGGGATTAATTTTGCTAGATTTGGAGGTATCGACCAAAAAAATAAAATTGATGAATGCGGCATTTCTTTTCCGTTAACGTGTATGCCTTAAAGTGTGAGGTGGAAGATCTACAATTGGAATGAAGAGCCGTCTGCGATTAATTTTGCTAGATTTGGTGGTATCGACAAAAAAAATAAAATTGATGAATGCGGCATTTCTTTTCCGTTACCATGTGTGCTTCTAAAGTGTGAGGTGGAAGATCTACAAATGGTATAGAGAGCCGTCTGGGATTAATTTTGCTAGATTTGGTGGTATCGACCAAAAAAATAAAATTGATGAATGCGGCATTTCTTTTCCGTTACCATGTGTGCTTATAAAGTAAGAGGTGGAAGATCTACAAATGGTATAGAGAGCCGTCTGGGATTAATTTTGCTAGATTTGGAGGTATCGACCAAAAAAATAAAATTGATGAATGCGGCATTTCTTTTCCGTTAACGTGTATGCCTTAAAGTGTGAGGTGGAAGATCTACAATTGGAATGAAGAGCCGTCTGCGATTAATTTTGCTAGATTTGGTGGTATCGACAAAAAAAATAAAATTGATGAATGCGGAATTTCTTTTCCGTTACCATGTGTGCTTATAAAGTATGAGGTGGAAGATCTAAAAATGGTATAGAGAGCCGTCTGGGATTAATTTTGCTAGATTTGGTGGTATCGACCAAAAAAATAAAATTGATGAATGCGGCATTTCTTTTCCGTTACCATGTGTGCTTATAAAGTAAGAGGTGGAAGATCTACAAATGGTATAGAGAGCCGTCTGGGATTAATTTTGCTAGATTTGGAGGTATCGACCAAAAAAATAAAATTGATGAATGCGGCATTTCTTTTCCGTTAACGTGTATGCCTTAAAGTGTGAGGTGGAAGATCTACAATTGGAATGAAGAGCCGTCTGCGATTAATTTTGCTAGATTTGGTGGTATCGACCAAAAAAATAAAATTGATGAATGCGGCATTTCTTTTCCGTTAACGTGTATGCCTTAAAGTGTGAGGTGTAAGATCTACAATTGGAATGAAGAGCCGTCTGCGATTAATTTTGCTAGATTTGGTGGTATCGACCAAAAAAATAAAATTGATGAATGCGGCATTTCTTTTCCGTTAACGTGTATGCTTTAAAGTGTGAGGTGGAAGATCTACAAATGGTATAGAGAGCCGTCTGGGATTAATTTTGCTAGATTTGGTGGTATCGACCAAAAAAATAAAATTGATGAATGCGGCATTTCTTTTCCGTTAACGTGTATGCCTTAAAGTGTGAGGTGGAAGATCTACAATTGGAATGAAGAGCCGTCTGCGATTAATTTTGCTAGATTTGGTGGTATCGACCAAAAAAATAAAATTGATGAATGCGGCATTTCTTTTCCGTTAACGTGTATGCTTTAAAGTGTGAGGTGGAAGATCTACAAATGGTATAGAGAGCCGTCTGGGATTAATTTTGCTAGATTTGGTGGTATCGACCAAAAAAATAAAATTGATGAATGCGGCATTTCTTTTCCGTTACCATGTGTGCTTATAAAGTATGAGGTGGAAGATCTACAATTGGTATGAAGAGCCGTCTGTGATTAATTTTGCTAGATTTGGTGGTATCGACAAAAAAAATAAAATTGATGAATGCGGCATTTCTTTTCCGTTACCATGTGTGCTTCTAAAGTGTGAGGTGGAAGATCTACAAATGGTATGAAGAGCCGTCTGTGATTAATTGTTCTAATTTGGTCATATTGATTAATAAAATACAATTGATGAATGCCGTATTTCTTTCCTTTTAACGTGTATGCTTATAAAGTGTAAGGTGGGAGATCTACAAATGTATGAAGTGTCGCCTTTGATTAATTTTGCTAGATTTGGTGGTATCGACAAAAAAAATAAAATTGATGAATGCGGCATTTCTTTTCCGTTACCATGTGTGCTTCTAAAGTGTGAGGTGGAAGATCTACAAATGGTATAGAGAGCCGTCTGGGATTAATTTTGCTAGATTTGGTGGTATCGACCAAAAAAACAAAATTGATGAATGCGGAATTTCTTCTCCGTTACCATGTGTGCTTCTAAAGTGTGAGGTGGAAGATCTACAAATGGTATAGAGAGCTGTCTGGGATTAATTTTGCTAGATTTGGTGGTATCGACCAAAAAAATAAAATGGATGAATGCGGCATTTCTTTTCCGTTAACGTGTACTAGTATATCCCGTGGTCGAAATTCGACCACCTTAAATTAGTTTAACTTATTAAATCCTCTGTTCGGATTTTTCTCCAGTACCTAATGCCTAGAGGCATAAATATTGGAGACATTTTTATTGCTGAAAATAATTATTTATAGTTGAGTTATTGAGAGTCGCTTTCATAAAAGCTGGTTTACTCTAAAGACGGGTAATTTGACAACTAACCAAAAAAAAAATCCGTCCATTAAAGACCAGTAATCATTAATAGGAAATGGAAAAAACGGTACTTAGTAATGTTTGAAAGTCCACCATCAGACCCACCACTCCTTTCATATTCCGGCAATATTTCAATAAGCAAAATTAAATTTCATGGACATATACCAACAACATAGTTAGACTTATAATATATATAATGGTCACATAGAATGATGCCATATCGAACAAAATTGGCCATATGGATTGAAACGAATGAAAGTTCATTTTGAGATTCCGTTAACTTCTTAAAATTAGCCGGTTTCCAAATTGTGTTTTTTTTTTTTTGGTATACAGACAGTTTTCTCAATTTTTCTTTTAGTTGTAGATTTTTTGAAGTCCGTATAGCGGGAGAATATTACAACTTAGACATATGATGGTTTTCTGGTTTTTTTCGCCAAATTCAACTCGGAGATATTGAAAACACATAACCTAACTGGCCTTATTTAGCCTAAATATGTAAGGATTCCGGATTCTTTTAAAAATGAAAATTTTTAGGAAGAAAATAGTTGATGTCTTTAGGAAAATTAAAGCAATTTCAAACTATTTCGTGAATATAAAATTGAAGAACTACAAACTGCGTTTTTACTTTTTGTATATTAAATATGATATATTTCTTAAAAAATATATATTGATAAATTGAAATAATTTTTTAGCTTTTTTTTTCAAAAAAATTGGTTTTTTCACACGAAGATGGATGTCATAAACAGAAAAATATTGAAATATTGGGTTATATGTCGACTCTTTTACAAATAAAAATTTTTAGGAAGAAAAAAGTTGATGTCTTAAGGAAAATTAACGCGATTTCTAATTATTTCGTAAATATAAAATTCAAGAAGCTACAAACTGTGTTTTTACTTTTTCCATATTAAATATGATATATTCCTTAAAAAATATAAATTGATAAATATTGATAAACTGGAATAATTTTTTATATTTTTTCTAAAAATTTGGGATTTTCACTCCAAGATAGATGTCATAAACATAATAAACAGAAAAATATTGGATTACAAATATAATAAATTAAAAAAAAAAAATATAATAAAAAGTTTTTGTATTGTTAAGACAAATTCAATTTAGTAAAAAAAAAAAAACTTAACCTGCCCTGAACACGTCCTTGAACCTACGAACGCACGCGTCATAGCCGGCACGCTCACCGCCTGCGCCACTGCTGTATGTACAACAAAAAAGTCAGATACTGTAGTTAACAGCTTTGGGTTTTGGTGAAAACTTTGATGAATTATTACAAATTAATGAAGCATTTGTTGTTAAATATAATATGCCTATGCAAAGCTCCTGGCCCATGAAAACATATCAAAATATGTAATAATTGGAGTTATGCATTGTTTTATGAGATACACTCTGGCAATTGATTGTATGGAAAAAATGTTAGCCTATTAATATATAGATGCTTTAAAGTGTGAGGTGGAAGATCTACAATTGGTATGAAGAGCCGTCTGTGATTAATTTTGCTAGATTTGGTGGTATCGACAAAAAAAATAAAATTGATGAATGCGGCATTTCTTTTCCGTTACCATGTGTGCTTCTAAAGTGTGAGGTGGAAGATCTACAAATGGTATAGAGAGCCGTCTGGGATTAATTTTGATAGATTTGGTGGTATCGACCAAAAAAATAAAATTGATGAATGCGGCATTTCTTTTCCGTTAACGTGTATACTTTAAAGTGTGAGGTGGAAGATCTACAAATGGTATGAAGAGCCGTCTGTGATTAATTGTGCTATATTTGGTGATATCGATGAATAAAATAAAATTGATGAATGCGGCATTTCTTTTCCGTTACCATGTGTGCTTATAAAGTATGAGGTGGAAGATCTACAAATGGTATAGAGAGCCGTCTGGGATTAATTTTGCTAGATTTGGTGGTATCGACCAAAAAAATAAAATTGATGAATGCGGAATTTCTTTTCCGTTACCATGTGTGCTTATAAAGTATGACGTGGAAGATCTAAAAATGGTATAGAGAGCTGTCTGGGATTAATTTTGCTAGATTTGGTGGCATCGACCAAAAAAATAAAATTGATGAATGCGGAATTTGTTTTCCGTTAACGTGTATGCCTTAAAGTGTGAGGTGGAAGATCTACAGTTGGTATGAAGAGCCGTTGGTGATTAATTGTGCTATATTTGGTGATATCGATGAATAAAATAAAATTGATGAATGCGGCATTTCTTTTCCGTTACCATGTGTGCTTATAAAGTATGAGGTGGAAGATCTACAAATGGTATAGAGAGCCGTCTGGGATTAATTTTGCTAGATTTGGTGGTATCGACCAAAAAAATAAAATTGATGAATGCGGAATTTCTTTTCCGTTACCATGTGTGCTTATAAAGTATGACGTGGAAGATCTAAAAATGGTATAGAGAGCTGTCTGGGATTAATTTTGCTAGATTTGGTGGCATCGACCAAAAAAATAAAATTGATGAATGCGGCATTTCTTTTCCGTACCCATGTGTGCTTATAAAGTAAGAGGTGGAAGATCTACAAATGGTATAGAGAGCCGTCTGGGATTAATTTTGCTAGATTTGGTGGTATCGACCAAAAAAATAAAAAATTGATGAATGCGGCATTTCTTTTCCGTTAACGTGTATGCTTTAAAGTATGAGGTGGAAGATCTACAAATGGTATAGAGAGCCGTCTGGGATTAAGTTTGCTAGATTTGGTGGTATCGACCAAAAAAATAAAATTGATGAATGCGTCATTTCTTTTCCGTTAACGTGTATGCTTTAAAGTATGAGGTGGAAGATCTACAAATGGTATAGAGAGCCGTCTGGGATTAATTTTGCTAGATTTGGTGGTATCGACCAAAAAAATAAAATTGATGAATGCGGAATTTGTTTTCCGTTAACGTGTATGCCTTAAAGTGTGAGGTGGAAGATCTACAGTTGGTATGAAGAGCCGTTGGTGATTAATTGTGCTATATTTGGTGATATCGATGAATAAAATAAAATTGATGAATGCGGCATTTCTTTTCCGTTACCATGTGTGCTTATAAAGTATGAGGTGGAAGATCTACAAATGGTATAGAGAGCCGTCTGGGATTAATTTTGCTAGATTTGGTGGTATCGACCAAAAAAATAAAATTGATGAATGCGGCATTTCCTTTCCGTTAACGTGTATGCCTTAAAGTGTGAGGTGGAAGATCTACAGTTGGTATGAAGAGCCGTTGGTGATTAATTGTGCTATATTTGGTGATATCGATGAATAAAATAAAATTGATGAATGCGGCATTTCTTTTCCGTTACCATGTGTGCTTATAAAGTATGAGGTGGAAGATCTACAAATGGTATAGTTAGAGAGCCGTCTGGGATTAATTTTGCTAGATTTGGTGGTATCGACCAAAAAAATAAAATTGATGAATGCGGCATTTCTTTTCCGTTACCGTGTATGCTTTAAAGTATGAGGTGGAAGATCTACAAATGGTATAGAGAGCCGTCTGGGATTAATTTTGCTAGATTTGGTGGTATCGACCAAAAAAAATAAAATTGATGAATGCGGAATTTGTTTTCCGTTACCATGTGTGCTTCTAAAGTGTGAGGTGGAAGATCTACAAATGGTATAGAGAGAAGTCTGGGATTAATTTTGCTAGATTTGGTGGTATCGACCAAAAAAATAAAATTGATGAATGCGGCATTTCCTTTCCGTTAACGTGTATGCCTTAAAGTGTGAGGTGGAAGATCTACAATTGGTATGAAGAGCCGTTGGTGATTAATTGTGCTATATTTGGTGATATCGATGAATAAAATAAAATTGATGAATGCGGCATTTCTTTTCCGTTACCGTGTATGCTTTAAAGTATGAGGTGGAAGATCTACAAATGGTATAGAGAGCCGTCTGGGATTAATTTTGCTAGATTTGGTGGTATCGACCAAAAAAAATAAAATTGATGAATGCGGAATTTGTTTTCCGTTACCATGTGTGCTTATAAAGTATGAGGTGGAAGATCTACAAATGGTATAGAGAGCCGTCTGGGATTAATTTTGCTAGATTTGGTGGTATCGACCAAAAAAATAAAATTGATGAATGCGGCATTTCTTTTCCGTTAACGTGTATGCCTTAAAGTGTGAGGTGGAAGATCTACAATTGGAATGAAGAGCCGTCTGCGATTAATTTTGCTAGATTTGGTGGTATCGACCAAAAAAATAAAATTGATGAATGCGGCATTTCTTTTCCGTTAACGTGTATGCTTTAAAGTGTGAGGTGGAAGATCTACAAATGGTATAGAGAGCCGTCTGGGATTAATTTTGCTAGATTTGGTGGTATCGACCAAAAAAATAAAATTGATGAATGCGGCATTTCTTTTCCGTTACCATGTGTGCTTATAAAGTATGAGGTGGAAGATCTACAATTGGTATGAAGAGCCGTCTGTGATTAATTTTGCTAGATTTGGTGGTATCGACAAAAAAAATAAAATTGATGAATGCGGCATTTCTTTTCCGTTACCATGTGTGCTTCTAAAGTGTGAGGTGGAAGATCTACAAATGGTATGAAGAGCCGTCTGTGATTAATTGTTCTAATTTGGTCATATTGATTAATAAAATACAATTGATGAATGCCGTATTTCTTTCCTTTTAACGTGTATGCTTATAAAGTGTAAGGTGGGAGATCTACAAATGTATGAAGTGTCGCCTTTGATTAATTTTGCTAGATTTGGTGGTATCGACAAAAAAAATAAAATTGATGAATGCGGCATTTCTTTTCCGTTACCATGTGTGCTTCTAAAGTGTGAGGTGGAAGATCTACAAATGGTATAGAGAGCCGTCTGGGATTAATTTTGCTAGATTTGGTGGTATCGACCAAAAAAACAAAATTGATGAATGCGGAATTTCTTCTCCGTTACCATGTGTGCTTCTAAAGTGTGAGGTGGAAGATCTACAAATGGTATAGAGAGCTGTCTGGGATTAATTTTGCTAGATTTGGTGGTATCGACCAAAAAAATAAAATGGATGAATGCGGCATTTCTTTTCCGTTAACGTGTACTAGTATATCCCGTGGTCGAAATTCGACCACCTTAAATTAGTTTAACTTATTAAATCCTCTGTTCGGATTTTTCTCCAGTACCTAATGCCTAGAGGCATAAATATTGGAGACATTTTTATTGCTGAAAATAATTATTTATAGTTGAGTTATTGAGAGTCGCTTTCATAAAAGCTGGTTTACTCTAAAGACGGGTAATTTGACAACTAACCAAAAAAAAAATCCGTCCATTAAAGACCAGTAATCATTAATAGGAAATGGAAAAAACGGTACTTAGTAATGTTTGAAAGTCCACCATCAGACCCACCACTCCTTTCATATTCCGGCAATATTTCAATAAGCAAAATTAAATTTCATGGACATATACCAACAACATAGTTAGACTTATAATATATATAATGGTCACATAGAATGATGCCATATCGAACAAAATTGGCCATATGGATTGAAACGAATGAAAGTTCATTTTGAGATTCCGTTAACTTCTTAAAATTAGCCGGTTTCCAAATTGTGTTTTTTTTTTTTTGGTATACAGACAGTTTTCTCAATTTTTCTTTTAGTTGTAGATTTTTTGAAGTCCGTATAGCGGGAGAATATTACAACTTAGACATATGATGGTTTTCTGGTTTTTTTCGCCAAATTCAACTCGGAGATATTGAAAACACATAACCTAACTGGCCTTATTTAGCCTAAATATGTAAGGATTCTTTTACAAATGAAAATTTTTAGGAAGAAAATAGTTGATGTCTTTAGGAAAATTAAAGCAATTTCAAACTATTTCGTGAATATAAAATTGAAGAACTACAAACTGCGTTTTTACTTTTTGTATATTAAATATGATATATTTCTTAAAAAATATATATTGATAAATTGAAATAATTTTTTAGCTTTTTTTTCAAAAAAATTGGTTTTTTCACACGAAGATGGATGTCATAAACAGAAAAATATTGAAATATTGGGTTATATGTCGACTCTTTTACAAATAAAAATTTTTAGGAAGAAAAAAGTTGATGTCTTAAGGAAAATTAACGCGATTTCTAATTATTTCGTAAATATAAAATTCAAGAAGCTACAAACTGTGTTTTTACTTTTTCCATATTAAATATGATATATTCCTTAAAAAATATAAATTGATAAATATTGATAAACTGGAATAATTTTTTATATTTTTTCTAAAAATTTGGGATTTTCACTCCAAGATAGATGTCATAAACATAATAAACAGAAAAATATTGGATTACAAATATAATAAATTAAAAAAAAAAAATATAATAAAAAGTTTTTGTATTGTTAAGACAAATTCAATTTAGTAAAAAAAAAAAAACTTAACCTGCCCTGAACACGTCCTTGAACCTACGAACGCACGCGTCATAGCCGGCACGCTCACCGCCTGCGCCACTGCTGTATGTACAACAAAAAAGTCAGATACTGTAGTTAACAGCTTTGGGTTTTGGTGAAAACTTTGATGAATTATTACAAATTAATGAAGCATTTGTTGTTAAATATAATATGCCTATGCAAAGCTCCTGGCCCATGAAAACATATCAAAATATGTAATAATTGGAGTTATGCATTGTTTTATGAGATACACTCTGGCAATTGATTGTATGGAAAAAATGTTAGCCTATTAATATATAGATGCTTTAAAGTGTGAGGTGGAAGATCTACAATTGGTATGAAGAGCCGTCTGTGATTAATTTTGCTAGATTTGGTGGTATCGACAAAAAAAATAAAATTGATGAAAGCGGCATTTCTTTTCCGTTACCATGTGTGCTTCTAAAGTGTGAGGTGGAAGATCTACAAATGGTATAGAGAGCCGTCTGGGATTAATTTTGATAGATTTGGTGGTATCGACCAAAAAAATAAAATTGATGAATGCGGCATTTCTTTTCCGTTAACGTGTATACTTTAAAGTGTGAGGTGGAAGATCTACAAATGGTATGAAGAGCCGTCTGTGATTAATTGTGCTATATTTGGTGATATCGATGAATAAAATAAAATTGATGAATGCGGCATTTCTTTTCCGTTACCATGTGTGCTTATAAAGTATGAGGTGGAAGATCTACAAATGGTATAGAGAGCCGTCTGGGATTAATTTTGCTAGATTTGGTGGTATCGACCAAAAAAATAAAATTGATGAATGCGGAATTTCTTTTCCGTTACCATGTGTGCTTATAAAGTATGACGTGGAAGATCTAAAAATGGTATAGAGAGCTGTCTGGGATTAATTTTGCTAGATTTGGTGGCATCGACCAAAAAAATAAAATTGATGAATGCGGCATTTCTTTTCCGTACCCATGTGTGCTTATAAAGTAAGAGGTGGAAGATCTACAAATGGTATAGAGAGCCGTCTGGGATTAATTTTGCTAGATTTGGTGGTATCGACCAAAAAAATAAAAAATTGATGAATGCGGCATTTCTTTTCCGTTAACGTGTATGCTTTAAAGTATGAGGTGGAAGATCTACAAATGGTATAGAGAGCCGTCTGGGATTAAGTTTGCTAGATTTGGTGGTATCGACCAAAAAAATAAAATTGATGAATGCGTCATTTCTTTTCCGTTAACGTGTATGCTTTAAAGTATGAGGTGGAAGATCTACAAATGGTATAGAGAGGCGTCTGGGATTAATTTTGCTAGATTTGGTGGTATCGACCAAAAAAATAAAATTGATGAATGCGGAATTTGTTTTCCGTTAACGTGTATGCCTTAAAGTGTGAGGTGGAAGATCTACAGTTGGTATGAAGAGCCGTTGGTGATTAATTGTGCTATATTTGGTGATATCGATGAATAAAATAAAATTGATGAATGCGGCATTTCTTTTCCGTTACCATGTGTGCTTATAAAGTATGAGGTGGAAGATCTACAAATGGTATAGTTAGAGAGCCGTCTGGGATTAATTTTGCTAGATTTGGTGGTATCGACCAAAAAAATAAAATTGATGAATGCGGCATTTCTTTTCCGTTACCGTGTATGCTTTAAAGTATGAGGTGGAAGATCTACAAATGGTATAGAGAGCCGTCTGGGATTAATTTTGCTAGATTTGGTGGTATCGACCAAAAAAAATAAAATTGATGAATGCGGAATTTGTTTTCCGTTACCATGTGTGCTTCTAAAGTGTGAGGTGGAAGATCTACAAATGGTATAGAGAGAAGTCTGGGATTAATTTTGCTAGATTTGGTGGTATCGACCAAAAAAATAAAATTGATGAATGCGGCATTTCCTTTCCGTTAACGTGTATGCCTTAAAGTGTGAGGTGGAAGATCTACAATTGGTATGAAGAGCCGTTGGTGATTAATTGTGCTATATTTGGTGATATCGATGAATAAAATAAAATTGATGAATGCGGCATTTCTTTTCCGTTACCATGTGTGCTTATAAAGTATGAGGTGGAAGATCTACAAATGGTATAGAGAGCCGTCTGGGATTAATTTTGCTAGATTTGGTGGTATCGACCAAAAAAATAAAATTGATGAATGCGGAATTTGTTTTCCGTTACCATGTGTGCTTCTAAAGTGTGAGGTGGAAGATCTTCAAATGGCATAGAGAGCCGTCTGGGATTAATTTTGCTAGATTTGGTGGTATCGACCAAAAAAATAAAAAATTGATGAATGCGGGATTTCTTTTCCGTTAACGTGTATGCTTTAAAGTGTGAGGTGGAAGATCTACAAAAGGTATGAAGAGCCGTTGGTGATTAATTGTGCTATATTTGGTGATATCGATGAATAAAATAAAATTTATGAATGCGGCATTTCTTTTCCGTTACCATGTGTGCTTATAAAGTATGAGGTGGAAGATCTACAAATGGTATAGAGAGCCGTCTGGGATTAATTTTGCTAGATTTGGTGGTATCGACCAAAAAAATAAAATTGATGAATGCGGAATTTCTTTTCCGTTACCATGTGTGCTTCTACAGTGTGAGGTGGAAGATATACAAATGGTATAGAGAGCCGTCTGGGATTAATTTTGCTAGATTTGGTGGTATCGACCAAAAAAATAAAATTGATGAATGCGGCATTTCTTTTCCGTTAACGTGTATGCTTTAAAGTGTGAGGTGGGGGATCTACAAATGTATGAAGTGTCACCTTTGATTAATTTTGCTAGATTTGGTGATATCGATGAATAAACTACAATTGATGAAATCGGCATTTCTTTCCGTTACCGTGTGTGCTTATAAAGTGTGAGGTGGAAGATATACAAATGGTATAGAGAGCCGTCTGGGATTAATTTTGCTAGATTTGGTGGTATCGACCAAAAAAATAAAATTGATGAATGCGGAATTTCTTTTCCGTTACCATGTGTGCTTCTACAGTGTGAGGTGGAAGATATACAAATGGTATAGAGAGCCGTCTGGGATTAATTTTGCTAGATTTGGTGGTATCGACCAAAAAAATAAAATTGATGAATGCGGCATTTCTTTTCCGCTAACGTGTATGCTTTAAAGTGTGAGGTGGGGGATCTACAAATGTATGAAGTGTCACCTTTGATTAATTTTGCTAGATTTGGTGATATCGATGAATAAACTACAATTGATGAAATCGGAATTTCTTTTCTTTTACCGTGTGTGCTTATAAAGTGTGAGGTGGAAGATCTACAATTGGTATGAAGAGCCGTCTGTGATTAATTTTGCTAGATTTGGTGGTATCGACCAAAAAAATAAAATTGATGAATGCGGCATTTCTTTTCCGTTACCATGTGTGCTTATAAAGTATGAGGTGGAAGATCTACAAATGGTATAGAGAGCCGTCTGGGATTAATTTTGCTAGATTTGGTGGTATCGACCAAAAAAATAAAATTGATGAATGCGGAATTTCTTTTCCGTTAACGTGTATGCTTCAAAGTGTGAGGTGGGGGATCTACAAATGTATGAAGTGTCACCTTTGATTAATTTTGCTAGATTTGGTGATATCGATGAATAAACTACAATTGGTGAAATCGGCATTTCTTTCCGTTACCGTGTGTGCTTATAAAGTGTGAGGTGGAAGATCTACAAATGGTATGAAGAGTAGTCTATGATTAATTGTGCTATATTTGGTGATAGCGATGAATAAAATAAAATTGATGAATGCGGCATTTCTTTTCCGTTACATTGTGCGTGTATAAAGTGTGAGGTGGAAGATCTACAAATGGTATGAAGAGCCGTCTGTGATTAATTTTGCTAGATTTAGTGATATCGATTAATAAAATGCAATTGATGAATGCCGTATTTCTTTTCTTTTAACGTGTATGCTTTAAAGTGTGACGTGGGAGATCTACAAATGTATGAAGTGTCGCCTTTGATTAATTTTGCTATATTTGGTGATATCGCTGAATAAAATAAAATTGATGAATGCGGCATTTCTTTTCCGTTACCATGTGTGCTTATAAAGTGTAAGGTGGAAGATCTGCAAATGGCATAGAAAGCCGTCTGGGATTAATTTTGCTAGATTTGGTGGTATCGACCAAAAAAATTTAATTGATGAATGCGGCATTTCTTTTCCATTACCGTGTGTGCTTATAAAGTGTGAGGTGGAAGATCTACAAATGGTCCCCTTGCGACACGCAACCTTGCCCGCCTTCCGCCTTCGAGCAGCTTCCTGCGGTTGAGGTCTGTCAACCCTGATAGTGGGGCCGTGTCGTACCTAGCTGTTAAAAGAAAGGGAAGAGACTTGAAAATAAAAGTGGTATATTTCTTGCCATGAATACCGTAGTGCCATAATTGAGAAAAAAAAGAAACTTTTTTTTTTTTTATTAAAAATTAACCTTAGAGCTAAACTTACACCTAAACTTACATACTAGTAGCACCCGAAAGCACCCACCCGAAAATGGTGCTCTGGGCCACAAACGAGCCGAACGATGGTGGCAGCGTGCTCGGTAGGACGACGTCGGCATAGACATCACCGCCGAGTACGAGCTGGATTGGCGCAGATATATAAAAATCCGGATTAGCCAGCCGGATATGCTCATAGGGAGCCGCCACTCTGGCGTAGATGGTCAGGGCTGGGCTGATCCGCTGCAGGTTGTCCATGAAGACGGCGTGCGTGGTGACCGTCGTGTGGTTTCCGTGCTTTCCTCGGACTCGAAGAAAACAACCGTGCTCTCCGCCAGATTGGGTGGTGGGCAGCCCTAACGATCCCGCCAGGCCCCGGTCGATAACTGTGCGGGGGGAACATGCATCAATGAGCGCCCGAATGTAGTAAAACCCACCCCCGGCTTCCAGTTTCACGATCGCGGTCGGCGAGAGCGTAGTCATAGGGCGAAACGACGGGGCCAACCCGGCGAGAGCACGGTTCAGTCAGTCTGCTATCTCGGTGGATCATAGCGCTGTTGGTGCGTAGCTGAGGGGCCAGTCTACGCTCGTTGATGTACTCGTCTCGGCGATGTTTTTGTTGGTTGCGTAGCTGGCGCGGCTGAGGGGCCAGTCTACGCTCGTTAACGTACTCGTCTTGGCGATGTTTTTGTTGGTGGCGTAGCTGGCGCGGCTGAGTGGCCAGTCTACGGGCTTCGGCGTCGGTGAGACGTGGATTGCGAAGCTGGCGCGGCTGAGGGGCCAGTCTTCGCTTGCGGCTGTTGTCGTGAGCGCGGCGGGATGGAGGGCTGTTGTCGCGTTGCTGTGGTTTGGCGCGCTCGTGCGCTAGAAGGGGTCGGAACCGCCGTAGTTCCGCCACCCCTTGGACCGGGTGGAACGGCTGTGGTTCCGATACCGGCTCTGGGATTTCGCCGTACTCTATGGTCAGCCCCGCCTCAGAAGCCTGGATGGACAGCACTTCTTCTCGGCTCTCTTCTTCTGTCCTCCTCTCTGTGTCCTATGTAGCCCTCTCCGCCTCCTCCTCTGCTACTTGTTGGCTCCAGCTTTTTTACTCCATCGGCTGAGGCGGCTGGTCGTCCGTTGGGAGGTGAATCGTAGTGTGGTGGTTGCCACCACATCGTCGGCACCTGGCGTCGCTTGTGCACTCCCTGGTCTTATGCACCATTGATAGGCAATTACCACAGTATCCCGCCCGGATAACCTCCTGAAGCCGCTTTAGGGGTGTCATCCCGTGATAATGGTCACAAGCCCGGAGGGGGTGGCTTTCACCGGGCGGCCATAGGTGCGGCGCATTGACGTAGGGAAGCATGGCGAGTCATGCTGCGGAAGACCAAGAAAAAAAGGAGAAATAAGAAGAAAAAAAATATGTTGGAATTATGCATACAGTTGCCCATATACATACGTGAAATTGGAGGCGAGTAGCCGATATAAGGACGCAATTGGTCATTAGTTGATTGAGGGGATTTAATTTGGGACTAATGTCTCAGAAATTCCCCCCTACTTAACGCTTTCCCGTTGTCATAATCCGTTTGCTACCCTACTGTCGCGGCGACATGTCGCTGCATAGCTGTTTGTCACTTGACCGAAAGAAACATACCTGAAGCACCCTGTGTTTTTCCTTTTCCTTTGTTGCATTGAGTTCGCTCGCTTGTACGCAGCACTAGCGGACATACATACCTGAAGCACCCTGTGTTTTTCCTTTTCCTTTGTTGCATTGATTTCGCTCGCTTGTCCGCTAGTGCTGCGTACAAGCAAGCCTTGGCGAGCTGTCTTCGGCTGTGCTGAAGGCTTTATGCCTTTCATGAATGCCAAACCACACTTATCGGAACAATCGATTGTATGGGAGCTATACGTTATGTTGGTCCGATCTGGCTGATTTTGCCTACATATGTTACATATAACAGGTGGCGCAAAAGTAATCTACCAATGTTTTTTGGCTGTAATTAAAAAAAAAATTAAAAACTTTGATTCTTCTTGTGGATTATTTTTATTTGGTCTTTTAATTTTTTTACATCAAGTCGAGAATATGATGCCGTGTAAATGGCCGCCGCTACAGTTGATTGTCATTTGAGCCCTTTTTATGGCATTTTCCATCACTTTGGCAGCGATAGGTCCTCACATTCTTGACGGATATTGTCTTTAAGAGCTGCAAGAGTCTGAGGCTTGTTGACATAGACCCGCGACTTCAAAAAGCCCCACAAAAAGAAATCTGGAGCTGTCAAATCAGGCGATCTTGTTGGCCAATGCAAATCGCCAAAACGGGAGATTAGGCGCCCGGGAAATGCATCCTTCAGCATATCGGTTGTTGCACGTGCAGTGTGTTTTGTTGCACCGTCTTGTTGGAACCACATGTTTTCCAATCCCAATTCATCAAGTTGCGGCAAAAAGAACTCGTTGATCATTGCTCTGTAGAGCTCAACATTCACAGTAACCGTTTGGTCCGCGACCGAAGGTCCGATGACACCTCCAGCGAAAACAGCACACCATACAGTGACTTTGAGCGGGTGTAATGGCTCTTCGTGGGTTACACGCGGATTTTCAGTGCCCCAGAAGCCAGAATTTTGCTTATTTACGTACCCGCTAAGATGGAAATGGGCCTCATCACTCATGATTATTTTTGATGAAAAATCATCTTCCTCTTCAAGTCAGCAATATTCCGCGTTGTGGAGCAGTGTAGCGTAACATTGTTTATTAAGGTATATTTTGCATGTGTTTACTACACAAATGTCAAAACAGAATTGATTTTAGGGGCCAATCGTAAAATTTATAGCATTTTCTGATAGGAAGATTACTTTTGCGCCACCTTGTATAATATGTAGCAAACGTGCAAAGTTTAACGTTCCTAGCTCTTTAACTGCAAAATTGATAGCCCAAAACGCATTTATCGAAACTATCGATTATATGGGAGCTATATGCCATGTTGGCCCGATCTGAGTCATTTTAACTACACACGTTACAAATACAATATGTACTAAACATGAAAAATTTTACGTTCCTAGCTTTTGAATTGCAAGAGTTATAGGCCAAAACCCATTTATCGGAACAATCGATAGTATGGGAGCTATGCCTTGTATCGGTCCGATCATGCTGGTTCCGACAAATGATTAATCCTAAGCAAAATGGCGACTGCTTGCAAAATTTCATCGAGATATCTCTAAAACTGAGGGACTAGTTTGCGTTCAAACAGGCGGACGGACGGACGGACGGACGGACGGACAGACGGACATGGCTAAATCAACTCGCCTCATCGCCCTGATCATTTCGGTATACTTAATAGTGGGTCTATCTCTTCTTCTTCTCATACTTACAAACATCGGACCAAAGTTATAATACCATTTCATGTTCATGAAAGGTATAAAAATAGAAAATAAAATAAAAATTTTTCGCAGTTTTATTAGTAGATTTTTTTTTTTCGAAATTCATTGTTTATTTTTCGGCGAAATTGCCCTACCTTGTTAAAGGAATTTTATTTCTACCACATATTTAGCGCTTCGGTATGCGGTACCGAAATTTGGTATATCAGGTTTTGGTATCCGTTTGTGATGCCACTATTGCATCACTACCATACTGCAAAAATAATGCATCATGTGGTTTTTACAACTTCACCAACAGGTTTGCAAATGAATGAAACGGAATAGTGGGAGCACAAAAACAATTCCTTTGTTCATTTTTGTTTACAAGTGTAGAGAAAAATCGAACTTTTCATTCATTTCCGGCAACACATGGCAGCAGCACACGATTGATGGTAAGTAATATTTTCTTTTATTGTACAACCAGATGCTGTAATTTTCCCTTTTCAGATAACAATAATTTGTTGCGCACAGCACTCTGCATGTATTTTAAATATTTGACGTGAAAATACGGAATATTTCACTTCAAAAATTAGTTTGTACAACTTCAAGAAGATTATGGGGGTCCCACCAGCAAAGGACTTCATCGATATTATCCTATCGAAGACAAGATTTCGCGTATACATGCTTTTTACATACGCAAAGTCGAATAGACACACCAAAACTTCCACCACCGTTTGTCACAGATAATACACGATTTCCGAAGTTGGACGATGTGCATCCATTTTAGGCAGATTTAATGACTGTGCTCGATGATAAGAACCATTATAAATTGGCGTTAGTTCAACTGTGGTTTTCCAAAGGTGGGTAAATCTTCGTTTATTAATAAAATCACACGTGCGTTCACTCCTAAATCTCTTTATGTTGGACATACAGACTACAAGTATTTACGCTGGCAGGTTATCGACACACCCGGAATATTGGATCATATAATAATAATAATGCCCAACGGAATAACCCACCATCCCGCCCAACCGACACGAGGGGCGCATCCGCATAACGCACGGCCTTTTTTTTCATATATATTGCCGAGTTGTTGAGAGGCGGGGGTTTGTTAAGTGTTGAGATCTAAAACTGCTCAGCTACAGAGAAAAGTCATCAGCTAAGTAACATAAGAACAAAGAACATGAAGCATTCAAAGAAATTCGTAAATAAAAATAGAAAAAATGTTAACATTATTGTTGTTATTGATTAAGAGAGCAAAGTATTGATTTTTTAATGCTAAAAAGGGAGTCTGTAACATCAAATGTGCTGGAGCGAGTGTTATAATTTTCACACAAACAACGGAAGGGTTCATTTAACTCAAAATTGGTTCTACACTGTTTCAGAAGTAGAGGTTTGAAATATCTTGATGGCCGAGAAGGAATTTTAAAGATAACTTCGCCTAACAAGAATGGGCTAGATACTGACCCGTTTAATAATTTGATCATAAATATTGTTCCTAGCATTTCTCTGCGACTAGCAAGGGTAGGAAGGTCAATGAGTTTTGAGCGACTAATATAGGGAGGCAGGTTATATGAAGAATTCCATGGAAGATGTCTTAGGGTGAAAAGTAAGAACTGTTTTTGAACCGATTCAATGCGATCTATGTGGACCTGGTAACTTGGATTCCAAATAATTGAGCCATACTCTAAAATTGGTCTTACTAATGTTGTAAAAAGGGCTTTAGTCACGTAAGGGTCACCAAATTCTTTAGACCATCGCTTAACGAAAGAGAGAACACCTCTAGATTTATTTACAGTTACATTAATATGAAGATTGAAGCTAAGTTTACAATCCAACGTAACCCCCAAGTCCACAAAGTCATGCACTTCTTCCAGAATTTGATTGTTGATTGAGTAAGAAGCTGGTTCTGAAGTTCGGAGAGAAAAACACATATATTTACATTTTTAAGATTAAGCGGAATATAATTTAAGTCGCACCAAGTAACCAGATTATCAAGGTCCGATTGTAGTAAATCTCTTTCTTCGATCAACGCGTAGGACTTAAAAATCTTTAAATCGTCCGCGTACATCAAGATTTTTGAAAACTTTATAGTACTAGATATAGCATTAATGAACAGCAAGAACAGAATCGGGCCAAGATGACTACCTTGAGGAACTGCAGAAGACACGTCAATGACATTCGATAGCACATTCTTGAAGACCACTCTTTGAGACCTGAATTGAAGATAAGAAGATATCCAACGGCAGAGGCTCGGTTGAAAGCCCAGAAGATCAAGTTTGTGAACGAGTAACGAATGACATACTTTGTCAAAAGCTTTACTGAAATCTGTGTATATTGCATCAGTATGCATATTTTCTCTAAAACCAACTGAGACATGAGTTGTAAATTCAAGAAGGTTAGTACTTGTTGATTTTCCCTTGCAAAAGCCGTGCTGACAACCTGCAATCAATGTGGAAACAGGAACTGTAAGCTGATTAGTAACAATTGCTTCGAATACTTCAGGAATGGCGGATAGCTTTGCTATGCCACGATAATTCTCAATAGACGATCTACTCCCACTCTTATAAAGTGGTATGAGAAAGGATTCTTTCCAAGCAGCGGGGAAAACGCCACATTTTAAAGACAGATTGAAGAGAACAGCTAAGGGCTGGTATACAACAAGAAGCAAAGCGTAACTGCATGCGCAACAGAAGTGGCCTTTGCAACAAGTCCCCTATCCCCAATTATTCACAATATAACACCGACTTCTTCAATCGATTATCAACTGCATCAGCTGTGTCAATAGTAGCGGCAAGAAAAGTAAGTAAATACGACCAAATCACGTCTGATATATACATTCTCAGCCACAACAGAACTAGTGATCACACCCGCGCCAGGCGCAATTGTAGAAGTAGCAACAATACAACCACCAGCAATATTAGCTGGAAGGAACGAATTGAGAGGTGTAACACACTAAAAAATACTGGTGCTGATTGTGGTTTACAAAATCGTCCAAAACAAAGAGTGCAACCAACGCTTAATAAAGCAAGTGGATATCGTTCGTACTGGGGGAGTAAGGATAGTACTTACCCCACGAGTAGTAGTAGCAACAGTAGCAGAAATACCAACTGCACTTTCAATTATAAGTAAGTAATAACCTGTACGACACAACGAAAACTAATAACATCCAATTTACTATGAAGCATGACATTCAAACAGTCCACCAAGTAGAAAAACTATCTGCGGCTGCAGCACCGAGGTTACTTGTGGATCTCATATACCCATCACTGCATCATACTAATCATCATTACAAAATCCGTTTAATAACATTCGCCCCATCAAAGCACTTGTTAGCGAAAAGCATAAATCATTTTTCATCACCTCCTCATCAGCACACAGGAGGCTTTTAAATAGAATTACAACGACGGTGATGCAGGAGAAGCAGCAGCCACAGACCACGCATACCAACATAGTTCTGTGGCTAAATTGCGTGAAACTATGGAGAATCTAGGTGTTGATATGTCTGGTACCGAAAATGCAAACTTCACCAGATCTGTTATTGATCTGCGACGCAGCGTTGTGCCAGTTGGTACGAAGGACACGAAGCAACCACTCCTAGACAAAGAGTCATCAGCAATAGTGAGAGCGACAAGTAAATCATTGAAACGTGGGCATTCGCGTCACATTTTGGGCATCACGAATGTGGCTTTGAAAATAATAATTTCTTTTTTTTTTTATACTCTGCTTTACATAAATGACATGTATGTATACGTAGTTTTTAGAAAATGTTTAATATATAGTTTACTTTTCCCTCCGTGTTTTGAATTGAACGATACTAATTTTCCTTATTTTCAGGTATAATTAAATTGGCTAAAGTGCGGTATGGCGGGATAGGTGTCCTCCAGGGCGAGTGACACTGGTAATTTTTATAAACATGTATATGTATTAGTATTTTGGGGTATGTATACGAGGGTGGGTCCATCTGCTGCCAACTTGTCGTGGCGATGGATTAATTTTCAGTGGCAGAAAAGTTCGCCTTTCTGCGTTAGGTTTTCCGGTGTCCTCGTTCGCGAGTGCAGTTAGGTTTTCTTTGGCAGAATGGCTCGACCTTCTGCGTTAGGCTTTATGTTGTCCTCGTTATGGGTGACAAGTGATTGGGGACATTTTTGGTGAGGGATTTGAAAGGCATGGTTGAACGGATTGGAGGGAGATGAGACGATTAGGAGGAGGCATCGGGCCTCTCACAACCCATTCCATCTGTCGGGAGCAGAATCAGTTTGACCAACGGTCTTCTGATCTGACCCTTCTCGGTCATGAGGTCGACGACACGTACTCAGTTATCTTCGCCGGGGTGTACGTTGGTGACTCGACCGAGCCTCCATTCGTTTGGAGATAAGTTGTCTTCTTTGATGACAATGAGATCCCCTACCTTAATGTTCTGTTTGGACTGCTTCCACTTCACTCGTTTTTGAAGTTCGGTCAAGTATTCAACTTTCCAGCGTTTACAGAAGGTATGATGAAGGGCCTTGAGCTTTTGCCATCTGTTAATCATGGATGCAGAGCTTTCATTTACGTTTGGTTCTGGTGGAGCCATAAGATGACTTCCAGTGAGGAAGTGCCCAGGGGTCAGTGGCTCTAAGTCGAGGGGTCGTTGGACGCGGGACTTAATGGACGCGAATAGAGGCATGCTTCAATCCTACATAGTAACGTGTGGAACTCTTCATGCGTGAATCTGTGAGGTGAGGCTACTTTCTTGAAGTGGCCTTTGAAGCTTTTAACTCCTGCCTCCCAGAGTCCCCCCATGTGTGGAGCCCCTGCTGGAATAAAATGCCATGTCATTAATTGATGGCTGTATTTGGAAATCGCTTGATCGCGGGCGTCCGAGATAAAATTCTTAAATTCGGATCGTAAAGATCCTGAGGCTCCGACAAAGTTAGTACCATTGTCGGAGTAAATGTTTTTCGGACATCCTCTTCTTGCTATGAAACGCGAAAGTGTTGCTAGAAAGGATGGGGTACTCAGATCACTGGTCGCTTCCAGATGGATCGCTTTGGTGGTAAAACAGACAAAGAGGCAAACGTAGCCTTTTGACAGTCGACACCCTCTCCCTCATAAGCTCTTAATGTCGAATGGACCTGCAAAATCTACTCCGGTATTAGTAAAAGCGCGCGAAAAAGTGGACCGCTCGCGGGGTAGGCTGCCCATAAGTTGGGTTTGCTCCCGTTTCTTGTAAATGGTGCAAATCTTACAATTGTAGATGATGGCCCTGATCATGTTTTTGACATTCGGAATCCAGTATTGGCTGCGGATGAGACGGAGCATTAGTTGGTTTTCGCCATGGAGAGAGATTTTGTGTATCATTTGCACAACTAGCCGCGTTAGCCTACAATTATATGGGAGTATGATTGGATGACGCTCGTTGTAAGCGAGGTCTTCCGACGCCCCAAGAAGACCCCGGCCCTGATAATATCGTCCTTATCAAGGAACGGGTTCAGTGGCAATATCTCGCTTTTCCTATCGATAACTGTTCCCTTCTTCAAATTTACATACTCCTCAAAATAATGTTGCTTCTGATACAGTTTGATCAAGACTTGAGTCGTCGTCTTGATCTCGTCGGAAGGAAGCTTTTGTTGTGGGATGTGTTCTTCGAAAGAATCTCATAATATACGATAGTACCCTCAAAGCCCTAGGTAAATCCGAAAACCGATCTAAAGTCTCGATTTCTTTTCGCTTCGATATTGCGTAGGTTTGCGCTCTCTTTTCCTCCACCGATGTGTGAAACTCGGTTTCTTGTGCTGGCCACCCTGACTTGTCTTCTTGTAACCAAGAAGGTCCCTGCCACCACAAGGAATTGTTGACCAAATCCGTTGCCGGTATTCCTCTGCTTCCTAAACCTGCTGGATTCGATTCCGAGTTGACATGATGCCAGTCCTTACTTCCGACCAAGTCGATGATCTTGGTTATCCTATGTGCGACGAATGTTGACCAGGAACAGGGTGGTTTCCGTATCCATGCTAAAACGATGGTGGAATCCTCCCACAAGTGTTGTTTTGCCTGTCCTAGTTTTATGTTTTGGAAAATACACTCCAGTATCTCCGCCAAGAGTACAGCTCCGCAGAGTTCCAAGCGCGGCAGTGAAATCGTTTTCACCGGCGCTACTCTAGTCTTGGCTAAAAGAAGATTGACGAAGATCTGGTAAAAAATTTACCCAGCGGGGTATTCTGATTTTATCGATTTCGTTGTAGTCCCTTTTAAAGTTCCCCCATCGTTCCAATGTGGTGGACGAGACTGGTTCATCCCAATCGGTGACATCCAGCCAGATATTCTGCATCAGTATTTTGGCCACAATGACCATTGGTGCAAGTCATCCTAAAGGGTCGAAGAGCTTGGCGATGGCGGATAATATTGCTCTTTTCGTGAGCTGTTCACCATCGTCCAGTGGTCCTGCTTTAAAATAGAAGAGGTCGGAATGAGCATTCCATCTAATGCCCAAAGCCTTAACGGTGCTGTTGTCTTCGAACGCCAGGAAGTCCTCGTGAAGCCGATCCGCTTTTGGGATGTCGTGGAGAATCTCCTCGGAGTTCGATGTCCATTTCCGAAGTGGGAAGCCAGCGGAGTATAAGACCTGTCGAATTTCATCTCGCGCATGAATGGCCGATGCGAGTGTATGCCCTCCCGCTAATACATCATCCACGTAAATTCCCTCCCTTAGTATATTCGATGCTGTTGGGAATGATGTTTCTACGTCATCAGCTAGCTGCAAAAGGGTTCGTATTGCAAGATACGGTGCGCAATTAACCCCGAACGTGACTGTCTTTAGCTCATAAAGTCCGATTGGTTCTTGTGGCGATGTACGGTAGATAATTCGTTGAAATTTGGAATGATTTTCGTTCATCCAAATTTGTCTGTACATCTTTTCGATGTCACTATTGAAAACATAACTATACAATCTCCAACGCAGTATTAGGACTGGGAGATCTGCTTGAAGCACTGGCCCTGGCAGGAGAGTGTAGTTGAGGCTTGTGCCGTTTGCCGTTGGGCTTGAGGCATTAAAAACGACTCGCACCTTGGTGGTGGTAGACTCCGCCTTTACTACGGCGTGATGGGGCAAGAAATAGTTATCAGACGACTCATCTGATATCATGACAGTAATTTTTTCCATATGGCCTAATGTCTCGTATTCAGACAGGACCCTCCTATACTCTTTCCCTAATTCTGGGTCCTTTTCTAACCGTGTCTCATTCCTAAAGAACTGTGAGCACGCCCTCTTAAGAGACCCTTCTAACTTCAGTTGGTCAGGGTAGTCCTGTCTGAATGGTAGCGAAACTACATATTCTCCATCCTCGTTCCTATGCGTAGTTTCCTTATATAGTTTTTCGCAGTATTTATCGTCTGCGTTTGCACTCTTTTGTTTAGGCAGGTTTTCCAGCTCCCAGAACTTTGTGAGTTCTTTGTCCAAAGCGACTTCGCTGTAAAAGGACACAATATTTGCTGTTGGATTCGGTGGCTCTACCTGGCCGGTGAGTATCCAACCGAATACTGTTTCTTGCGCCAGAAGCGTATTCAGGACATTCTTCTTCAGCCCACCTAGTATAATTTGCGGGTATACATCTCCGCCGAGTATGATGTCAACTTCCTCGTTGACGTAAAATCGATTATCTGCCAAGACTAAGTCTGAAAAGGCCTGCATAGTCATAGCGTCGACACGGCAGGATGGCAGATTTCCAGTTAGTTTGGTCAGAATTAACACGGATGTGGTTAGGCTGAAGTCAGGGTCCACTGTTGACCGCAGTTCGATGTTGGATGCCTCCTTGACTTGGGCTGACACGGCATTCGTTATACCCGCTACGCGGGCATTCATTTTCTTTGCCGATAACTGGATTCTGCGCTTCAGACGTTCTGTCATAAAGGAACATTCTGACCCAGAATCTATCAGTGCTCGTGCTGGGAAGTCTTCACCATTATGACGAATGGTTACTCTCGCTGTCCCTAGCAGCACACCTGCGCTTGAATTTGCATGGCAGGATTTTACGTTTCGATCGTTCGCCTCCCGTCTCCCTTGTGATCGCGTAGAAGTGGAAGCACCATTATCCATATTATACTGGGTGGCTTATTTGTTTCCTGGTTCTGACGTGTTTCTATATGTAGGAGCGTGTTGTGTCGAGAGTGGCCATTGCTGCAGTCATATGCGCTTGGGCACATCGTCACGGTATGTCCTGGGGACAGGCAGTTCAAACACCCCTGGTTGCTTTTTATAAAATTAACTCGCTCTTCCGGAAATAATCTCAAAAAACGGGTGCATGCTCGTAATTTATGGCGAGTTGATTTGCATTTAGTACACATTAATTTTGTGACCTTTGCTTGGTACGTCCCAAGCTTTTTTGCAGGTGGTTCGTTCGCTTTTTTCGCCGTTTGTGGTTTTTGGCCCTGCGCACTTGCAGTTCCCACAAGCCCAGACACTGTTTCGAGTGTCTGGAAACCATTCGACAAGAATTTGTCCATATCCTCCCATTTGGATATTTCCACCTTATGGTCTATGCTTTGTTCCCATAGACCAAGCGTACTCTCTGGCAACTTAGTCGAGCACAGATAAGTGATTATCGCATCCCAGTTTGAAGTGTCAATTTTATGACTTTTTAAAGACTTTTTATTTTCCGTTGCAGGGTTTTTATCGCGCTACCACACTCACTCTCTACCTTTTATAAATTGAGCAAAATTTGCAATTGCGAATTTACTAGGATACGTTTGTTTTCGTATCTCTCGCATAAACTTTTCCAGGCTGTGTCAAATCCCTCATTCGTGAGTGGACTTTTTTCCAATATATCCCTCGCCTCCCCTTTCGTCTTGTTGACGAGATGAAATAGTTTCTCAACTGGAGTTAGGCGTCTGTTCAGAATATATATGGCCGTGATCATATCCCTAAAAGTAGGCCATGAAAGGTAATCGCCCTTGAACACTTCAGTATCGCATGGAGGCAGGCGTATACTATGCTCATGTTCAGATGGTTCTACGGGGGTTTTTTCTGACTTCGTGAACGTTTCTTGGCGTGTAGTCATATTTGACATGCAACGTAAATAAATTGCATATGTGCTTTTGTACTTCTTTCTAACGGAAGCCATTTCGTCGGCAGTTGCCTTATCTGAGGACAGTAGCTCCTAATACGCCACTTTCGCTTTTCTCCAGTAAGACTTTAAGTCATCTTGTTGCAGACTTAATGTGTGTTTAGTATGTGTATCTATCTCGGCTCCGTTATAGTCGCATTCGAACTCAGTGATGTTATCAGCTAATCTCATGAAAGTCTCCATGTTTTCTATCAACTGAGTAATGGATTTAGGCAGGGGCACGAAAGAGGCAGAGAAATGAAGGCTGAATGGGGAGACTGGAGACAATGAAACTGTTCCTGGAAACGTTCACCCCCAAATTAATATTATGACACAACTTCAATAAAAAACGTAGAGTTACGTGATTCTTTATGATTACTTTTAATATAACGTACTTTATTTTTGCAGACGTGGCCGTATTGTCTGACCCTTTGTTTAAAATATATATATATATACCGACAACAATACTGGCTTACTCGCCACCCATACACGTATATATTGGTTATGGAAGAATGTGATTTTCGCAAAATTTAATTAAAAGTGCGCGGTGTACACAAACAAGCGAAGAAGTGAGTTATAAGCGAAAGTCAGGAGATTTAAATCTCAAAGTGAACGTCTAGCCTTCGATTGTACAATTTTGTGCGCGTTTTAACCAAAATAATGATGGAACTCACAACAACAACAATAACAATCGAAAGGCCCAGTGAAATGTGAGGTTATGTTACCTTGAAAAGCTGGAATTTAAACAATGGTGTGACCACTAAGTTATTAATTTCACTTTCACTTAAACCGGGAACACTTTCTTCGCACTTACGTTTGGGCGAACTCGCGGCACTTTTTTAAAAAATGAATGTTTCACACTAACAAATAATTGGCAAGAAATATGACCAACTTACGTTGCTTTGATGTGGTGATCAGCTATATTTTTTTAAGTGGCTGTGTTGTTGTTGTTTGTACAATTATTGTGGCAGAGTGCTTCCAAACGGCTTTGTTTTATTGCTGCTTGTGTTTGTGGCTGTAGCTTGTGCAACTAGTGGAATGTTTTCTTTTCCTCCTCGATTTTTGTGGCCGCTTAGTGGACTGTAGTTGGTCGGTGCTGGTTGTCTACGGTGAGATGGACCATGAACAAATCGGCTGTGCTTAGCTGGAGCGGCAGTGGCTCGAAAGCACCGCGGTCGAATTGGTATTTGAAATGAAATGAAGAAGAATGACAATTCTCGTTATAAATATTGACCGTTTATTGAATTAAAATGATTTTACTTTAACAATGAAGTTTTAACTTGTAGTTGGCGGTGAAAATCCTGGGGCTGCGCTGATTTGATTCCGTGCTTGACTGCTGATAGAATAGGCCGTTGTCAAATCGTTGACAACCATTGACCCGGCGAAAATATCCTCCGGTTTTAGGGGAGTTGAACCTACACATGCGCATCCACCTGCATGTATGTGTGTGCTGACAAAACACGAATAGTCATGCATGCACATACAGGTGGGTGGCTTGGTGTGGGTGATTGGAAAGTTTCATCAGGGTGGCACATTTTTAATACTTTAGGCATCGGGCCTAAACAGGTATGAAGAGCCGTCTGTAATTAATTTTGCTATATTTGGTGATATCGATGAATAAAATACAATTGATGAATGCGGCATTTCTTTTCCGTTACCGTGTGTGCTTATAAAGTGTGAGGTGGAATATCTACGAATGTATGAAGTGTCTCCTTTGATTAATTTTGCTAGATTTTATGATATCGATGAATAAACTACAATCGATGAATGCGGCATTTCTTTTCCGTTACCGTGTGTGCTTATAAAGTGTGAGGTGGAAGATCTACAAATGGTAAAGAAAGCCGTCTATGATTAATTTTAATAGATTTGGTGGTATCGATCAAAAACATAAAATTGATGAATGCGGCATTTCTTTTCCGTTACTATGTGTGCTTATAAAGTGTGAGGTGGAAGATCTACAAATGGAATAGAGAGCCGTCTGTGATTAATTGTGCTATATTTGGTGATATCGATGAATGAAATAAAATTGATGAATGCGGCATTTCTTTTCTGTTACCATGTGTGCTTATAAAGTGTGAGGTGGAAGATCTACAAATGGAATAGAGAGCCGTCTGTGATTAATTGTGCTATATTTGGTGATATCGATGAATAAAATAAAATTGATGAATGCGGCATTTCTATTCTGTTACCATGTGTGCTTATAAAGTATTCGGTGGAAGATCTACAAATGTATGAAATGTACCCTGTGATTAATTTGCTAGATTTGGTGATATCGATGAATAAACTATAATTGATGAATGCGGCATTTCTTTTCCGTTACCGTGTGTGCTTATAAAGTGTGAGGTGGAAGATCTACAAATGTATGAAGTGTCACCTCTGATTAATTTTGCTAGATTTGCTGATATCGATGAATAAACTACAATTGATGAATGCGGCATTTCTTTTTCGTTACCGTGTGTGCTTATAAAGTGTGAGGTGGAAGATCTACAAATGTATGAAGTGTCGCCTTTGATTAATTTTGCTATATTTGGTGATATCGATGAATAAAATGCAATTGATGAATGCGGCATTTCTTTTCCGTTACCGCGTGTGCTTATAAAGTGTGCGGTGGAAGATCTACAAATGTATGAAGTGTCACCTTTGATTAATTTTGCTAGATTTGGTGATATCGATGAATAAACTACAATTGATGAATAATCACAGTATTGTGTTGTATTCATCAAATTTAGAAAATGTAGCCTTACCAATCAAAGACGACAATTTAAGGCAGTTGTAGATATTCCACCTTACAAATTATAATCAATACATTTAAGGCAATGTCGCACTTGACTCATTAATTATGTTTTATTCATCGAAGTCACCAAACAGCAAACGAATCAAAGACGACTCCTCATGACATTTTTAGATCTTCCACCGCCCAAATTGTAAGCAGTGTATTAACGGCAAAAAATTACAGTGTTGATCTATTGTGTTTTATTCATCAAATTTATAAAATGTAGCCTTACCAATCAAAGGCGAGACTTCAAGGCAGGTGTAGATCTTCCACCGTACAAATTATAAGCAATAACCGCAGTCATCAATTATGTTTTGTTCATCGAAGTCACCAAACAGCAAATGAATCAAAGACGACTTTTCATGGCATTTTTGGATCTTCCACCGCACAAATTGTAGGCAGTGTATTAACGGCAAAAAATCACAGTGTTGATCTATTGTGCTTTATTCATAAATTTAGAAAATGTTGTCTTACCAATCAAAGGCGAGACTTCAAGGCAGGTGTAGATCATCCACCCTACAAATTATAATCAATACCTTTAAGGCAATGTCGCACTTGAGTAATTAATTATGTTTTATTCATCGAAGTCACCAAACAGCAAATGAATCAAATAGGACACTTCATGGCATTTTTACAGCTTACACCGCACAAATTTTAAGCATATGTACATATTAACGGTAAAAAATCAGAGTATTGATCTATTGTGTTTTATTCATCAAATTCAGAAAATGTAGCCTTACCAATCAAAGACGACATTTCAAGGCCTTACAAATTATAATCAATACATTTAAGGCAATGTCGCACTTGAGTCATTAATTATGTTTTATTCATCGAAGTCATCGAACAGCAAATGAATCAAAGAAGACTTTTCATGGCATTTTTGGATCTTCCACCGCACAAATTGTAGGCAGTGTATTAACGGCAAAAAATCACAGTGTTGATCTATTGTGTTTTATACATCAAATTTAGAAAATGTAGCCTTACCAATCAAAGACGACAATTTAAGGCAGTTGTAGATATTCCACCTTACAAATTATAATCAATACATTTAAGGCAATGACGCACTTGAGTCATTAATTATGTTTTATTCATCGAAGTCACCGAACAGCAAATGAATCAAATAGGACACTTCAATTCACCAAACAGCAAATGAATCAAATAGGACACTTCACAACTTTTTTAGATCTTCCACCGCACAAATTGTAAGCAGCGTATTAACGGCAAAAAATCAGAGTATTGATCTATTGTGTTTTATTCATCAAATTTGAAAATGTAGCCTTACCAATCAAAGACGACATTTCAAGGCCTTACAAATTATAATCAATACATTTAAGGCAATGTCGCACTTGAGTCATTAATTATGTTTTATTCATCGAAGTCACCGAACAGCAAATGAATCAAAGAAGACTTTTCATGGCATTTTTGGATCTTCCACCGCACAAATTGTAGGCAGTGTATTAACGGCAAAAAATCACAGTATTGATCTATTGTGTTTTATTCATCAAATTCAGGAAATGTAGCCTTACCAATCAAAGACGACATTTCAAGGCCTTACAAATTACAATCAATACATTTAAGGCAATGTCGCACTTGAGTCATTAATTATGTTTTATTCATCGAAGTCACCAAACAGCAAACGAATCAAAGACGACTCCTCATGACATTTTTAGATCTTCCACCGCCCAAATTGTAAGCAGTGCATTAACGGCAAAAAATTACAGTGTTGATCTATTGTGTTTTATTCATCAAATTTATAAAATGTAGCCTTACCAATCAAAGGCGAGACTTCAAGGCAGGTGTAGATCTTCCACCCTACAAATTATAATCAGTACCTTTAAGGCAATGTCGCACTTGAGTCATTAATTATGTTTTATTCATCGAAGTCACCAAACAGCAAATGAATCTAATAGGACAATTCAATTCACCAAACACTAAATGAATCAAATAGGACACTTCATGGTATTTTTGGATCTTCCACCGCACAAATTGTAAGCAGTGTATTAACGGCAAAAAATCACAGTATTGATCTATTGTGTTTTATTCATCAAATTTAGAAAATGTAGCCTTACCAATCAAAGACGACAATTCAAGGCAGGTGTAGATATTCCACCTTACAAATTATAATCAATACATTTAAGGCAATGACGCACTTGAGTCATTAATTATGTTTAATTCATCGAAGTCACCAAACAGCAAATGAATCAAAGAAGACTTTTCATGGCATTTTTGGATCTTCCACCGCACAAATTGTAGGCAGTGTATTAACGGCAAAAAATCACAGTGTTGATCTATTGTGTTTTATACATCAAATTTAGAAAATGTACCTTACCAATCAAAGACGACAATTCAAGGCAGGTGTAGATATTCCACCTTACAAATTATAATCAATACATTTAAGGCAATGTCGCACTTGAGTCATTAATTATGTTTTATTCATCGAAGTCGCCAAACAGCAAATGAATCAAAGCCGACTTTTCATGGCATTTTTGGATCTTCCACCGCACAAATTGTAGGCAGTGTATTAACGGCAAAAAATCACAGTGTTGATCTATTGTGGTTTATACATCAAATTTAGAAAATGTTGTCTTACCAATCAAAGTTGAGACTTCAAGGCAGGTGTAGATCTTCCACCGTACAAATTGCAAGCATGTGTATTAACGGCAAAAAATCAGAGTATTGATCTGTTGTGTTTTATTCATCAAATTTAGAAAATGTAGCCTTACCAATCAAAGGCGAGACTTCAAGGCAGGTGTAGCTCTTCCACCACAAATTATAAGCAATAACCGCAGTCATCAATTATGTTTAATTAATCGAAGTCAGCAAAACCGTAACAAATTAAAGACGACACTTCATGGCATTTTGAGATCTTCCACCGCACAAATTGCAAGCATGTGTATTAACGGCAGAAAAGCACAGTATTGATCTGTTGTGTTTTATTCATCGAATTCAGAAAATGAAGCCTTACCAATCAAAGACGACAATTCAAGGCAGGTGTAGATCTTCCACCCTACAAATTATTATCAATACATTTAAGGAAATGTGGCAGTTGAGTCATTAATTATGTTTAATTCATCGAAGTCACCAAACAGCAAATGAATCAAAGAGGACACTTCATGACATTTTTAGATCTTCCAGAGCACAAATTGTAAGCATATGTACATATTAACGGCAAAAATCAGAGCATTGATCTATTGTGTTTTATTCATCAAATTTAGAAAATGTAGCCTTACCAATCAAAGGTGAGTGTTCAGGGCAGGTGTAGATCTTCCACAGCACAAATTATAAGCAATAACTGTAGTCTATTGTGTTTTATTCATCAAATTTAGAAAATGTAGCCTTACCAATCAAAGGCGAGACTTCAAGCCGGTGTAGATCTTCCACCGTATAAATTATAAGAAATAACCGCAGTCATCAATTATGTTTTCTTCATCGAAGTCACCAAACAGCAAATGAATCTAATAGGACTTTTCATGGCATTTTTAGATCTTACACCGCACAAATTGTAAGCAGTTTATTAACGGCAAAAAATCAGAGTATTGAAATAATTGATATATTGCGTTTACGTCATCAAATTCACAAAATGTAGCCGTACCAATCAAAGGCGAGACTTCTAGCCAGGTGTAGATCTTCCACCGTACAAATTATAAGCAATACATTTAAGGCAATGTCGCACTTGAGTCTTTAATTATGTTTTATTCATCGAAGCCACCAAACAGCAAATGAATCAAATAGGACACTTCAATTCACCAAACAGCAAATGAATCAAATAGGACACTTCCAGACATTTTTAGATCTTCCACCGCACAAATTGTAAGCAGTGTGTTAACGGCAAAAAATCACAGTATTGCTCTATTGTGTTTTATTCATCAAGTTTAGAAAATGTAGCCTTACCAATCAAAGACGACAATTCAAGGCAGGTGTAGATATTCCACCTTACAAATTATAATCAGTACATTTAAGGCAATATCGCACTTGAGTCATTAATTATGTTTTATTCATCGAAGTCACCAAACAGCAAATGAACCAAAGACGACTCTTCATGGCATTTTTAGATCTTCCACCGCCCAAATTGTAAGCAGTGTATTAACGGCAAAAAATCACAGTGTTGATCTATTGTGTTTTATTCATCAAAGCAGGTGTAGATCTTCCACCGTACAAATTACAAGCAATAACCGCAGTCATTAATTATGTTTTGTTCATCGAAGTCACCGAACAGCAAATTAATCAAAGACGACTCTTCATGGCATTTTTAGATCTTCCACCGCACAAATTGTAAGCAGTGTTTTAACGGCAAAAAATCACAGTATTGATCTATTTTGTTTTATTCATCAAATTTAGAAAATGTAGCCTTACCAATCAAAGGCGAGACTTCAAGGCAGGTGTAGATCTTCCACCGTACAAATTATAAGCAATAACCGCAGTCATCAATTATGTGTTGTTCATCGAATCAAAGGCGAGACTTCAAGGCAGGTGTAGATCTTCCACCGTACAAATTATAAGCAATAACCGCAGTCATCAACTATGTTTTGTTCATCGAAGTCACCAAACAGCAAATGAATCAAAGACGACTCTTCATGGCGTTTTTAGATCGTCCACCGCACAAATTGTAAGCAGTGTATTAACGGCAAAAAATCACAGTATTGATCTATTGTGTTTTATTCATCAAATTTAGAAAATGTAGCCTTACCAATCAAAGACGACAATTTAAGGCAGTTGTAGATATTCCACCTTACAAATTATAATCAATACATGTAAGGCAATGTCGCACTTGAGTCATTAATTATGTTTTATTCATCGAAGTCACCAAACAGCAAATGAATCAAATAGGACACATCAATTCACCAAACAGCAAATGAATCAAATAAGACACTTCATGACATTTTTAGATCTTCCACCGCACAAATTGTAAGCAGTGGATTAACGGCAAAAAATCACAGTATTGATCTATTGTGGTTTATTCATCAAATTTAGAAAATGTAGGCTTACCAATCAAAGGCGAGACTTCAAAGCAGGTGTAGATCTTCCACCGTACAAATTACAAGCAATAACCGCAGTCATTAATTATGTTTTGTTCATCGAAGTCACCGAGCAGCAAATTAATCAAAGACGACTCTTCATGGCATTTTTAGATCTTCCACCGCACAAATTGTAAGCAGTGTATTAACGGCAAAAAATCACAGTATTGATCTATTTTGTTTTATTCATCAAATTTAGAAAATGTAGCCTTACCAATCAAAGGCGAGACTTCAAGGCAGGTGTAGATCTTCCACCGTACAAATTATAAGCAATAACCGCAGTCATCAATTATGTGTTGTTCATCGAATCAAAGGCGAGACTTCAAGGCAGGTGTAGATCTTCCACCGTACAAATTATAAGCAATAACCGCAGTCATCAACTATGTTTTGTTCATCGAAGTCACCAAACAGCAAATGAATCAAAGACGACTCTTCATGGCGTTTTTAGATCGTCCACCGCACAAATTGTAAGCAGTGTATTAACGGCAAAAAATCACAGTATTGATCTATTGTGTTTTATTCATCAAATTCAGAAAATGTAGCCTTACCAATCAAAGACGACAATTTAAGGCAGTTGTAGATATACCACCTTACAAATTATAATCAATACATTTAAGGCAATGTCGCACTTGAGTCATTAATAATGTTTTATTCATCGAAGTCACCAAATAGCAAATGAATCAAAGACGACTCTTCATGGCATTTTTAGATCTTCCTCCGCCCAAATTGTAAGCAGTGTATTAACGGCAAAAAATCACAGTGTTGATCTATTGTGTTTTATTCATCAAATTCAAAAAATGTAGGCTTACCAATCAAAGGCGAGACTTCAAAGCAGGTGTAGATCTTCCACCGTACAAATTACAAGCAATAACCGCAGTCATTAATTATGTTTTGTTCATCGAAGTCACCGAACAGCAAATTAATCAAAGACGACTCTTCATGGCATTTTTAGATCTTCCACCGCACAAATTGTAAGCAGTGTATTAACGGCAAAAAATCACAGTATTGATCTATTGTGTTTTATTCATCAAATTTAGAAAATGTAGCCTTACCAATCAAAGGCGAGACTTCAAGGCAGGTGAAGATCTTCCACCGTACAAATTATAAGCAATAACCGCAGTCATCAATTATGTTTTGTTCATCGAATCAAAGGCGAGACTTCAAGGCAGGTGTAGATCTTCCACCGTACAAATTATAAGCAATAACCGCAGTCATCAATTATGTTTTGTTCATCGAAGTCACCAAACAGCAAATGAATCAAAGACGACTCTTCATGGCATTTTTAGATCTTCCACCGCACAATTTGTAAGCAGTGTATTAACGGCAAAAAATCACAGTATCTATTGTGTTTTATTCATCAAATTTAGAAAATGTAGCCTTACCAATCAAAGGCGAGACTTCAAGGCAGGTGTAGATCTTCCACCTTACAAATTATAAGCAATAACCGCAGTCATCAATTATGTTTTGTTCATCGAATCAAAGGCGAGACTTCAAGGCAGGTGTAGATCTTCCACCGTACAAATTATAAGCAATAACCGCAGTCATCAATTATGTTTTGTTCATCGAAGTCACCAAACAGCAAATGAATCAAAGACGACTCTTCATGGCATTTTTAGATCTTCCACCGCAGAAATTGTAAGCAGTGTATTAACGGCAAAAAATCACAGTATTGATCTATATATATATATATATGGCGCGATATACACCAGTTATATCATCAATCTCCTAGGAGATTTTTGCGCCGAGCTTCCCTTCCATCAAGCTGTCAACACGCTTACCTCAAAGGTAAATCTACGGAGATTGCGCTCCACACCCTAGTCTCTACCATAGAGGCATCCATGGACGAGGAAGACTACTGTCTGGTTGCCTTCCTCGATATCGAAGGAGCCTTCAATAACATCAGCCCAGTTGCTGTTAATACCGCACTAACCCCCAAGATATGCAAATGGATTTACACGACTATCATAAAACCCATATTGTTATACGGGGTCGTCGTGTGGTGGCCTGCCTTGTGCAAGGCCTCAAACTTGAACCTATTAGGAAAGGTTCACAGGTCTAGCATGATCAGCATAGGCGGAGCTCTGAGAACTACTCCGAGCGAAGCTCTACAGGTCATTCTAGACCTCATTCCTCTAGACATAGAGGGTTACCGAGCAGCGGCGACATCAGCCCTGCGTCTACGGGAATCGACTATCTGGATCACTCGGACCAAAGGACATTCCACCATACTAAATAATTTCAATTTTATTCCCGGAAGTACGGATCGCTGCGTGACTACTACAGTTACGGAGTGCGACTTTACGGTAAACATCTCCAGTAGGGAAGACTGGGTTGAGCCGGACTGGTGCTATGACGCAGAACACAGTATCTGCATATACACCGACGGCTCCAAACTAAACGGGAGAGTCGGCGGAGGGGTCTTCTCTATAGATTGCGACTTAGAAGTCTCCTTCAGACTACCTGATCACTGTAGTGTCTTCCAGGCCGATGTCTGTGCAATCATGGAGGCCACAGCTCGGATCGAACGGGACACTATCGGCAAGGAAATATTCATTTTCAGCGATGGCCAAGCCGCCATCAAAGCACTTGGCTCTAACTCGTTCAATTCTAAACTAACGCTAAACTGTCGCCGATCTCTTCAGGAGATGGCCAAGCAGAACTGTGTCAACCTCACGTGGGTACCGGGCACAGGGACATTGAGGGCAGACGAGCTTGCTAGGCAGGGTACTACCAAGCAAGTTCTTCCTGATAAAGAACGCTTGGGTATACCCTTTGCAACGTGCAGGCTAATGCTAAACGAATTCACCTATCGACAAGCCAACGAAAGATGGCTTCAAACCCCAGGTTGTTTGATATCCAAACAAACCTGGCCAAAAAGGGATCCTAAGAAGGGCTGATATTTCCAAGATAATAGGAGTGCTAACTGGCCATTGTCTTATTGGGAGGCACGCAGAGAGACTGGGTGTGCCTTACCGCCGTTGCTGCAGGAGCTGCAAAGACGACGAAATGGAAGAAACTGTAGAACACCTCATCTGCAACTGCCCCGCACTTAGCGGCGTTAGACGTCGCTGCCTGGGTGCTCCCTTCCTGGACAACATTCGCCAAATTGCGAAGTATGACATCAAGGACGTGATGGCCTTCATCAAGCCTTCCAAGTGGTTCGAAGAGGAGGAGGTATAAAGGTGTCTCTATGTGGTATCACAACGGGCCTAATGTTACAGGCCTAAGTGTGCCTCTTTGGTAGCCACTTCAACCTAACCTAACCTTCTCTTCCAATTTGTGGTGCCGCTTTGAAAATTTTCCTACAAATTGGCGGGCCCTACGGTTTTTCGCCGACTCCGAACGGCATCTACAAAGCAGATGAATTTTTTCTGAGAAGCCTTTCATGGCAGAAATACACTCGGAGAGTTTGCCAAACCACTGTCGAGGGGCGACCCCGTTTTAAAAAACTTTTTAAAACCACTTTTTGATGTAACCTGTACCATGGCTCGAACCCTAACTTTCGGTGTGGTAGGCCGACAACACTACCTCCACACCACGGTGGCCGCCATTGTATTGATCTATTGTGTTTTATTCATCAAATTAAGAAAATGTAGCCTTACCAATCAAAGGCGAGACTTCAAGGCAGGTGTAGATCTTCCACCGTACAAATTATAAGCCATAACCGCAGTCATCAATTATGTTTGGTTCATTGAAGTCACCAAACAGCAAATGAATCAAAGACGACTCTTCATGGCATTTTTAGACCTTCCACCGCACAAATTGTAAGCAGTGTATTAACGGCAAAAAATCACAGTATTGATCTATATCTATATATATACACATATGGCGCGATATACAACAGTTATATCATCAACCTCCTAGGAGATTTTTGCGCCGAGCTTCTCTTCCAATTTGCGGTGTGTGTTTGGTTTATTGAAGTCACAAAACAGCAAATGAATCAAAGAGGACTCTTCATGGCATTTTTAGATCTTCCATCGCACAAATTGTAAGCAGTGTATTAACGGCAAAAAATCACAGTATTGATCTGTTGTGTTTTATTCATCACATTCAAAAAATTTAGCCTTACCAATCAAAGGCGAGACTTCAAGGCAGGTGTAGATCTTCCACCGTACAAATTATAGGCAATAACCGCAGTCATCAATTATGTTTAGTTCATCGAAGTCACCAAACAGCAAATGAATCAAAGACGACTCTTCATGGCATTTTTAAATCTTCCACCGCACAAATTGTAAGCAGTGTATTAACGGCAAAAAATCACAGTATTGATCTATTGTGTTTTATTCATCACATTCAAAAAATGTAGCCTTACCAATCAAAGGCGAGACTTCAAGGCAGGTGTAGATCTTCCACCGTACAAATGATAGGCAATAACCGCAGTCATCAATTATGTTTAGTTCATCGAAGTCACCAAACAGCAAATGAATCAAAGACGACTCTTCATGGCATTTTTAGATCTTCCACCGCACAAATTGTAAGCAGTGTATTAACGGCAAAAAATCACAGTATTGATCTATATCTATATATATACACATATGGCGCGATATACAACAGTTATATCATCAACCTCCTAGGAGATTTTTGCGCCGAGCTTCTCTTCCAATTTTCGGTGCGTGTTTGGTTTATTGAAGTCACAAAACAGCAAATGAATCAAAGAGGACTCTTCATGGCATTTTTAGATCTTCCACCGCACAAATTGCAAGCAGTGTATTAACTGCAAAAAATCACAGTATTGATCTATTGTGTTTTATTCATCACATTCAAAAAATGTAGCCTTACCAATCAAAGGCGAGACTTCAAGGCAGGTGTAGATCTTCCACCGTACAAATGATAGGCAATAACCGCAGTCATCAATTATGTTTAGTTCATCGAAGTCACCAAACAGCAAATGAATCAAAGACGACTCTTCATGGCATTTTTAAATCTTCCACCGCACAAATTGTAAGCAGTGTATTAACGGCAAAAAATCACAGTATTGATCTATTGTGTTTTATTCATCACATTCAAAAAATGTAGCCTTACCAATCAAAGGCGAGACTTCAAGGCAGGTGTAGATCTTCCACCGTACAAATGATAGGCAAGAACCGCAGTCATCAATTATGTTTAGTTCATCGAAGTCACCAAACAGCAAATGAATCAAAGACGACTCTTCATGGCATTTTTAAATCTTCCACCGCACAAATTGTAGGCAGTGTATTAACGGCAAAAAATCACAGTATTGATCTATTGTGTTTTATTCATCAAATTTAGAAAATGTAGCCTTACCAATCAAAGGCGAGACTTCAAGGCAGGTGTAGATCTTCCACCGTACAAATTATAAGCAATAACCGCAGTCATAAATTATGTTTTTTTCATCGAAGTCACCATACAGCAAATGAATCAAAGACGACTCTTCATGGCATTTTTAGATCTTCCTACGCACAAATTGTAAGCAGTGTATTAACGGCAGAAAACCACAGTATTGATCTATTGTGTTTTATTCATCAAATTTAGAAAATGTAGCCTTACCAATCAAAGACGACACTTCATGGCATTTTCAGATCTTCCACCGCACCAATTGCAAGCATGTGTATTAACGGCAAAAAATCACAGTATTGATCTATTGTGTTTTATTCATCGAATTTAGAAAATATAGCCTTACCAATCAAAGGCGAGACTTCAAGGCATTTGTAGATCTTCCACCGCACAAATTATAAGCAATAACCGTAGTCATTAATTATGTTTAGTTCATCGAAGTCACCAAACAGCAAATAATTCAAAGACGACTCTTCATGGCATTTTTAAATCTTCCACCGCACAAATTGTACGCAGTGTATTAACGGCAAAAAATCACAGTATTGATCTATTGTGTTTTATTCATCACATTCAAAAAATGTAGCCTTACCAATCAAAGGCGAGACTTCAAGGCAGGTGTAGATCTTCCACCGTACAAATGATAGGCAATAACCGCAGTCATCAATTATGTTTAGTTCATCGAAGTCACCAAACAGCAAATGAATCAAAGACGACTCTTCATGGCATTTTTAAATCTTCCACCGCACAAATTGTAAGCAGTGTATTAACGGCAAAAAATCACAGTATTGATCTATATATATATGTGGCGCGATATACAACAGTTATATCATCAACCTCCTAGGAGATTTTTGCGCCGAGCTTCTCTTCCAATTTGCGGTGTGTGTTTGGTTTATTGAAGTCACAAAACAGCAAATGAATCAAAGAGGACTCTTCATGGCATTTTTAGATCTTCCACCGCACAAATTGTAGGCAGTGTATTAACGGCAAAAAATCACAGTATTGATCTATTGTGTTTTATTCATCACATTCAAAAAATGTAGCCTTACCAATCAAAGGCGAGACTTCAAGGCAGGTGTAGATCTTCCACCGTACAAATGATAGGCAATAACCGCAGTCATCAATTATGTTTAGTTCATCGAAGTCACCAAACAGCAAATGAATCAAAGACGACTCTTCATGGCATTTTTAAATCTTCCACCGCACAAATTGTAAGCAGTGTATTAACGGCAAAAAATCACAGTATTGATCTATTGTGTTTTATTCATCACATTCAAAAAATGTAGCCTTACCAATCAAAGGCGAGACTTCAAGGCAGGTGTAGATCTTCCACCGTACAAATGATAGGCAATAACCGCAGTCATCAATTATGTTTAGTTCATCGAAGTCACCAAACAGCAAATGAATCAAAGACGACTCTTCATGGCATTTTTAGATCTTCCACCGCACAAATTGTAAGCAGTGTATTAACGGCAAAAAATCACAGTATTGATCTATATCTATATATATACACATATGGCGCGATATACAACAGTTATATCATCAACCTCCTAGGAGATTTTTGCGCCGAGCTTCTCTTCCAATTTTCGGTGTGTGTTTGGTTTATTGAAGTCACAAAACAGCAAATGAATCAAAGAGGACTCTTCATGGCATTTTTCGATCTTCCACCGCACAAATTGCAAGCAGTGTATTAACGGCAAAAAATCACAGTATTGATCTATTGTGTTTTATTCATCACATTCAAAAAATGTAGCCTTACCAATCAAAGGCGAGACTTCAAGGCAGGTGTAGATCTTCCACCGTACAAATGATAGGCAATAACCGCAGTCATCAATTATGTTTAGTTCATCGAAGTCACCAAACAGCAAATGAATCAAAGACGACTCTTCATGGCATTTTTAAATCTTCCACCGCACAAATTGTAAGCAGTGTATTAACGGCAAAAAATCACAGTATTGATCTATTGTGTTTTATTCATCACATTCAAAAAATGTAGCCTTACCAATCAAAGGCGAGACTTCAAGGCAGGTGTAGATCTTCCACCGTACAAATGATAGGCAATAACCGCAGTCATCAATTATGTTTAGTTCATCGAAGTCACCAAACAGCAAATGAATCAAAGACGACTCTTCATGGCATTTTTAAATCTTCCACCGCACAAATTGTAAGCAGTGTATTAACGGCAAAAAATCACAGTATTGATCTATTGTGTTTTATTCATCACATTCAAAAAATGTAGCCTTACCAATCAAAGGCGAGACTTCAAGGCAGGTGTAGATCTTCCACCGTACAAATGATAGGCAATAACCGCAGTCATCAATTATGTTTAGTTCATCGAAGTCACCAAACAGCAAATAATTCAAAGACGACTCTTCATGGCATTTTTAAATCTTCCACCGCACAAATTGTACGCAGTGTATTAACGGCAAAAAATCACAGTATTGATCTATTGTGTTTTATTCATCACATTCAAAAAATGTAGCCTTACCAATCAAAGGCGAGACTTCAAGGCAGGTGTAGATCTTCCACCGTACAAATGATAGGCAATAACCGCAGTCATCAATTATGTTTAGTTCATCGAAGTCACCAAACAGCAAATGAATCAAAGACGACTCTTCATGGCATTTTTAGATCTTCCACCGCACAAATTGTAAGCAGTGTATTAACGGCAAAAAATCACAGTATTGATCTATTGTGTTTTATTCATCACATTCAAAAAATGTAGCCTTACCAATCAAAGGCGAGACTTCAAGGCAGGTGTAGATCTTCCACCGTACAAATGATAGGCAATAACCGCAGTCATCAATTATGTTTAGTTCATCGAAGTCACCAAACAGCAAATAATTCAAAGACGACTCTTCATGGCATTTTTAAATCTTCCACCGCACAAATTGTAAGCAGTGTATTAACGGCAAAAAATCACAGTATTGATCTATATATATGTGGCGCGATATACAACAGTTATATCATCAACCTCCTAGGAGATTTTTGCGCCGAGCTTCTCTTCCAATTTGCGGTGTGTGTTTGGTTTATTGAAGTCACAAAACAGCAAATGAATCAAAGAGGACTCTTCATGGCATTTTTAGATCTTCCACCGCACAAATTGTAGGCAGTGTATTAACGGCAAAAAATCACAGTATTGATCTATTGTGTTTTATTCATCACATTCAAAAAATGTAGCCTTACCAATCAAAGGCGAGACTTCAAGGCAGGTGTAGATCTTCCACCGTACAAATGATAGGCAATAACCGCAGTCATCAATTATGTTTAGTTCATCGAAGTCACCAAACAGCAAATGAATCAAAGACGACTCTTCATGGCATTTTTAGATCTTCCACCGCACAAATTGTAAGCAGTGTATTAACGGCAAAAAATCACAGTATTGATCTATATCTATATATATACACATATGGCGCGATATACAACAGTTATATCATCAACCTCCTAGGAGATTTTTGCGCCGAGCTTCTCTTCCAATTTTCGGTGTGTGTTTGGTTTATTGAAGTCACAAAACAGAAAATGAATCAAAGAGGACTCTTCATGGCATTTTTAGATCTTCCACCGCACAAATTGCAAGCAGTGTATTAACGGCAAAAAATCACAGTATTGATCTATTGTGTTTTATTCATCACATTCAAAAAATGTAGCCTTACCAATCAAAGGCGAGACTTCAAGGCAGGTGTAGATCTTCCACCGTACAAATGATAGGCAATAACCGCAGTCATCAATTATGTTTAGTTCATCGAAGTCACCAAACAGCAAATGAATCAAAGACGACTCTTCATGGCATTTTTAAATCTTCCACCGCACAAATTGCAAGCAGTGTATTAACGGCAAAAAATCACAGTATTGATCTATTGTGTTTTATTCATCACATTCAAAAAATGTAGCCTTACCAATCAAAGGCGAGACTTCAAGGCAGGTGTAGATCTTCCACCGTACAAATGATAGGCAATAACCGCAGTCATCAATTATGTTTAGTTCATCGAAGTCACCAAACAGCAAATAATTCAAAGACGACTCTTCATGGCATTTTTAAATCTTCCACCGCACAAATTGTAAGCAGTGTATTAACGGCAAAAAATCACAGTATTGATCTATATATATATGTGGCGCGATATACAACAGTTATATCATCAACCTCCTAGGAGATTTTTGCGCCGAGCTTCTCTTCCAATTTGCGGTGTGTGTTTGGTTTATTGAAGTCACAAAACAGCAAATGAATCAAAGAGGACTCTTCATGGCATTTTTAGATCTTCCACCGCACAAATTGTAAGCATTGTATTAACGGCAAAAAATCACAGTATTGATCTATTGTGTTTTATTCATCACATTCAAAAAATGTAGCCTTACCAATCAAAGGCGAGACTTCAAGGCAGGTGTAGATCTTCCACCGTTTAAATGATAGGCAATAACAGCAGTCATCAATTATGTTTAGTTCATCGAAGTCACCAAACAGCAAATGAATCAAAGACGACTCTTCATGGCATTTTTAAATCTTCCACCGCACAAATTGTAAGCAGTGTATTCACGGCAAAAAATCACAGTATTGATCTATTGTGTTTTATTCATCACATTCAAAAAATGTAGCCTTACCAATCAAAGGCGAGACTTCAAGGCAGGTGTAGATCTACCACCGTACAAATGATAGGCAATAACCGCAGTCATCAATTATGTTTAGTTCATCGAAGTCACCAAACAGCAAATGAATCAAAGACGACTCTTCATGGCATTTTTAAATCTTCCACCGCACAAATTGTAGGCAGTGTATTAACGGCAAAAAATCACAGTATTGATCTATTGTGTTTTATTCATCAAATTTAGAAAATGTAGCCTTACCAATCAAAGGCGAGACTTCAAGGCAGGTGTAGATCTTCCACCGTACAAATTATAAGCAATAACCGCAGTCATAAATTATATTTTTTTCATCGAAGTCACCATACAGCAAATGAATCAAAGACGACTCTTCATGGCATTTTTAGATCTTCCTACGCACAAATTGTAAACAGTGTATTAACGGCAAAAAATCACAGTACTGATATATTGTGTTTTAGTCATCAAATTCAGAATATGTAGCCTTACCAATCAAAGGCGGGACTTCAAGGCAGGTGTAGATCTTCCACCGTTCAAATGATAGGCAATAACCGCAGTCATCAATTATGTTTAGTTCATCGAAGTCACCAAACAGCAAATAATTCAAAGACGACTCTTCATGGCATTTTTAAATCTTCCACCGCACAAATTGTACGCAGTGTATTAACGGCAAAAAATCACAGTATTGATCTATTGTGTTTTATTCATCACATTCAAAAAATGTAGCCTTACCAATCAAAGGCGAGACTTCAAGGCAGGTGTAGATCTTCCACCGTACAAATGATAGGCAATAACCGCAGTCATCAATTATGTTTAGTTCATCGAAGTCACCAAACAGCAAATGAATCAAAGACGACTCTTCATGGCATTTTTAAATCTTCCACCGCACAAATTGTAAGCAGTGTATTAACGGCAAAAAATCACAGTATTGATCTATATATATGTGGCGCGATATACAACAGTTATATCATCAACCTCCTAGGAGATTTTTGCGCCGAGCTTCTCTTCCAATTTGCGGTGTGTGTTTGGTTTATTGAAGTCACAAAACAGCAAATGAATCAAAGAGGACTCTTCATGGCATTTTTAGATCTTCCACCGCACAAATTGTAAGCAGTGTATTAACGGCAAAAAATCACAGTATTGATCTATTGTGTTTTATTCATCACATTTAGAAAATGTAGCCTTACCAATCAAAGGCGGGACTTCAAGGCAGGTGTAGATCTTCCACCGTTCAAATTATAAGCAATAACCGCAGTCATAAATTATATTTTTTTCATCGAAGTCACCATACAGCAAATGAATCAAAGACGACTCTTCATGGCATTTTTAGATCTTCCTACGCACAAATTGTAAACAGTGTATTAACGGCAAAAAATCACAGTATTGATCTATATATATGTGGCGCGATATACAACAGTTATATCATCAACCTCCTAGGAGATTTTTGCGCCGAGCTTCTCTTCCAATTTGCGGTGTGTGTTTGGTTTATTGAAGTCACAAAACAGCAAATGAATCAAAGAGGACTCTTCATGGCATTTTTAGATCTTCCACCGCACAAATTGTAAGCATTGTATTAACGGCAAAAAATCACAGTATTGATCTATTGTGTTTTATACATCACATTCAAAAAATGTAGCCTTACCAATCAAAGGCGAGACTTCAAGGCAGGTGTAGATCTTCCACCGTACAAATGATAGGCAATAACCGCAGTCATCAATTATGTTTAGTTCATCGAAGTCACCAAACAGCAAATGAATCAAAGACGACTCTTCATGGCAGGCCCGTGCGCACGGGGGGGGGTTTTGGGGGTTAAAACCCCCCCCATGGCCAAATCTAAGTTGCAATGATTTTACAAAAATTTTCAAAATACAGTTTATAAATCTTGTATTGAATCTTGACTAATAATTTTTGACAAAATTAGTTAAAATAATTTTACGGAAGAAGAAATTGGTGAAAGTGGCAAAGAATAAGGTTGGCCAATACATAAGTCCGGAACTTGAATTTCACTTGGAGCTTTCCGAAATTACAAAGTTGTGTAGCGTATGGGCATTTTTTGTTCTTAAATTTTACCGATGAAAACAGTGAGCAGTTTCAATTAACAGAGCGAATGAACTGCAAGGCTCAATTATATGAAAGATTTCGAGTGTTTTCTGACCCTTTTTGTTGTAGGAGTAAAGAGAATTGTGTGAAAATGAACGTTGGATAGTAGATGAGCGACAACGTTCAAATATTTGAATGTTTTCAAACATTTTCTGAGGTTTTTTTTTATTTTACCTAACAGAAGATAAAGATCGCATTTTTCATGGACGTTTATCAATAGTCTGTGGAAAATAAACATAGCATATTTCATATTTTCCGAATAGTGTCAATAATCCGTCTATCAAAGGTTTTGGTTTGTTAATCGTCGAGATCTGAAACTGCTCAGCTACAGAGAAAACCTCATCAGCCAAGTAAGGTAGATACAAAATAGATGACACAATTAATAAATAATTAGTTGACAGCGAATAGTTATTGTAAAGAATAAAGATAAGAATCAAAGGATATGAAAGCAAATTGTTGCTATGTATTGACTGTTTATGCTGCAGAGTGAGTCTGAAATATCAAACGTACCAGAATGAGAGTTATAATCTTGACACAAACAACGAAAAGGCTGATTTAATTCAAAATTAGTTCGGCACTGTTTCAAGATAAGTGGTTTAAAATGTCTTGATGGACGAGAAGGTACATTGAAGTTCACTTCGCTCAAAAGAAACGGGCTTATGATTGAACCATTTAGTAATTTAGTCATGAAAACAGTTCCAAGCAGTTCCCTCGAACTAGAAAGGCTGTGAAGATTAATTAGTTTTAAGCGACTCGTATACGATGGCAAATTATACAAGGGATCCCAGTGAAGATCGCTTAAGGCAAATAGTAAAAATTGTTTTTGAACTGATTCTAAGCGATCCACGTGGACCTGGCAACGTGGATTCCAAATTATAGAACCGTATTCAAGTATCAGTCTGACTAATGTAGTAAAGAGTTTTAGTTACATAAGGGTGGCTAAATTCTTTGGACCGTCGTTTAACAAATGCTAGAACGCCTCCAGCTTTATTGACTGTTACCTTAATGTGGTAGTTGATACTGAGTTTGTAATCCATAGTAACCCCAAGGTCAAAAAAATAATACACTTTCTCAAGACTATAATTGTTAATTGTATAGAAAGCTGGCTGAGAAATTCCTCTCGAAAAACGCATGTATTTACATTTCTTTAGATTAAGCGGCATATAATTTAAATCGCACCAAGTAACTAGTATATTTAGATCTGATTGAAGCTTCTTCGAATGACATCAAAAGCTTTACATCGTCGGCATACATTAAAATTTTCGAAAATTAAATTACTGTAGAAATATCATTTATAAACAAAAAGAACAGAATCGGGCCAAGATGGCTTCCTTGAGGTACTCCTGAGGAGACATAAATAACATCGGATTCACAATTTTTAAACACTACTTTTTGTGCTCTGTCGCTAAGGTAAGAAGAGATCTAGCGATTGAGACCAGGCTGGAAACCCAACTGATCCAGTTTATGAATAAGTAAAGAGTGACACACTTTATCGAAAGCTTTGCTGAAATTAAAGTAAATTCAAGTAAGTTTGTAACGGTGGACTTTCCCTTACAGAACCCGTGTTGACAGTCGGAAATCAAGGTAGAGATAGGATTTGTAAGCTGATTGGTAACAATATCTTCACACACTTTTGGGAGGGCAGAAAGCTTTGCTATGCCACGTGTCTTTCCATGCTTTTGGAAAAACACCACACTTTAGTGACAGATTGAACAAATTGGTAAGGGGTTGGTAAATATTGTTAGCACACTTCTTCAAGAAGCATGTAGGAATCCTATCAGGTCCGCATTTAAAAGGTTCCTTCAAGGTTTTCAGATAAATAGGAACATCATTGGCGCATATAGGTGGACAATTAATTAAATCGTTTAGAAAGTCAGAGTTGGTGACGGCAGAATATTTAGGAGTCAAAAATTGCGCAAAGAAATTATAACCCAAAAGAAATAAAAAACGACCCCAAATAAGCTTCAGAAAAACACCAATAAAAGGCTCCGAAAAGTGTCCAAAAACCCTCTGAATGGATGAATGAAAGAAAAGCACCAATTAAAGGGCTCCGAAAGGCGTCTGATAAGGCTCCAGAAACCCTCAGAATGGAGGAATAAAAGGCTCCGAAAAAGGTTATTTAGAAAGAGTCAAAAAACGCTTCAAATTCATCGAAATCGGACTCATTTCGGACTCTTTTTTATGACTTCGTTGGAGTGCCCGCGTAGAGCGATTTTTCGCTCCATTTGGGCTACGAAAGAAGCTCATTTTGGAGAGTAAAGTTCTGAGAAATGAGCGTTTTATGGCTCCGAAAGGAGTCTTTTTTTGCACTTTTAGTTAGCTGGGATATGCCATCATATCACCAATTCTCTATCAAATACAGAAAAATGTGTACAACCAAAAAAATAGTAGTTTTAGGCATGAGAGTATGCAGTTTCAGGAAAGTTAAAGAACATTTAAATTTGTGATATACGGGTCTAGGTATCTGTTTCAGCAAGTATGTTTAACATAGTGAAAAATGTATGCGAATGCAAATCTAAATTAAAACCCCCCCAAGGCCAATTCCTGCGCACGGCCCTGCTTCATGGCATTTTTAAATCTTCCACCGCACAAATTGTAAGCAGTGTATTAACGGCAAAAAATCACAGTATTGATCTATTGTGTTTTATTCATCACATTCAAAAAATGTAGCCTTACCAATCAAAGGCGAGACTTCAAGGCAGGTGTAGATCTTCCACCGTACAAATTATAAGCAATAACCGCAGTCATAAATTATATTTTTTTCATCGAAGTCACCATACAGCAAATGAATCAAAGACGACTCTTCATGGCATTTTTAGATCTTCCTACGCACAAATTGTAAACAGTGTATTAACGGCAAAAAACCACAGTATTGATCTATTGTGTTTTATTCATCAAATTTAGAAAATGTAGCCTTACCAATCAAAGACGACACTTCATGGCATTTTCAGATCTTCCACCGCACCAATTGCAAGCATGTGTATTAACGGCAAAAAATCACAGTATTGATCTATTGTGTTTTATTCATCAAATTTAGAAAATATAGCCTTAACAACCAAAGGCGAGACTTCAAGGCATTTGTAGATCTTCCACCGCACAAATGATAGGCAATAACCGCAGTCATCAATTATGTTTAGTTCATCGAAGTCACCAAAGAGCAAATGAATCAAAGACGACTCTTCATGGCATTTTTAGATCTTCCACCGCACAAATTGTAAGCAGTGTATTAACGGCAAAAAATCACAGTATTGATCTATATCTATATATATACACATATGGCGCGATATACAACAGTTATATCATCAACCTCCTAGGAGATTTTTGCGCCGAGCTTCTCTTCCAATTTTCGGTGTGTGTTTGGTTTATTGAAGTCACAAAACAGCAAATGAATCAAAGAGGACTCTTCATGGCATTTTTAGATCTTCCACCGCACAAATTGCAAGCAGTGTATTAACGGCAAAAAATCACAGTATTGATCTATTGTGTTTTATTCATCACATTCAAAAAATGTAGCCTTACCAATCAAAGGCGAGACTTCAAGGCAGGTGTAGATCTTCCACCGTACAAATGATAGGCAATAACCGCAGTCATCAATTATGTTTAGTTCATCGAAGTCACCAAACAGCAAATGAATCAAAGACGACTCTTCATGGCATTTTTAAATCTTCCACCGCACAAATTGCAAGCAGTGTATTAACGGCAAAAAATCACAGTATTGATCTATTGTGTTTTATTCATCACATTCAAAAAATGTAGCCTTACCAATCAAAGGCGAGACTTCAAGGCAGGTGTAGATCTTCCACCGTACAAATGATAGGCAATAACCGCAGTCATCAATTATGTTTAGTTCATCGAAGTCACCAAACAGCAAATAATTCAAAGACGACTCTTCATGGCATTTTTAAATCTTCCACCGCACAAACTGCAAGCAGTGTATTAACGGCAAAAAATCACAGTATTGATCTATTGTGTTTTATTCATCACATTCAAAAAATGTAGCCTTACCAATCAAAGGCGAGACTTCAAGGCAGGTGTAGATCTTCCACCGTACAAATGATAGGCAATAACCGCAGTCATCAATTATGTTTAGTTCATCGAAGTCACCAAACAGCAAATAATTCAAAGACGACTCTTCATGGCATTTTTAAATCTTCCACCGCACAAATTGCAAGCAGTGTATTAACGGCAAAAAATCACAGTATTGATCTATTGTGTTTTATTCATCACATTCAAAAAATGTAGCCTTACCAATCAAAGGCGAGACTTCAAGGCAGGTGTAGATCTTCCACCGTACAAATGATAGGCAATAACCGCAGTCATCAATTATGTTTAGTTCATCGAAGTCACCAAACAGCAAATGAATCAAAGACGACTCTTCATGGCATTTTTAAATCTTCCACCGCACAAATTGTAAGCAGTGTATTCACGGCAAAAAATCACAGTATTGATCTATTGTGTTTTATTCATCACATTCAAAAAATGTAGCCTTACCAATCAAAGGCGAGACTTCAAGGCAGGTGTAGATCTACCACCGTACAAATGATAGGCAATAACCGCAGTCATCAATTATGTTTAGTTCATCGAAGTCACCAAACAGCAAATGAATCAAAGACGACTCTTCATGGCATTTTTAAATCTTCCACCGCACAAATTGTAGGCAGTGTATTAACGGCAAAAAATCACAGTATTGATCTATTGTGTTTTATTCATCAAATTTAGAAAATGTAGCCTTACCAATCAAAGGCGAGACTTCAAGGCAGGTGTAGATCTTCCACCGTACAAATTATAAGCAATAACCGCAGTCATAAATTATATTTTTTTCATCGAAGTCACCATACAGCAAATGAATCAAAGACGACTCTTCATGGCATTTTTAGATCTTCCTACGCACAAATTGTAAACAGTGTATTAACGGCAAAAAATCACAGTACTGATATATTGTGTTTTAGTCATCAAATTCAGAATATGTAGCCTTACCAATCAAAGGCGGGACTTCAAGGCAGGTGTAGATCTTCCACCGTTCAAATTATAAGCAATAACCGCAGTCATCAATTATGTTTAGTTCATCGAAGTCACCAAACAGCAAATAATTCAAAGACGACTCTTCATGGCATTTTTAAATCTTCCACCGCACAAATTGTACGCAGTGTATTAACGGCAAAAAATCACAGTATTGATCTATTGTGTTTTATTCATCACATTCAAAAAATGTAGCCTTACCAATCAAAGGCGAGACTTCAAGGCAGGTGTAGATCTTCCACCGTACAAATGATAGGCAATAACCGCAGTCATCAATTATGTTTAGTTCATCGAAGTCACCAAACAGCAAATGAATCAAAGACGACTCTTCATGGCATTTTTAAATCTTCCACCGCACAAATTGTAAGCAGTGTATTAACGGCAAAAAATCACAGTATTGATCTATATATATGTGGCGCGATATACAACAGTTATATCATCAACCTCCTAGGAGATTTTTGCGCCGAGCTTCTCTTCCAATTTGCGGTGTGTGTTTGGTTTATTGAAGTCACAAAACAGCAAATGAATCAAAGAGGACTCTTCATGGCATTTTTAGATCTTCCACCGCACAAATTGTAAGCAGTGTATTAACGGCAAAAAATCACAGTATTGATCTATTGTGTTTTATTCATCACATTTAGAAAATGTAGCCTTACCAATCAAAGGCGGGACTTCAAGGCAGGTGTAGATCTTCCACCGTTCAAATTATAAGCAATAACCGCAGTCATAAATTATATTTTTTTCATCGAAGTCACCATACAGCAAATGAATCAAAGACGACTCTTCATGGCATTTTTAGATCTTCCTACGCACAAATTGTAAGCATTGTATTAACGGCAAAAAATCACAGTATTGATCTATTGTATTTTATACATCACATTCAAAAAATGTAGCCTTACCAATCAAAGGCGAGACTTCAAGGCAGGTGTAGATCTTCCACCGTACAAATGATAGGCAATAACCGCAGTCATCAATTATGTTTAGTTCATCGAAGTCACCAAACAGCAAATGAATCAAAGACGACTCTTCATGGCAGGCCCGTGCGCACGGGGGGGGTTTTGGGGGTTAAAACCCCCCCCATGGCCAAATCTAAGTTGCAATGATTTTACAAAAATTTTCAAAATACAGTTTATAAATCTTGTATTGAATCTTGACTAATAATTTTTGACAAAATTAGTTAAAATAATTTTACGGAAGAAGAAATTGGTGAAAGTGGCAAAGAATAAGGTTGGCCAATACATAAGTCCGGAACTTGAATTTCACTTGGAGCTTTCCGAAATTACAAAGTTGTGTAGCGTATGGGCATTTTTTGTTCTTAAATTTTACCGATGAAAACAGTGAGCAGTTTCAATTAACAGAGCGAATGAACTGCAAGGCTCAATTATATGAAAGATTTCGAGTGTTTTCTGACCCTTTTTGTTGTAGGAGTAAAGAGAATTGTGGGAAAATGAACGTTGGATAGTAGATGAGCGACAACGTTCAAATATTTGAATGTTTTCAAACATTTTCTGAGGTTTTTTTTTATTTTACCTAACAGAAGATAAAGATCGCATTTTTCATGGACGTTTATCAATAGTCTGTGGAAAATAAACATAGCATATTTCATATTTTCCGAATAGTGTCAATAATCCGTCTATCAAAGGTTTTGGTTTGTTAATCGTCGAGATCTGAAACTGCTCAGCTACAGAGAAAACCTCATCAGCCAAGTAAGGTAGATACAAAATAGATGACACAATTAATAAATAATTAGTTGACAGCGAATAGTTATTGTAAAGAATAAAGATAAGAATCAAAGGATATGAAAGCAAATTGTTGCTATGTATTGACTGTTTATGCTGCAGAGTGAGTCTGAAATATCAAACGTACCAGAATGAGAGTTATAATCTTGACACAAACAACGAAAAGGCTGATTTAATTCAAAATTAGTTCGGCACTGTTTCAAGATAAGTGGTTTAAAATGTCTTGATGGACGAGAAGGTACATTGAAGTTCACTTCGCTCAAAAGAAACGGGCTTATGATTGAACCATTTAGTAATTTAGTCATGAAAACAGTTCCAAGCAGTTCCCTCGAACTAGAAAGGCTGTGAAGATTAATTAGTTTTAAGCGACTCGTATACGATGGCAAATTATACAAGGGATCCCAGTGAAGATCGCTTAAGGCAAATAGTAAAAATTGTTTTTGAACTGATTCTAAGCGATCCACGTGGACCTGGCAACGTGGATTCCAAATTATAGAACCGTATTCAAGTATCAGTCTGACTAATGTAGTAAAGAGTTTTAGTTACATAAGGGTGGCTAAATTCTTTGGACCGTCGTTTAACAAATGCTAGAACGCCTCCAGCTTTATTGACTGTTACCTTAATGTGGTAGTTGATACTGAGTTTGTAATCCATAGTAACCCCAAGGTCAAAAAAATAATACACTTTCTCAAGACTATAATTGTTAATTGTATAGAAAGCTGGCTGAGAAATTCCTCTCGAAAAACGCATGTATTTACATTTCTTTAGATTAAGCGGCATATAATTTAAATCGCACCAAGTAACTAGTATATTTAGATCTGATTGAAGCTTCTTCGAATGACATCAAAAGCTTTACATCGTCGGCATACATTAAAATTTTCGAAAATTAAATTACTGTAGAAATATCATTTATAAACAAAAAGAACAGAATCGGGCCAAGATGGCTTCCTTGAGGTACTCCTGAGGAGACATAAATAACATCGGATTCACAATTTTTAAACACTACTTTTTGTGCTCTGTCGCTAAGGTAAGAAGAGATCTAGCGATTGAGACCAGGCTGGAAACCCAACTGATCCAGTTTATGAATAAGTAAAGAGTGACACACTTTATCGAAAGCTTTGCTGAAATTAAAGTAAATTCAAGTAAGTTTGTAACGGTGGACTTTCCCTTACAGAACCCGTGTTGACAGTCGGAAATCAAGGTAGAGATAGGATTTGTAAGCTGATTGGTAACAATATCTTCACACACTTTTGGGAGGGCAGAAAGCTTTGCTATGCCACGTGTCTTTCCATGCTTTTGGAAAAACACCACACTTTAGTGACAGATTGAACAAATTGGTAAGGGGTTGGTAAATATTGTTAGCACACTTCTTCAAGAAGCATGTAGGAATCCTATCAGGTCCGCATTTAAAAGGTTCCTTCAAGGTTTTCAGATAAATAGGAACATCATTGGCGCATATAGGTGGACAATTAATTAAATCGTTTAGAAAGTCAGAGTTGGTGACGGCAGAATATTTAGGAGTCAAAAATTGCGCAAAGAAATTATGACCCAAAAGAAATAAAAAACGACCCCAAATAAGCTTCAGAAAAACACCAATAAAAGGCTCCGAAAAGTGTCCAAAAACCCTCTGAATGGATGAATGAAAGAAAAGCACCAATTAAAGGGCTCCGAAAGGCGTCTGATAAGGCTCCAGAAACCCTCAGAATGGAGGAATAAAAGGCTCCGAAAAAGGTTCAGAAAAGCACCAATAAAAGGCTCCGCAGTTTATTTAGAAAGAGTCAAAAAACGCTTCAAATTCATCGAAATCGGACTCATTTCGGACTCTTTTTTATGACTTCGTTGGAGTGCCCGCGTAGAGCGATTTTTCGCTCCATTTGGGCTACGAAAGAAGCTCATTTTGGAGAGTAAAGTTCTGAGAAATGAGCGTTTTATGGCTCCGAAAGGAGTCTTTTTTTGCACTTTTAGTTAGCTGGGATATGCCATCATATCACCAATTCTCTATCAAATACAGAAAAATGTGTACAACCAAAAAAATAGTAGTTTTAGGCATGAGAGTATGCAGTTTCAGGAAAGTTAAAGAACATTTAAATTTGTGATATACGGGTCTAGGTATCTGTTTCAGCAAGTATGTTTAACATAGTGAAAAATGTATGCGAATGCAAATCTAAATTAAAACCCCCCCAAGGCCAATTCCTGCGCACGGCCCTGCTTCATGGCATTTTTAAATCTTCCACCGCACAAATTGTAAGCAGTGTATTAACGGCAAAAAATCACAGTATTGATCTATTGTGTTTTATTCATCACATTCAAAAAATGTAGCCTTACCAATCAAAGGCGAGACTTCAAGGCAGGTGTAGATCTTCCACCGTACAAATTATAAGCAATAACCGCAGTCATAAATTATATTTTTTTCATCGAAGTCACCATACAGCAAATGAATCAAAGACGACTCTTCATGGCATTTTTAGATCTTCCTACGCACAAATTGTAAACAGTGTATTAACGGCAAAAAACCACAGTATTGATCTATTGTGTTTTATTCATCAAATTTAGAAAATGTAGCCTTACCAATCAAAGACGACACTTCATGGCATTTTCAGATCTTCCACCGCACCAATTGCAAGCATGTGTATTAACGGCAAAAAATCACAGTATTGATCTATTGTGTTTTATTCATCAAATTTAGAAAATATAGCCTTAACAACCAAAGGCGAGACTTCAAGGCATTTGTAGATCTTCCACCGCACAAATGATAGGCAATAACCGCAGTCATCAATTATGTTTAGTTCGTCGAAGTCACCAAACAGCAAATAATTCAAAGACGACTCTTCATGGAATTTTTAAATCTTCCACCGCACAAATTGTAAGCAGTGTATTAACGGCAAAAAATCACAGTATTGATCTATATATATGTGGCGCGATATACAACAGTTATATCATCAACCTCCTAGGAGATTTTTGCGCCGAGCTTCTCTTCCAATTTGCGGTGTGTGTTTGGTTTATTGAAGTCACAAAACAGCAAATGAATCAAAGAGGACTCTTCATGGCATTTTTAGATCTTCCACCGCACAAATTGTAAGCAGTGTATTAACGGCAAAAAATCACAGTATTGATCTATTGTGTTTTATTCATCACATTCAAAAAATGTAGCCTTACCAATCAAAGGCGAGACTTCAAGGCAGGTGTAGATCTTCCACCGTACAAATGATAGGCAATAACCGCAGTCATCAATTATGTTTAGTTCATCGAAGTCACCAAACAGCAAATGAATCAAAGACGACTCTTCATGGCATTTTTAAATCTTCCACCGCACAAATTGTAAGCAGTGTATTAACGGCAAAAAATCACAGTATTGATCTATATATATATGTGGCGCGATATACAACAGTTATATCATCAACCTCCTAGGAGATTTTTGCGCCGAGCGTCTCTTCCAATTTGTGGTGTGCCGCTTTGAAATTTTTCCTACAAATTGGCGGGACCTACGGTTTTTCGCCGACTCCGAACGGCATCTACAAAGCAGATGAATTTTTGCTGAGAAGCCTTTCATGGCAGAAATACACTCGGAGAGTTTGCCAAACCACTGCCGAGTGGCGACCCCGTTTTGAAAAAACTTTTTAAACCCACTTTTTGATGTAACCTGTACCAGGGCTCGAACCCGGACCTTCGGTGATGATCTACTATGTTTTATTCATCAAATTTAGAAAATGTAGCCTTACCAATCAAAGGCGAGACTTCAAGGCAGGTGTAGATCTTCCACCGCACAAATTATAAACAATAACCGCAGTCATCAATTATGTTTAATTCATTTCATTTCATTTATTTGCAGTCAATGGAATAAATCCATACAGACTAAATATATTAAATAGTTCTTAAACTAAGTGTAGTGCTTAAATTATGAAACTAATATACATAGTTATATGGACCGGAGAACTTAAAATGCAGAGTTTAAAATAATTAAAAATTTAAATCTTGGTAGTGAAAAATCCAAGCAAACCGTAACGCTCAGTGAGTTAAACTCACGTATAGCACGGGCAATAGGAGCATTACAGGCATAATTAGTTCTAAGATTATCACCATAAAACGGATAGAAATTTCGGAGGGAACGTTGAGGAACATTAAATCGAAACCGCTCCAGCAAGTATGGGCAGTCAATAAACCCATTAATAATGTTATAAGCGAAACTTAGGCAGATAATAGATCTACGATCCAACAAGGACTTAAGGTTTAATAGCAAGAGACGAGAAGAATAAGGAGGCATAGGTTCAGAGAAGTTTAAAGGTCGAAGAGCATATTTAAGAAAGATCTTCTGTATACGCTCTATTCTATTTACAGCTGTCTGCTGGCTTGGCCTCCAAATAAAAACTGCATATTCCAAACGCGACCTAACAAAGGCCGTGAATAATAACTTGATCGTGTACGGATCTGTGAATTTCATAGTATTACGCCTAACGAAACCAAGCATAGAATATGATTTAGCAGTTATATAGTTTACGTGATTGTTAAACGAGAACTTACTATCAAAGATAATACCAAGATCTTTAATCTCATTAACACACTGAAGCTCACAATTTGAAATTCTGTAAATCGTATGTAGCGTATTAGTTGCTTTGGTATAAGTTATGTGGAAACATTTGGCGGGGTTCAAGGAAAGATAAGATTCCTCGCACCAGCGATAGAGATTGTTAATGTCATTTTGTAATCTTGAGGCATCATCTGGGCCCTTAATTGCTGAGAATAACTTCAGGTCATCAGCGTAAAGCAAACACTTGGCGAACGAGAAGCAACTACTAATGTCGTTGATAAAAAGAATAAAAAATAACGGTCCCAATATACTACCCTGGGGTACACCGGAAGTAGCAACAAAAGGCCTGGAGGATACACCATCAATATTAACAACACATTGCCTGTTAAATATATAAGAGGAATTAAAGCCAAGAGAAGCTAATTTACCTATCAAAACTCTATGAGAAACTCTATCAAAAGCTTTAGAGAAATCTGTGTAGATGCAATCAACTTGAAACCCAGCAGAAAATGACTCTATACAATATTCACTAAAGACAGCAAGATTAGAAACAGTTGATCTGCCAGCGACAAATCCATGTTGATAGGGAGAAATAAGAGATTTGACAGCAAAACTTAGCTTTGCATTGACGGCATGCTCAAAAATCTTAGAAATAGTAGACAGCTTAGATATGGGTCTGTAGTTGCGGACATCATTCTTGTTGCCACTTTTAAAGACTGGGGTAATAGAAGTTATTTTCCAATCATCAATGAACGCCCCAGAGGACAAGGATTTATTGAAGATCAGTCTTAACGGATATATTAAAGCTGGACAACACTTTAGCACCACAGGGCACAAGCCGTCAACATCAGACCGATAGGAGGATTTTAACTTAATAATGGCTTTACTTATATCCTCAGAAGAGAGGCATAGCGATCCAAAGTTAACAGCACAGTCCTGGCTCTTCGGAAATTCAAAAGTTTGATTGCTATTAACTTCTGGGTTAAAATTCGATTTGAAGAACTCCGCAAATAAATTGGCTGTTTCAGTTGGGGAATTCGCAGAATTGTCATCAAGAAAAACGCCTGTCGGGACACTGGCGCAACATTTTTTTGACTTCATATAATTCCAGAAGGATTTCGGGTTCGATTTAATGTTCGACTCAATGTTACGTATGTAATTTGTGTACAGATACTTATCCAAATTGTTTAAACTCCTAAGATAAAACTTGTATTTAGTAAAAAACAAATGATTCTTCGTGTTTTTGAATTTTTTAAAGTATTTGTTCCTAAGATTCTTCAATTTCTTTAAGTCCCTTGAGTACCATGGCAATTTATAGGGTCTTTTACGTTTAACCGGAATCCAATCCAAGCAGTGGTTGTATAAAATAGTTTTGAAAGTGCGGAAGCTATTAGCGGTATCAAGTCCCTCAAGTAGCTCCTCCCAGTTTATTTGAAATAAGCAATCATTAAAACAGGGGAAATCAAATGAATTAAAATTGAAAGAAACACTGCTTTCAAAATTCTCCGAAGCAAAACAATAAAACTTAACTGTAGTAATCAGAGGCAAATGATGCCTGTCACTAGGCGTAATAGGGTTCATGCACTCCCTTACTTCACAATTAATATTATCACTTATAAATACAAGATCTAAAAGTCTGTTTAGAGAATTGACATTATTGTTAATTTGAAATAAATTTAGGCTCAATAAATTATCAATGAGGTACAATTCATGATTCCCAGAAAGATTAGAAGGCGTAAGGCCGTTATTAGATGAACTGAGTGACCAATTGACATTACATAGGTTAAAATCACCTAGTACACAAAGATGGTTATCACTAAAATCACTTAAAGCTAAAGAAACAATATTATCTGCATGAGCCTTGTATAACTCAAAGGCGCTCGAAGGTGGTATATAAGAAGCCATAACATACAGAGAACCTTGCGAGGCGGTACCACTAATACAAACGCAGATCTGGTCCAGCAAGGAATCATCATTATTTAATTGCACTAAAAAAGCACGGAATTCACGTTTGATGGCAATTAAAACACCACCACCTCGATTGCAGCCAGTTTTTTCTACATCACGATCCTTGCGAAATACATTAAAAAGCTTTGAGTCAAAAAACTCAGAATCAAAGAAATTTCCATTTAGCCAAGTTTCAACGAATACGAAGATGTCATAATCTAACTGTGCACTAAAGTTGTATACCAAGTCTGCTTTGGTCCGCATGCCAGACAAGTTATGAAAATAGATGTTCAATCCACTGTTACTTTTAATAAGGCGATTGTCACGCCTTACTACCTCCGTAGTGGTTTCCGTTGAGCCCTTCGAAAAAACTTAAAAGGCTTAACCATGACGTTTGCTGGCCACAGATCCGAGCATAGCAGCTTCTCATACGACGACTCGGGAACACCCAATTTGAAACTGACTCTAGACAGGTCAGATAGTGAAACATCTTTTTTCACCAGTTTAGCACATGAGAGCATTTTTGCTTCTATCTTAGCTTGTTTAGCAACATAACCCTTAATATTATCCTCAGACACAGATGGCGAAAAAGAGGATATATGAAGCCATTTATAACGATCGGCAACTTCAAGATCAGTGCAATCATTTGTGCCAATAATTCGAGCCTGGTTGCCAATATTATTATTATTAATGTTATTGTTATTAATTCTGCGGCCTTTACGCACCACCTCTGTCCACTGTCCATTATCATTATCAATTTCAGCAGTTTCGCCAACATCAACAATAGATTCACGAGACAAATTATTGTTGTTGTCATTGTGATCATTATCCTTTTTGTTTTCGTTTCCAACAACAGGCTGACGAGATGAAGTAGGCAGAGAACCAATAGCAGTATCTTCGGTGAGAGAGTGAGCAGCAGCAGTGCTAACGCCAAAGTCACTGAGTTAGAAATTGCAATAGTATTACTGGCAGCAGCATCTGTTTGAGGTATATCAACAGCAACTGCTGGTAAGGGGGTGGCAGTGAGAGATCGTTTAACTGTTGACGTAGAATTTTGTGATGAGTGCTTGGCTTTGTTATTACCTTTTGATACGGTTTTGGTGTTGACGAAATTAGCAGAAGCAGAAGCTAACAAATCACGCAGGCCGTTAACCTCAGCTGTGAGAGTGTCAATCTTTATATCTTTCTCTGCCAGAGTGGACTGCATGGAGAGTAAGATAGAGTGCATAGTATCAAATTTTGACATTAAGTTGTTGTTGTCCTTCTTAAGGTCGATAAGCAAATTATGCATATTGGCATTTTGAGCACAGAGAGAGGCAATCGCGGGATTATTGTTGTCATCGGGACAACTCGAAGCATTAGTTGCGCCGTCAGAAGCTTCATTAGAAACCAGTTTCGTCGTTTCCTCCATTATGAGAGAAGGGGGAGGCGAACGGAGAGAATTGCGACGCTGAGCAGCGCAAGATATGCAAAAGAAACTTTCATGGGAATTTTGCAGAAATTCGACATCTGCCGGTCGGATACCAACACAATGTATGTGAAAAAAGCCGCCGCACTTTGCACACTCGACCCTCGGCTGGCCTCGTTCAACCCGATTTCCACACACACAAGGCATGATTAAACTATCAGTAATTTAAGTTATTTAAACTACTTTATAGAGATTAATAAAATATTAGAGTCACTATCTCAATACACAATTTCCACTGCAATTTGCTAAAAGCAAGTATGAAATAGAGTCAAAGTCTCACATAACTAGGATTAACAATTAAACATTTAAACAAATGAAAACTAAGCGAGGAAAAACACGTCCGATCGCTACGACATCATTTATTTTAATTCATCGAAGTCAGCAAAACCGTAACAAATCAAAGACGACACTTCATGGCATTTTCAGATCTTCCACCGCACAAATTGCAAGCATGTGTATTTTCATGAATTCGACGAATTCCTTTTCGGTAGCTCTTTTGGCTCCTATAAACGTCTTGCCGTTGTCGCTCATCATTTTTGCGGGGTATCCACGGCGTCCAACGAAGCGAGCAAATGCTTCAAGAAAAGCATACAAAAACTGCCACGGAGCCTTTTAATAAGGTGTGAGACCTTGGCAGAGAGGCTTTCATTTGAAAAGGCCCCGCAAAGTCAACGCCAGTGATGGTAAAAGGCGGAGTATAAATGCATCGTTCCGGGGGCAATGCTGCCATGATTTGCGAGCGCATTTATTGCTTGTGGAGGGTGCAGGGTTTGCATTGGTAGATGCATTTTTTTATGAGGTGTTTCAACCGTGGGATATAAAATTCTTGTCTGAGGCATTGTTGCATTAGACGGCTTTCTGCATGGAAAAGTTATTCATGCAAGAAGTTTATATAGAGGGAAGCGAAGCGAGATTTTTCGGGAATAATGACGGGATGGCGTTCATTGTATGCAGTGTTGGGCAAAATTTAGTTAACTAATGATTGATGACTAATGATTGAATGTGTTAGTCATGATTGATGACTAATGATTACTTAGTTCAATCACGAGGTGATGACTAACGATTGATTAGTTTTAATCATAATCAAATAATCATGATTATTTTTTTATGATTAATATTTTTTAATACCAGGAAAAGTAAAATATTTTTCTGCATCTGAAAAAAATACTGAATTGCACACAAAACGTTAATGTAGGTTAGGTTAGACTTTGGTGTTTTAGTGTAAAATTCAGTATTTTTTGGTGGTCAGATAAATACATGCCCCGGTAAAATACTCGTCAGGGATGGGCAATATTAGAAAATTTGAGTGACGAGTGACGAAAAAATTAAAAATAAATTTTTATTCATTATTCAAAAAAATTTGAGTGATGAGTGACTGGTTATTTCTTATTCAAAAAAATCAAAGTGATAAATAACATGTTATTTTTATTCAAGAAGTGCTTAAAGAAAAATAATATGTTATTCGTCCTTCAAGAAATTCTGAGTGATGAATAACATGTTATTTTTATTTTTGGAATTCTTGAATAACGATAAAACTTCATTTTTATGCAGTTATTTAAAAATAAAAAATAAGTACCCTGAGATCCCGGAAAATTATACCTATATGCGCATTATATTTTTCGTCATTTTCGGTATCATTTCGGAACTGTTTCGGGATTATTTCGGGACTATTTTCGGGATTGTTTCGGGACTTTTTCGGGATCATTTCGGGATTGTTTCGGGACTTTTTCGGGATTGTTTCGGGACTTTTTCGGGATCATTTCGGGATTATCCCGAAAAAGTCCGTAAACAATCGCGAAAAAGTGCCGAAACAATCCCGAAACTAGTCAGGAAACAGTCCCGAAATGGTCCCGAAATGATCCCGAAAAAGTCCCGAAAATGGTCCCGAAATAGTCCCGAAATGATCCCGAAAAAGTCCCGAAACAATCCCGAAAAAGTCCCGAAAATAGTCCCGAAATAATCCCGAAACAGTCCCGAAATGATCCCGAAAAGTCCCGAAAATGGTCTCGAAAAAGTCCGGAAACAATCGCCAAAAAGTCCCGAAACAATCCCGAAAATAGTCAGGAAACAGTCCCGAAATAGTCCCGAAATGATCCCGAAACAGTTCCGAAATTATACCGAAAATAACGACAAGTACTATAATGCGCATATGGGTATAATTTTCCGGGATCTCAGGAATTTTGAATTTTTTGAATAAGAAATAACCAGTCACTCATCACTCAAAATTTAAAAAATGATCAATAATTTTTTATTTTTTATTTGAATAATTTTTTATTCAAAGTAGCCCAACCCTGATACTCGTAAGGCACTAAGAGAAAATCAATCTTTTGATACAGGGTGTAAGGTACAGCCCCTGAAAGCTGAAAACTCAGACAATCCTCCTGAGCAAAGTCCACAAAGAAATTTTTCTCGGAAATTAAAAGAATATTTTGACATCTCCATACAAAATTGGCTGCCGAGTCGCATATTTTGTATGGGGAGAGAGTAGAAAATTCTTTTCATTTTCGGGAAAAATTTTTTCATTTCCGAACCTATGTAATTATTTCAGTACTTTACTTGAGATGATGGTCTGATACTTCGGTCAGCTGATCCTTAAACCCTGTATGTGTAGTGTACCAACACCTGTGCACCGAGCTTAGTCATACATTCATGATTAAAACTAATGATTGATGATTTGCGATTAACGAATTTAGTCATGACTAATGATTGATCTCGTTAGTTATGATTAAATTAGTCATGACTAAATTAGTCATGATTAGATCAATCATGATTGATCAATTGATTGAATATATTAGTTGATTAGCCCAACACTGATTGTATGTCAACGTCGTATGAGCTAACCTACCGTTCACACGGAGAAGTCCATTTTTATCGAGAAACGGATTGAGAGTTAGTAGAGAACTTCGTTTATCTATGGGTTTCGAATTTTCGACACCGTTTTGGATGATTTGAGGTATAATATCACTACCAAGAACAAGGTCGATTTGTGAGGGTGATTGACAGCTCGAGTCAGCAAGGTTGAGGTGGGACCACTTTGCTTGAAGTTCATTTGTTAGCTTGAACTTGGGGAGCATCTTAGTCAGCTGTGGTAATACTATGGCTTCCGCATTTATTTTTGTTTTGAGATCCGAAGAAACCAAAGTCAAAGAGCACAGTTTATTCGAGGTCTGAACTACTCTTCCGCCCATCCCTGAGATTTCAAATTTAGAGGGTTTGAATGGGAGTTTAATTCTGTTTTGAGCTTTTGTCGAGATAAAACTTCATTCAGATCCCTGGTCGACGATAGCTCTGAGTTTAAAGACCTCTCCTCTGTGTTCGACAGGGACAATAGCAGTGGGAAGAACTATTTTACAATCGTTTTCTGAATAGCACGATTGAACTTGGGTGTTTTGAGAGCACGAGGGTTCTTCATCTGTTTCTCGGGGACTTGTGCGGATATGTTTGCTGAGTTTGTGGTTGAGACTTGAGATGTTGTCCTTTGCACTCGAGGAGCTTGTCTTTTTGGCATAGAGTTTGTGCTTTCATGGAGCACTGAGTTGTGCCGATCTCGACTTTGATTACATGTCTGATTGATTGGTAAGGCTACATTTTGTGAGTTTGATGACTAAAACGCAATATATCAATATTCTGATTTTTTGCCGTTAATACTCTGCTTACAATTTGTGCGGTGTAAGATCTAAAAATGCCATGAAAGGTCCTATTAGATTCATTTGCTGTTTGGTGACTTCGATGAACAAAACATAATTTACGACTGCGGTTATTGCTTATAATTTGTACGGTGGAAGATCTACTCCTGCCTTGAAGTCTCGCCTTTGATTGGTAAGGCTACATTTTCTAAATTTGATGAATAAAACACAATAGATCAATTTATGCGGTGGAAGATCTAAAAATGTCATGAAGTGTCCAGTGTTGCCATTTTGTTGCTTTTAGAGCTAGATCTAGCGCTTTTTTTGGCGTTTAGCTCCAAAATTCTGTTTTAGCTCCAAGCTCTTTTTCTAGTTCTTTGTTTCATTTTTAGCTCTTTTTTGGCTCCAAACTTGTTTGGACAAATTGTATTGTAAAATGAAGAACGTTTTTATTTCTTTTATAATCGACGTCGAAATTATTATATTAATTTCATTGTGTATCATGTGGCAACTCAGTTTCCCTCACTGATAACAAATACATAAATCGGTTAACTTTGTTGATTAATATTCCTAAATGTCATATGTTTATTTTGCGAACAAGAATTAAAATGGAAAGGTAAAGTTAATTGTGTGTAAAAAACACTTTGCTAATTTGCTAAAGATTCTTAAAAGCCTTACCCCCTGTCTTCATGATAAATAAATGACTTCATTTGGCTTTGACACAAAAATAAAAATAATTTTTGAGTTTTACTAAACATTAAATATTTTTTTTCTTAACTATTTATCAAGCTTGATAATTTTTCAAGAACACACTTATTTTTTTTTTGCTGAATTAATTATACTTTTTAAGCGTTTTAAACATTGTTATAAGTAAATCTATACTATAACCAGAAGGACCCGGCAGACGTTGTTCTGCCCAAATTTATGGAATAATGAAAAATAGATAACGGCCGATTCTCAGACCTACTAAATACGCTCCCAAAATTCATGAGAATCGTTGAAGACGTTTCGGAGGGGTATGGGAACGAAAACTGTGACACGAGAATTTTATATAAGTATAAGATAAATCGCTAGAAAAGTCGTACATTAAAAATTTCTTTGAAAAATGACTGGGGATGACTTGGGGAATGCTATAGAGTTCATTTGATCCATTTTTAAAATTATTATCTGTCTGTTTGAACTTAAGGATCTCGGAAACTAAGGAATGCATTTTGATGAATTAACTGCTTGAAGTTTTAAAAGGGACCTGCACTTTGTTTAAAGATATACTGATTTTTAAGGAGGTATGTAACTATGAAAATTTTTTTTTTACATAGTTTTATATTAAGAAAAATTCACTTACTTTGTCAAAAAAAACCTAAGCGTGCCTCTTTAAAATTTTTTTTCACTTCTTTTTCAATTTCAGCTTAATCAAAAATCAATTGCATAGGTACACTGCCGTCCTTTTTGGGTATCAGCAATTCTATACTATAATAAAATTCTAGATAAGTTGTGTCTGTATACATATTTGAAATTTCTTTGAAAAATGACTCGGGACTTGGGGAATGTTTAGGCACATCTAAAGAGTCAAATAGAGGGGAGATGACAAAATGTCAAACTTAGGCCCTTATTATGAGCTGCATTCGATCTTCGATCTTCGTTGGTTATCGAACATCGAAAATCGAATTTCAAATTCATATTATGGCTAGCGCATCGCTGACGAAATTTTCGTTGTGTATTCATTTTTTCAACGAATAGCATTTTGCTTTCGACGCTGTATCGAATTCTTTTAAAATTACTAAAAATGTAAGTTTTTTGTATTTATCTTCTACTTTTTTGATTTATAGTACTAATTTTAATCTATTTGAATTAATTTGATGTAGGTCTAAGGCCGTCAGCACAAAACAACAGCTGGAAACGTTGGTTTCTCTAATGCACCAAAATCCGAGCTTAGCAAGAGGTGTTTATTCAAAATCCCAGGCTGCAAAAAATTTATTATAAATCTGTTTTTATTATCAAACATTAAATAACACGTTTGTAAATGTACACTTACACAGTGGAATTCATCTCCAAAGGATTGGATGCATCTCTTTATCGCTTTTTGTTTCTTGCTAGTTCTAGTACGCTTTCTGCATCATCCGATGAATCTTCGAACCATAACTCTGTCGTAGTCATATTTTTCTTTTCTGTATCAATTATGCTCATATATTTGATCGGTAATTTATTTTGTTTGTTTAGATTTTTTTTTAATCACAGCTGATAAAAGATGTACTACTGTGAACAGTTGAACGATTGAAATTCACAATAGCGCAAGTATTTAAAAGATGCAGCTCATAATACCAAATGAGAATTTTTTCGTTGAGCATTTTCGACCACCGTCGAAGATCGAATTAAACTCATAATAGGCACCTTAGACTATTAAAAAACGCCAACTAAAGTTGGTTGCCGTAGACATAAACACGACATAATATGGGAAAATAAATATTGTTCTGAACCTTTTCAGCCTGTACATTGTTTTCGCAATTGAGGGTGGCAGGAATTTATTAACTACTTATGTACATACTGAGCAAAGCTGGGTACCCTGCTAGTATGAAATGAATGTAAAAACTTACATACAAAATACTTAAGTGCTTTTTAGCTGTTTGTTTACATGTTTTGGATTTTCTTGAACAAATCTAGCTCTTTTCTAGCTCTTTTTTTCTCGAATCTAGCTCCAAAATAAATTGCATCCTGGCAACACTGGAAGTGTCCTATTTGATTCATTTGCTGTTTGGTGAGTTCGATGAATTAAACATAATTAATGACTCAAGTGCGACATTGCCTTAAATGTATTGATAGTAATTTGTGGAAGATCTACACCTGCCTTGAATTGTCATCTTTGATTGGTAAGGCTTCATTTTCTGAATTTGATGAATAAAACACAACAGATCAATACTGTGTTTTGTTGCCGTTAATACACATGCTTGCAATTTGTGCGGTGGAAGATCTAAAAATGCCATGAAGTGTCGTCTTTGATTTGTTTACTGTTTTGCTGACTTCGATGAATAAAACATAATTAATGACTCAAGTGCGACATTGTCATAATTGTATTGATTATAATTTGTAAGGTGGAAGATCTACACCTGCTGATTATTAAATGTATTGATAGTAATTTGTAGGGTGGAAGATCTACACCTGCCTTGAATTGTCATCTTTGATTGGTAAGGCTTCATTTTCTGCATGGACGGGGTGCGGGCGCTGTGTCCAGCCGATGTAATAGAGAATGGTGTAGTGCGCCACACAAAGAATGGAGAGAATTTCTGAATGGGGGGATTTCAGATTGTAGGATGCCACGAGGTGTGGCATTGCGAAGGCGGGAAAGCGGTATGAGTGGACAGAGGTGGTTCAATGTCAGCTGCGTGACTTTTCTGAGCTATCCCGAGATGGTGGGATCTCAATATTAGGGAGAAAACATAATTTTACGAGTGGTCGTGTGAGGATACCGGTCTGAGTGCGAAAGTCGAAAACGCATATATGCCCATCTGGCCCTGGATGTATTCTTTCAATGCGTCCAAGGCTCCATTCGGTGGGTGGAAGCGAGTCATCATGAATGAGAACGCACTCGTCGACTTTCGGTTCCGATTGTGGATTTTTCCACTTATGCCTTTTCTGGAGATCCTTTAGGTAGTCTTCTTTCCATCGTTTACTGAACTGGTGATGTACGCTTTTTACTTTTTCCCACCGGTTTAAGAGTGACATATCTGCGTGATCTACCTCAGGGATGGCCAGGAGGGGGCCACCTCTGAGGATATGACCTGGGGTGAGCGCGGTAAAGTCGGTGGGGTCTTGGGGGAGAGGCGAGATAGGGCGAGAGTTTAACACGGCCTCTATTCGTATCAGGAGAGTGGTGAATTCTTCAAAAGTGAATTTATGGGTTCCTGCAGTTCTTTTGAAACATAGCTTGAAGCTTTTCACTGCGGATTCCCACAAACCACCCATGTGGGGGGCACCGGGAGGAATAAATTGCCTCTGTACGACTTCCTGAGATGCAACCTTCATGAATTCGACGAATTCCTTTTCGGTAGCTCTTTTGGCTGCTATAAAGGTCTTGCCGTTGTCGCTCATAATTTTTTCGGGGTATCCACGGCGTCCAACGAAGCGAGCAAATGCTGCAAGAAAAGCATTGGTGGTTAGGTCCGAGCATAACTTGAGGTGAACAGCTTTTGTAGAAAAGCATACAAAAACTGCCACGGAGTCTTTTAATAAGGTGTGAGACCTTAGCAGAGAGGCTTTTATTTGAAAAGGCCCCGCAAAGTCAACGCCAGTGATGGTAAAAGGCGGAGTATAAGTGCATGCTGCCATGATTTGCGAGCGCATTTGTTGCTTGTGGAGGGTGCAGGGTTTGCATTGGTAGATGCATTTCTTTATGAGGGGTTTCAACCGTGGGATATAAAATTCTTGTCTGAGGCATTGTTGCATTAGACGGGTTTCTGCATGGAGAAGTATTTCATGCAAGAAGTTTATATAGAGGGAAGCGAAGCGAGATTTTTTGGGGATAATGACGGGATAGCGTTCATTGTATGTCGCATGAGCTAACATACCGTTCACACGGAGAAGTCCATTTTTATCGAGAAACGGATTGAGAGTTAGTAGAGAACTTCGTTTATCTATGGGTTTCGAATTTTCCAAACTTGTCTTTTCTCGAGAGAAGTAACGGGTTTGAGTGAGCGCTATGATCCTTTGTTTGGCTTTGCGAAGGTCATCATGTGATAGAGTAGGGCAATGCGGATGGCGTATGCCTCGAGTTAGGTCCCTGAGATTATCGATGAACCTAAATACGTATGCCATGACCCTGAAGGCGCGAGACAAAGAGGAGAATGGATCAGCGGCATGTAGTGCTTCGACGCGGCGTACTTCCGGCAGGTTGATGCTGCGTGTAGTGGGTTTTGGCCAGGCTTCGGGGGCAGAATGAGCCACTCTGGGCCGTTCCACCATAGCGAAGAATTGGCCAAGTCCATTGGTTTGCATCCTCTAGTTCCCATATCTGCTGGATTGTTGCGACCACCTACATGCCTCCAGGAAGCATTTCTGCGGTGCGATTAGACATGAAAGTCTTCCAAGGCTTTTCAATCCAAGCTAACACAATTTCTGAGTCAGACCACATGGTGAGTTTTCTAATAGAGAGGTCGAGATGAGATTGCACTACGGCGACTAGTCGGGCAAGGAGTAGAGCTGCGCATAGTTCGAGCCTTGGCAAGCTAGTAGTGCGAAGAGGGGCGACTTTGCCTTTGGACAACAGCAAATGAGAAGAGATGCTGGTACCGTGAGTGGTTCGAACATATATGCTAGCGCAGTATGCCTTTTCAGAGGCGTCGCGGAATCCATGTAGTTCGACTTGATGGTTAGGGAGATAATTGACCCATCGGGATATTTTTAGGGTTGAAATTCCATGCAAATTTTTGGCAAATTGAGTCCATTTTATGAGACGCAGGGGTTTGACCTGTTCATCCCAGTCAGTTTCTTTGAGCAGAATGTTAGCTTGGATCATTATCGGCGTGAGCCAGCCTGCGGGGTCAAAAAGTTTGGCGGCAGAAGAGAGAATTTGTCGTTTTGTGCTAGCAGACGACGGGGTATGGAGTCGACTGTATACAAGAAAGTGTCTGTAAGGGCATTCCATTGAATCCCGAGGGTTTTGGTGTTGCTTGCTTTCTCGAATTCCAAAAAGTTTGTGTCGAGCAAGTCCTCTTTTTTGATGTCTTTGAGGATCTGGGGTGGTTGGCCGTTATTTAGTGGGAATCCTGCTGATCCGAGCGCTTGAATGACTTCAGAGAGAGACTGTTCAGCCGAGGGAATATCATGGCTGTCAGAGAGAATGTCATCTACATACGTTTCTTTGGTCAAAACAGGAGTAGCTTTCGGGAAAATATCTGCCACATCCTTGGCGAGTTGATGCATTGTTCGGATGGCGAGATAGGGGGCACAGTTTACACCGAAGGTGATAGTTTTCAAACGGTAATCCTGTATGGGGTTGCTTGGGGACGAACGAAAGACGATCCGCTGATAATCTCTGTCGTCTTCGTGCATGAGAATCTGACATTTTCCCCACATCTCCGTTGAAAACAAACTGATATGTCCGCAATTTCAGAATGAGGAGCATCAGATCGGGTTGAAGAGTCGGACCAGTATAAAGAACATCGTTGAGGAAGTATCCCGACGCTGACTTCTTTGAGGCATTAAAGACGACTTCTGAAGTCTTTTTCTCGGGTTTTATAACCGCGTGATGGGGAAGGTAAAATGACGTACATTTTCCACTGAGAAATTTTTCATAGGAGCAGATTTCCTCCATATGATCGAGAGTGAGGTATTCTTCTATCACACTGTCGTAAAGTGCCCTTAGATCTCCTTTCTTTTGGACGATTCTTTCCATGCCGAGAAATTGGCTTAGAGCTGAGGGGCGAGAGTGGGAGAGGGCAATCGCTTCTGGGAAACTGGGCTTAAACGGCAGCCTGACAATGTATCGAACGTTTTCATTGCGTGAGGTTGTAGCTGCGTAAAAATCCTCACAAAATTCGTCTTCCGGGGTTGGGTGATTCAGGGTTGGCACTTCTTCCAGTTCCCAAAACTTTCGCAGAAGTGAATTGAGATCCTCATTTGTTACCTCCGAGACCTGAGTAGAAAATGAAACTACTGAGACAGGAGCTTTGCCGCTAATTATCCATCCAAACATGGTTTTTTGGGCGAGATCTTTTCGACACCGTTTTGGATGATTTGAGGTATAATATCACTACCAAGAACAAGGTCGATTTGTGAGGGTGATTGACAGCTCGAGTCAGCAAGGTTGAGGTGGGACCACTTTGCTTGAAGTTCATTTGTTAGCTTGAACTTGGGGAGCATCTTAGTCAGCTGTGGTAATACTATGGCTTCCGCATTTATTTTTGTTTTGAGATCCGAAGAAACCAAAGTCAAAGAGCACAGTTTATTCGAGGTCTGAACTACTCTTCCGCCCATCCTTGAGATTTCAAATTTAGAGGGTTTGAATGGGAGTTTAATTCTGTTTTGAGCTTTTGTCGAGATAAAACTTCATTCAGATCCCTGGTCGACGATAGCTCTGAGTATAAAGACCTCTCCTCTGTGTTCGACAGGGACAATAGCAGTGGGAAGAATTATTTTACAATCGTTTTCTGAATAGAACGATTGAACTTGGGTGTTTTGAGAGCACGAGGGTTCTTCATCTGTTTGCTCGGGGTCTTGTGCGGCTATGTTTGCTGAGTTTGTGGTTGAGACTTGAGATGTTGTCCTTTGCACTCGAGGAGCTTGTCTTTTTGGCATAGAGTTTGTGCTTTCATGGAGCACTGAGTTGTGCCGATCTCGACATTGATTGCATGTCTGAGTGCTGGGGCAGTCTTTCAATATGGGTGACTGAGAGAGGCAATTCTGCGTTCAGAAGCCGACAACTTTATGAATTTGTAACGGTTGATCAGCGGATGGGAGGAGGTTTGGCACATTGAGCATTTGTACATTGTCCGCTGCTCTGTCATGTGAGATTGGGCTTGAGATATCGATTTATTTTGAAATGGCTGAGTCTGATAATTTTTAAATGCCGTTTATCCATGTGCTTAAAATTTGTGCGGGTGAAGATCTGAAAATGCCATGAAGTGCCCTCTTTGAATCATTTGCTGTTTGGGTGACTTCAATGAATAAATCATAGTTGATGAATGCGGCGATTCATTGCAATTAATGCATATGCTTATAAATTGTGCCGTGGATGATCTACACCTGCCTTGAAGTGTCGGGTTTGAATGGTAAGGCGACATTTTATGAATCAATACTGTGATTTTTTACCGTTAATCCATATGCTTAAAATTTGTGCGGGTGAAGATCTAACAATGCCATGAAGTGTCGTCTTTGATTAATTTGCTGGTTTTGTGACTTCAATGAATAAATCATAGTTGATGAATGCGGTGTTTCATTGCCATTAATGCATATGCTTATAAATAGTGCCGTGGATGATCCACACCTGCCTTGAAGTATCGGTTTTGAATGGGAAGGCTACATTTTATGAATTTGATGAATAAAACACAATAGATCAATAAGGTGATATTTTGCCGTATACATACGCTTAAAATTTGTGCGGAGGAAGATCTGAAAATGCCATGAAGTGTATTTTATGATTCATTTGCTGGTTTGGTGACTTTATTGCAACGTTAGCGTGCGTTAATGTCACAAGTCTATCCAAAAATGCAGACCAAATTGGAGATGTATCATTTTCGTTGCAATGCATTCCAACAAACTGTGGGAATGAAGACTTTGGCGTCAACACTCATCGTGCAATCTAAATTATCTTAGCACCGCCAACGAGCGCCTGTGACAAATTATTGAATATTAAAGAACAAACTTTGTAAAATCCCTACGCGGGAAGTTAACCAAGTACTTTTTATTCAACCGGCTGGGTGAAATCCCACACATATGCTTACAATTTGTGCGGTGGAAGATCTAAAAATGCCATGAAGTGTCCTCTTTGATTCATTTTCTGTTTTGGTGACTTCGATGAATAAAACATAATTGATGACTCAAATGCGTCATTGCCATAAATGTATTGCTTATATTTTGTAAGGTGGATCTACACCTGCCTTGAAGTGTCGTCCTTGACTCGTATGGCTAAATTTTTTGAATGTGATGAATAAAACACAATAGATCAATACAATGATACTTTGCCTTATACATATGCTTACAATTTGTGCTGTGGAAGATCTACACCTGCCTTGAAGTGTCGTCTTTGATTGGTAAGGCTTCATTTTCTGAATATGATGAATAAAACACAACAGATCAATACTGTATGTAATTTTTTGCCGTTAATACACCTGCGGTGGCAGATCTAAAAATGCCATGAATTGTCCTCTTTGATTCATTTGCAGTTTTGGTGACTTCGGTGAATAGAACATAATTGATGAATAAAACACAATAGATCAATACGGTGATATTTTGCCGTATACATATGCTTAAAGTTTGTGCGGTGGAAGACCTTAAAATGCCATGAAGTGTCGTCTTTGATTCATTTGCTGTTTTGGTGACTTCGATAAATAGAACATAATTGATGAATTTGATGAATAAAACACAATAGATCAATACTAAAATTTTTTGCCGTTAATACATATGTTTAAAATTTGTGCGGTGGAAGATCTAGGAATGTCATGAAGTGTCCTCTTTGATTAATTTGCTGGTTTGGTGACTTCGATGAATGAATCATAGTTGATGAATGGATTCATTGCACTTAATGCATATGCTTATAAATAGTGCCGTGGATGATCTACACCCGCATTGAAGTGGTTTTTTTTTTAATGGTAAGGCTACATTTTCTGAATAAATACTGTGATTTTTTGTCGTTAATATAGTCGCTTGAAATTTGTGCGATAGAAGATATAAAAATGCCATGAAGCCTCGTCTTTGATTCATTTGCTGATTGGTGACTTCGATGAATAAAACATAATTGATAACTCCAGTGTGACATTGCCATAAATGTATTGCTTATATTTTGTAAGGTGGAAGATCTACATCTTTGATTCGTAAGGCTAAATTTTTTTAATGTGATGAATAAAACACAATAGCTCTATACAATGATATTTTGCCGTATACATATGCTTACAATTTGTGCTGTGGAAGATCTACACCTGCATTGAAGTGTTTTTTTTTAATGGTAAGGCTACATTTTCTGAATAAATACTGTGATTTTTTGTCATTAATACATACGCTTGAAATTTGTGCTATGGAAGATCTAAAAATGCCATGAAGTGTCGTCTTTGATTCATTTGCTGGTTTGGTGACTTTAATGAATAAATCATAGTTGATGAATGCGATGTTTCATTGCCATTAATGCATATGCTTATAAATGGTGACGTGGATGATCTACACCTGCATTGAAGTGTTTTTTTTAATGGTAAGGGTGCATTTTCTGAATAAATACTGGGATTTTTTGTCATTAATACATACGCTTGAAATTAATGCGATGGAAGATCTAAAAATACCATGAAGTGTCGTCTTTGATTCATTTGCTGTTTGGTGACTTCGATGAATAAAACATAATTGATAACTCCAGTGTGACATTGCCATAAATGTATTGCTTATATTTTGTAAGTTGGATCAACACCATCCTTGAAGTGTCGTCTTTGATTCGCAAGGCTACATTTTTTTAATGTGATGAATAAAACACAATAGGTCAATACAATGATATTTTGCCTTATACATATGCTTACAATTTGTGCGGTGGAAGATCTAAAAATGTCATGAACTGTCCTAGTTGATTCATTTGCTGTTTGGTGACTTCGATGAATTAAACATAATTATTGACTCAAGTGCGACATTGCCTTAAATGTATTGATAATAATTTGTAGGGTGGAAGATCTACACCTGCCTTGAATTGCCGTCTTTGATTGGTAAGTCTACATTTTCTGAATTTGATGAATAAAACACAACAGATCAATACTGTGATTTTTTGCCGTTAATACACATGCTTGCAATTTGTGCCGTGGAAGATCTAAAAATGCCATTGGCTAGATTAGCCACAACACTGGCGGGTACAACCCTGCCGCCAACATTCACCACACCACACACACACTTACACAGTCACGCACATATAATTTGTCAACACAAAACACACACACATATTGTAAACAATTATTACAATTTCGTAAATCTCGAGCAAGACGGTCATTTAGCGCCTGAGCCAAAATATATTTATCAATTTTTTAATACCGCCTAAATCTTTACATTTTTTATTGAAAGTTCGGTAGTGAGTGCAAAGGTGAGTGCAGTGAAGTGTCCCGAAGTGTATATGGTCCTACATCGCCTAAAAGACAGGCACCTATGGACAGTGACAAAACATAGTAAAAAGCACGAATTTTAAAAGAGGTCCTGACCCAAACAGAAAATAAAAAGAAAATTTTAAGTGCAGTGCCCTAAAATATAAAGTGCAAAAAACAAGCACATACACTAGGGTGACAAAAAAAAAAAAAACAAAAAAAAAAAAAATACATATATAAAACTAAAAATTAAAATTCGGGCGCGCCGGTTTACAATACGGCACTTAAATATCAAAAAAAAAAAAAAAAAACAACAAAATACAGTCCACTAACTTTCAAATTCGGGCGCGAAAAACTAATTAAACAAGACTGCACAAACACAATAAAAGGATAAGTACAACCCCCCTTTCCCCTGAAAAAAGAGCGGTGAGTTGAAAAAGTTTCCATATAATACATATAAAATATTTAGCGCAAAAGTTTCGGGTTACAAAAACAATATTAACAAAAAGCCAAACCAGCCCTTTGTAATTTGTGAGGTGGGTTTTGTCAAAGGCTGAGGTACGCTCAGTCGCTCCAGGGTCGAGGAGAGGTCCCACAAACCCCTACCCAATGATAATCACAAGATATTTGTTCTGTCTTGCTCCGAACACACACACACACCCTTGGTGGCCTTGAACACCGACAGCCTTAGGTCCCAGAGAGAGAGAGAGAGCTGGCGATTACGGTAGCGTCGAGGGAGTGTTGATGGGAACGGCGGTTTGGGTACGGGTCCCGTTACACTCTACGGTGGGTATCGTATCTTACCGAGCGGCGGAGCGCGTGCTGTGACTTGCAACGGGCGGGTATGGGTACGGTGGCGGTGACGGTGATATAGTGACGGTGACGGCGGTACGGTGACGGTGACGGCGATGCTTATGCTGACGACGGGGCCGCGTGCGGTGATTTTACGGGGACGGTGGTGTTCCTACGGTGACGGTGAGTCGGCGTGGCGGTTATACCTATGAGGAGTATCCTAAGATTAGTAAGCGGTAGGTACTATTGATGGGTACTGGGCGGCTCTCTATTCCTCTCAGAGTGCTTCGGGCTAAAGCCCTAGCGTTCCTGAGGGGTATAGATGAGTCCCCCTTTGCATCTGACCCGGCACCTCGATCAGGGAGCGGGGGAGGGTTACTCATCGGCTACCCTGTATGAGGTGTCCGCGCCAAACGCTCTTTAATTACCTGGTTGCGGTTATTTATCGGGTCTGGTATCTCCCTTGGGGGGGGTTAGGACTAGTCCCGGCCCCTCCCAGGAGGAATACCCGCGCCCATCCATCCTTCGTGGTCCGTCAGAGGAAAATCCTCTCCTTACCACGAAGGATGGTAGCGAAACGGTAGGTTCCCCATGGGTGGAAGGAGGGGAAGATCCATGAGCCAAAGGCTCTTGGGGAGACTTCCCCCATTTGCCATGGGGTCCCTGGATACCCTGTGTAAGGATGGGAGATGCTAACTGGTGAGTTGGCATCCCCCCAGCTTACCTATGAGGAGTATGCTTTCTGCGCCGCGATCTGTGCTTTAGTACTTATGTGCCTATAAACTTGTTGCGAATTACCTTCCTAGCGGTGGCGAACGAAAATGCATGACCGGTTGTCATGCAAGCCCTTTGTGCATACCCAACGTATGGCGTATGTGTGGTTGTTCGCTGTCGATCTTTGGCTTGCTATGTACGTGTGGTTGTTCGCTGTGCCTTTGGCTTGCTATGTACGGGTGGGTATGTTTGGGTATTTATATGTAGGTTTTGAGGGAGTTGGATATTGTAGCGTGGCTTTTTGCTACGTTACAGTCCCCCTCCCACTTCAGGGAACAAAGGCTTTGGCGTTCAGGAGTTTGTGACCTTTTTGGCCTGCACTACCTAGGACAGAGTCCTGGTATCATTTACCACCTTGGGGTGGCTCGGCCGGTGTTGGTGTGTGTGTGTGCGGTTGGAATATTTTATTTTCGACATATATATATTTTTGTTTCTTCTATTTACACTTCATTGTGCTTAAAACTAGAAATTTCAATATTTAAACTTACATTTCAATAAATGTACATTTCATTTATGTTTAAACTTACATTTCATTTACGAGCATTATATTAAATTTACATTTCAGACAAAAAAAAATTCTCTGATTTTATGTTTTATGCGCTGTTTTAGTCCTTGAATTTCACAATTCGCTTTTGCCCAGTGATTTTTACGACCGCGTGGTCCGCGTCTAGCTGGGTACAGTAGACGTTTGTTCGGCCGTACCGGAAGTGCCATCGTTTTGTGTCCGTTTTTGGTCGGTTTATCGCACCCAGCTTTTCGAATATGTTGTTGCACTTTTCTTCGTCCTGGGTTTGGGTCTCTTCTCTTTCTTCCTTGTGACCGCCGGTTGTTTCTGCAGATGCTTCTGTGGTCGGACTTTCTTTCATGGCTAGCAACGGATGCGGTGTTGGTATTAGTTCGGGGTACAGCGGTGGCCCGTGAAAATTTTGTACCTTCCGTATAATTGCCCTGTTTGGTGGCCATGGTCTCGCCTCGAATGGTGGGCACCATTCTTTAACCCTTTGTGGTGAATCGGGCGGTGCTTGACGGCGCATTTTGTTCTCTGGAATGATAAGAGCAGACTTAGCGTTGTACTAGGTTAGTTGGTTGCAGTCGTGGTCCGGTGTGGTTGTTCGTACGGTTTTAGGTCCTGTAAATGCGTATGTGCTGTCCGTTTGTTTGGCTGTTCGGGGTTTCTCAGTTGGACTGTGTTGCATGATACGTATTTCTCTATCACGTACGGGCCGGAAAATTTTGGTGCTAGTTTCTGCGTGAATTGATTTATAGCGGACGAGAGCGGGTGCTCGCGTTTCATTACCATTTCCCCCACGTGTGGCCTCCAAGGCCTGCGGCGAAGATCGTAATATTTCTTTGGCGTTTTTGCTGCTTTAGCCAGATTCTTCTTGATTTCCTCCCATAGGTCGGTTATAGTTGTAGTTATTTTCGGGGATTCCTCGGGTATGATACCTTCAGTGCGGACTTGGAGGGGCGTCATGAGATTTCTGCCAAAGATAATTTCTGCAGCCGGTGTTCTTGTTGCTTCGTGTTGCGCTGTGTTGATGGCGAAGGCAATTTGTGGGATCTCCCTGTCCCAGGTACGGTGGTCGGTTTTCGACCGTTGCCCTATCATGGTTTTGATCACCCTATTGGCCCGTTCGGTTGGGTTTTCATGTGGGGCGTAGGTTGCTGTGAACTTATGCGTGATTCGGTGTTCGTTGAGAAAGATAGTTAGCGCTTTTCCCACGAACTGCTTACCGTTGTCACTGAGGAAGACTTCTGGGCATCCGAACCGGTATATCACTCGTTCCTGTAATGCTTTTATTACGCTCGCGGTGGTTGCCTGTCGTACGGGGATGAGTTCCACCCGCTTTGAAAATTTGTCTACCAGGACTAGTAGGCAGGTATTCCCTAGTTTAGATCTTGGTAGTGGTCCTATGAAGTCTGCTGTAACGATCTCCCATGGTTTGGTGCACTGCATGGTAGCCATTAATCCTGCTGGACGGCGTTGTTCGACCTTGTATTCGGCGCAGGCGTGGCATCCTCTTACGTATTTTAATACGTCGCGGTACATCCCTGGCCAGTAGTAGTTCTGTTGGGCACGTTTTAGGGTTTTCTTCACTCCTAGGTGTCCGGCGGTGGCGGAATCGTGTACTTCCTTGAGGATTCTTTGCGTATCGGCGGTAGGTATACATAGTTTCCATTCTGGTGCTCGGTCGAGTTTGTTGCGCTTTCTTATATGCCTGAACAACCGGTTTTCGACAATCTGGTAATCGGGACACTGGCTTGAATTTTGTGTCGTTTTAGTCATTCTTCGTTTGTGCCAGTCGCTATCGGTATTATCCGTGAGGCACATGATATCGGCCTCATTGTCTTGTATGGGGAGTGGGCATCGGGATAGGGCGTCTGCCACTGTGTTCAGCGCTCCTTTACGGTATTCGATGTCTAGGTTGTATTGCTGGAGTTCTAGCGCCCATCGGGCCAACCGTCCAGAGGGGTTTTGCAATGAATGAAGCCATTTTAATGAATGATGATCGGTAATCACGGTAAATCGATAACCCTCCAAATAAGGTCGCATTTTACGGATGCCCCACAGTACTGCCAGACATTCTTGTTCGGTTGCGGAGTAGCGTTTCTCCAGATCCGTCAGGCTCCGGCTTGCATATGAGATAACCCTTTCTTGTTCAGAGTGTCTTTGGAATAATACGACTCCTAATCCTTCTCCACTCGCGTCGGTTTGCAGGAAAAACGGGTGGCTGAAGTCCGGGCAGCATAGCACTGGGGCCGTGGTGAGTTTGTCCTTGAGGTGGGTGAACGCCTCCTCTTGCTGCTGGCTCCATTCCCAGCGTTGTCCCTTTTTCAGCAACTTGTTAAGAGGTGCAGCGAGGGTGGAGAAGTCGGCTACAAAGCGTCGATACCATGAGGCTAGGCCAAGGAATCGGCGCAGTTGTCGAATATTTAACGGCGCGGGCATTTCGCGCACTGCTGATGTTTTTGCTGGGTCGGTGTGGATTCCTTGGTCGCTGACGATATGTCTAAGGTAGTGTAGTTGTTTTTGGACAAAACTGCATTTTTCGAAATTTATCTGCATGTTGTTTCGTTCTAGTCTCTCGAAAACTTCCCTTAAGTTGCGGATGTGTTCGTCAAATGTATCTCCCAAGACAATTATGTCATCCAGGTATGCGAATACCTTCGGTTGGAGTTCGGGGCCCAGAATGGCGTCAAGCGCTCGTTGAAAGGTGGCCGGCGCGGAATGTAGCCCAAAGGGCATAACCTTCCACTGGAAGAGTCCGCGTCCGGGTACGGTGAATGCAGTGTATTGGCGGGACCTCCTGGCCATCGGTATTTGCCAATATCCATTCTTTAAATCGATGGTGGAAATAAACTTTGCTTCTTTCAGTTGGTCTAGGATTGCTCCAATTCTGGGTAATGGATATGCGTCCGGTATGCTCGCTGCGTTGAGTTGCCGGTAGTCGATGCACATCCTCCAGCTACCTTGTTTCTTCCGCACCAGGACTATCGGCGAGCTGTAAGCGCTTTTTGATGGTTCGATACGTCCTGCGGCTAGTAATTCATCGACCTCCGTGTTTATCACCTGTTGCATCGCTGGATTTCGTGGATAATATCGCTGTTTTAGAGGTCGGTCGTGCTTGAGTAAAATTACATGTTCTGCCGCGTGGCTGTGGCCAGTTATTTTACTGAACCTTCGTTTGTGTTGGTCGAGAAATCCCTCGAGGTGACTCTTCTGCATCTCATTTAGGTGCTCCCTTTCCGTAATCGCGCTTAGTTTCGTAATCGTGGTGTCCTGTGGTGGCGAGGCCGGCGGTAATACTATACCATCCAGGGTGAGAACGAGTCCCCTCTCCCTAAGGTAGTCCATTCCGAGGATCATCTCTTCCGCTAGATTAGGAAGGGTGGACACTCTCATGCGCGTCCTTTTGTTGTTGTGGGATATGGTTACCGGATACGTGTATGAGCTGATGACGCAGGTCCTATCGGCGAGCTGCACGTTCCGGACGCTGGGGGTGCGCGGTATCTTCTTCGACTCTAAATGTTTACGGATAATATCGTCCACATAGGTTAGTGTGGCGCCGGTGTCCACCAAGGCTCGGACGTTCAACCCTTCCACAGTAAGCTGGACATAGTGACGACCATCCATTTTTACACCAGGTGATTGGACGTTGGCTGCTACTGACGTTCGCGCCTTGGTTTCCTTTACTCTGACTAGCGTTCCGGTGTTCAAGTGGTGGCATTGGCACTCCCTGGACAGGATGTTGTCCTGGCCACATCTGGAACAGAATAATCTTCGTGCTCTCCTGCAGTTGTGGCGCAGATGCCCACGTCCCTTGCATCTCCAGCAGGATTCCTCACGGCTATACTCCTCGGTCATTGGCGCTAAATAATGCGCTGGTTGCCTGCCTTGTCTGTTGGCCTCCCCTTGCAGCAACTCGAACTCATCCGTGAGCTCCATCAGCTCCTCAATGGTGCGAAATTCGCTACGTTTCGCGAATAAGCGGTACTCCACGCGAAGTCCGTCGTAAATCCGCTCTAGGTGGTTCTCCCGCGACATGGTCGGATGCTGTCGTATCATGGTTTGTATGGCGAGAATATAGTCCTTGGCTTTCTCTCTCCCCTGCTGTTTCCTCTGTCGTATGGCGTCTTCCAGCTGGGCGAGGTGTCGTCTGGGCAGGAAAAAATGTTCGGCGGCGGTGCGGAAGCCTGCCCAAGAGAGGATCTCGGCCCTGCGGACCTGGAACCATTGTAATGCTCTGCCGCGCAAAACCTCCAGCAGAGTGGGGAGTAATTTGTCTAAGGGAATCTTGTAACATTCTGCCAGCTCCTCAATCCTCTCCAAGAAATCATGCAGCGTCTCTCCTCCCGTGAAGTGGACGTCCCATCGGCGGACAGTATTCATTACCTCGCTATCTGTCAGCTCGGTGCGAGGTGGCGTTTGCTGTATCTCTTTTGCGGCTGGACACGGAGTGCTCACGTAGATGCCGGGGATTGAATCGAGTGTCGTTTTTACTTGGCTGTTCTCTTCTGCCTGAATTTCCTCTTCCACCTCTTTTAGTAAATTTTCGGTTGATTTGCGGTTTCTCTTCGCCTTAACGTAAGCACTGAGTGCCATGCGGAGCTCGGCAACAGTGTAGCCGTCGGCAAATATCCTATGTCTCTTACATTCCTCGATAAGCCTCTCTTTCCTCAGCGAATATATCCAATTCAGGGAGTCGGTGTTTAATAGGTTGGTGTTGTTCTCTCTTTGTGGTGGTTGCGTGTTCGACTGACCCTCTACCACCGTGTTGGTGCTTGTTGTTGGCTTTACACAGTCGCCGGTGGAGATGGGTCCCTGCTCGGGCGCCATTTGTGAGGTGGGTTTTGTCAAAGGCTGAGGTACGCTCAGTCGCTCCAGGGTCGAGGAGAGGTCCCACAAACCCCTACCCAATGATAATCACAAGATATTTGTTCTGTCTTGCTCCGAACACACACACTCACCCTTGGTGGCCTTGAACACCGACAGCCTTAGGTCCCAGAGAGAGAGAGAGAGGGAGAGCGCGAGAGAAAGAGAGCTGGCGATTACGGTAGCGTCGAGGGAGTGTTGATGGGAACGGCGGTTTGGGTACGGGTCCCGTTACACTCTACGGTGGGTATCGTATCTTACCGAGCGGCGGAGCGCGTGCTGTGACTTGCAACGGGCGGGTATGGGTACGGTGGCGGTGACGGTGATATAGTGACGGTGACGGCGGTACGGTGACGGTGACGGCGATGCTTATGCTGACGACGGGGCCGCGTGCGGTGATTTTACGGGGACGGTGGTGTTCCTACGGTGACGGTGAGTCGGCGTGGCGGTTATACCTATGAGGAGTATCCTAAGATTAGTAAGCGGTAGGTACTATTGATGGGTACTGGGCGGCTCTCTATTCCTCTCAGAGTGCTTCGGGCTAAAGCCCTAGCGTTCCTGAGGGGTATAAATGAGTCCCCTTTGCATCTGACCCGGCACCTCAATCAGGAAGCGGGGGAGGGTTACTCCTCGGCTACCCTGTATGAGGTGTCCGCGCCAAACGCTCTGTGAGGAGGTACTGGGCGGCTCTCTATTCCTCTCAGAGTGCTTCGGGCTAAAGCCCTAGCATTCCTGAGGGGTATAGATGAGTCCCCCTTTGCATCTGACCCGGCACCTCGATCAGGGAGCGGGGGAGGGTTACTCATCGGCTACCCTGTATGAGGTGTCCGCGCCAAACGCTCTTTAATTACCTGGTTGCGGTTATTTATCGGGTCTGGTATCTCCCTTGGGGGGGGTTAGGACTAGTCCCGGACCCCTCCCAGGAGGAATACCCGCGCCCATCCATCCTTCGTGGTCCGTCAGAGGAAAATCCTCTCCTTACCACGAAGGATGGTAGCGAAACGGTAGGTTCCCCATGGGTGGAAGGAGGGGAAGATCCATGAGCCAAAGGCTCTTGGGGAGACTTCCCCCATTTGCCATGGAGTCCCTGGATACCCTGTGTAAGGATGGGAGATGCTAACTGGTGAGTTGGCATCCCCCCAGCTTACCTATGAGGAGTATGCTTTCTGCGCCGCGATCTGTGCTTTAGTACTTATGTGCCTATAAACTTGTTGCGAATTACCTTCCTAGCGGTGGCGAACGAAAATGCATGACCGGTTGTCATGCAAGCCCTTTGTGCATACCCAACGTATGGCGTATGTGTGGTTGTTCGCTGTCGATCTTTGGCTTGCTATGTACGTGTGGTTGTTCGCTGTGCCTTTGGCTTGCTATGTACGTGTGGTTGTTCGCTGTGCCTTTGGCTTGCTATGTACGGGTGGGTATGTTTGGGTATTTATATGTAGGTTTTGAGGGAGTTGGATATTGTAGCGTGGCTTTTTGCTACGTTACAAATTGCTAACGAAGTACACATTTTTGTTAAAATTTAAAAAGGAAAAATTTTTTTCCATCGGAAACGGAATATTTTACAATAAACTGTAGTCGGTAAAAAAGCCGCAAAAAATTATATACAAATATACAGTCTTCCCGATTTTATCAAAGTTCCGATCCCCACTTACATACATACATAAATTAAAACATATTTACATAAATATTTTTCCACATTAAGTACCGCACAAAAGTATAGAAACAATATACTTAACTAAATTTCAAATCGCGGCTTTCTGCTTATTTTTCGTGTCATCAAGCACAAACAAAATACATACATATATTCAAGTTTTCACTTGCAAATTTATCCCGCAATACCCCCTTTGCTTGCATTCCCTTACATACATAAGCCAAGCAAAGGCAGGATTGTGTACCCGAAATAAGCAGAAACCAGAAAGAAAAAGGAAACAAAAATAATAAAATAACATTCAACTGAATTCTGACATCCCATCATAGTTACTTTAAAGGTCTTATTATATTCACGGGAAAAATACAGACAATCACACAAACGTGTGTTAAGCGAAGAAGTATACCAAAAAAAAGGGTAAACAAACAACAAAGTTCCTTGCACTAAATTGCATTGAACTTAGAATTGCATTGGCATAAGTAAAGCAGAACACATTTATTATATTGGTTACCTGCTTTGCTTTTGTCCACCGCGGCTATTGTCACTGCTAAACATATAGACAAACACACAAACTTGTGTTCAGCCACCCTCACTAAAAATACAGTACATACAAACGTACATATACATAAGGTAAGTGGCTATAATTCCGTGGTAGTACCTTATTCCGTGGTATTTCGATTTTTTATGCCAAATAAGGAATTAGAAGAAATTTTAGTTAAATTAAAAATGCAATTATAAAGATCTATCTTTAAGAGATACAAATCGATATACTTTTTTGTTTTCTAGGCTATATTTATTTTATATGACACGATCAAAAGTTGTTAGTCTAGATAAAAAGTGTTTTGTATGACGGTGTCTTAAGCAAAATGTTAAGGAGTCCAATGAAAATTCTTAAGGCTGTAAAATTTTAACCGTATACTTTTGTTTCATAATTATTACATTTAGGTGCTCAATGAACATTTATTAACTATTTTTTATAACCACCATATACATTGAAATAGTTTTTTTTACTTTTAATTCATTATTTCTGATCCACGGAATTAGGTACACATTTCGTTTTTCAATGTACGTATTAGGGTAATTTAACACTTTTTTTTTCTTTATTATAGTAAAATTTTTATAAGGAACCCTACTCCAAAAAGTCGTTTAATCATTAAATAAAGCCCCAAAGAAGATCTTGACGTAATTCCGTGGTATAATTTTATTCACCTGTTCGTGAATATATGACCTGGAAAAATCTGTGGCACACAATATTTTAACGAAAAGTTGACATTATTGAATTTTTATTAATTCGATATTTTCTAATAAAGACTAAAAATATGGTGAAGCTTTTAAGTTCCCTACCGTTATTTTGAATGCATATTTGTAATAAAAAATAGAAATAATAATAAAATTATTGATTTGCCCTTTAAGTCGCTACCACGGATTTATGTACCACTAAATTGTACAATGTCCCTTATTCCGTGGTATGCTACGCATTTACGTTGCAGTAGCTAGACGAAAAGAGCTGTTTTTCGGTGGCGCGATAAAAACGCATTTTATTTAAAATACGTGCATAATTTTATTTTATAAAAAATGGCAAAAGTTGGTTGAATTGAATTAATGTTTACCTTTATGCTGATTTTTTTAAAAGCTTTAACTATTTTTGAATTGTTGAGTTATATTTTTTTATTAAACCAAACATAAAAAACAAAAAAAAAAAAATAAAATAAAAAATAAAAAAAAAAATAAAAAAAAATAAAAAAAAATAAAAAAAATTAAAAAAAATAAAAAAAAATAAAAAAATTAAAAAAAAACAAAAAAAAATAAAAGAACAAAAAAGAAAACAAAGCAAAAAAACATTGAATGCAATTTTTTTACTTCATTATTGAATACAGTTTTATTTATTTTTTTTATACATATGTTGTTTTGTTTTTTATATACATGTTTTGTTACAGAAACAGAAAACACACAGAAAAAAAATTAAAAAAACACGAAGGAAACAAAAATGAAACAAAACAAACCAAATATATAAAAACGAAGAAAAAAATACTGAATGAAATTTTTAAACTTCAATTTTTTTTTAATTTTCATTTATATTACTATTTTCTGTATAGGTTCTTAAAGTTCTTAATAACTTATTTTAGTAAAAAACACTAAAAAAAACAAAAAAAAAATAAAATAAAAATTATAAAAAAAGTATAAAACTAAAAATTATAAAATGAAAGTTTCTGGCTTTATTTTTCCTGAAAGCAATTTTATTTATAAATTGTTAAAAAAATGATATTGAATTAAAATTTTTAATTTATATGTTACTAGCAGGGTACCCGGCGTTGCTCGGGATGTAAGTAGTAAGGGGGGCTTTCGAAATCAATAATATACTTTAAGATTTCATATTTATATAATATATTATTGCCTACTGAAGAATTTACCAAATTCGAATATTTTGAAAATTATGAAAAAAGAGTATTGAAAACCGGTTTTCAAAAATTTTCTTTTGCGGTATTCGTTGGTAACGTTAGGGGGCCTTTCAAGAATTCAATTTTGACAAATTGTGCCATGATGAATTCAACTTCAAATGTTGATTTGATACAATATTGTAGGGTAATATTAAGGTTTTTCTGAAATCGCATTTTTACCGATAACTCAGTTATAGATAAATTTATCGAAATATGTCGAAGTACAAATGAAACCTGGGGCCTTCCCCTTTCGTTTGATACCCATATTGTAGGGCAAGTTTAAGGTTTTTGGGCAATCACATTTTCACCGAAAACTCAGTTATCGATCAATTTACAGAAACCTATCGAAGTCCAAATGAAACCTGCGGCCTTCTCCTTTCGTTTTATACCCATATTAGAGAGTAATGTTAAGTTTTTGGGGCAATCACCGATAACTCAGTTATCGATAATTTTATCGAAATATATCGAAGTCCAAATAAAACCTGAAGCTATCTCCTTTCGTTTGATACCCATATTGTAGGTCAAGTTTAAGGTTTTTGGGCAATCACATTTTCACCGATAACTCAGTTATCGATCAATTTATCGAAACCTATCGTAGTTCAAATGAAACCTGCTGCCTTCTCCTTTCGTTTTATACCCATATAATAGAGTAATGTTCAGTTTTTTGGGCAATCACCGATAACTCAGTTATCGATAAATTTATCGAAATATATCGAAATCCAAATGAAACCTGGAGCTATCTCCTTTCGTTTGATACCCATATTGTAGGGTAATATAGAGGTTTTCGGGCAATCGCATTTTGACAGATGACTCAGTTATCGATCAATTTATCGAAATATATCGAAGCCCAAATGAAACCTGGCGCCATCCCCTTTCGTTTGATGCCCATATTGTAGGGCAATTTTAAGGTTTTTGTGCAATAACATTTTCACCGATAACTTAGTTATCGATAAATTTATCGAAATATATCGAAGTCCAAATTAAACCTGGAGCTATCTTCTTTCGTTTGATACCCATATTGTAGGGTAATATTAAGGTTTTTGTGCAATAACATTTTCACCGATAACTTAGTTATCGATAAATTTATCGAAATATATTAAAGTACAAATGAAACCTGGGGCCTTCCCTCTTTCGTTTGATGCCCATATTGTAGGGCAATTTTAAGGTTTTTGTGCAATAACATTTTCACCGATAACTTAGTTATCGATCAATTTATCGAAACCTATTGAAGTCCAAATGAAACCTGGAGCTATCCCCTTTCGTTTGATACCCATATTGCCGGGTAATATTAAGGTTTTCGGGGAATCGAATTTTGAACGATAACTTAGTTATCGATCAATTTATCGAAATATATCAAGACTAAATTGAAACCTGGGGCCTTCCCCTTTCGTTTGATACCCATATTGTAGGTCAAGTTTAAGGTTTTTGGGCAATCACAATTTCACCGATAACTCAGTTATCGATCAATTTATCGAAACCTATCGTAGTCCAAATGAAACCTGCTGGCTTCTCCTTTCGTTTTATACCCATATTATAGGGTAATGATCAGTTTTTTGGGCAATCACCGATAACTCAGTTATCGATAAACTTATCGAAATATATCGAAGTCCAAATGAAACCTGGAGCTATCTCCTTTCGTTTGATATCCATATTGTAGGGTAATATAGAGGTTTTCGGGCAATCGCATTTTGACAGATGACTCAGTTATCGATCAATTTATCGAAATATATCGAAGCCCAAATGAAACCTGGCGCCATCCCCTTTCGTTTGATACCCATATTGTAGGGTAATATTAAGGTTTTTGGGCAATCGAATTTTGACCGATAACTTAGTTATCGATCAATTTATCGAAATATATCGAAGCCAGAATGAAACCTGGGGCCCTCCCTTTCGTTTGATACCCATATTATAGGGTAATGTTAAGTTTTTTGGGCAATCACCGATAACTCAGTTATCGATAAATTTATCGAAATATATCGGAGTCCAAATGTAACCTGGAGCTATCTTCTTTCGTTTGATACCCATATTGTAGGGTAATATTAAGGTTTTTGTGCAATAACATTTTCACCGATAACTTAGTTATCGATAAATTTATCGAAATATATTAAAGTACAAATGAAACCTGGGGCCTTCCCTCTTTCGTTTGATGCCCATATTGTAGGGCAATTTTAAGGTTTTTGTGCAATAACATTTTCACCGATAACTTAGTTATCGATCAATTTATCGAAACCTATTGAAGTCCAAATGAAACCTGGAGCTATCCCCTTTCGTTTGATACCCATATTGCCGGGTAATATTAAGGTTTTCGGGGAATCGAATTTTGAACGATAACTTAGTTATCGATCAATTTATCGAAATATATCAAGACTAAATTGAAACCTGGGGCCTTCCCCTTTCGTTTGATACCCATATTGTAGGTCAAGTTTAAGGTTTTTGGGCAATCACAATTTCACCGATAACTCAGTTATCGATCAATTTATCGAAACCTATCGTAGTCCAAATGAAACCTGCTGCCTTCTCCTTTCGTTTTATACCCATATTATAGGGTAATGATCAGTTTTTTGGGCAATCACCGATAACTCAGTTATCGATAAACTTATCGAAATATATCGAAGTCCAAATGAAACCTGGAGCTATCTCCTTTCGTTTGATATCCATATTGTAGGGTAATATAGAGGTTTTCGGGCAATCGCATTTTGACAGATGACTCAGTTATCGATCAATTTATCGAAATATATCGAAGCCCAAATGAAACCTGGCGCCATCCCCTTTCGTTTGATACCCATATTGTAGGGTAATATTAAGGTTTTTGGGCAATCGAATTTTGACCGATAACTTAGTTATCGATCAATTTATCGAAATATATCGAAGCCAGAATGAAACCTGGGGCCCTCCCTTTCGTTTGATACCCATATTATAGGGTAATGTTAAGTTTTTTGGGCAATCACCGATAACTCAGTTATCGATAAATTTATCGAAATATATCGGAGTCCAAATGTAACCTGGAGCTATCCCCTTTCGTTTGATACCCATATTGTAGGGCAATTTTAAGGTTTTTGTGCAATAACATTTGCACCGATAACTCAGTTATAGATAAATTTATCGAAATATATCGAAGCCCAAATGAAACCTGGCGCCATCCCCTTTCGTTTGATACCCATATTGTAGGGTAATATTAAGGTTTTTGGGCAATAACATTTTCACCGATAACTCAGTTATCGATAAATTTATCGAAATATGTCGAAGCCCAAATGAAACCTGGCGCCATCCCCTTTCGCTTTATACCCATATTGTAGGGTAATATTAAGGTTTTTGGGCAATCGAATTTTGACCGATAACTCAGTTATCGATAAATTTATCGAAATATATCGAAGCCCAAATGACACCTGGGGCCATCCCCTTTCGTTTGATACCCATATTGTAGGGCAATTTTAAGGTTTTTGTGCAATAACATTTTCACCGATAACTCAGTTATCGATAAATTTATCGAAATATATCGAAGTCCAAATGAAACCTGGGGCCATCTCCTTTCGTTTGATACCCATATTGTAGGTTAATATTAAGTTTTTTGGGCAATCGAATTTTGACCGATAACTTAGTTATCGATCAATTTATCGAAATATATCGAAGCCAAAATGAAACCTGGGGCCCTCCCCTTTCGTTTGATACCCATATTGTACGATATTTCTATACCTATATGCGAAATATCATAAGTATAGGTTCAATATACTTAGAGTTATATGGAATAAAAAAAATTTCGAAAAGAAACGGTCCCTAGCAGGGTCGGAACCCCCAAAATTAAAAAAAAAAATAGCCTATAGCTCCTTCCAGACTATAACCTGTAGGCGTGCCAAATTTCAACAAAATCCGTCAAGCCATTCTCACGTTTTTAGGGAACAAAAGCAAACGTCTGGACATCCAAACATCCAAACATCCAAACATCCAAACATCCAAACATCCAAACATCCAAACATCCAAACATCGCTACATTCACATTTATAATATTAGTAGGATATTATTGCCTACTGAAGAATTTACCAAATTCGAATATTTTGAAAATTATGAAAAAAGAGTATTGAAAACCGGTTTTCAAAAATTTTCTTTTGCGGTATTCGTTGGTAACGTTAGGGGGCCTTTCAAGAATTCAATTTTGACAAATTGTGCCATGATGAATTCAACTTCAAATGTTGATTTGATACAATATTGTAGGGTAATATTAAGGTTTTTCTGAAATCGCATTTTTACCGATAACTCAGTTATAGATAAATTTATCGAAATATGTCGAAGTACAAATGAAACCTGGGGCCTTCCCCTTTCGTTTGATACCCATTTTTGGGCAATCACATTTTCACCGAAAACTCAGTTATCGATCAATTTACAGAAACCTATCGAAGTCCAAATGAAACCTGCGGCCTTCTCCTTTCGTTTTATACCCATATTAGAGAGTAATGTTAAGTTTTTGGGGCAATCACCGATAACTCAGTTATCGATAATTTTATCGAAATATATCGAAGTCCAAATAAAACCTGAAGCTATCTCCTTTCGTTTGATACCCATATTGTAGGTCAAGTTTAAGGTTTTTGGGCAATCACATTTTCACCGATAACTCAGTTATCGATCAATTTATCGAAACCTATCGTAGTTCAAATGAAACCTGCTGCCTTCTCCTTTCGTTTTATACCCATATAATAGAGTAATGTTCAGTTTTTTGGGCAATCACCGATAACTCAGTTATCGATAAATTTATCGAAATATATCGAAATCCAAATGAAACCTGGAGCTATCTCCTTTCGTTTGATACCCATATTGTAGGGTAATATAGAGGTTTTCGGGCAATCGCATTTTGACAGATGACTCAGTTATCGATCAATTTATCGAAATATATCGAAGCCCAAATGAAACCTGGCGCCATCCCCTTTCGTTTGATGCCCATATTGTAGGGCAATTTTAAGGTTTTTGTGCAATAACATTTTCACCGATAACTTAGTTATCGATAAATTTATCGAAATATATCGAAGTCCAAATTAAACCTGGAGCTATCTTCTTTCGTTTGATACCCATATTGTAGGGTAATATTAAGGTTTTTGTGCAATAACATTTTCACCGATAACTTAGTTATCGATAAATTTATCGAAATATATTAAAGTACAAATGAAACCTGGGGCCTTCCCTCTTTCGTTTGATGCCCATATTGTAGGGCAATTTTAAGGTTTTTGTGCAATAACATTTTCACCGATAACTTAGTTATCGATCAATTTATCGAAACCTATTGAAGTCCAAATGAAACCTGGAGCTATCCCCTTTCGTTTGATACCCATATTGCCGGGTAATATTAAGGTTTTCGGGGAATCGAATTTTGAACGATAACTTAGTTATCGATCAATTTATCGAAATATATCAAGACTAAATTGAAACCTGGGGCCTTCCCCTTTCGTTTGATACCCATATTGTAGGTCAAGTTTAAGGTTTTTGGGCAATCACAATTTCACCGATAACTCAGTTATCGATCAATTTATCGAAACCTATCGTAGTCCAAATGAAACCTGCTGCCTTCTCCTTTCGTTTTATACCCATATTATAGGGTAATGATCAGTTTTTTGGGCAATCACCGATAACTCAGTTATCGATAAACTTATCGAAATATATCGAAGTCCAAATGAAACCTGGAGCTATCTCCTTTCGTTTGATATCCATATTGTAGGGTAATATAGAGGTTTTCGGGCAATCGCATTTTGACAGATGACTCAGTTATCGATCAATTTATCGAAATATATCGAAGCCCAAATGAAACCTGGCGCCATCCCCTTTCGTTTGATACCCATATTGTAGGGTAATATTAAGGTTTTTGGGCAATCGAATTTTGACCGATAACTTAGTTATCGATCAATTTATCGAAATATATCGAAGCCAGAATGAAACCTGGGGCCCTCCCTTTCGTTTGATACCCATATTATAGGGTAATGTTAAGTTTTTTGGGCAATCACCGATAACTCAGTTATCGATAAATTTATCGAAATATATCGGAGTCCAAATGTAACCTGGAGCTATCTTCTTTCGTTTGATACCCATATTGTAGGGTAATATTAAGGTTTTTGTGCAATAACATTTTCACCGATAACTTAGTTATCGATAAATTTATCGAAATATATTAAAGTACAAATGAAACCTGGGGCCTTCCCTCTTTCGTTTGATGCCCATATTGTAGGGCAATTTTAAGGTTTTTGTGCAATAACATTTTCACCGATAACTTAGTTATCGATCAATTTATCGAAACCTATTGAAGTCCAAATGAAACCTGGAGCTATCCCCTTTCGTTTGATACCCATATTGCCGGGTAATATTAAGGTTTTCGGGGAATCGAATTTTGAACGATAACTTAGTTATCGATCAATTTATCGAAATATATCAAGACTAAATTGAAACCTGGGGCCTTCCCCTTTCGTTTGATACCCATATTGTAGGTCAAGTTTAAGGTTTTTGGGCAATCACAATTTCACCGATAACTCAGTTATCGATCAATTTATCGAAACCTATCGTAGTCCAAATGAAACCTGCTGCCTTCTCCTTTCGTTTTATACCCATATTATAGGGTAATGATCAGTTTTTTGGGCAATCACCGATAACTCAGTTATCGATAAACTTATCGAAATATATCGAAGTCCAAATGAAACCTGGAGCTATCTCCTTTCGTTTGATATCCATATTGTAGGGTAATATAGAGGTTTTCGGGCAATCGCATTTTGACAGATGACTCAGTTATCGATCAATTTATCGAAATATATCGAAGCCCAAATGAAACCTGGCGCCATCCCCTTTCGTTTGATACCCATATTGTAGGGTAATATTAAGGTTTTTGGGCAATCGAATTTTGACCGATAACTTAGTTATCGATCAATTTATCGAAATATATCGAAGCCAGAATGAAACCTGGGGCCCTCCCTTTCGTTTGATACCCATATTATAGGGTAATGTTAAGTTTTTTGGGCAATCACCGATAACTCAGTTATCGATAAATTTATCGAAATATATCGGAGTCCAAATGTAACCTGGAGCTATCCCCTTTCGTTTGATACCCATATTGTAGGGCAATTTTAAGGTTTTTGTGCAATAACATTTGCACCGATAACTCAGTTATAGATAAATTTATCGAAATATATCGAAGCCCAAATGAAACCTGGCGCCATCCCCTTTCGTTTGATACCCATATTGTAGGGTAATATTAAGGTTTTTGGGCAATAACATTTTCACCGATAACTCAGTTATCGATAAATTTATCGAAATATGTCGAAGCCCAAATGAAACCTGGCGCCATCCCCTTTCGTTTTATACCCATATTGTAGGGTAATATTAAGGTTTTTGGGCAATCGAATTTTGACCGATAACTCAGTTATCGATAAATTTATCGAAATATATCGAAGCCCAAATGAAACCTGGGGCCATCCCCTTTCGTTTGATACCCATATTGTAGGGCAATTTTAAGGTTTTTGTGCAATAACATTTTCACCGATAACTCAGTTATCGATAAATTTATCGAAATATATCGAAGTCCAAATGAAACCTGGGGCCATCTCCTTTCGTTTGATACCCATATTGTAGGTTAATATTAAGTTTTTTGGGCAATCGAATTTTGACCGATAACTTAGTTATCGATCAATTTATCGAAATATATCGAAGCCAAAATGAAACCTGGGGCCCTCCCCTTTCGTTTGATACCCATATTATACGATATTTCTATACCTATATGCGAAATATCATAAGTATAGGTTCAATATACTTAGAGTTATATGGAATAAAAAAAATTTCGAAAAGAAACGGTCCCTAGCAGGGTCGGAACCCCCAAAATTAAAAAAAAAAATAGCCTATAGCTCCTTCCAGACTATAACCTGTAGGCGTGCCAAATTTCAACAAAATCCGTCAAGCCATTCTCACGTTTTTAGGGAACAAAAGCAAACGTCTGGACATCCAAACATCCAAACATCCAAACATCCAAACATCCAAACATCCAAACATCGCTACATTCACATTTATAATATTAGTAGGATTATAGGGTAATGATCAGTTTTTTGGGCAATCACCGATAACTCAGTTATCGATAAACTTATCGAAATATATCGAAGTCCAAATGAAACCTGGAGCTATCTCCTTTCGTTTGATATCCATATTGTAGGGTAATATAGAGGTTTTCGGGCAATCGCATTTTGACAGATGACTCAGTTATCGATCAATTTATCGAAATATATCGAAGCCCAAATGAAACCTGGCGCCATCCCCTTTCGTTTGATACCCATATTGTAGGGTAATATTAAGGTTTTTGGGCAATCGAATTTTGACCGATAACTTAGTTATCGATCAATTTATCGAAATATATCGAAGCCAGAATGAAACCTGGGGCCCTCCCTTTCGTTTGATACCCATATTATAGGGTAATGTTAAGTTTTTTGGGCAATCACCGATAACTCAGTTATCGATAAATTTATCGAAATATATCGGAGTCAAAATGTAACCTGGAGCTATCCCCTTTCGTTTGATACCCATATTGTAGGGAAATTTTAAGGTTTTTGTGCAATAACATTTGCACCGATAACTCAGTTATAGATAAATTTATCGAAATATATCGAAGCCCAAATGAAACCTGGCGCCATCCCCTTTCGTTTGATACCCATATTGTAGGGTAATATTAAGGTTTTTGGGCAATAACATTTTCACCGATAACTCAGTTATCGATAAATTTATCGAAATATGTCGAAGCCCAAATGAAACCTGGCGCCATCCCCTTTCGTTTTATACCCATATTGTAGGGTAATATTAAGGTTTTTGGGCAATCGAATTTTGACCGATAACTCAGTTATCGATAAATTTATCGAAATATATCGAAGCCCAAATGAAACCTGGGGCCATCCCCTTTCGTTTGATACCCATATTGTAGGGCAATTTTAAGGTTTTTGTGCAATAACATTTTCACCGATAACTCAGTTATCGATAAATTTATCGAAATATATCGAAGTCCAAATGAAACCTGGGGCCATCTCCTTTCGTTTGATACCCATATTGTAGGTTAATATTAAGTTTTTTGGGCAATCGAATTTTGACCGATAACTTAGTTATCGATCAATTTATCGAAATATATCGAAGCCAAAATGAAACCTGGGGCCCTCCCCTTTCGTTTGATACCCATATTGTACGATATTTCTATACCTATATGCGAAATATCATAAGTATAGGTTCAATATACTTAGAGTTATATGGAATAAAAAAAATTTCGAAAAGAAACGGTCCCTAGCAGGGTCGGAACCCCCAAAATTAAAAAAAAAAATAGCCTATAGCTCCTTCCAGACTATAACCTGTAGGCGTGCCAAATTTCAACAAAATCCGTCAAGCCATTCTCACGTTTTTAGGGAACAAAAGCAAACGTCTGGACATCCAAACATCCAAACATCCAAACATCCAAACATCCAAACATCCAAACATCCAAACATCCAAACATCGCTACATTCACATTTATAATATTAGTAGGATATTATTGCCTACTGAAGAATTTACCAAATTCGAATATTTTGAAAATTATGAAAAAAGAGTATTGAAAACCGGTTTTCAAAAATTTTCTTTTGCGGTATTCGTTGGTAACGTTAGGGGGCCTTTCAAGAATTCAGTTTTGACAAATTGTGCCATGATGAATTCAACTTCAAATGTTGATTTGATACAATATTGTAGGGTAATATTAAGGTTTTTCTGAAATCGCATTTTTACCGATAACTCAGTTATAGATAAATTTATCGAAATATGTCGAAGTACAAATGAAACCTGGGGCCTTCCCCTTTCGTTTGATACCCATATTGTAGGGCTAGTTTAAGGTTTTTGGGCAATCACATTTTCACCGAAAACTCAGTTATCGATCAATTTACAGAAACCTATCGAAGTCCAAATGAAACCTGCGGCCTTCTCCTTTCGTTTTATACCCATATTAGAGAGTAATGTTAAGTTTTTGGGGCAATCACCGATAACTCAGTTATCAATAATTTTATCGAAATATATCGAAGTCCAAATAAAACCTGAAGCTATCTCCTTTCGTTTGATACCCATATTGTAGGTCAAGTTTAAGGTTTTTGGGCAATCACATTTTCACCGATAACTCAGTTATCGATCAATTTATCGAAACCTATCGTAGTTCAAATGAAACCTGCTGCCTTCTCCTTTCGTTTTATACCCATATAATAGAGTAATGTTCAGTTTTTTGGGCAATCACCGATAACTCAGTTATCGATAAATTTATCGAAATATATCGAAATCCAAATGAAACCTGGAGCTATCTCCTTTCGTTTGATACCCATATTGTAGGGTAATATAGAGGTTTTCGGGCAATCGCATTTTGACAGATGACTCAGTTATCGATCAATTTATCGAAATATATCGAAGCCCAAATGAAACCTGGCGCCATCCCCTTTCGTTTGATGCCCATATTGTAGGGCAATTTTAAGGTTTTTGTGCAATAACATTTTCACCGATAACTTAGTTATCGATAAATTTATCGAAATATATCGAAGTCCAAATTAAACCTGGAGCTATCTTCTTTCGTTTGATACCCATATTGTAGGGTAATATTAAGGTTTTTGTGCAATAACATTTTCACCGATAACTTAGTTATCGATAAATTTATCGAAATATATTAAAGTACAAATGAAACCTGGGGCCTTCCCTCTTTCGTTTGATGCCCATATTGTAGGGCAATTTTAAGGTTTTTGTGCAATAACATTTTCACCGATAACTTAGTTATCGATCAATTTATCGAAACCTATTGAAGTCCAAATGAAACCTGGAGCTATCCCCTTTCGTTTGATACCCATATTGCCGGGTAATATTAAGGTTTTCGGGGAATCGAATTTTGAACGATAACTTAGTTATCGATCAATTTATCGAAATATATCAAGACTAAATTGAAACCTGGGGCCTTCCCCTTTCGTTTGATACCCATATTGTAGGTCAAGTTTAAGGTTTTTGGGCAATCACAATTTCACCGATAACTCAGTTATCGATCAATTTATCGAAACCTATCGTAGTCCAAATGAAACCTGCTGCCTTCTCCTTTCGTTTTATACCCATATTATAGGGTAATGATCAGTTTTTTGGGCAATCACCGATAACTCAGTTATCGATAAACTTATCGAAATATATCGAAGTCCAAATGAAACCTGGAGCTATCTCCTTTCGTTTGATATCCATATTGTAGGGTAATATAGAGGTTTTCGGGCAATCGCATTTTGACAGATGACTCAGTTATCGATCAATTTATCGAAATATATCGAAGCCCAAATGAAACCTGGCGCCATCCCCTTTCGTTTGATACCCATATTGTAGGGTAATATTAAGGTTTTTGGGCAATCGAATTTTGACCGATAACTTAGTTATCGATCAATTTATCGAAATATATCGAAGCCAGAATGAAACCTGGGGCCCTCCCTTTCGTTTGATACCCATATTATAGGGTAATGTTAAGTTTTTTGGGCAATCACCGATAACTCAGTTATCGATAAATTTATCGAAATATATCGGAGTCCAAATGTAACCTGGAGCTATCCCCTTTCGTTTGATACCCATATTGTAGGGCAATTTTAAGGTTTTTGTGCAATAACATTTGCACCGATAACTCAGTTATAGATAAATTTATCGAAATATATCGAAGCCCAAATGAAACCTGGCGCCATCCCCTTTCGTTTGATACCCATATTGTAGGGTAATATTAAGGTTTTTGGGCAATAACATTTTCACCGATAACTCAGTTATCGATAAATTTATCGAAATATGTCGAAGCCCAAATGAAACCTGGCGCCATCCCCTTTCGTTTTATACCCATATTGTAGGGTAATATTAAGGTTTTTGGGCAATCGAATTTTGACCGATAACTCAGTTATCGATAAATTTATCGAAATATATCGAAGCCCAAATGAAACCTGGGGCCATCCCCTTTCGTTTGATACCCATATTGTAGGGCAATTTTAAGGTTTTTGTGCAATAACATTTTCACCGATAACTCAGTTATCGATAAATTTATCGAAATATATCGAAGTCCAAATGAAACCTGGGGCCATCTCCTTTCGTTTGATACCCATATTGTAGGTTAATATTAAGTTTTTTGGGCAATCGAATTTTGACCGATAACTTAGTTATCGATCAATTTATCGAAATATATCGAAGCCAAAATGAAACCTGGGGCCCTCCCCTTTCGTTTGATACCCATATTGTACGATATTTCTGTACCTATATGCGAAATATCATAAGTATAGGTTCAATATACTTAGAGTTATATGGAATAAAAAAAATTTCGAAAAGAAACGGTCCCTAGCAGGGTCGGAACCCCCAAAATTAAAAAAAAAAAATAGCCTATAGCTCCTTCCAGACTATAATCTGTAGGCGTGCCAAATTTCAACAAAATCCGTCAAGCCATTCTCACGTTTTTAGGGAACAAAAGCAAACGTCTGGACATCCAAACATCCAAACATCCAAACATCCAAACATCCAAACATCCAAACATCGCTACATTCACATTTATAATATTAGTAGGATTATAGGGTAATGATCAGTTTTTTGGGCAATCACCGATAACTCAGTTATCGATAAACTTATCGAAATATATCGAAGTCCAAATGAAACCTGGAGCTATCTCCTTTCGTTTGATATCCATATTGTAGGGTAATATAGAGGTTTTCGGGCAATCGCATTTTGACAGATGACTCAGTTATCGATCAATTTATCGAAATATATCGAAGCCCAAATGAAACCTGGCGCCATCCCCTTTCGTTTGATACCCATATTGTAGGGTAATATTAAGGTTTTTGGGCAATCGAATTTTGACCGATAACTTAGTTATCGATCAATTTATCGAAATATATCGAAGCCAGAATGAAACCTGGGGCCCTCCCTTTCGTTTGATACCCATATTATAGGGTAATGTTAAGTTTTTTGGGCAATCACCGATAACTCAGTTATCGATAAATTTATCGAAATATATCGGAGTCAAAATGTAACCTGGAGCTATCCCCTTTCGTTTGATACCCATATTGTAGGGAAATTTTAAGGTTTTTGTGCAATAACATTTGCACCGATAACTCAGTTATAGATAAATTTATCGAAATATATCGAAGCCCAAATGAAACCTGGCGCCATCCCCTTTCGTTTGATACCCATATTGTAGGGTAATATTAAGGTTTTTGGGCAATAACATTTTCACCGATAACTCAGTTATCGATAAATTTATCGAAATATGTCGAAGCCCAAATGAAACCTGGCGCCATCCCCTTTCGTTTTATACCCATATTGTAGGGTAATATTAAGGTTTTTGGGCAATCGAATTTTGACCGATAACTCAGTTATCGATAAATTTATCGAAATATATCGAAGCCCAAATGAAACCTGGGGCCATCCCCTTTCGTTTGATACCCATATTGTAGGGCAATTTTAAGGTTTTTGTGCAATAACATTTTCACCGATAACTCAGTTATCGATAAATTTATCGAAATATATCGAAGTCCAAATGAAACCTGGGGCCATCTCCTTTCGTTTGATACCCATATTGTAGGTTAATATTAAGTTTTTTGGGCAATCGAATTTTGACCGATAACTTAGTTATCGATCAATTTATCGAAATATATCGAAGCCAAAATGAAACCTGGGGCCCTCCCCTTTCGTTTGATACCCATATTGTACGATATTTCTATACCTATATGCGAAATATCATAAGTATAGGTTCAATATACTTAGAGTTATATGGAATAAAAAAAATTTCGAAAAGAAACGGTCCCTAGCAGGGTCGGAACCCCCAAAATTAAAAAAAAAAAATAGCCTATAGCTCCTTCCAGACTATAACCTGTAGGCGTGCCAAATTTCAACAAAATCCGTCAAGCCATTCTCACGTTTTTAGGGAACAAAAGCAAACGTCTGGACATCCAAACATCCAAACATCCAAACATCCAAACATCCAAACATCGCTACATTCACATTTATAATATTAGTAGGATATTATTGCCTACTGAAGAATTTACCAAATTCGAATATTTTGAAAATTATGAAAAAAGAGTATTGAAAACCGGTTTTCAAAAATTTTCTTTTGCGGTATTCGTTGGTAACGTTAGGGGGCCTTTCAAGAATTCAATTTTGACAAATTGTGCCATGATGAATTCAACTTCAAATGTTGATTTGATACAATATTGTAGGGTAATATTAAGGTTTTTCTGAAATCGCATTTTTACCGATAACTCAGTTATAGATAAATTTATCGAAATATGTCGAAGTACAAATGAAACCTGGGGCCTTCCCCTTTCGTTTGATACCCATATTGTAGGGCAAGTTTAAGGTTTTTGGGCAATCACATTTTCACCGAAAACTCAGTTATCGATCAATTTACAGAAACCTATCGAAGTCCAAATGAAACCTGCGGCCTTCTCCTTTCGTTTTATACCCATATTAGAGAGTAATGTTAAGTTTTTGGGGCAATCACCGATAACTCAGTTATCGATAATTTTATCGAAATATATCGAAGTCCAAATAAAACCTGAAGCTATCTCCTTTCGTTTGATACCCATATTGTAGGTCAAGTTTAAGGTTTTTGGGCAATCACATTTTCACCGATAACTCAGTTATCGATCAATTTATCGAAACCTATCGTAGTTCAAATGAAACCTGCTGCCTTCTCCTTTCGTTTTATACCCATATAATAGAGTAATGTTCAGTTTTTTGGGCAATCACCGATAACTCAGTTATCGATAAATTTATCGAAATATATCGAAATCCAAATGAAACCTGGAGCTATCTCCTTTCGTTTGATACCCATATTGTAGGGTAATATAGAGGTTTTCGGGCAATCGCATTTTGACAGATGACTCAGTTATCGATCAATTTATCGAAATATATCGAAGCCCAAATGAAACCTGGCGCCATCCCCTTTCGTTTGATGCCCATATTGTAGGGCAATTTTAAGGTTTTTGTGCAATAACATTTTCACCGATAACTTAGTTATCGATAAATTTATCGAAATATATCGAAGTCCAAATTAAACCTGGAGCTATCTTCTTTCGTTTGATACCCATATTGTAGGGTAATATTAAGGTTTTTGTGCAATAACATTTTCACCGATAACTTAGTTATCGATAAATTTATCGAAATATATTAAAGTACAAATGAAACCTGGGGCCTTCCCTCTTTCGTTTGATGCCCATATTGTAGGGCAATTTTAAGGTTTTTGTGCAATAACATTTTCACCGATAACTTAGTTATCGATCAATTTATCGAAACCTATTGAAGTCCAAATGAAACCTGGAGCTATCCCCTTTCGTTTGATACCCATATTGCCGGGTAATATTAAGGTTTTCGGGGAATCGAATTTTGAACGATAACTTAGTTATCGATCAATTTATCGAAATATATCAAGACTAAATTGAAACCTGGGGCCTTCCCCTTTCGTTTGATACCCATATTGTAGGTCAAGTTTAAGGTTTTTGGGCAATCACAATTTCACCGATAACTCAGTTATCGATCAATTTATCGAAACCTATCGTAGTCCAAATGAAACCTGCTGCCTTCTCCTTTCGTTTTATACCCATATTATAGGGTAATGATCAGTTTTTTGGGCAATCACCGATAACTCAGTTATCGATAAACTTATCGAAATATATCGAAGTCCAAATGAAACCTGGAGCTATCTCCTTTCGTTTGATATCCATATTGTAGGGTAATATAGAGGTTTTCGGGCAATCGCATTTTGACAGATGACTCAGTTATCGATCAATTTATCGAAATATATCGAAGCCCAAATGAAACCTGGCGCCATCCCCTTTCGTTTGATACCCATATTGTAGGGTAATATTAAGGTTTTTGGGCAATCGAATTTTGACCGATAACTTAGTTATCGATCAATTTATCGAAATATATCGAAGCCAGAATGAAACCTGGGGCCCTCCCTTTCGTTTGATACCCATATTATAGGGTAATGTTAAGTTTTTTGGGCAATCACCGATAACTCAGTTATCGATAAATTTATCGAAATATATCGGAGTCCAAATGTAACCTGGAGCTATCTTCTTTCGTTTGATACCCATATTGTAGGGTAATATTAAGGTTTTTGTGCAATAACATTTTCACCGATAACTTAGTTATCGATAAATTTATCGAAATATATTAAAGTACAAATGAAACCTGGGGCCTTCCCTCTTTCGTTTGATGCCCATATTGTAGGGCAATTTTAAGGTTTTTGTGCAATAACATTTTCACCGATAACTTAGTTATCGATCAATTTATCGAAACCTATTGAAGTCCAAATGAAACCTGGAGCTATCCCCTTTCGTTTGATACCCATATTGCCGGGTAATATTAAGGTTTTCGGGGAATCGAATTTTGAACGATAACTTAGTTATCGATCAATTTATCGAAATATATCAAGACTAAATTGAAACCTGGGGCCTTCCCCTTTCGTTTGATACCCATATTGTAGGTCAAGTTTAAGGTTTTTGGGCAATCACAATTTCACCGATAACTCAGTTATCGATCAATTTATCGAAACCTATCGTAGTCCAAATGAAACCTGCTGCCTTCTCCTTTCGTTTTATACCCATATTATAGGGTAATGATCAGTTTTTTGGGCAATCACCGATAACTCAGTTATCGATAAACTTATCGAAATATATCGAAGTCCAAATGAAACCTGGAGCTATCTCCTTTCGTTTGATATCCATATTGTAGGGTAATATAGAGGTTTTCGGGCAATCGCATTTTGACAGATGACTCAGTTATCGATCAATTTATCGAAATATATCGAAGCCCAAATGAAACCTGGCGCCATCCCCTTTCGTTTGATACCCATATTGTAGGGTAATATTAAGGTTTTTGGGCAATCGAATTTTGACCGATAACTTAGTTATCGATCAATTTATCGAAATATATCGAAGCCAGAATGAAACCTGGGGCCCTCCCTTTCGTTTGATACCCATATTATAGGGTAATGTTAAGTTTTTTGGGCAATCACCGATAACTCAGTTATCGATAAATTTATCGAAATATATCGGAGTCCAAATGTAACCTGGAGCTATCCCCTTTCGTTTGATACCCATATTGTAGGGCAATTTTAAGGTTTTTGTGCAATAACATTTGCACCGATAACTCAGTTATAGATAAATTTATCGAAATATATCGAAGCCCAAATGAAACCTGGCGCCATCCCCTTTCGTTTGATACCCATATTGTAGGGTAATATTAAGGTTTTTGGGCAATAACATTTTCACCGATAACTCAGTTATCGATAAATTTATCGAAATATGTCGAAGCCCAAATGAAACCTGGCGCCATCCCCTTTCGTTTTATACCCATATTGTAGGGTAATATTAAGGTTTTTGGGCAATCGAATTTTGACCGATAACTCAGTTATCGATAAATTTATCGAAATATATCGAAGCCCAAATGAAACCTGGGGCCATCCCCTTTCGTTTGATACCCATATTGTAGGGCAATTTTAAGGTTTTTGTGCAATAACATTTTCACCGATAACTCAGTTATCGATAAATTTATCGAAATATATCGAAGTCCAAATGAAACCTGGGGCCATCTCCTTTCGTTTGATACCCATATTGTAGGTTAATATTAAGTTTTTTGGGCAATCGAATTTTGACCGATAACTTAGTTATCGATCAATTTATCGAAATATATCGAAGCCAAAATGAAACCTGTGGCCCTCCCCTTTCGTTTGATACCCATATTGTACGATATTTCTATACCTATATGCGAAATATCATAAGTATAGGTTCAATATACTTAGAGTTATATGGAATAAAAAAAATTTCGAAAAGAAACGGTCCCTAGCAGGGTCGGAACCCCCAAAATTAAAAAAAAAAATAGCCTATAGCTCCTTCCAGACTATAACCTGTAGGCGTGCCAAATTTCAACAAAATCCGTCAAGCCATTCTCACGTTTTTAGGGAACAAAAGCAAACGTCTGGACATCCAAACATCCAAACATCCAAACATCCAAACATCCAAACATCGCTACATTCACATTTATAATATTAGTAGGATTATAGGGTAATGATCAGTTTTTTGGGCAATCACCGATAACTCAGTTATCGATAAACTTATCGAAATATATCGAAGTCCAAATGAAACCTGGAGCTATCTCCTTTCGTTTGATATCCATATTGTAGGGTAATATAGAGGTTTTCGGGCAATCGCATTTTGACAGATGACTCAGTTATCGATCAATTTATCGAAATATATCGAAGCCCAAATGAAACCTGGCGCCATCCCCTTTCGTTTGATACCCATATTGTAGGGTAATATTAAGGTTTTTGGGCAATCGAATTTTGACCGATAACTTAGTTATCGATCAATTTATCGAAATATATCGAAGCCAGAATGAAACCTGGGGCCCTCCCTTTCGTTTGATACCCATATTATAGGGTAATGTTAAGTTTTTTGGGCAATCACCGATAACTCAGTTATCGATAAATTTATCGAAATATATCGGAGTCAAAATGTAACCTGGAGCTATCCCCTTTCGTTTGATACCCATATTGTAGGGCAATTTTAAGGTTTTTGTGCAATAACATTTGCACCGATAACTCAGTTATAGATAAATTTATCGAAATATATCGAAGCCCAAATGAAACCTGGCGCCATCCCCTTTCGTTTGATACCCATATTGTAGGGTAATATTAAGGTTTTTGGGCAATAACATTTTCACCGATAACTCAGTTATCGATAAATTTATCGAAATATGTCGAAGCCCAAATGAAACCTGGCGCCATCCCCTTTCGTTTTATACCCATATTGTAGGGTAATATTAAGGTTTTTGGGCAATCGAATTTTGACCGATAACTCAGTTATCGATAAATTTATCGAAATATATCGAAGCCCAAATGAAACCTGGGGCCATCCCCTTTCGTTTGATACCCATATTGTAGGGCAATTTTAAGGTTTTTGTGCAATAACATTTTCACCGATAACTCAGTTATCGATAAATTTATCGAAATATATCGAAGTCCAAATGAAACCTGGGGCCATCTCCTTTCGTTTGATACCCATATTGTAGGTTAATATTAAGTTTTTTGGGCAATCGAATTTTGACCGATAACTTAGTTATCGATCAATTTATCGAAATATATCGAAGCCAAAATGAAACCTGGGGCCCTCCCCTTTCGTTTGATACCCATATTGTACGATATTTCTATACCTATATGCGAAATATCATAAGTATAGGTTCAATATACTTAGAGTTATATGGAATAAAAAAAATTTCGAAAAGAAACGGTCCCTAGCAGGGTCGGAACCCCCAAAATTAAAAAAAAAAATAGCCTATAGCTCCTTCCAGACTATAACCTGTAGGCGTGCCAAATTTCAACAAAATCCGTCAAGCCATTCTCACGTTTTTAGGGAACAAAAGCAAACGTCTGGACATCCAAACATCCAAACATCCAAACATCCAAACATCCAAACATCGCTACATTCACATTTATAATATTAGTAGGATTTATTTATACAAACAAAAAAGTACACCTGAATTAAATTTTTAGTTTGTTTTAGAGCTCAAAGCATATGCATTTAAAAAAAAAAATAAAAAAAAACCTTTTAAAAGAAGCGCAAAAGTATAAATTTTAATAAATAAATGTAAAAACCTTAAAACCTATTTTGTTGCTTGATAACAAATTGTTTTTGAATGCAATAATTAAGTTTATCTTACATTTTTAGCAATGAAATATGTGGCTTGCTTCATACCACGGAATTAGGGACAATTTCCCACGGAGTTATGTACATCATGAAATTTTTTGCCACGGAATTAGGGACATCTGAGTTAGTCATTAATTTTAATTATTATAAAAATATTATTAGTTATTTTCGAATTTTGGCAATTGGAAATTAAACAAAATTAATCAATTAAATAGGAACAATTCGGTTTTTCAGGTTTAACTTTTTTGTTTCAACTTGGGAGGAGTACAAATTCAGAAAAATCCTTAGTACCACGGAATTATAGCCACTTACCTTATATACATAAAGAATTTAATAACTGACCTTACTCAAGCGAGTAACCCAACAAACTTTTTGTGCACGAAAGCATAAAGTAAATTACAAATATACAAACGTATATATTTATATTAAACGTAATAAGTATAATCAAACCCGACTTGGAAATTACAGTCGCGAGTAAAATAAAAGCAGTGATACCTATAAAATCGCGGTAAACTAAAAATTATTATATATACATAAATAAACATACAGTATTATATTGATTATAAAAAATTAAATCAGTAACGACTGAAAAACTACAGTCGCGCGCAAAAAATAAGCACCGATAAACAAAAAAGTTCGGTACATTAATTAAATACAAAACATAAATAGAAACTTATCAGTAATTCTATTGTAAAAGAGGTTCAGCTTCGACTCAAAATGTCAACGGACCCTAAATCACCTCATCTATTATTAGATATACCCAAAATGGGTGAAGAAGAAAAACCTCAAGGCAGCCCAGCTGAAAGCACCCGTTCAAAACAGGGTGCAAAGCAAAAAAAGGGCTGCAAAATTCATTGCAGAAAGTGACAGTATCATAAGATACTGCACAAGGTTTTCCTCAATTGCTATAGAGGAAAATAGAGAATCGGTTCTTGAAGTGAAAGAAAAATCACTTGATAGATTTTGGACACGGCTCCAAGCGGCATATGACGCAATCATCGAAACAGATGATTCAGAATTGCCCGAAAATTTCAAAAACTCGGCATATTTAAAATATGAACACTGCTTAGACCAATATGAAGAAACAAAGGCTTTGATCTCCGATCAACTCAAACTTCTTAAGCCTATTACTGCACCTGCTCCACCCCAGCGAGTAGAGCTGCCCCAAAAACAAATGAACGATTCAAGTTCCGGCATATATCTTAAAGTGCCAGCCTGTGATACTGAAGTATTTCATGGGGGTTATGAGCAATGGCCGTCGTTCCGAGACATGTTCTCAGCCGTTTACATAAACCACCCAAAGCTATCACAAGCGCAAAAATTATACCATTTGCGAAATAAAACAAAAGGTCAAGCAGGAATAATAGTAAAACAGTTCGCACTCAATGATGACAATTTTAATCTGGCTTGGGAAGCGTTAAAAGCTAGATATGAAAATGAAAGAGTCTTGGTCGATAAACAAATAACGACCTTAATGAATTTACCAAAAATTCAAAAAGAAACAAGTGAGGAATTTCTGAAGTTACAGTCCACAGTAACAAACTGTTTGTCGGTTCTAGAAACCCAAAAAATTCCCACGGAAAACTGGGACCCAATTCTGGTCAATATATGCGCTGCCACATTACCAGAAAAATCACTAATTTTATGGGAGCAATCGCTCTCATCCCGTAAAAAATGCCCAACGTGGCAACAAATGAAAGATTTCCTCATCACCCAGTTCGAAATTGCAGAACGGGTAGGCACAAAAGAAACAAAGCTGAAAAATGCAAATGAAGACAAAAATAAAAGCTTCTTTAAACCCCAAGCCAGTAATTATAACTCCCATAACAGGAGTAAATATAACTCAAATGACAAGAGTTTCCACAAATCTCAATCGTTCACATCTGAACAATATAGAAATATGTCATGCGAACTGTGCAGCGGAGGACATCTACTAAGATCTTGCGAGAAATTTAGAAATTTATCAATAAACGAAAGAAATAACTTAGTCAGAATTAAGAAACTTTGCAACAATTGCCTTTCGCCTACTCATACTGCACAGACATGTGCGAGTCAATATACTTGCTCATATTGCCGTAGGAGACATCATTCGATGCTCCATAATAATAATTATAACAATGCCCAAAATAATTCAAATGCCAAAAGAACCACGGGACTAGCTGCAACTGCTAGATCGGAAAATCCCGAAAAAGACAATACTGAAAGTTGTCACGAACAACCATGCTGCTCAAATGCAGCCAGAGTACAAACGCTTCATTCAGAAAATGAAAGCAAAACACTGTTACCGACAGCAATAGTCTCCATCGAACACAGAGGAGAACTATTTAAACTAAGGGCCTTAATAGATCAAGGATCACAGCGATCATTCATAGCATCTAAGGTCCAAAAAAGTTTAAATTTACCAACCAAACAAGCCAACTTCGAAATTTCAGGTATGGGCGGAAGAGTTGTTCAAAACTCAAATAAAATCTGCTTCATGACCCTGGTTTCAACAAGCGCGGACCAAAGAATAGAAGCACAAGCTATTGTTCTGCCGCGACTTACGAATATGCTACCAAGCTATAACATAAATAGCGAGCACTGGCAAAAGTTTTCACATCTGAAACTAGCCGATCAAATCGACATATTATTGGGAAGCGATCTAATCCCCCAAATAATACTTCAAGGTGTTGAGAAAATCTCCAACAACCTACTAGCCCAAAATACCATCTTTGGATGGATTTTAAGCGGTCAAGTCAAAGAGAAAATCTCCAGCTTCACAACGCAAGTGGAAGATATTTCGAATGACTATCTTAACTCACAATTGAGAAAATTCTGGGAGGTAGAAGAACTACCCCCAATACCCGTTACTACAGCTGACGACAAGTATTGTGAAGACTTCTACGAGTCCACAACTACGAGATCAGAAAACGGGCGGTACGTCGTACGACTACCATTCAAACAACAATTTCCCGACACACTCGCCTTATGTCAATCACGAACCTCTGCGCTACAGCAGTTTTTAAGTATGGAAAGAAACCTACTTAAAAAAGGCGAGCTAAAAACCTCATATGACAACGTTCTTGAGGAATATCTAACACTAGATCATATGGAATCAGTAAAATCCTATGAAAAAATAACAAAAGGCAAACACGCCTCATTTTATCTACCACACCACGCGGTTATAAAACCCGAAAAACTTACAACAAAAGTAAGAGTGGCGTTTAATGCATCTAAATGCACAAGCTCAGGCAATTCATTAAATGACGTTTTATACACGGGTCCAACATTACAACCCGATTTAATGCTACTAATCCTACAGTGGCGTATGTATAAGAACGTATTCAATGGCGACGTCGAAAAAATGTACAGACAAATCCTAGTACATGACGACGACCAAGACTACCAGCGCATTATATTCCGCAATTCACCTAGCAGTCCAATCCGCGACTACAAGCTAAAAACGGTGACATTTGGCGTAAACTGCGCCCCTTTCCTAGCCATTCGTGCATTACACGAACTGGCAAAAGATACAAAAGCCAAATTACCACTAGCCGCCCCGGTGCTAAACTCTCAAACGTACGTAGACGACATACTGTCGGGAAGCCATAGCCTTCCATTAGCGTGCGAGTCACTAGCGCAAGTTATCGAAGCCCTCGAATCAGCAGGGTTTCCATTAAAAAAGATAACTTCCAACCATCCAGAAATACTGGCAAAAATAAATAAAGAAAACTTGCTAGATACTAATTTTCTAAAGTTTGAAAAAGAGAGCACCACTAAAACTCTGGGCATACAATGGAATGCAATATCAGACCAATTTTCTTACACTCTTGAGTCGATATCTGCAAAATCCGCAAAAACGAAAAGACAAATTTTGTCATCTGTGGCAAAACTTTTTGACCCCGCAGGATGGCTTGCACCAATCATGATACAAGCAAAAATCCTCATTCAAGAATTATGGCTAGATGGAACCGATTGGGACGAAGTGGTGAAACCACTCCGCTTAATAAAATGGTCCCAATTTGCAAGTAACTTGCACACTATCTCCGAGATACAAATACCTCGGTGGGTGAATTTCTCACCCGATCATGAAGTCGAAATCCACGGCTTTTGCGATGCTTCTGAGAAAGCATACTGCGCTGCTATTTATGTGCGAACCCAGCACGATGGCAAAACAACAAGTCACTTGTTGTCAAGAAATAAACTCAATTTAATTTTGGTCGCTATTGGTGCAGCGTATGATCGATAATTGTTCTTTATTTAAAATTGCTTTCCTTTTATACATTTATCTGACTTACATGTATAGGCTTAACCACTAATACATACAAACTAAAATGCATAATTCTAAAATACGCTAAGTCAACATATGGTTGCAATAAATATATAAATATGTCAGTCGCATTGACAAACTGACGTTGTGTTCAGTTGGTCATTGCGACTGCCTTTGGCGGTGTCTTTGACCGTCCACACAAGTGTAACAAGATCCTCGTTATGTGCTGCATGTGCACTATTTGTATAAACTCCCGCTGAGTTCAATGTAACTAATTTGGGCAGAATGTTGTTTGTATCCATTCATATTTGTTTATACATTATTTATGTGCACATGACAATTAAAGTAAAAGGGCGATGTGTTTATGTAATGCTACACCTTCCCTCTTAAAAAAAAATAGATATATATATTTGTAGTCAACTATATATATCTATTTTAACTGCTTGATGTTGGTTTAAAATTTTTAATCGTTTTAGGATCTTGTTACCATTGTTTTGTCACATGTTTTTATTTTATTTCTATTTGTTTGTATATTTTGTTTGATACTTGATATTGTTTTCGTTTGGCTTGTGCCGTGTATAAGATTGAGTAAATTGGAATGCTTATGTATTTTTTTTTTTTTATTACTAAATTATCATGAATAAGGTGCATTGCTTATTTTTATTTTTAACGCTACGAGTTTTAAATTGGTTTAAGTCTATTCTTATGAATTACGATTTCTTTTTTGTTTTTGTTACTGTCTCCTATGCTATGTGGAATTAAAGTGTAGTTGTTATTTTTATCAATATTTTTAACTTTATAGTGTCCTGTATATCTATTTTCTAACTTATGGGAGGCCTCTTCTCTAACTAATACTAAATCTCCTATGTTAATTTCCTTACTATAGCTATTTTTATCGTAATTTACTTTTTGTTTTTCTTTAGCCTCTTGGACTAATTTTCTAGCTCTTTGCTGTGCTATTTGAAGTCTATATTTTACTTCTTTGTCATAAGCTTCGTGATTGTATAATGGGCTGATTTTATTTTCCATTAGGAATTCGTAATTCGGTGGGTTTTTTGCAAATATTAGTTCAAATGGACAATATTTGTGTATGGTAGATGGTGTTGTATTGTAACAATACGCGAAGTACTTAAGGTATTCATCCCAATCGTCTTTGCCACTGGATATGTACGAGCGTACATATTCATTGAATGTTCGATGACTGCGTTCTACTGTACCCAAAGTTTGATGATGATATGGTGTTGAAGTTTTATGTTCAATTTTCAACAATTTACACAGTTCCTGGAATAGGCTATTTTTATATTCTGTGCCCATGTCTGTCAGGATTGTTTTCATTTGTCCATAAATTAGGATGAAATGTTCAAACACGGCTTTAGCGACTGTAATTGCGTGTTTGCTTGGGACCGGAATGGCTACTAAGTATTTAGTTAGGTGGCAATAATGGTAACTGCATACTCGTTGCCATTTATGGACTTTGGTAATGGTCCGACTGTATCTATTTGTACAATATCGAACGCCTTCGGAGGTGTCTCCGTTATTGTCATAGGCTCTTTTATGTGCTTATTTGTTTTATTTTTCTTGCAGTGGATGCAGTTCTTTATGTATTTTCGTATGTCATTTTTCATATTCAGCCAGCTATATTTCTGCTTGATTTTATCTGTCATGCGATTTATTCCTGGGTGGCCACCACTAATAGGATCGTCATGATGTTTATGCAGAATTTCTTTAATTTTCCCGGGATTTGTCACGTATATAACCTCTGGGGTTAGAGCGATTGTTAACTTTTTGAGAACTTTATTACCCATTTCAATAAATTTTCCTACTGCAGTATAATTCATTTTAAACAATTTGTCCCCTATGGACAACTGTACTTGTACAAGTCCTAAATTGCCGGCTTCTTTTTCAAGCCTGGTAAAGAATTGTCCTAAGTCAATCTTATCCTCAACAATTAGGTTGCTTGTATCAAAATTGCTACAAATTTTCTTTCCCTTTTTGAAATACAATTTCGGAGGATTGAAAACGAGCTCGACATGTCTTTTTACTTCAAATTTATTTAGCGCTTCATATATTTTGGGGTTCTCTGTATGACTTTCTTTATTCTCAATATTCTTGCTATTCTTTTTAGCTGCTGATCTGGTAGTTATTTTTAATATTTTGCTTGCTTCCACTGACAAGTCTTTCAAATTTGTTATAGTTATGCGGGATAATGCGTCCGCTATGTGGTTTTCTTTACCAGCTATGTACTCCACTTCAAAATCGTACTCTTCTAAATCTAGTCTTACTCGTGTCAGCTTTGAGGAAGGACTTTTCATTGAAAATAAGTATGTTAATGGGCGGTGGTCGGTTTTAACTAGGAATTTTCTGCCATATACGTATGGTCTAAAGAAGGTTATGGCCCAATGAATCGCGGCCAATTCTTTTTCTATTGTAGCTTTGTTAGTTTCGCCTTTTGTAAAGGACCTTGAAACGTAAGCAATTGGTAACTGTTTGCCATCATGTTCTTGGCTAAGGACTGCACCACAAGCGTATCCACTAGCGTCCGTTGTTATGCAGAATTCTTTTTCGAAATCCGGGTATTGCAAAAGTTTTGGACTAATTAATGCTTCCTTTAAGTAGGCAAAAGCTTTTTGACATTCTCCTGTCCATTCGAAGGTAACATTCTTTTTGCAAAGCCTAGTTAATTTTCTAGAATGTTCTGCAAAATTCGGAACAATTCTTCTGTAATAATTGCAGAAGGCTACGAATCTTTTAACTTCATCTGCTGTTTTTGGCGTTGGATAGTTTTGAACGGTTTCAAATTTGCTTGGATCGGGTAATATTCCCTTGTTTGTACATTTATGTCCTAAATAAGTTACTTCTTGACTGAAAAATAAACATTTATCTGGATGTAGTTTTAGGTTGTATTTTCGACAAGTGGAGAATACGTCTCTTAAATTTTTTAGCATGTGATTTTCGGAACAACCTAATACAACTAAGTCATCCATGTAGAGAAATGCTTGGGATGGTTTGAGACCTGCGAATGCTAGGGTCATCATTCTTTGGAATGAATTTGGTGCTACTTTTAATCCATAAGGTAGTCTTTTGAATCTATATGTGCCATTTTCGGCTGTAAATGAAGTTATATCCCTTGAATCTGGGTGTAGTTCAATTTGGTGAAAACCTGACATAAGGTCTAGGCATGAAAAATATTTTGCTCTTCCAAGTTGGTCTAAAATGTCATCAATTCTTGGAAGTGGGAATTTGTCTGCTGCTAGCTTTTTGTTTACTTGTCTGTAATCGACAACCAATCTCCACCTTTTTTCTGTTTTCCCTGGAAGTGATTTTTTAGGAACTAATAAAATTGGACTATTATATTCTGAAATTGAAGCTTCTATTATATCATCTTTTATTAGCTTATTTACTTGTTTGGTTATTTCCCCTTTTTGTGTTTGGGGTAATCTATAATTTTTAATGTAAACTGGGTTGTCATCCTTCATATATAGTTTTTGTTTATAAAAATTATTAGAAGTAATTGGTTCTGTTTCTAGTGCAAATATATCTATGAATTCTGTGCAAAGTGATGTTAATTGAGCTTTAACAAAATTTGGAAAATTTTCAGTTAGTCTTTTTAATTTTTCTGTGTCTATGCAACTTTTATTGTGTGGGGTTGCTTTAATTAGTGTATAATCGTCTAAATTTTCAGTATTAATTTTATAATTTTGAATAGTTGTGTTGTTATGTGTTGTGTTAATAATTCTAACGAAAGTTTGCTCGTTATTTGTAATGGTATTTGCAATATAAATGCCATCGGATAGTTGTTGGTGTGGTATGAAAATGTTTTTGTTGTTTGTATTTATTTTAATTTGTCTAATAACTTCCGATCTAGCTGGAATTGTGATTGTGTTAACGGACAGACAGTTTGTTAGGTTCATTGTTATTGTTTGAGGGAAATCATATGGCCTTAAAATTAGTTTGTCCTCTGTTTTTCCGTAATCTAGAATACAATTGTATTTCTTTATGAAATCTAGGCCTATTATTCCATCACATGGAATTGGAAAGTTGTCTTCTACAACATGAAATTTATGATAAATTAGAAGGTTATCGCCTTTTAGATCTGCCTTGATTGTGCCTAAAGTGCTAGTTATTCCCTGACCAATGCCTTTCAAATCTGTGATTTGTTCAGTATTTATTTTTCCTTTATTATCTATTTGCTGTTTTTTAATTATGGAGATATCGGCTCCAGTATCAATTAAAAAATTTGAGTATGAATTGTTTAGCGATGTCCTTGTAGATATGTAACTGTTTAAGTTTAGATTAAGTACGCATATTTTTCTTTTTGTTAATTTTGAAGTGGAGTTTCTTGGTTTTCCGTTTCGGTACAACTGCGCACGTTACGGGTTTGTGTGTATGGTCTGTTTGTATTTCGGGATTGTGATCCTCTATTATTGTTACTATTGTAATTATTGTTTGATCTAAAATTATTGTTGTAGCCTGACTGTGGTCTGTATCTTCTATTTTGGTAATTTCCATAGTTGTTACTACGGTAACCTCCACGGAAATTACTCCTATACTGACTTTGCTGTCGTACATTTAAGATCGTGTTTGCGCTTCCTGTTATTTCTGTGCAGCTGTTCGTGAATTTGGATATTGCATCGTTCATTGTGGTGAACGTTCCAGCTTGCATAATCATTTTGACTTTGTCATTGGAGCTGTTTTTGCACATGGCTTTGACTGCTGCCTGTGTTGCATATCTCGTGGCTAAGTCTGGATTTAATCCATCTGAGATATACGCTCCTTCCAATGACCTTGTTATTTTTTCTACTTCCGCAGTGTACTGGTTAGCAGTTTTGCTACGCTGCTGGATGTTCAGGAGTTTAGCTGTTAAAACTTCTACTGATTCACCCTTAATCGCGGTTTTGAGTTTTGTTTTGATGTGCTCTATTGTGCTTTCATTGCTTATGAAATTTCTTGCTGTGCCTTTTAGCTTGGTCTTAATCATGGTAATGGCCAATGCCTCGTGTGTATCCTTGATTTGTTCAAGTATATCGAGTGCATCTAGGAAACTGTTTAGGTTTTCTGGTTTACCATCAAACTCTGGCAATACTGACGAAGCAGTTTTAATAAACTCAACTACCGTTTGCACCATTGTGACGTTTATACCTGGTAGTTCTATTGGTTGAAAGTTTGGTATATTTTCTTCTACCAATGGGCTCTGAGCGCGTTCTGCCAAAAGCGAACTGAAATCTATTTGTAGGTCTTCTTCTACTGTGGTTGGTACATTGACTTCTATATTGTATCTTGCTAAAGAAGATACTAGTTTGTCCCTTACGGCAGAGAAAAATTGGTAAGACTCTACTTGGTGTTCCTTGGTAAGTATGTTATTTACCGCTTTAATTGTCTGTCCTATGCTATTTAGGGCTTCTAAAATTATCTTAAAATGCTTTACGACAGTTTCTGTTTTTATATTGATATTTTTATTTATGCATTTGTAAGATTTATCAGCTTTTAGTTTTTCTTCACATAGGGTATCATATATTTCTTGCCATTTATTCATATCTTAGTTTACAATTTTTGCGCTTAAACGCGTTGTTGTACATTGTTTAATCGTCTCAATTTATTTTTTATATAATTTTTGATTAAAATTGCAATTGCGACAATTAAAAATGTAGCTAAACAAGCAAAAATTGTCAACCATTTATCGGTGATCTCTTCTTTCTGTTCAATAATAGGATGTGGTTCGTATTTGACTAATCGATTTTCAGGTTTTTGGTCTGCTGAACTTTCTTTACCTACCTCGTACCCTGCTATTCCTATCAGTATACCGTTAAGTGCAACTTTCCACCATGCCATTTTTAAAAAAAAAATTGGTTTAAAATTTTTTCTTTTTAATAAAAATTAAATAATATTTTGCTTTACTTTATCACTCCAATTTACTCAGCTTGTTTGCTTTTTATTTTTTTTTTTTTTTTAAAAATATTTTATTTACAAGTTATTTCTTAACATTTTTATTTTATCTTTTAATTTCTGCCTATCGTTAATGTCTATGGTTAAGTTAAGTAACCTAAAAGCTTCAGCGATTTCTTTTCGCTTCCTAACCTGTCTACCACCTCGTTTCCTTTTATGGACTATTACGGGTGTAGGAATTTCTTGCATACTAAATTAATTGTTATTTTCTTGTAACGTTAACCTTTAATTTAATTTAAAAAATTTTGTCTTATTAAAAAAAATTTTTTACTTTTAAGCAACATGTGCTTATTAAAAAAAAAATTCCTAAGCAAATCAAATTGCTCTTAGCTTAGCGGCCGTAAAGGCGTGCCTACCAAATTTCTAATATACATAAAATATTGTCTGCTTCCCCAGCTTGTAATGTTCATCCAGTTTGCGTTTTGCTGCCAGTCTATTTTGCTTCAACGTCTTCCATGAGTTATTCCACCCTTTTTATGCAGACTGTAGGAAAAAGGAACCAAGTCGACCGCAAAGCCTGTGCCAGTTTGTGTTTTGTTGCTCAAAGTTTGAAGTTTGTGTTAAAACAATTTCTCCATGTCCATGTTCTAGGTGTATCGCTGTCTAATAACGCCATCCAATAATGCCGACCAATAACGTGTGGCGGATTGTAACTGATCGAGGCAGGATCTTTTGTCCTGTTTGGCCAATCTTTTTATTTTTATTTTTTGGCAATTTATTTAATAAACAGAACGATCTTCTGCCTAAAGCATTTTGCTTTTTGAGCAAATTTTTGCTTAGTGTGGCAGGATCGCCATGTTGTCAAGAAATAAACTCAATTTAATTTTGGTCGCTATTGGTGCAGCGTATGATCGATAATTGTTCTTTATTTAAAATTGCTTTCCTTTTATACATTTATCTGACTTACATGTATAGGCTTAACCACTAATACATACAAACTAAAATGCATAATTCTAAAATACGCTAAGTCAACATATGGTTGCAATAAATATATAAATATGTCAGTCGCATTGACAAACTGACGTTGTGTTCAGTTGGTCATTGCGACTGCCTTTGGCGGTGTCTTTGACCGTCCACACAAGTGTAACAAGATCCTCGTTATGTGCTGCATGTGCACTATTTGTATAAACTCCCGCTGAGTTCAATGTAACTAATTTGGGCAGAATGTTGTTTGTATCCATTCATATTTGTTTATACATTATTTATGTGCACATGACAATTAAAGTAAAAGGGCGATGTGTTTATGTAATGCTACACACTTATTAGTGGCAAAGTCCAAGGTCGCACCTCTTAAGACCGTAAGCCTCCCACGGCTCGAGCTAAGCGGCGCACTCCTGCTCGCAAAATTAGCCTCGACCGTGCAAGCACATTTAAACCTGAGCAATAGGAAATTATATTTATGGACAGATTCAGAAATCGTCCTAGCATGGCTAGAAAAGCCACCACATACGTGGAAAACATACGTTTCTAACCGCACAGCTCAAATCTTTGACTTGGTTGGGCCAGCAACTTGGCGACACGTAGCCAGTGCTGATAACCCTGCGGATCTTGGAACAAGAGGCTGCAAACCCCTGCACCTTACAACCACCACACTATGGTGGAATGGCCCCAACTGGATGGTCGAATCACCTGACGCATGGCCAAAGTCGCCTGCGCGCAATATAATAGCCCCAGAAAGTAGAAGAATAGAAGGCTTTCATACAACGTTGGAGGATACAGACATCCTAGAGCGATTTTCGTCGTTCCCCCGAGCCTTAAGAGTAATAGCGTATATGTTTCAATCGCTTAAAGAATAAGGTGAAAGGGATAGCCAATACCGCAAGCTATGCACTAACGCTTCAAGACTTGCAACGGGCAAAAATAGCCCTAATCGAGTGCACACAAACTCGCTATTACAGTAGTGAACGACCACTGTTAATGGCATCAAAGCCCATTGACAAAAATAGCACACTCTTAGTACTTAACCCCTTTGTAGACTCTAAGGGACTGCTTCGTGCCAATGGCAGGCTAGCGAACTCCAGTCTGAGCTACAATGAGCGGCATTCAATAATAATACCGGAAAAATCCGTATTTGCCACAATCTTTATCAATTATCTTCACCTCTTAATGCTACACGCCGAGCACAGGCTAATGCAACAAATGATCCGACAAGAGTTTTATATTCCTCGATTGAAGCCTCTGCTCAAAAAATGCATCTTTATGTGTAAAGTCTGTACGCTACTCAAGCAAAAGATGCGCACGCAGATCATGGCAGCTCTACCACCCGAACGCTGCAATTATTCTATGCCTTTCACCATCACTGGTGTAGATTTTGCCGGACCTTTCCAGCTAAGGGCCTCGATGTTAAGGTCTTCTACCACAATGAAAGGTTACGTGGCTGTTTTTGTATGCTTTACGACAAAAGCCGTGCACCTAGAATTATGTTCAGATCTGACAACGGCAGCTTTTCTCGCGGCCTTTGCACGCTTTGTCGGACGGCGAGGATTTCCCTCGAAAATCATGAGCGACAATGGCAAAACCTTTATCGGCGCCCAACGAGCTACCGAAAAGGAGTTCATACAGTTCGCCAAAGAAGTCTCGCCGCACATCATTGAAAAATACGCACCTCAAGGCATTAATTGGCAATTTATCCCTCCAAGTGCCCCACATATGGGTGGACTATAGGAATCAGCTGTTAAAAGCTTTAAATCACATTTTAAGAAAACCGCTGGCAATAACAAATTTACATTTGAAGAGTTCACTACGTTACTCATTCGAGTTGAAGCCGTTTTAAACTCACGGCCACTATCATCACTCTCGCAAGATCCCTCCGACTTTACAGCCCTCACCCCTGGGCATTTTCTTAGAGGAGCTCCACTTCTGGCCATACCAGAACAAAACGTGGACTCACTCTCCCTCATAAATCGATGGGAACGGATCAAAATCCTCCATCATGAGTTTAGTCGCCGATGGAAGGAAGAATACCTTAAAGACCTTCACAAACGATATCGGTGGAAAAATACTCAAGAAGCACCTAAAATTGGAGCATGCGTCTTAATTCATGACGAATGTCTACCTCCTACAGAATGGCGGGCTAGCCCGCATCGAAAAGGTACATTACGGTTCCGACGGTCACATCCGAGTAGTTGACCTACGTACGCAAAACGGCAAACTAACTCGACCGCTCGTAAAACTTTGTTTTCTACCAACCGAGTCTAATACCGCTAATACCGATCGCGCAAATAACTCATAATCAATATAAAATCAAACACGGAGCAATTAATCCAACGAAGCGATGTTGCTATCCGAAATAAATACCTCACTCCTAAAGAGGTAGCTCGAAGGACTCTCGTTTCCTCGGACTAAACGTGAAATTATACCGCAACTAAAAACCCGTATAAAAGAAACAATAATCATATCACATTTCAGACTATATGTTGATCAAGTGCTAAAATCAAGCACCCCTATACTTAATAAGACACTAAAGTCCATAATTTCTATCCATACAGATAATCATGAATATGGAAATCGAAGAAGTCGCCCCGACACCAACAATCCGCTCTGCGGTTACAGTGCCACGAGCACGAGCAGTGCCCACTGCAACACCGCGCACTCTCACTCCAAGGGCCGCAACAGCGCCCACCGTACCACCGGAACGACCACAAGTCAATAGGGCCGATGCATGGCCGGAAACCACCCGAAGGGACCCCGTGGTAGCTCATGGCGTGCGTTGCCCGCTTTGCTGTCGTCCACATGCGCTACGCCTATGCGCCATTTTTAAAGGCATGCTGCCGCAGCAACGTCAACAAGTAGCGCAGGTACTGCCTAAACTGCTTGGCATTGTGGCATGCCACGGCAGAGTGCACCTCGACGGTCATGTGCCACCTGTGCGACAGGCCTCACCATACGCTCCTGCACCGTAACCAAGCTGGGCGTCAACAGGCGCGCTCAAGGCCCCAGCCACTTTCCGCACCACGCCCTCGCGTAACACACCCACATCGGGCTACCTGGTCACAACAACAGCGTCCGCGTACATGGACTCATCCCGCGGCCCGTTATCGACATCCAGCAGCAGCCACACACCAGCGACAGCCAGCAAGTCGAGGCCGACGTCGCCCAACCGGGCTTAGTAACGTGGTGGAGACCCTGCAGCAGCTGCAAATACTGCTAGGCTGATCACTCGCCTAGGGGGGCCGGGATGGCTAGATTAGCCACAACACTGGCGGGTACAACCCTGCCGCCAACATTCACCACACCACACACACACTTACACAGTCACGCACATATAATTTGTCAACACAAAACACACACACATATTGTAAACAATTATTACAATTTCGTAAATCTCGAGCAAGACGGTCATTCAGCGCCTGAGCCAAAATATATTTATCAATTTTTTAAAACCGCCTAAATCTTTACATTTTTATTGAAAGTTCGGTAGTGAGTGCAAAGGTGAGTGCAGTGAAGTGTCCCGAAGTGTATAGCCATGAAGTGTCGTCTTTGGTTTGTTACGGTTTTGCTGACTTCGATGAATTAAACATAATTGATGACTGCGGTTATTGCTTATAATTTGTGCGGTGGAAGATCTACACCTGCCTTGAAGTCTCGCCTTTGATTGGTAAGGCTACATTTTTTAAATTTGATGAATAAAACACAATAGATCGATACTGTGATTTTTTGCCGTTAATACACTGCTTACAATTTGTGCGGTGGAAGATCTAGAAATGCCATGAAGAGTCGTCTTTGATTCATTTGTTATTTGGTGCCTTCGATGAACAAAACATAATTGATGACTGCTTTTATTGCTTATAATTTGTACGGTGGAAGATCTACACCTGCCCTGAAGTCTCGCCTTTGATTGGTAAGGCTACATTTTCTAAATTTGATGAATAAAACACAATAGATCAATACTGTGATTTTTTGCCGTTAATACACAGCTTACAATTTGTGCGGTGGAAGATCTAAAAATGCCATGAAGAGTCGTCTTTGATTCATTTTCTGTTTGGTGACTTCGATAAATAAAACATAATTAATGACTCAAGTGCGACATTGCCTTAAATGTATTGATTATAATTTGTAAGGTGGAATATCTACACCTGCCTTGAATTGTCGTGTTTGATTGGTAAGTCTACATTTTCTGAATTTGATGAATAAAACACAATAGATCAATGCTCTGATTTTTTGCCGTTAATATGTACATATGCTTACAATTTGTGCGGTGTAAGATCTAAAAATGCCATGAAGTGCCGTCTTTGATTCATTTGCTGTTTGGTGACTTCGATGAATAAAACATAATTAATGACTGAAGTGCGACATTGCCTTAAATGTATTGATTATAATTTGTAAGGTGGAATATCTACACCAGAGAACAGCGCTGAATGTTTCACATTTGAATCAGATTCCAGTATTCGCTGTTTATGCTATGCTTTCAATCGACATGCTACTAGCGCGAATCATGCTGATTGGTGCTTTCTTATATTCACCACGTTAGCATGGTCATGCAGTGAGCATGGCAGTACTGCTTTTTCAAAAGCAGAGAATCATTCTTAGTGTTGTGCGATTCATTTGTGGGATTCTGAATTTTGAAACAGTTTAGCAGTGCATTTTGCTTATTTTACACACACATTATGAAATGAAATAAAGAAAAGAGATAAAATAATATATTAAAAGTATATTATGTTTAATTATTATTTAGAAAGTCGAGTTAGTTTACTGTATTATCAGTATAATCACATTAAGCGCTATTAAATAACTACAACTTATTATTTTGATGGATGAATTGAGCTCAATAACAATGAAAAAATTATAAAATTGCTTAATTTACTACGTAGGGACATTTGTCATGAAGTAAAATATAAGGTTTGAAAATTAAATTAACAAAAAAGGGTATAGTTTGGGTGAAATAGCCTTCACTGCTTTTCATATCTGGTTTGCAATAACGACAAAAGACCTAACACATTTATTTTACAAGTGTCCACATTTGAAAGCATTCCATGCTAAAATGGATGGGATTCAACTATCTTTTTGCGTTGAGTAACAAAAAAAGTATAAGAAAAAGTTGTAGCTACCTGATAGGGTTAAACTTATAACTAATTAGCTAAATCCTGTTTCTTTCTTAACGAGCGTTAGGTAACGAAATTTCTCCTTATAAAAGTAGTAGTTAAGTGCACATTTGGTACCTGATTTCTTCTTTCCTGACGTCGGTCAAAAGGCTGAACAGAAAAAGGCAGAAATGGCAGTAGAATTAAGACCATACATAGAGGAGGGGGTTTCAATAACATGTGATCTTTGGAGTGACAATTTTATAAGAAGACATTTTTTATGCGCTACTCTTCACGTGCAAAAAAATTTCAAACCAGCAGAGTTAGTATTAGGTGCAAAATCTTTAGAATTTGAGAGCTGTTCAGGGGAAAACATTTAAGCCAAGCTTCAATCACTCTTAGAAGAGTTTAATATAAGAGAACTTGGTTAAGTAACATTTGTTACAGATAGGGGTTCGAATATTATTCACGCTCTGAAAGAGTTTAATAGAATTAATTGCGCAAATCACTTACTAAACAATGTTCTACGCACTGCGTTTGAATAAACTGAAGATCCTGGTACTATGTTTGAGTGTTGCAAAAAACTAGTCAGGTACTTTAAAAAAGCTAATTTACAGCACACCCTAGATACTTCTTTGAAAATTTTTTGCTCTAATCGTTGGAGTTCGCATCTTAATCTATTCTAGTCAATTTTAACTAATTGGAATAAAATCAGTGAAACGTTGTCCGATAAAAATGAACTGCATAGAATTGAATTGATTAACTTTTCTACCTTAAATGTTTTAGTAGAGCTTTTTGAAAAAATTGACATAATCAATAGAAAGCTACAGGGAACAAATTATGTTTCGATAAATTTCGTGTACCTTTCGATTTCCAGCTTGAGGCAGATTTGTGTTCCAAATAGTGAAGACGTATTAGCAATACAAACGTTGAAACAGAATATTTTAAATCAAGTAGAAGGAAAGTGGGTTCCAAATCTTAGTATATACCACAAAGTAGCCTGTTTTGTCTTTCCGCCAACTAACAGCTTAATTAAAAAAAATTTAGAAATTAAAAGTTTTTGTATCTCCAAAATTAGGGAAAGAGAGAATGTTAGCCCGTCTAATGATTTAGTAACTGATAATTTATCTAGCAATCAAGATATAGATTTCAATTTATTTTTTTCTAGTATTATTATCACGGATAACCGTTCAGTAAGAGAGGAAGTTGAAGATGAAGTACAAAGGTACTGTTTATGCAAAGTGAGCCCCGATGCAAAATTTGATGCTTTGGAATGGTGGGATCATCATTCAAAAGAATATCCCCGACTTTCCAAATTTGCAAGGACGATTTTATGTATTCCAGCAAGCAGTGCGCCATCAGAAAGGGCATTTTCACTTGCAGGAAATATAATCACTGATAAGAGAAATCGTATAGGCCCAAATAGTCTAAGATCCGACCATAGAACGACCTTCACCCATCGCGTTACGGGTTGAAATAAATGTTAATATATAATTTGATATACAAAAGATTATATTCCGTAAAGGTTGCCTGCAAATTCAGGTGCGAAGTATAATTAATTAATAATTAAAAATTTTTTTTTTTTTAATTATTGCACTCATTCCGTTACGCATTAAATTGTATACCAGTCGTTAGTATGTAACTTGTGCAATATGCAAACACTAGGCTGCCTATTTTTTTCCGGTGCGATTTATAGGGTTGCCAGGTTTGAACAGGTAAAAAAAAATAGTAAAATGTACCTATCGAGTAACGAGATGAGCCTTATATCAATGTAAAGATAATTTTATTACAAACACAATGATATAGGGTTGCCTGCCAAAAAATGGTGCTAAATACCGACTGCCGAGCTTTAAAAAAATAAAAATTCGCTATAAGATAGAATAAAAACACAAAATAAATTCAAAGTTTTCCAATTAATATTAGTCCAGGCGACATAGATTTAATACGGAAGTGACGCGGACCACTCTCCGACTAGTGGATATGAAAGGGTGAAAAAATCATCCCAAAATATGCAGAGCATACTTTTCTGCATGCATTTAAAGTGCAATTTTTTTGTTATTTTTAATTATTTCGGTCATGGTAACATCTGTGTTTTCTTCTACAGTTTGTTGCCGAGGTGATTCTCCATCAAAAGTTTCTTTACAGTTTTTTTCTAAATGCTACAGTTTTCAAGCTATAACTACTTTTTCTCAGTGCATTTTTACAAAAAACATGAAAACAAGTAGTTTTTTGTGTTGCAATTTGTATGGAGCAAACGTTTTTTTTTAGCAAAATGGAATATTTTTTTGCGGATTCCGGTATTATGTCAAATTGCTATGAATGTAAAATGTAAAAATGTGGTAACTGTCTTTAAATATACCCTATAATCGTTATAGTACAGGGTGGCGCAAAAGTAAGCTTCCGATGTTTTCTGGCTGCAATTAAAAAAAAATTAAAAACTTTGATTCTTCTTGTGGATTATTTTTATTTGGTATTTTAATTTTTTTTACATCAAGTCGAGAATATGATGTCATGTTAATGGCCGCCGCCACAGTTGATTGTCATTTGAGCCCTTTTTATGGCATTTTCCATCACTTTGGCCAAAACTTCCGGCGATAGGTCCTCACATTCTTGACGGATATTGTCTTTAAGAGTTGCAAGAGTCTGAGGTTTGTTGACAAAAACCCGCGACTTCAAAAAGGCCCACAAAATGCAGTCTGGAGCGGTCAAATCAGGCGATCTTGCTGGCCAGTGCAAATCGCCAAAACGGGAGATTATGCGCCCGGGAAATGCATCCTTCAGCATATCGGTTGTGGCACGTGCAGTGTGTGCTGTTGCACCGTCTTGTTGGAACCACATGTTTTCCAATCCCAATTCATCAAGTTGATGCAAAAAGAACTCGTTGACCAGTAGGCGTTGGACGGCCAGGAAATCTGCGACGAAATTCACGTTGTGCCAAAGTCACCGACCGATTATTGGTCAAATAAATAGTCAGCAATACTCCGCGTTCTGGAGCAGTGTAGCGTAACATTGTTTATTAACGTGTATTTCGCATGTGTTTACTACACAAATGTCAAAACAGAACTGAGTTTAGGGGTCAATCGCAAAATGTATAGCATTTTCTGATAGGAGGATTACTTTTGCGCCACCTTGTATATTAGACAATGAAGCTGTTAGTCTTTTACCCAACCCGATTTTTCGAGGTGTTAAACATCTTTTTCGAGAACAAACATTCATAGCAATTTGACATCCTACCGGAATCCGCAAAAAAATATTCCATTTTGCTAAAAAAAAAAAATGTTTGCTCCATACTAATTGCAACACAAAAAAATACTTGTTTTCATGTTTTTTGTAAAAGTGCACTGGGAAAAAGTGGTTACAGCGGGAAAACTATAGCATTTAGAAAAAAACTGTAAAGAAACTCTTGACAGATGTTACCATGACCGAAATAATTAAAAATAACAAAAAATTGTACTTTAAATGCATGCAGAAAAGTATGCTCTGCATATTTTGGGATTATTTTTTCACCCTTTCATGTCCACTAGTAGGAGAGTGGTCCGCGTCACTTCCGTATTAAATCTATGTCGCCTGGACTAATATTAATTGGAAAACTTTGAATTTATTTTGTGTTTTTATTCTATCTTATAGCGAATTTTTATTTTTTTAAAGCTCGGCAACCGGTATTTAGCACCATTTTTTGGCAGGCAACCCTATATCATTGTGTTTGTAATAAAATTATCTTTACATTGATATAAGGCTCATCTCGTTACTCGATAGGTACATTTTACTATTTTTTTTACCTGTTCAAACCTGGCAACCCTATAAATCGCACCGGAAAAAAATAGGCAGCCTAGTGTTTGCATATTGCACAAGTTACATACTAACGACTGGTATACAATTTAATGCGTAACGGAATGAGTGCAATAATTAAAAAAAAAAAAAAAAACCGCGTGTAGCCAGTACACGTGAAAGAAGTTAACTTCTTAAATTCAGAAATAACGAAATATGAATAAGGTGTATTCGAGAATTGTTTAGATTCACAACTTCTTACTTCCGGGAAGTGGACCAGGGAACCGATCCATTCAAAAATATCTTATGCATTGTGCGTTTTGCTTCAAATTTGGTAAGTGGGTAGAATTATGCCTAAATTAACAGGGGCCAATACGAATGGGATATAGAGGAAGAGGGGCGGGGTAAAAGGAAAGCGGGTAATGAAGAGAAAAAGGGGGGAGATAGAGTGAAGGCGAAGAAAGATTGGAAGGAGAGTTGTAAAAGGGGGGACAGTGAGCTCGCATTTAGACAGGACGTCTGCCTCTACTACATATATAATGTATAAGATTGAAATATTGTATGTGTGTATGTATGCATAACTTAAGTTGCGTTCTAAACGGATTGACGAATTAAGAGGGATAGGGGAAAAGGTGTGGGCACCTGACATACAAATGGGATTTTTCATGTTGCATATCTCTGGAAGTATTCATGCTAGGCCGCTAAAATTCAACAGAGTTATATGAGGATTATGAAACCACTCGTATAAGGATTTGAAGAACGGGCATAATTGGTATCAGTTCTATCGACTTTATCAAACTTACCTACCTAATTTCGATTTATTCCATGGAATGGAACCAATTTCATCCATTCACGGAATATGTAATTCGACCTAAGGCATGTCTCAATCTCAAGGGGGCGAATAGAAATTTTTGTCAAATAGCATCCGCGCACGCATTTTTTCTGCGTGCCTGGTAGAACGAATTTATGCGCCGGTATAAAATCAAGTCGTCCGAGTCTGAGGATTGAATTTTATTGATTTGGGGGGACATTCCAGTTCTAATGTACTTGAATTAAATTCTTACAAAATCCGAAGAATTATGTTAAACTATAAAAGATGGTGATGAACACCCTAGGCCAAACTAATTGATTTTTAGATGTTATATGCAGTTGTGGTTTGGACGCATACATAAAGCCACCTTAGGTCCATTTAATATAGCTATTTACTCAACATATTATACTCAACAAGCATGACAAAATCTACCTACTAATGATCCTCCTTAACCAGCCCATTCAATACAAAGAGTTCGCAAATTTCTATGATCATACCTACTTACGTGCATATGCAAGTAGATATAGACATATGAGTATTTAACAAAATATACAAAGCAGGTAGTTTCTTTACGCAAATTAAACTATTTACACATGTGACCATGAAAGATCGGCACGAACCCGTCCTTTTGTTACCATAACCAACAGTATACATAATCTCTTGCTTAGAGCCCTAGCACAAAACACCCTAAGCAAATGTAACTGCAGTAAACATATAAATGTACAAATACATATTTATGTATAGTAACTTTATAGTAAATGCCTATTTACAGCTTCAATTATTACCAATAATTGTATTTTATTATTCCCACAACACTGTAGAAATAGCTATTTAATTATTAAGATAATAAGCCAAAAACTATTCAACCACCATTAACCGAATAAATACAACTATTCGTTACCACTATTCGAATAATGCAAGAAAAATTGTAACCGCTTGGGCACACATTTGTACACGTAAACATACACATATACATGCAAAACATACAAAACATAAATGCGCGCTCATAGGTACAAGCAAAGAAAACAACGAATATCGTTTTAAAAATCTATTAACAAAAATATTCGAATAGTACTATAACGAATAATAATATTCGAATAAACGAATAATAATATTCGAATAAACGAATAAAAAAATTCGAATAAATACTATTCGAATTTTTTGTACCCGCCGAATAAAAGTTTTGTTTTATTAAAAAAATTATTCGAATAGTCCCATGCCTAGTATTCGGCCTGTTCCTAACACCTTTTCAAGTTTGGCGTTTCTAGTGCCATCTACGCAGCAGTAGTGAGGATTTCAAAGACAACAACAAATATTCTATTTCCGTTGCATAGTTCCCGTTATATCATATATTACAATACAATTTTCTCAATTTTACTCTCAATAAAAACTTCATATCGCCGCCTAAGAAGTTAACTTCAAAATTTTTAATTATTAATTAATTATACTTCGCACCTGAATTTGCAGGCAACCTTTACGGAATATAATTTTTTGTATATCAAATTATATATTAACATTTATTTCAACCCGTAACGCGATGGGTGAAGGTCGTTCTATGGTCGGATCCTCTACTAAAAGAGCTTAAATAATTTATTGTTTCTCAATTCTTTAAGCAATTTTAATATCAATAACAACTAAGTACAATAACAAAGTCATATGTGTAGGTGTAGATAATATTTGTTCACATTAGTTCAGGTCCCGATGACAATGCCATATTATAAAAAAAAAATTACGATAGGTGGCGCGTGGCTCGCTATATTTCCAAAATTCGCATTTATGGTCCGATTTCGATGAAATTCGGAACATGTATTACTACGATGAAAAGAAATATTTCGGAAAAAAAATTTCGCTAGGTGGGGCTGAGATCGCGGTAATAAAAACTTAAAATCGTATTTATGGACCGATTTGGCTCATATTTTACGTGTGTGTTACTTAATCAATTTCCCAATGCTCAAAAAAAAATTAGACCTGCCAGGTGGCTCGTGAGTCGCTCTATTTAAGAAATGCGAAGGTCTGTTTTCGGTGTTGATTAATTCGTTTTTCAACGAACTTCCCGTTGAGGTAGAATCTTGAAATTTTCATCATCGTTTAGTTTTGTGCCTACACACGATGGGTGGCGCACGGGTAAAGATATTTGAAAAGTTTCATTTCCAGAGAGTTTGCTTTGGATTTCGAACCAACTTGCAGTTGAGCTGGGGTTTTGCAATTGAAATGTATAAAAACATTGGCGCACGCTATAGATGGTTCACATAAGTTTCTAAAAATCTTACTACCGATATGAACTTTCCTAAAAAAGATCATCTTTTCACGATATAGCAAGCGCCAAATGTTTTTATGCATATTATGCATATCAATCGTGCCAAGTACTGTAATGCCTATGAGAATTCCCACTAATAAATGTTCAGGACAAGCTCTACGTGGTGAAAAATCTATGTAGGCAGAGGAGAAATTATTTTGCAGTTTTTAGTTCATTTTAAAAACATTTTAAATTAAAAATATTTTTTTATTCTATTTTTTATTTAGATTAATCTAGAACAATTTAATTTATGTAAGTTTGTTAGCGATATTATTTTTGTTTAAGAATATATTACCTTTTATTTGAAAAGAAAAGCGAAATTTTATTGAAGCAATCTATGTTACTGGAATTTCCGAATTCTTACTGCCTTTTTCTGTCAAGTGTTCATTAACTCAAAAAAATTTATAGGAGAAAGGCAAATCTTGAGCGTTAGAGTTTGAGAGGCTTATTAATTTTTACTAGCAAAATTTATTGCCAGTAAAAAATTTTAAACTCAAAGAATTCGCTGTCCAACTCAAACTGAAATAAAATTAATAATACGAAAACTATACTGAGAGAATACCCCAGTTATTTTATTTCATGTATTTTCGTTTATTTAATTGTATGTTATTCTATTTAATTTTGTTATATAAAACTCAGTAAGCAACACAAATAGCTAAACATTCATCAAACTGAAAAAGACCCCAACCAATCGTCAAATGCATACGTGCCTACCAAACCAATCGCGAATACAAGCAAATGAATCGCTGCTTTTTCCCCCAATTCACCACAGACAGTGCATGCAATTGTCATTAACAGTCATCAACACTACGCTATGTGAATCATGCTTTGAAATGCACTCGCTTGTAAGCTGCATAGTGTTGATTCACCAACCGTTTTTTTGAGAGTGGCTCATTTCGGCGTTTGAACCCAATCATGGCGATCTCTGATCTACACCTGCCTTGAATTGTTGTCTTTGATTGGTAAGGCTACATTTTCTGAATTTGATGAATAAAACACAATAGATCAATACTCTGATTTTTTGCCGTTAATATGTACATATGCTTACAATTTGTACGGTGTAAGATCTAAAAATGCCATGAAGTGTCTTATTTGATTCATTTGCTGTTTGGTGACTTCGATGAACAAAATATAATTGATAACTGCGGTTATTGCTTATAATTTGTGCGGTGGGTGATCTACACCTGCCTTGAAGTCTCGCCTTTGATTGGTAAGGCTACATTTTCTAAATTTGACCAAGACTACCACCGGATAATATTCCGAACCCCCGAAACCAGTCCAATAAAGGACTTCAAGTTAAAAACGGAGTTAACTGCGCTCCCTTCCTGGCTATTCGCACTCTGCACAAGCTGTCGAAAGACATAACCGCCTCTCATCCACGCGCAGCCCCAATATTAAAGGCTGAGACGTATGTAGACGATATTTTATCCGGCAGCCATGATCTCCCATCAGCCGAGCAATCCCTAAATGAGACTATTGATGCTCTCAACTCAGCCGGCTTCCCCTTAAAAAAAATCCCGGCAAACCATCCGGACATTCTCAGCAAATTCCCAAGGCGGACTTACTTGACACCGAATTCGAGAAAAGTAGTACCGCCAACACTCTTGGAATTCAATGGAATGCGCTCTCGGACACATTCTACTATACTGTGGACTCAGATCCAGCCTCAATGGCAGCCACCAAGTGGGGGATTCTCTCCTCTATTTCAAAACTTTTCGACCCCGCAGGGTGACTGACGTCAATCATGATACAGGCAAAAATCTTGATGCAAGAGTTGTGGCTGGACGGGACTGATTGGGATGAACGAGTCAAACCGATCTGTCTCGTAAAATGGACGCAATTCGCAAAGGATCTGCACTCCATCTCAAATATCAACATACCTCTATGGATTAACTTCGCCCCTGACCACTTAGTCGAGCTCCATGGTTTTTGCGACCCCTCTGAAAAGGCTTATTGCGCAACCCTCTATGTGCGAAGTACTGTCGGCACCCAAGTTTTCTCTCACCTCCTTGTGTCCAAAGGCAAAGCGGCTCCTCTCAAAATTATAAGTCTGCCACGCCTGGAACTATGTGGAGCGCTCTTACTAGCCAAACTAGTAGCAGTAGTGCAACCCCATCTCGGTCTCACTCAAAGAAAGCTGACTATGTGATCTGATTAGGAAATCGTGTTAGCCTGGCTCGAAAAGCCACCCCACTCATGGAAGACCTATGTCTCCACTCGAACCGCGCAGATAATATATCTCGTAGGTAATGTCCCATGGCGACACATACCCAGCAAAGAAAACCCAGCGGATCTGGGAACCCGAGGTTGTACGCCAGTTGATCTCGCAAATTCCGCCCTCTGGTGGAATGGGCCAGAGTGGCTTTCGAAACCCCCCGAAGATTGGCCACAACCAACAATTCGTAACGTCAACCCCCCAGAATCACGTAAAGTAGAAGCCCTACATGCTACGAAAGAGAGTGAGGATCTCTTAGTTCGATTCTCTTGCTACCCTCGTGCTTTACGTGTAATGGCCTACTTTCTCAAATGCGTACGTCGGCTCAAAGACGCGGTGAACGGTATTAAAGAACCCACCGAAAATTCCTTAACTCATGCCGATCTCAAAAGATCCAAACATCGCCTCATAATCATGACCCTAACTCGATATTCCGCTCTTGAAAAATTATGTCTAGAGGATTCACAGTCAATTTCAAAACGAAGTTCCCTACTCGTACTTAACCCCTTCCTAGACAAGAGCGGAGTTCTCCGAGTAAATGGTCGACTAGCCCATGCAACCCTCACTTATAATGAGCGTCATCCCAATAGTCGCGTCTCTGTACTCTATACATACGATTCCTCCACGAAATGCTCGTACATGCGGAAGCGCGTACATTGCCCGTCTCAAACCAATTATAAAGAAAATTCATTTTCCAGTGTAAAGTCTGCACTACCCACAAACAACAAACGCGATCACAAATCGTGGCAGCGTTGCAGTCTATATATGTTTTACCACCAAAGCGGTCCACCTGGAATTGTGTTCAGACCTCACCAGCAAAACTTTTCTTACCGCCTTCGCCCGATTTGTAGGACGCCGAGGATACCCGAACCAGATGATGAGCGACAATGGCAAAACATTTATCGGCGCCAAGAGAACTACCGGACTCGAATTCGTATCCTTTATGAGAGAAGTATCGTCAAATGTTGTCCAGAGATATGCCCCCCAAGGAATAAATTGGAAGTTTATACCCCCCGGCGCACCACACATGGGCGGATTATGGGAATCCGCTGTCAAAAGCTTTAAAACCCATTTCAAAAAGGTAGCCGGAACTCACAATTTTATCTTTGAAGAATTCTCGACTCTATTAATTCGCATAGAAGCCGTACTTAATTCTCGTCCCATATCCCCACTGTCTCAGGACCCGAATGACCTCACTGCCCTCACACCAGGTCACTTTCTTCGAGGAGCACCAATGCTCTTGATCTCGGAACCGAATCACGAAGATCTCTCTATGATAAATAGATGGGATAGACTGAAGGTTCTGCATCATCAGTTCAGCAAACGCTGGAAAACTGACTACCTCACCGATCTGCAAAAGCACTACCGATGGAAAAACGCCCAAACTCCCCCGAAAATCGGCGATCTCGTCAGCATCAAAGAAGACAATTAATTTACCGCCCACTGAGTGGCGACTAGGTCGATTGGAAAATCTACACCCAGGACGAGATGGACACATTCGTGTCGTAGACGTCCGCACCCAGAATGGTATTCTCACCAGACCCCTCACAAAACTATGTTTTCTACCATCAGCCGTGAGTGACGAGGGCTCTAAGAGCCCACTCCCATCTACCTAAATTCACACAGATGGATCGTCAACGCCCTCCGGTACCAACCCCACGCCGCTGGTTGGCATCGCAGGTAACCCTGTCCGCGCCGTAGCGAACCCATACCGGATTTTCGAACATACAGTTTGAGTTTGCGTCATCACGCGTTGCTGATGTGCCCAGCGTTCACGGCCATGCAGCCACGACAGCGTCTCTTAATCGCTAGGGCCCATCAATACTGCACCAACTGCTTAGCGCTATGGCATCGTACCAATCAATGTACCTCAACCGAGAGCTGTCGGGTCTGCGGGCAGCACCACCACTCCTTTCTCCATCGGGACACCGGAAGCCGTCAACCCGCATACGTCGCCCCGCCTGTAGCGGAGATACGCCGCCAGGAGCCGCGCCGCGTCATCGTCGTCGCACTCATCAACAGCCTACAAGGGCCAACGGTCGTGCTCCCATCGCACGTCAACCTCCACGACCAACCAGCGTCGGCGATAGCACCATCCGATGCACCGCAACCGGCTTTCGCACCTCTACCTACAAAAACAAGGTCGGACGAATCCTCATCCAAAAGGCCGTTCGAGCCCTGCAGGAGCTACAGCATACACTAGGCGCTTAGTACGCCTAGGGAAGGCAGAATGTTTACGCGACTTAGGTAGCCACACGTCCCAATCCCAAAACCATAGAAAAACCTATTACATTGAATTGTACATATATATTTACCATTGAATTCTCGCATTGTGTCATTTTTTATATATTACATAACAATTCATTTCATTGAATTATATTAGGTCTCATCTTGAATTGTATTATAATATTCCCCTCAACATAAAAACATACCCTTAGGTTAAGTAGTAATTATGAGATCTTTTGGGGCGTGTGGCAACCCTCGCGTAAATCACCCCACACCAATTCGACGCATGCAAATCAGCTGATGTGGGGGTGGCCATCATATTTATTTTTATAAATTTTCTTTTTTATATACACCGGCTTTTGGCGAGTTTTACAACCTTTTTATAAATTTATCAGCTTTCAACTGTTGTGATTTAAACGATAAATAAAGTACTTGAAAGTGCGACATCGTCATCACCCGGCATTTTATTATATATTCTTCAAATAAAATAACTATTAAACAAAAGTGAAACCACATATACATATACATATATCGCGGCATGCAAGTGGTTTTTTTTTTGGCATTTGGTTTGTGAATTGTAAAGCGACTCGTTTTCTCAAATCTCTACAACTATAATTATGATCCAGAAAAGATCAGATACGACAAAACTCAGTTGCTAATAAGAGATCATCACTTCTCAACTCTTATCAGGACGTAGTAAAGGAGGAGAGCCCAAATCCCCAGGATATACCTCTGAGTGAGTATTCATCAGACTTATACAAACACAATAGATCAATACTGTGATTTTTTGCCGTTAATACACATGCTTTCAATTTGTGCGGTGGAAGATCTGAAATTACCATGAAGTGTCGTCTTTGATTGGTAAGGCTACATTTTCTAAATTTGTGGTAAAAAACACAATAGATCAATACTGTGATTTTTTGCCGTTAATACACTGCTTACAATTTGTGCGGTGGAAGATCTAAAAATGTCATGAAGAGTCGTCTTTGATTCATTTGCTGTTTGGTGACTTCGATGAAAAAAACTGATGACTGCGGTTATTGCTTATAATTTGTACGGTGGAAGATCTACACCTGCCTTGAAGTCTAGCCTTTGATTGGTAAGGCTACATTTTCAAAATTTGATGAATAAAACACAATAGATCAATACTGTGATTTTTTGCCGTTAATACGCTGCTTACAATTTGTGCATCTTCCACCTGCCATGAAATGTCGTCTTTGATTCATTTGCTGTTTGGTGACTTCGATGAATAAAACATAACACTGGTTTACAGCCAAAATGCACCATAGACGCCATAGTGAAATTCCTATGTAAAATCACCTCCTAATTCCGAAAATCAAGGTTATTTTTACTTGAATGGTACCGTTTTTGAGATATTTACGATTTACCGTTATTTCAAAAAACAAAAAAGATGGCTCTACTTAATCGTGTATATCTCAAGAAAAAATTGAGGTTTTCCAAAACGGTTGGAAAAATTTGAAAGCTTATAAAATTTACTATAATCAGTACATACAACACTTTTTGCTAGGTCCTGCAGATTCAAACATATTGAACAATCATTACGGATTTTTTTAATTTTTTTTGTAAAAATATAAAAAAATCTATACTTTGCGAGGAAGCATCTAGAAAAATTTTTGTTTTTTTGCAGATATTTTTTCCCCCTCTAAGCTCTGTTTTATTACAAAAAAAATAAGCTATCAGTGAACAAAATCGATGAACTAATACAAAAGTTATAAGCATTCAAGTAAATATATCCATTTAATACTTAAGTACCCTACAAATAATAGCATATGTATACATATGGTCCTGTCTTAACTCTATGATCTTATTTTACAATTGAAAAAGTTATGTGTCTTGTTTTGACGCTTATTTAGATTAGGATGGGTTTCTCTTATGAGAAACCAAGAGTAGTCGCCCATCATAGCGACATCCCAGAATCATTGATACCGACTTTCAATCACTTTCATTTGCTGGTGAAATCTTTCGCCATGCTCGTCACTTTCGTCGCCAAGATTTTGCTTGAAAAAATTTAAGTGGGAGTGTAAGAAATGAATTTTTAAAGACATATTTACTCCTGAAAGAAAATAAAAAAGTAAATTAGATAAATACATAAGTGACACATTGGTATATAATTTTCTTAGGCTGGATTTATCTTTCAATTCAGAACAAATTTTTTGTTTATATTTTTCCCGTTCTTGTTTGTTCGGAACTGGACGATGAATTCAGATTTATGGCTATATATTCTCATGTAAATTTATGTAATATATAATTTATTATTATATAAGATTGTCTTCAAATGATGAAAAGCTTCGCCTTCTTTGTCCAAAGCCTTCACAAAGTTTTTGATAAGGCCGAGCTTAATGTGGAGCGGAGGTAGAATTATTTTTTCCTTCTTTATAAGTGGAGAGTATTTTATGTTATCTACCCCAACTTGAAACTCGATTCGTTCTGGCCAATTCTTTATGATGTAGTGGTCTTGACGAGCTCGGCTATCCCCTTTGCATAGAAATCAACTGTATTTTGTGTATCCACTTTGTAGACCACATAGCATTCCAACGACTTTAAGATCGGAACATGTTTTCCAATCATGTTCTTCGTATTTGATTAACTTGAGCAATTTTTGCATTATCTCATATGTTTCCTTCGTATTTACTGCATGCACGATCGGGATAGATGGCTTTTGATTGCCAATATGCAATAATACGGCCTTTAAATTTAATTTATTGCCGTCTATGAACAATCGCCACTCTTTTGAATCAGATGGTTCACCAAATTGTTTGAATAGACCAGCAATGTCTTTGCAGTAACAAACACTGTCCTCCTTCGTATAGTACTTGGAAAATTCTTCGTCACGAGTGCTAACATAGGTAACATATTATACCTTAACATCGGATGAAACAAATTTAAATTGTTGCATACGAGAGGCGTGTAGTTCGGCCTTTTCCTTTGACAATTCCAAATCCCTTATCCAATCATTGAGTTGTGCTTGTGACAAAGAATTTCTTTCGTTTTCCGTTTGAAATTCAGTACAACATGATGCCACGTAATCAGATACTACTGTTGACAATGAAACTGGAGCCGGAACTAAAGTTAAATTTGATTCTGGCAATGTCACTTCTGTTGAAATTAGTTCTGGTAATGACACTGTAGTTACGCTCGCATAGGTTACTTTTCTGGACTTTCCAACCCCAAGTACTTTTGTAGTACAAATATAGCAGTCCGTTGAATGGCAAGTTGGTTCCCTCCACTTCATTGGTGTAATAAATTTCACACGTCGCCTAAATAGATAGTTTCAGAAATTAGTCAGCTATGCATTAAAAGGGAACAAATTCCTAATTTTTACAACGCACCGTTTTGTTCCGGTTCGGTGTCCATGGTTTTTAGGCTCAATTCCAAAACACTTATAGTATGTAACTTTCAAAGGATTTGAAAACACACGCCTCATACTTTTAACAATAAATTGACCGCAGATGAAACAGAACATATCTGGATCATTTGTACACTCAAACTCTCGCGCCCTTTTATTCATTTTTTATTTTAAAGTAAATGACGGGTTATAAACTGCAATTATAAACTGAACAGTATCCGGCGAGCCTTGCAGATATTATGAAGGAACAAGGCGCATGTACTCTTATTTATACTTAGATCCAGTAAAAATGCAAGCCTACCTAAACAAAAAGGTTCCCTAGTTCTACAAAGAAAACACTACCTGCCTCAAAAATATGCTCTTGTTTAAAATGTACCTAGGTTTGAGAAAACGACACTAACAGCTTTTTGTATCTAATAACTTTTCGAAAATCTACCTGCTAACTAACTGATATACGAATACTAACACATACGTACCAGTAGGGTACTTAAGCATTAAATGGATATATTTACTTGAATGCTTATAACTTTTGTATTAGTTCATCGATTTTGTTCACTGATGGCTTGTTTTTTTTTGCAATAAAACAGAGCTTAGAGGGGGGAAAAAATATCTGCAAAAAAAAACAAAAAGTTTTCAAGATGCTTCCTCACAATATACAAATTTTGTTATATTTTACAAAAAAAAATTTAAAAATCCGTAATGATTGTTCACTATGTTTGAATCTGCAGGACCTAGCAAAAAGTGTTGTATGTACTGATTATAGTAAATTTTATATCCCTTCAAATTTTTCAAACCGTTTTCGAATAGCTCAATTTGTTCTTGAGATATACACGATTAAGTGGAGCCATCTTTTTTGTTTTTTGAAATAACGGTAAATCGTAAATATCTCAAAAACGGTACCATTCAAGTAAAAATAACTTTGATTTTCGGAATTAGGAGGTGGTTTTACATAGGAATTTCACTATGGCGTCTCTGGTGCAGAAAAAAAGTTGGAATTTGTGATCCAGTTATAATTAATGAAAGTTTAAGCACTGGCAATGTTCCTAGTATATGGAAAATTTCAACCATAGTCCCTATAGAAAAAGTGAAAAATACATTAAAAGCAGAGGAGTTAAGACCGATTAACACACTGGCTAGCGACGAAAATATATTAGAACGAGTGGTAAAAAATCAGTTGGTGCATTACCTAGAAAGTAATAATATACTTATACCTCAACAATCAGGATTCAGGAAAAAACATTCCTGTGAAACAGCTCTAAACATCGTCCTAGCAGAATGGAAGGAAGAACTAAATAATAAAAAGTCTATAGCTGCAGTCTTTATCGACTTGAAAAGAGCTTTTGAAACTATCGACCAACAAATATTGTTGGAAAAGTTAGCATGCATTGGTGTTAAAGATCGTGTGTTGTATTGGTATAAAAACTTTCTTACAAACCCAAACAAAAGACATTAATTGGTTCGACAACTTCTGATGAAGTAGATGTGAAGGTTGGTTTACCCCAAGGCTCAGTTCTTGCGCCAGTATTATTTAACATATATATAAATGATATTAATTCAGTGTTGAAGTTTAGTACAATAAAATTATTTGCGGACGATGCTTTAATTTCAATAAATGGTACTAATGAATACGGAACGCGAGAGAATCTACAAAGTGACTTAGATGCTCTTTATATTTGGATGTGTATTACCTGATAATCTAATGTTTAAAAACAGATTATATGACTACGTCAAATCATTGCCTATAAGATAGGAGTTAACCCGTGTTAAAAGTTTCAGTTTTTATATAATCTAATGTTTATATTATACAATAATATATTTATTTACATCCATTGTTAAATAACTATTAGTTTAAGGATTTGTTTTTGAACTAGACTTAAAAAGTCGTAATAAATAAATAAATAAAAAATAAAATAAAAAATGTATTGATTATAATTTGTAAGGCGGAAGATCTACACCTGCCTTGAAGTCTCGCCTTTGATTGGTAAGGCTACATTTTCTAAATTTGATGAATAAAACGCAATAGATCAATACTGTGTTTTTTGCCGTTAACACACTGCTTACAATTTGTGCGGTGGAAGATCTAAAAATGCCATGAAGAGTCGTCTTTGATTTGTTTACTGTTTTGCTCACTTCGATGAATCAAACATAATTGATGACTGCGGCTATTGCTTATAATTTGTGCGGTGGAAGAGCTACACCTGCCTTGAAGTCTCGCTTTTGATTGGTAAGGCTATATTTTCTAAATTTGATGAATAAAACACAATAGATCAATACTGTGATTTTTTGCCGTTAATACACTGCTTACAATTTGTGCGTATGAAGATCTAAAAATGCCATGAAGAGTCGTCTTTGATTCATTTGCTGTTTGTATTTGTATTTGTATTTATTGAGTAATTTTCCTAGCACAACAATTTTACAAAAATTTTATTATAGTGCTAGTCAGGAATAACATTTTAAGACTAGTTTAAATAGATATATCAATAATCATTAAAGGAAGAAAGAATATAGGAAATGGTCATTGTGTACACAATGGAAAGGAAAAAAGAATAACAAATATTAGAATACATTGAGTAGTAAGAAAAAAATAAAAATAAAATAAAATAAATAAATAAAAACATTAAAATTAATTCTAAACTTATGAGTCATTATAAAAACTAGTTAGCTCTTTTTTGAAGCGCAGGGCATTACTTATCAGCCTTAGTCTAGAGGGAAGTGAGTTCCAAAGACGTATCGAAGTAATAAAGAACTGGCGATCAGACGTTAGCATACGATATCTGAAGTGCGTAAGGAGTACGGATCTTGATGATTGAAGGAAAGTTTGCCTTCGATATAAAAACCATGGTTTCTTCGTATATATTAATTTGTGTATGGCCACAAGCGTTTTAACTTTTAAAAGATTATCAAAAGAAATGCCAAGCAACTGTTCCGCGTGAGAAGAGATGTGGTCAAGTCTACCTAGCCCGTAAACATATCTGGCAATGTTGTTGTACACAACATTAAATTTCTTTTTGCATACATAGTCACAGTTAGAGTAGATCTCACAGCCATAAAGTAGCGTAGGTATTAAGTACGCTTTCGCTATAAGCAGTCGAATGTTTAACGGAGTGTAATATTGTGTCAACCAGAGTGTACGGAGCATCCCATACACTTTTCCTACCGAGCTAAAAATATGGTCTTTCCAAGTCAATGTTTTGTTAAAAACTATACCTAAGTTTTTGGCAGTGTCAACGTATTCTATAATAGTATTGTCCAAGGTTAAATTATCCAAGCCAGTTGTTACGAACGACTTTCTATTAATAACTATACATTTCAACTTCTTAGGGTTAAGACATAAGCCGTTCATTGAGGCCCACGCACCAATATTATTTAAGTCATATTTTATGTTATCTATACATGAATTGATACGATCACTAGGGCAACACAAATACAATTGGACGTCATCAGCATAAATATGAACTTTAGAATACTTAAGGACATCAGGCAAGTCATTTACGTACAAAACAAATAGCAGGGGACCAAGGATTGAGCCTTGTGGGACACCTCGCAAAACACTTAGGAAATCAGACTTAATACTACCCACGCTTACTGCCTGAGTTCGGTCGGAAAGGTAGGATCGAATGAGGGCTGACGCATGACTAGGGAAGTTAAACAGATTTTCAAGTTTCAGACAGAGCAGAGTATGGTCAACCGAGTCAAAGGCCTTAGAGTGGTCGAGAAGGGTTAAAAAAGCAGTATTATTCTGGTCAATTTGTTCTCGAATATCTTCTATCACAGACAGAAGCGTCGTTGTACAGCTTCGGTTTGGCCTGAACCCAGACTGGCAATCTGTCAGAAGGTTGTTTTCGTGCACATACGAGGTGATCTGTCCATGCAAAATACGCTCTGCTACCTTCGATAAGAATGGCAGAATCGCTATAGGCCTATACTCTTTGTTTTGGTTAGGAATAGGTATGACCTTAGCAGCTTTCCAACACTTAGGAAACATACAAGTAGTCAGAATCGAGTTTACTAAATGTGTAACGTAGGGAAGGATTTTTGGGAGAATTACTTTTAAAAATTTTGCACATATACCATCAACCCCTATAGCATTTGACTTCACGGAAAGAATGGCTTCCACAACATCACAATCATCGACACAATGAAACTCAAAAGGACGAGCATCAACATTGGCACGAACACAATAGTTGTCAACACAAATATTATCTGACAAAAAAGGAAGACTTACAAAATTGTTATTTATTTCGTTTATATCTACGTCGACGAGGCTAGAGAGGTCACCTTTGGGTTTACCAATCCCGATTTCCTTAATCACGTTCCAGGTAGCCCTAGAGTCCAAGGCAGAAGTAAACCTTTCTTTATAGAAATTCTGTTTTGCCGCACGAATGGATTTGTTTACTGCTAGTCTAGCCGCTTTGAAACAGATATGGGCATCGCTAGTTCTGTACCTTTTCCACCGCGAGTATGCGAGGTTACGAAGTTCAATTAAATTTTTTATAGTAGCATTAAACCAGGGATGATTGTTGTGTCTAACCGTTTTGACTTTTAGTGGAACATAGCTGTCAAAGAGCCTATTAACGTGGTTTTGCAAGAACATGGCCTGGTCGTCAACCGATGTCAACGTTCGAATCAAACTCCATTCGACCGCCTCCACATCTGTAGCAAGGGAACTGTAGTCAATACTTCTAAAGTCACGATACGTAAATGAGTATGTCTTACATGTTGTTTGGAAGTTGTAACAAAGAAATATGAGGTCGTGCCTAGAAAAACAAGATGCGGATAGTTGATTGTAGTGGAGTAGTTTCTGAGGGTGATTTATGAAAAATAAATCCAGCAATGAGGAGCTGGAATCTGTGAAGTGTGTTGGTAGTACAGAATTTGTGTTGAAAAGTCCAAGAGATTCCATGCTTAGTTTTAAGCTGGAATCCACGAGAAGATTGCAGTTGAAATCACTAGCAATGATAATATTTTCATAGCTCACGAGTAACGGTTGAAGAAACTCGACAAACCCAGAGAAATCTACTCGGCGATTTGGTCTGTAAACACAGCCTATAAGGAGCTTTTGATTAACACCAGAGAACAACTCAACAAACACATATTCTACAGAATCACTAGGACTAGAACCACAAATAATTTTACAAGACAAACTACTTTTAACATATATAGCAACACCACCACCATGACCACATCTATCAACCCGGAAAAGTTGGTATCCACTTAATTGAACCAAGTCAGGTTTATGGCATGCAGAAAACCAGGTTTCAGAAATGCATATGACGTCAATGTCAGACCCTTCGAATATGAATCTTAGTTCGTCGAGTTTTTTAAATAAACTTTGAGCATTGATGTGAACGATTTTAAGCCCTTTAGTTCGCTTACTGACTACGCGCAACAGAGTACGTAGACAGTCTTTGGATGTAGACAACCTATAGTCAGAGACCATCATTTAAAAACGTAGGTGATTTAATGCTCTGCACTGAATTGAAAAATGACAACATAATTGAAAAAGAGAAATAAGAAAGATAGATAAGACAGCGATAGTTTAGAAATTTACAAAAAAATATTATAAGCTTAATCCTAGTGGCCATCCCGTTATGCATTTGCTGCTTGCTCACGAAAGGAGCTTCCGCTTTCTACGCCGTTATTCGCAATGCCATCGAGAAAATCAAGGCTGTGGATTACTTCGGGACTGTCATTCGCTGTTCTTTTTATATGCACCAGGCCCCTGAGGGTAAATACGGATGATACTTTGGTGACTTCGATGAAAAAAACATAATTTATGACTGCGGTTATTACCTATAATTTGTACGGTGGAAGATCTACACCTGCCTTGAAGTCTCGCCTTTGATTGGTAAGGCTACATTTTTTAAATTTGATGAATAAAACACAATAGATCAATACTGTGATTTTTTGCCGTTAATACTCTGCTTACAGTTTGTGCGGAGGAAGATCTAAAAATTCCATGAAGTGTCCCATTTGATTCATTTGCTGTTTGGTGACTTCGATGAATAAAACATAATTGATGACTGCGGTTATTGCTTATAATTTGTAAGGTGGAAGATATACACCTGCCTTGAATTGTCGTCTTTGATTGATAAGTCTACATTTTCTGAATTTGATGACTAAAACACAATATATCAATACTGTGATTTTTTGCCGTTAATACACATGCTGCAATTTGTGCGGTGGAAGATCTGAAAATGCCATGAAGTGTCGTCTTTGATTGGTAAGGCTACATTTTCTAAATTTGATGAATAAAACGCAATAGATCAATACTGTGTTTTTTGCCGTTAATACACTGCTTACAATTTGTGCGGTGGAAGATCTAAAAATGCCATGAAGAGTCGTCTTTGGTTTGTTTACTGTTTGGTGACTTCGATGAAAAAAACATAATTTATGACTGCGGTTATTACTTATAATTTGTACGGTGGAAGATCTACACCTGCCTTGAAGTCTCGCCGTTGATTGGTAAGGCTACATTTTCTAAATTTGATGAATAAAACGCAATAGATCAATACTGTGATTTTTTGCCGTTAATACACTGCTTACAGTTTGTGCGGAGGAAGATCTAAAAATGCCATGAAGTGTCGTCTTTGATTCATTTGCTGCTTGGTGACTTCGGTGAATTAAACATAATTAATGACTCAACTGCGACATTGCCTTAATTGTATTGATTATAATTCGTAAGGCGGCAGATCTACACCTGCTTTGAATTGTCGTCTTTGATTGGTAAGGCTACATTTTCTGAATTTGATGAATAAAACACAATAGATCAATACTGTGATTTTTTGCCGTTAATACACTGCTTACAATTTGTGCGTATGAAGATCTAAAAATGCCATGAAGAGTCGTCTTTGATTCATTTGCTGTTTGGTGACTTCGATGAAAAAAACATAATATATGACAGCGGTTATTACTGTTACGGTCTGGCAACCTCGACCACAACATTCGAACACCGATATAACGAAGGACATCCGAACGCTGATTAAACGAAGACACATCGTTCCTTTTCATGATATTCATTCTTTGTTCAATTCTTATAACTTGTACATCTTTTCTAATTCAACTTACTCATTGAAATGGATTAAATACTTTTTATAAACTCAGTGTACTTTTATTGAACATTATCGTTTTAAGTCAGAAGCGGGCTGAATTCACAAAAAAAAAAAAAAAAAAAAATACGTGCGGGTTGAAGTGAATGTGCATTAGAACGTTTCGCGCTGTACATATACATGTATATACATATGTATGAACGTTGGCAAAAACTGCTGTCTCGGTAAATGCAACGCGCAATTATTTTTGTGCGGTCCTGCAAAAGAAAATATACATACATAAACGTATCATATTTGTGGTAGGTGCACGAATAAACGGCAATTTCTTTGAAAAAATGAGTTTGAATAAAAACGAATAAATTCAAACTCAAAGAGAGCTTAACGAAAAAACACAAACGTCAGGAGTGTTCAACGAATAAATTATAAACGCCAAACGAATTAACGAGTGAATGCTTTAGCAAAACAAAACTAAACCGTAAACAAAATGGTTAAAATAAGTGATTTGTGTCTCGAAGCAATAAAAGAAATTTTGCGTGTGAAGAATTTGCCAACGGTAGGCACAAAAGCCGAATTAGTACATTCATATATCGAAGCAACGGGCTCGGACGACGTGCAAGATACGAATATGCAAAACCAATTGGATGAAATGCGCAAAATTATTGAATCGCTAACTACGGCGGTCGCTTTGATCGGTGCGAGCGGTACGGGCGGTGCAAGCGGCACAGTAGGACAAACCTCGGGTAATTTACAACAAAGTTCAACTATAGGTGGAACAAATCAAAATGCGGTTACGGGTGCGGCGCGTAATTTATATTCCGTGAAAGAAATTGCCGAGTCCATTCCCGAGTTTAATCCTACTGACATGCAGTCTATAACTGCCAAACATTTTGTTGAACGCGTTAATGCAGCAGTAAATGCCTACCGGTGGGACGAAAAAGGGCTTATGCTAGCCGTATTTAGTAAAATGAAGGGTGCTGCTAAATTGTGGCTTGATGGTTCCATAGTAGTTTATGCAAATTGGGAGGATTTTTCGCGCGATCTGGTTAATGAATTCGGTTTAAGTCTAAATGAAGCTGAAGTGCACCATGAAATGTCCACTGCGTCGCGTAAAAGCAATGAAAACGTCATTGACTACTGTTTCCGTGTATGTGCTTTAGGCAGACGTTTTAATTTGAGTGAACAAGCGATAATAAAGTATATACGCGACGGTCTCCGACATCGCGAGTTACAATGTGCCATTGCAGCTATAAAGTTTCAATCCATAAAACACCTTCGTGAACGTATAAATGACTTCTTTCAAAATAATCCGTCAAATACGCGCGAACAATTTGCTAATAAAACTAAAATTGACAATATGGCTAAAAGTGCGTCTTTGGCCGATAAGCAAAATGTAATTAAGTGCTACAACTGTGGTGAGGTAGGGCATATATCGTCCAAGTGTTCGAAACCTCCGCGTCGCCCACGTTGTGCAGATTGCAACAAAGTTCACGCCAAAGGTGAACCGCAAAATTTTGGTAAAGCAAAGCAAGTCAGGCAAGCTATGTGTAACGCATTCGAAAAAGTTTTTGAAAAACGCGTGCGTATAAATGATCGGGAATACACTGCGTTTGTAGATACAGGTAGTCATTGCACGTTAATACGGGAAACAGCTGCTGCTGCTTTGCCTATAAAACGTGAACCGTGTACTTTGAAAATAAGTGGTATTTGTGGCGGTGAACGATTTGCGAACGAGAAATCAGAAATTGATATTCAAATAGATGATGTATCTCGAAAGATACTGGCATATATCGTTGATGACGAAATGTTGAGTCATGACTTGTTAATCGGGCAAAACGTATTTCATGATTTAAACTTTACGGTCGATAATGGAGTGGCAAAGTTTGTGGCTACTAATGAAAATAAAACTGAAAGTGTAGTTGACAAAGAAATAAAGAAACGTCCAATCACTAACACCGAAATCACTTTCGGTATAAGTGATGTAGAAACACAGGACAAAATCGTGGCGTTGGTAAATGAATTTCGCGACATATTTGCGTGTGGCTTAGATGAAATCGGTAAAACTAATGCAATTGAGATGAAAATTGCATTAACTACAAACGAACCTATAACGCAACAACCATATCGCGTGTCGGAACCAAAACGCGCCGTCGTGGCTAAAATGATTCGCGAATTAATCGAGAATGATATCGTGCAAAAATCCGAATCGGAATACGCAAGCCCAATAACGCTCGTTAAAAAGAAAAACGGTCAAGATAGACTTTGCATTGACTTTCGAAAAGTGAACCAGTATACAAAGAAAGAAATTTTTCCGATGCCGAATATCGAAGAAACGTTGCACGATGCGAAACGTTATAAAATTTTTTGTGCACTGGATTTGAATAGTGGTTACTACCAGGTACCAATCGCGGAAGGTTGCCGGAAATACACCGCGTTCGTAACGACGGAAGGACTCTATGAGTTGATGGCAAAAATAAAAGAAAAAACTGAACCGGGCGACATGATCCATTATATGGACGATATTTTGGTTCTTGGCATGACATTCGACGACATAATTCCGAAATTAAAACGCGTTTTTACAGCCATACGAGAATTGTCATTAACACTCAACACTGACAAATGCGTTTTCTTGCGGGAGACAATCGAATTTTTGGGTCACCAGTTAATACCTGAAGGTATCACTCCTGGTAAGTTAAAAACTTTAGCCATTCATAGTTTTAAAATACCAACAAACCTCACGGAAGTTAGGAAATTCTTGGGGCTCAGCGGATACTTCCGAAAGTTCGTTCCTCGCTACGCCATAATATCAGAGCCGTTACGATTGCTATTGCGCAAAGACCAACCGTTTATTTGGGGGGAGGCACAAAAACAAGCATTTGATAAGTTGAAGGTAGCATTGACCTCGCAGCCTGTTATAGCTGCTTATCGTTTAGAAGCGGATCACGAACTTCATACCGACGCCAGTTCTGTTGGAGTAGCTGGCGTATTGCTCCAGCGTGAGGGGAGGGATTGGAAACCCGTAATCTATTACAGCCGATCTACAACAGATGCTGAACGACGTTATCACAGCTATGAATTAGAATGCCTAGCTGTCGTTGAGTCATTGGAAAGGATGAGGTATTACATCCAGGGTAAATCCATAAAGGTCGTAACCGATTGTAGCGCTATTCGAACGGTAATGACCAAACGAGAATTAATTCCACGAATTGCTAGGTGGTGGCTCCGTATTCAGGACTACGATATCGTAGTCGAACATAGGGCGGGAACGCTCATGAACCACGTCGATGCGCTGAGCAGGTCTCTTGCCGAGCCTCCACATGAAATTGAGCCAGCATCACTACGAATTAACAAAATAAGCGTCGAAAATTGTGATTGGTTGTTTAGTTTGCAACTGCAAGATGACAAAATAAAAGCAATCGTAGACGATATGAATAGGCGCAACGTTACGAAAATGGATGGTTATCACCTTGATAAAGGGAGGCTATATCGATTAGTCAAAGATAGGTCGCTATGGGTAGTTCCAAAATCGGTACGCTACAAAATTCTTTGCGAATCTCACGATAAGGCAGGTCATCTGGGTGTTGACAAAACCATCGACAGAATACGACGAACTATGTGGTTTCCTCGCATGAGGAATTTTACAAAATCGTACATCAATTCCTGTGTGGACTGCGCATTTAATAAAAAACCTAGTGGCAAAAAGGAGGGGGAGTATCATTATTCTAACGTTGATCCGATCCCGTTCAAAACGATACACCTAGACCATTTAGGTCCATTCCCGCGAAGCAGTCTACGGAACGAGCACATCATAGTCGTCGTTGACGCGTTCACTAAATTCACGATTATTCGTGCTGTCAAAAGCACTGCAACGAAGCATGTCATCGATGTACTCAACGACGTATTTAGTTACTTTGGAACGCCTGGCAGAATGATCACAGACAGAGGCACGGCATTTACGTCAAACGCATTTAAACAATTTTGTGTCGAAAATGATATCACGCATATACTAAATGCTGTCCGTACTCCGAGGGCTAATGGCCATGCCGAACGCTTGAACCGTACCTTAATATCCATGCTACGGACATCAACGACCAACGATAAGCGGTGGGACACAAATTTACGATCTTTACAGTGGTCTCTCAACACAATGACCAACGAAACCACGGGTAAAACTCCTCATGAATTATTGCTAAATTATCAACCGCGCGATACGCTGCATAACAAAACCGTCCTCACGTTACAGTCTGACGAAGAATCACACCCTACAGACATTGAATCAACGCGAAAGGTAGCGGCCGAAAAAATCTCTAAACAACGAGAAAAAGCTAAACAACGATTCGATCGCCAACATACTAAACCGACGTTATATAAAGAAGGCGACATTGTGCTAGCCGAAAGCGAAGTCGGTAGTACTGGCGAACCACGCAAGTTAGAGCCCAGATTCAAGGGGCCCTTTATTGTTGCTAAAGTTCTAGGCAACGATCGCTATGTTATCGAAGATCTTCCTGGTTCACGGCGTACTCAGAAACACTACTCTACTGTATTCGCCTCCGACAAATTAAAGTTATTCAATTATACGCTTCCTGAGGACGATGATGATAGCCCGAGTAATATGGGCGATGACGACATCTGATCGAGGTCGATCACAGTTGCAGGATAGGCCGAGCTGTTACGGTCTGGCAACCTCGACCACAACATTCGAACACCGATATAACGAAGGACATCCGAACGCTGATTAAACGAAGACACATCGTTCCTTTTCATGATATTCATTCTTTGTTCAATTCTTATAACTTGTACATCTTTTCTAATTCAACTTACTCATTGAAATGGATTAAATACTTTTTATAAACTCAGTGTACTTTTATTGAACATTATCGTTTTATTACTTATAATTTGTACACATGCCTTGAAGTCTCGCCTTTGATTGGTAAGGGTACATTTTCTAAATTTGATGAATAAAACACAATAGATCAATACTGTGATTTTTTGCCGTTAATACACTGCTTACAATTTGTGCGTATGAAGATCTAAAAATGCCATGAAGAGTCGTCTTTGATTCATTTGCTGTTTGATGACTTCGATGGAAAAAAACATAATTGATAACTGCGGTTATTGCTTATAATTTGTATGGTGGAAGACCTACACCTGACTTGAAGTCTCGCCTTTGATTGGTAAGGCTACATTTTCTAAATTTTATGAATAAAACACAATAGATCAATACTGTGATTTTTTGCCGTTAATACACTGCTTACAATTTGTGCGTATGAAGATCTAAAAATGCCATGAAGAGTCGTCTTTGATTCATTTGCTGTTTAGTGACTTCGATGAAAAAAACATAATATATGACTGCGGTTATTACTTATAATTTGTACGGTGGAAGATCTACACCTGCCTTGAAGTCTCGCCTTTGATTGGTAAGGCTACATTTTCTAAATTTGATGAATAAAACACAATAGATCAATACTGTGATTTTTTGCCGTTAATACACTGCTTACAGTTTGTGCGGAGGAAGATCTAAAAATGCCATGAAGTGTCGTCTTTGATTCATTTGCTGCTTGGTGACTTCGGTGAATTAAACATAATTAATGACTCAACTGCGACATTGCCTTAAAAGTATTGATTATAATTTGTAAGGTGGAAGATATACACCTGCCTTGAATTGTCGTCTTTGATTGGTAAGGCTACATTTTCTGAATTTGATGACTAAAACACAATATATCAATATAGTGATTTTTTGCCGTTAATACACATGCTTGCAATTTGTGCGATGGAAGATCTGAAAATGCCATGAAAAGTCGTCTTTGACTCATTTGCTGTTTATTACTTATAATTTGTACGGTGGAAGATCTACACTTGCCTTGAAGTCTCGCCTTTGATTGGTAAGGCTACATTTTCTAAATTTGATGAATAAAACACAATAGATCAATACTGTGATTTTTTGGCGTTAATACACTACTTACAGTTTGTGAGGAGGAAGATCTAAAAATGCCATGAAGTGTCGTCTTTGATTCATTTGCTGCTTGGTGACTTCGGTGAATTAAACATAATTAATGACTCAACTGCGACATTGCCTTAAATGTATTGATTATAATTCGTAAGGCGGCAGATCTACACCTGCCTTGAAGTCTCGCCTGTCACACCAGTTCTCACATCACTTACGAAAATCAACCTTGCAAATACTACTAATAAATGCAATCCTCCGATTTTTGAACAACAGACGCAGAGATAAATTTCAACGAAATAGAGTCAGTGAGTGAAATACGAGCGAACAACGCGATCGGGCCAAATAACTAAAAGCTATTCAATTTAATATAACTTATATAAAATAACTATATTACATTTCATATTCAAAACCCTTTTATAATTAAAGCCATTTTCATAGCATTAACATTTTTCGTGTACTTAATTTAAACGGTCATCCCATGCGGATGCAGGTAAGCATAAAACCCTACATTCGTGACAGTTCAGAAGTAGGACGTGCTCAGTGTCTAATTCTGCGAACGAAAAAGTGCGCTTTTAAAATGAATAGTGCCATAAAACAAGAAAACGATTAAAATATGCAGATTTGTGAAATCCTGATGGAAAAGGCATAGTTTGTCAATTGTACGTTTATAAACGTTTAGGCTTGCATACGCGTTGCAAGTTAACCTAACCTCAAAATCGTGAACATCGGAGTCCCAGTAGACATACGCTTTGTCGCTGAGCTCAACGGTTTGCATTCGAATTTTGTAGTTTCGTAGTGTATGCATATGCACATACTAATATACCTTCTCGCATCTCGCTCATAAAAGTATATCGGTGTAGTTTCAACATATTGCGCTTTCGTTTACGCATATAACTCTAACCGGTGTCACGTATAATCACTCAAGTATATCTGTCGTGTTCGTGTTTCGTCTATATACAAATACGCGTTCGAGTGTATGAAACAAAATGTCAAGTAAAACGACCCTCAAAGACTTAAAAAAACAATGCAAAGATGCTGGTTTACCTACGTCTGGTACAAAAAACCAACTCATGCAGCGAATAAATGAGCATTTTGCAAATGCAAGTGAGAGTGAGAGTGAGCATGACCAAACTATGGTGCAACGTTTAACAGCGCTCGAAAAAACGATTACGCGTTTGATTCAATCGCAAACAACAAATACGTGCGTGAGTGCCGAAGTGCCAACTTCTTCGCGTGTGGAAAGTTTCCAACCAACATTGTCGTCGTCTCCAATACAAACAATGTATACAAACGTAAACATGCCACCGTACGCGACAACCACAACAACTCCGCGAGTGAATTTTGCTCCGCAATGGCAACGAGTAAATACTCAAAATGTTTATAACATACCAATATCGCGCAACCCAATTGATCCAATTAGAAATAGTGGTCTCAATCCAACAAGTGTTCCGTTTCCATATCATAACGAATACACCCACTCGTCGTGTCATACAATTAAAAATATTGTTGAGTTATTGCCCGAGTATAACCCAACAAGCGAATTGTCTTTGAATTCCCTGCAATTTGTACAACGGGTCGAAATGTTGAAAAGTGCATATGGTTGGCAAGAAAGTGTGGTAATTATCGCTGTGCAGCAAAAACTAAAAGGTTCCGCGAAACTTTGGGCTGATTCACAACAATGCGTGTTTGTGAATTGGGCTCAATTTGTAAGCAAATTTCTAAATGACTTTCCGAGCTTTGTAAACGATGCCGATGTGCATATAAAACTCTCGCGAACCAAACGTCAATACAATGAAACGCCGGAGAATATTTTTATCGAATGCTAGCGTTGGGTAACAAAGGTGGGTTACCAGAGGCTAGTATCGCGCGGCACATCGTAAATGGTGTCAATGATAATGATTTAAAACGAAAAATATCTAACGAATACGTACGATGTCAAGACTTATTAAAAGATATAATGAGTTACAGTCTATACAATGATGTAGGTCAAAACAATAAATTAAAATCTGTGTACCCCGCCGCGAAAACAGTTCCAGTTAATGAAAAATCGGTGCAAAAACCGACAAGTGTGAAAGAAGTGAACCCAGCAAACAATGTGAAGTGTTATAACTGCACCAAAATGGGGCATTTTGCTATTAATTGCCCAGAACCGCAAAAGAAAGCTAGGTGCTCAAAGTGTCAACGAACCACTCATAAAACCGAAGAGTGTCCTAACGTTAAGAAAAATAATGTGAACACAATACAAAATACGGTGGCGCCAAAAATTGATTCTAATACTTCAAACGGTATAAAGAAGATAATAAAAGTGAATGGACATACTACAAACGCATTTGTTGATCCCGGTAGTACGCGTACACTCGTGCGTAAAACGTTTTCGGAAAAAATCGGTAATTTTAAAAACAATATGACTGTATTACGTGGTTTCGGGGGTGGTGAATATGTATCAACACGTATCGTGAACGTATTATTAACGCTTGATAATAACAAGATTCCCACAGATATGGTTGTTGTCAGCGACGAGCTGATTTGCGAAAACGTACTCCTCGGTAAGGATGTACTGTGTGGCTCAGATACGCGGTTAGTAATTGAAAATGAACAATGTCGTGTTGAACAAATTCGAAATATATGAGCGCCTCAAGGTTTAAACGAAACCGAAAACAACCAGTTCGAAAATATTATGAACGAATACCGTGAACTTTTCGCGAATAATATAGCCGATATTGGCAAGTGCAGTCTAGCCAAAATGAAAATCGAGTTAACATCTAACATACCAATTCAACTTAAGCCGTATCGTATTCCGTTTGCTAAAAGACCAATCGTATCGCGTATCGTAACCGAGTTACTTGAAAATGACATTATTCGACCCAGTGAGTCCGCGTACTCATCGCCTGTGGTCTTAGTTGAAAAGAAAAACAAAGAACATCGTCTCTGTATAGATTATCGTTGTGTAAACAAAATAACAGCAAAACAACCTTTTCCCATGCCGAACATGGAAGAGCAGTTCGCGCAACTCGCCGGTAATACATTTTTCACTACGCTTGACCTACGTATGGGGTACCACCAAATCGAAATCGATGAAGGTTCAAAGCAATTTACCGCGTTCGTAACCTCGGATGGTCACTTCGAGTTTAATCGTATGCCTTTCGGTTTGGTTAACGCGCCTGCTACATTCCAAAGCATAATGAACAAAATCGCGTCGAAAATGAACTTTGGTGAAGTGCTTATATACTTGGACGATATTATCATACCAAGTAAAACGATTAAAGAAGAACTATTGCGCCTCGAACGGTTTTTCAAACTTCTTAAAGAAGCCGGACTAACTCTACGTGCCGATAAGTGTAAATTTCAACCAAAATCGATCATCTGGGACACATCATCAACGGAAAAGGTATTACTCCTGGTGAACAAAAGGTAACCGCCATTAAAAATTTTCCGACACCAACAACCGCAACCGAGGTAAGAAGATTTTTAGGCCTGACAGGGTTTTTTAGAAAATTTGTTAGAGACTACTCCTTGATTTCTAAGCCCTTGACAAAACTACTAACAAAAGAAAGCCAAACAAATTTCATGTGGGGTGCAGAACAGCAAAGTTCGTTTGAAACCCTGATCAGCGTTCTTACCAATGACCCCGTTCTCGCACTTTATGACATCAACGCCCAGCACGAGGTGCACACTGATGCCAGCAGTTATGGTTTGGCGGGTGTCCTCCTGCAATCTGTTGGCGGCAGTGAATGGCGACCCGTCTGTTATTACAATCGTCATTGCACTGAAACAGAGAGCCGCTACCACAGCTATGAACTTGAAGTCCTCGCTGTTGTAGAAACACTAGAACGTTTTCGAACCTACATACTGGGTAAGCAGTTTCGTCTTGTTACAGACTGCTCCGCTATCGCACACGTCAAAAACCACAAAGAACTTAAAACTAAAATTTCACGCTGGTGGCTCAAACTTCTCGAGTACGACTTCGAATGTATACATCGCCCCGCCAATCGTTTACAACATGTCGATGCACTAAGTCGAGCACCAGACCAACCCGCCAAAGATGTCGAACCAGCCGGTTTTGTAATGAATGTAATGACCGACATCAATGATTGGCTACTTACTATGCAACTCCAGGACGAGAAACTTCGCGATATCATTAACGTTGTAAATGGTAACACAAAATCCCCGCAAGAGCAAGTAATAAAATCCGAATACCAACTACGAAATCATAGATTGTATCGCAAAGAAACTGACGGTCTGAAGTTTGTTGTGCCAAAGGGGGTACGCTGGCGTATCGTTGAATTCTGCCACGACCAAGCAGGGCACACAGCTTTAGATAAAACACTTGAGAGAATCAAAAAAACGTATTGGTTTCCGAATATGAGACGATTCGTTAAAAGCTACATAGCAGCATGCATTAGGTGTTGTTATCAAACGCAACATTCGGGTAAAACTGAGGGTTGCCTTCATTTTGACTCAGTTAAACCCATTCCATTCTATCGCATACATCTGGATCACATGGGTCCATTCCCACACAGCAAACGGGGCAATTTTCATGTCCTTGCTATATCCGATGCCTTTAGTAAGTTTCTCATAGTTAAAGCCGTGCGCGATACCAAGACCATTCATGTCATAAAAGCGCTTAATGAAATATCATCGTATTTCGGTTTACCATCGCAGATAGTCACCGATAGAGGTACGTCTTTCACATCGAAATCATTCGAAGAATATTGCAACGACAATAACATACAACATACGAAAACAGCAGTACGAACGCCGCCGCAAATGGCCAAGTAGAACGCGCCAATCAGAGTATCTTGTCATATCTACGCACAACAACTGACAACCCGAAAGATTGGGATCTTATTCTTAGAGATCTCCAATGGTCTGTTAATTCCCGTCGAAACGCAACTACCAAATTCAGTCCAAACGAGCTTGTGTTTGACTTCCAACTACCTGATCTAGTAACCAACCAACTTATTGCCGCTGTTAATGACGATATCGACGACGAAAATTCGGAGCTAAGTTCCGCCGAAAAACGTAGTCAAGCGGTTATAAACATTGAAAATGAACGCGGAAAATGGAAGAAACGATTTGACAAACGACATCAGCAACTTAAAACATACTCCGAAGAAGACTTAGTTGTCATTGAAAATGAGCCAGCTTCTACGGGTGAATCGCGCAAACTTGAACCCAAATATCGTGGACCGTACATTGTCCGCAAAGTTCTGGGTAACGAACGGTATTTGTTAGAAGACATACCAGGTTATCAGGTTACCAACAAAAAGTTTAGTTCTGTCTATGCCTCCGCCAAAATAAAGCCATGGTGTAGTAACAGTCCCGACCTGGAATCCGACGACGAAACCGAGACGATTTAGGTCAGGAAAGGCCGAGTTGTCACACCAGTTCTCACATCACTTACGAAAATCAACCTTGCAAATACTATTAATAAATGCAGTCCTCCGATTTTTGAACAACAGACGCAGAGATAAATTTCAACGAAATAGAGTCAGTGAGTGAAATACGAGCGAACAACGCGATCGGGCCAAATAACTAAATGCTGTTCAATTTAATATAACTTATATAAAATAACTATATTACAATTCATATTCAAAACCCTTTTATAATTAAAGCCATTTTCATAGCATTAACATTTTTCGTGTACTTAATTTAAACGGTCATCCCATACGGATGCAGGTAAGCATAAAACCCTACATTCGTGACACGCCTTTGATTGGTAAGGCTACATTTTCTAAATTTGATGAATAAAACACAATAGATCAATACTGTGATTTTTTGCCGTTAATACACTGCTTACAATTTGTGCGTATGAAGATCTAAAAATGACATGAAGAGTCGTCTTTGATTCATTTGCTGTTTGGTGACTTCGATGAAAAAAACATAATTTATGACTGCGGTTATTGCTTATAATTTGTACGGTGGAAGATCTACACCTGCCTTGAAGTCTCGCCTTTGATTGGTAAGGCTACATTTTCAAAATTTGATGAATAAAACACAATAGATCAATACTGTGATTTTTTGCCGTTAATCCACTGCTTACAGTTTGTGCGGAAGAAGATCTAAAAATGCCATGAAGTGTCGTCTTTGATTCATTTTCTGCTTGGTGACTTCGGTGAATTAAACATAATTAATGACTCAACTGCGACATTGCCTTAAATGTATTGATTATAATTCGTAAGGCGGCAGATCTACACCTGCCTTGAATTGTCGTCTTTGATTGGTGAGGCTACATTTTCTGAATTTGATGAATAAAACATAATAGATTAATACTGTGATTTTTTGCCGTTAATACACATGCTTGCAATTTGTGCGATGGAAGATCTGAAAATGCCATGAAGTGTCGTCTTTGATTCATTTGCTGCTTGGTGACTTCGATGAATTAAACATAATTAATGACTCAAGTGCGACATTGCCTTAAAAGTATTGATTATAATTTGTAAGGTGGAAGATATACACCTGCCTTGAATTGTCGTCTTTGATTGATAAGTCTACATTTTCTGAATTTATTGCCGTTAATACACATGCTTGCAATTTGTGCGATGGAAGATCTGAAAATGCCATGAAGTGTCGTCTTTGATTCATTTGCTGCTGGTGACTTCGGTGAATTAAACATAATAAATGACTCAACTGCGACATTGCCTTAAATGTATTGATTATAATTCGTAAGGCGGCAGATCTACACCTGCCTTGAATTGTCGTCTTTGATTGGTAAGGCTACATTTTCTGAATTTGATGACTAAAACACAATATATCAATACAGTGATTTTTTGCCGTTAATACACATGCTTGCAATTTGTGCGATGGAATATCTGAAAATGCCATGAAAATTCGTCTTTGACTCATTTGCTGTTTGGTGATTTCGATGAAAAAAAACATAATTTATGACTGCGGTTATTACTTATAATTTGTACGGTGGAAGATCTACACTTGCCTTGAAGTCTCGCCTTTGATTGGTAAGGCTACATTTTCTAAATTTGATGAATAAAACACAAAAGATCAGTACTGTGATTTTTTGCCGTTAATACACTGCTTACAATTTGTGCGTATGAAGATCTATAAATGCCATGAAGAGTCGTCTTTGATTCATTTGCTGTTTGGAGACTTCGATGAAAAAAAACATAATTTATGACTGCGGTTATTACTTATAATTTGTACGGTGGAAGATCTACACCTGCCTTGAAGTCTCGCCTTTGATTGGTAAGGCTACATTTTCTAAATTTGATGAATAGAACACAATAGATCAATACTGTGATTTTTTGGCGTTAATACACTACTTACAGTTTGTGAGGAGGAAGATCTAAAAATACCATGAAGTGTCGTCTTTGATTCATTTGCTGCTTGGTGACTTTGGTGAATTAAACATAATTAATGACTAACTGCGACATTGCCTTAAATGTATTGATTATAATTCGTAAGGCGGCAGATATACACCTGCCTTGAATTGTCGTCTTTGATTGATAAGTCTACATTTTCTGAATTTATTGCCGTTAATACACATGCTTGCAATTTGTGCGATGGAAGATCTGAAAATGCCATGAAGTGTCGTCTTTGATTCATTTGCTGCTGGTGACTTCGGTGAATTAAACATAATAAATGACTCAACTGCGACATTGCCTTAAATGTATTGATTATAATTCGTAAGGCGGCAGATCTACACCTGCCTTGAATTGTCGTCTTTGATTGGTAAGGCTACATTTTCTGAATTTGATGACTAAAACACAATATATCAATACAGTGATTTTTTGCCGTTAATACACATGCTTGCAATTTGTGCGATGGAATATCTGAAAATGCCATGAAAATTCGTCTTTGACTCATTTGCTGTTTGGTGATTTCGATGAAAAAAACCATAATTTATGACTGCGGTTATTACTTATAATTTGTACGGTGGAAGATCTACACTTGCCTTGAAGTCTCGCCTTTGATTGGTAAGGCTACATTTTCTAAATTTGATGAATAAAACACAAAAGATCAGTACTGTGATTTTTTGCCGTTAATACACTGCTTACAATTTGTGCGTATGAAGATCTATAAATGCCATGAAGAGTCGTCTTTGATTCATTTGCTGTTTGGAGACTTCGATGAAAAAAAACATAATTTATGACTGCGGTTATTACTTATAATTTGTACGGTGGAAGATCTACACCTGCCTTGAAGTCTCGCCTTTGATTGGTAAGGCTACATTTTCTAAATTTGATGAATAGAACACAATAGATCAATACTGTGATTTTTTGGCGTTAATACACTACTTACAGTTTGTGAGGAGGAAGATCTAAAAATACCATGAAGTGTCGTCTTTGATTCATTTGCTGCTTGGTGACTTTGGTGAATTAAACATAATTAATGACTAACTGCGACATTGCCTTAAAAGTATTGATTATAATTTGTAAGGTGGAAGATATACACCTGCCTTGAATTGTCGTCTTTGATTGATAAGTCTACATTTTCTGAATTTATTGCCGTTAATACACATGCTTGCAATTTGTGCGATGGAAGATCTGAAAATGCCATGAAGTGTCGTCTTTGATTCATTTGCTGCTGGTGACTTCGGTGAATTAAACATAATAAATGACTCAACTGCGACATTGCCTTAAATGTATTGATTATAATTCGTAAGGCGGCAGATCTACACCTGCCTTGAATTGTCGTCTTTGATTGGTAAGGCTACATTTTCTGAATTTGATGACTAAAACACAATATATCAATACAGTGATTTTTTGCCGTTAATACACATGCTTGCAATTTGTGCGATGGAATATCTGAAAATGCCATGAAAATTCGTCTTTGACTCATTTGCTGTTTGGTGATTTCGATGAAAAAAAACATAATTTATGACTGCGGTTATTACTTATAATTTGTACGGTGGAAGATCTACACTTGCCTTGAAGTCTCGCCTTTGATTGGTAAGGCTACATTTTCTAAATTTGATGAATAAAACACAAAAGATCAGTACTGTGATTTTTTGCCTTTAATAAACATGCTTGCAATTTGTGCGGTGGAAGATCTAAAAATTCCATGAAGTGTCCTATTTGATTCATTTGCTGTTTGGTGACTTCGATGAATAAAACATAATTGATGACTGCGGTTATTGCTTATAATTTGTACGGTGGAAGATCTACAGCTGCCTTGAATTGTCGTCTTTGATTGGTAAGGCTACATTTTCTGAATTTGATGACTAAAACACAATATATCAATACTGTGATTTTTTGCCGTTAATACACATGCTTGCAATTTGTGCGGTGGAAGATCTAAAAATTCCATGAAGTGTCCTATTTGATTCATTTGCTGTTTGGTGACTTCGATGAATAAAACATAATTGATGACTGCGGTTATTGCTTATAATTTGTAAGGTGGAAGATCTACAGCTGCCTTGAATTGTCGTCTTTGATTGGTAAGGCTACATTTTCTAAATTTGATGAATAAAGCACAATATATCAATACTGTGATTTTTTGCCTTTAATAAACACTAGTAACGCCCGTGGTCGAAATTCGACCAACTTAAATTTATGTCGAAATAAAATATTGAGCCCTATTTAAAAGTTTCAGAAAATTTGCCTTTTCCACACCACCCGTGAGGTATGCAATTGGCGCGTTACCGAAGTTATTTTTGGGTGCTCGGTTCCCCAGTAGGCCTATTTCACCCATATAAATTATATACAACTGAATTTTAGTATAACCAACAAAATTATGAAACTCCATATTACAGAAATTCTGTTTGTTTTAAACCATCTCACGACATATCACAGTAAGTGTGACAGTTTGTGTTAAACTTTGTAAATCTAACATTTAATTTTGGTTGGTTACACTTAAATTATGTTCGATATGTTAAACATACTCAGGTAAAAGTGATAAGTACATACAGTAAAATAAATAAGCTTAACAACTTTTCTTCTAAAGTTTCTAAAGTATACTAAAACGTAAAAGACAATTCACAATTTGAAAAGTATGAAAAATAAAGATGTAAAAATTAAAACATAATAAAATATATGCAAACCCCAATATTCATAAAAAAAGGTTTATAAAGCTTTTCAAAATGACAGTGTCCAAAAATATTTTCAATCATCACAGCTTTGTAAACCTAATTTATTATGCTATTAGGGCTCAATATGTTAGACACATTAAATTAAAATAAAGATAAATCCAACAAATACAATGAAATAAATAAGTTCTCATAAGGCGTGTAAACAATTTCAAAAAATTAAAAAAGCTACATAAAAATTAAAAGGTATCGTCCCCTTAATTCACAATAGCCCAGCAACCAACAAATTTAAAGCTCGACAGGAAAAACATAAAAACGTTTCAACTTTACATTGAAAACATGAATCTTTTGATCTTTATCTGATTCTGTTAACTTTTTTCCAAACTGTTGATAAGGACCTTTCTGAATTAAGGAAACGATACACAACTCCCAATATTCATTAAATTAAAAAAGGTTTATGTAGATAAATATTCAGTTATAAAAGCATATAAACCAATTTCATTTATGAATATGGGGAAAAATATGTAAATATGTATACGTAGTAAGTCAGATGGCGCGTCATACATGTTTGTCTGTAATTAGAAGAGTTATATATATGCGAATCTATTAAGGGTTAAATGAATCTCTACTCACCTTGAGATCTTCTCTCTTTGCAAGAGCAAACAGAAAGGGATTAAGAATAAGGGAGAAACGTCAACTTCGTTGCTAAAAAAATATTTAACCTATATACAAAAGTAACTTTCATGGATTAACGTTGCTTACATTTATAACTTCAGTGAAAACTATATTTTTTGTAAATACTCTGTCATCGCCGGCTAAGTGGCCTTGATTTTTATGTTCGCTAACATAAAACTTTAGACATTCAAATGACCTGACTCTACTTGCAGCCACGTATAACTGCCCATGTGTAAATACAGGCCGTCTCAATAAAATTCCGACCTTTTGAAACGTTTGGCCTTGCGATTTGTTGATGGTCATTGCAAACGATGGTATTATTGGGAACTGAGTCCGTTGAAAATTAAAGGGTAGTATAGTTCCGGAGTACGTTAACTTAATGCGAGGAATAAGGATTCGTTTTCCTTTAGAATATCCGGTTAAAACTTCGCAATCGATGGCATTGTTGTGTAGGCCTTTAATCCTCATCCGAGTGCCGTTTACTAAGGCATCCTTAGTATTTAGATTTCGAATGAGTAGCACGACGCAATTGAGCTTTAAGGAAAGTTTATGCGGTGGCAATCCGCTCATATTAAGGGAGTTAAGAAACTCCGTCGGATAATTGTTTACTTCTCTTTCGTCGTCGCAAATTATAGCATCAAAACTATTATAGGTTTTAAATGGGCCCGGTATGCGATGTAAAATGTCACTATTAACAATGGAGCAATCTTCATTTGTTGCCGCTAAAATGACTGAGTTCACCACTTCATCTGCTTGTGAGGTATTCAAACTCGTTACAATGGGGATTACTGCAGGAACTGGTAATCCAAGGCTATGACATGTCACATTGTGACTAAGTAACACATCTTCGATTTCAATAAGTGCACGATTAAATGAAACTTGCTCATCGCCTTCTCTTAAAAAATCTTCAGAAAGGTAATATTTGAACTCATTCCACAATGCTAAAGCATTTGCAGGAGTATTTAGTGCACATATCACAGCAAATAAGTGACGCATTTGCTTAGGCGAATGAAATTGTCGCGCTTCTTCTAAGCACTCTCGCCATTCGTTATCATTTGAGGCGATTCCCCGAGCATGACATGCTTCTACAAATGTATTATATAGAACCCCATTATATGTTCGAACATCCATAAACGATTTTGGACCAGTGACATGTAAAAGAAGCAAACGTAAATGGAAGAGTTCAGCATCCTTTGGCGACACTACATACATACGATTAATAATTTTATCCCCGCCTCGCTGTCTTTTTTTCCACTTTTTTCCGCTATCTTCCCAAATATAATGAAACGGAATTTCAGTGTATTTATATGAGTTTGCCGAAGTGTCATCAATATTTAACTGAAAAAATGCCAACAGTTTGGTTTTTTTTAAATTCTGAATAGCTTGTTGAGCCTGGCCATCTGTAAACACAACATTTTGTCTTTGGGGTAAATGAATGTCAAGCCGATTTACGGAATGGGACTGAGAATGCATGGGGAATTGGAAAATTCGCCAAGCGCCTTCAGTAGAACCAACGTAACGCCCATCCAAAAAGTTTTGAATTTCGTCACAATTTCTCCCCTCTGCGATGTCGATTTCTTCTGTAGCTAATTGTATACATATTTGTAAATGTATTTTACACTTTTAACCGTAGAGCAAACCTCTACATTTATATGGCAATTAAATTTGGCAAGCAAATACGGATTATAAGGAACAACATAACGATTATCAAGTGATGCGCCCCGAACATCTACACTGACACCATTATCTCTTCTTCTATATAATGGGAATCCATTAACCTCTTCTCGTGTAGACTCGCAAAAGTTTTTGGGGAAATTTTTGGAGCATTCACCATTCCTCATGCATACCGCGTTTATATTGAAAGAACCACATGGCCCATGCATCATATGTTTCGAAACGTATTCATGTAATTTCGGTTGTGTTTCAATGTCAGGTATTTCAGCACACACGGCTTTGTCAATATCACTAACACCATCAAGCTTATCTCTTTCATCTAGTGTTATCAAAATATGTGCATGAGGTAAACCCCTCTTTTGAAATTCAATTGTGTAAATGTGAGCAGCAACAGAACCGAAAACTTTCTTTGTACATATTGTGCTTATTAAATCCTTTAGCTTTGCCTGAAACACTCGAACTATAATTTCAGGTCTATAATTTGGGGCTTCATTAAAATCTATATTTGTAATTATCTCTGGCCAATGGGGATTGCATGCCATTGTAATAAACAAAGAAGGTTTGCCAAAATGACGAACAATGGTCATAGCGTCCAAATAATTTTGGTACATGTTTCTGGGCGAACCAGTAAATGACGACGGCAAAATGACTCGTCTTCCAATATATTCGTTGCCATTCCCATTAGGATTAGTGTTCAAATAATCAGTTATGTTGTTCAAGACATCGCATCTTAGTTTATCTTGATTTGTTCTCAAAAAATGAAGCCTTGTGCCCTCAATACGAACATACATATCAACAATCCACTGCAGATAAAGCTTTTTAGAATGGTGTAAAAGGCTGAATTCGTCTCGGATTGCAAGTCGAAATGATGCGAATTCAAGCATGGTAGTTTTATTTCTGGGACGATTAGAAGTAGACGTATTTTGTATGTTATGCATTATCTCGGTATGCCATCCAGTGTCTCCGTTGGGAAACAATAGTGGATACGCCAATGGGTCCAAAGAGGAATCTAAAACTGAAATGTTTTTCACCGTACCATTGCATTTATAAAACGATACCATTCTTCTGTCGAATGGAGGTTCGCCATCTACCGTACTAAATATCACGGCAACATCAGTTGCAAGAGCGTCATTGTATCTACCGATTACCGTATTCGCCACGTTATGGTTTACTGTAATGAGTAAACACATTTCTTTGCATATATTTTCCGGTCTACTACAATGTTCTTTCTGATTTAATTCGGAAGATATTTCTTCCATTAAGCCCCTATCGCATGATACGTTTGATGGTTCCCTCGCTCTAAAATTATTTGCGGTATCGACATCATAAAAGTATAACTGAGCATAACAGGGATTAGTGCGAACATTTTGCCCATGCGTCAACGGCCCAACTCTATGATAAAAAATATTGTGAATTTTGAAATTATAAATGCCTTGCGTGACATTCTCTGCAATATTCGCTTCAGAACTGACCATAGCAAAAGACGAATTGAAACTTCTTATATTCTCAAAATAATTGGTTGACTTCCGTTTTAAAGAGGTGTTGTTGGAGCGTAAACCTTCATACAGGTTATTGAAAAACTGATTTTGTGTTAATGATGGCAATGTAACTTTACCCTTTTGGCAACACATCGAAAAAGAGTTTCTGCTTCTTGCAGTAATCTCACTCTTGAAATGCATTGCGTTACAATGCATGCAACGTAAATCCATAGGACCGCAATCTGAACTAAGAAAATTATAGGGTACATTATTTAAAGCCCCCTTGAATGTGTCAACTAATGCAACAGATGTGTTAGAAGCATTATGACGTCTCTCCCTATCTATATCCCTTTCCCTTCTTCTTGTAAGTCGGGGCATTTGATATGACTAAAAATAAAAATGGTTGAAGATATAAATTCAATTAAAAAATGTCTCAGAAAATATCCCAAGAGTAAACGGTCTCAAAAATAACCGCATCATCCCAGGACAGTCTTGATATAAACTCTCCCTAATATAAAATTTCCCAAATTAATCCCGAAATACATGGACATAAGGTATTATGAAAACTTCGAATCTGCAGATTTATTAAAAAGGAAAGCGCTCAATATCTGATATGTCAATGGCCGGCAGCAGAAGCATCTAAGTATTAAAATTGGAGCTAAACGCTATAGCGAGAGGTCATTTCCACCTTAAATGCCAAATTTTTGATTCACTTAAATTCTAAATTATTCCGAGACTATAAAAATCTCTCTAACCAGTGAATTCCTAACTCCAAAAATAATCCTAAGACAAAACTCGAGATATTAAGGTATAATTTTCGATTGATTGTGTAGCGGCAAAAACACTCCCCGAAGGTTTTGGGGAGTGTTGTCGAAATGACAGTTCTTGGCCTGATGTGAACCTGGCACGCTCCGGTACTGTCTTGCGGTACTGCCCGACTGTCGTGGTAGCAATTTAGTATGACCAGTGTTACCTTCTAGGTCATATCATCCCTCCTTCCGAAAGTGAAGAAAAAAAGGGTAATGAGAGGTGAGAGCCATCATAACCGTAGATCAACTATCGAGCTGCACATCATTACCTTTGTGCATATTAGTCGCCTCTTACCACCGGTATGCCTACCGCGGGCATATTCTAAACCCCCTAACCCGCAGGGGTCCTCAGGCATATTCTAACCCCCAAACTCAAAGAGAGTTAGATATAATTTTCGTACCGCTCAATTGAAAATAATCAATTTTAAAAAAATTAAAAACCCGCAATAGGAAATAGAATAACCAGTGAACTCCAAAAATAATCCTAAGAGAAAACTCGGCTTTTGTTGTCTCTATCCCAACTATGGATTTAAGTCTCCTCTTAGGGCCGCTTTCATAAAAGCCGGTAGCCGCTAACCGGAGATTAATTGACGTATTTTGTAGTTTGCTGTCAAATTAATCACCGATTAGGCTTAACCGGCTTTTGTGAAAGTGGCCCTTAGAAAGTTAAAATATTCAGTTAGATGTGGTTTGGCCGGTGTCAGTCAAATAATTTGATATGTAGATATAATTTTCGATTGATTGTGTAGCGGCAAGAACACTCCCCGAAGGTTTTATGGAGTGTTGTCGAAATGGCAGTCCTTGGCCAGATATGAACCTGGCACGCTCCGGTACTCCCTTGCGGTACTGCCCGACTGTCGTGGTAGCGATTTAGTATGACCAGTGTTACCTTCTAGGTCATATCATCCCTCCTTCCGAAAGTAAAGAGAATATGGGTAATGAGAGGTGAGAGGCATCATAACCGTAGATCAGTGGTGGCCAAACGACCACATGCGTAATTATGCTTGTATGTGTGCCAGAGAGCTCAGCGCTATGCTTACTTGATAAAAGTGAGCAAGATTGATCGGCCACTCTCCCGAACTTCGCCACACGACTTCATTGATACTATGCGTGTGATGGCATCGACGTCGGCAGCAAAAGGTAGCCTATGCACGCGTGCATTGATATTTAAATTCTGGCCACCACTGCCGTAGACCAACCATCGAGCTGCACATCATTACCTTTGTGCATATTAGTCGCCTCTTACGACCGGTATGCCTACCGTGGGCATATTCTAAACCCCCTAACCCGCAGGGGTCCTCAGGCATATTCTAACCCCCAAACTCAAAGAGAGTTAGATATAATTTTCGTACCGCTCAATTGAAAATAATCAATTTAAAAAAAATTAAAAACCCGCAATAGGAAATAGAATAACCAGTGAACTCCAAAAATAATCCTAAGAGAAAACTCGGCTTTTGTTGTCTCTATCCCAACTATGGATTTAAGTCTCCTCTTAGGGCCGCTTTCATAAAAGCCGGCAGCCGCTAACCGGAGATTAATTGACGTATTTTGTAGTTTGCTGTCAAATTAATCACCGATTAGGCTTAACCGGCTTTTGTGAAAGTGGCCCTTAGAAAGTTAAAATATTTAGTTAGACGTGGTTTGGCCGGTGTCAGTCAAATAATTTGATACGTTGATATAATTTTCGATTGACCGCTCAATTAAAAATAATGAGTTTTAAAAAACCGCAATAATAAATGGAATAAAATATAATAAAAAATGTCACACTCAAAGTTTAGGCACTACCATTTCATTATGTACATGTAATTGAATGGGATGGGATTTGGGCGATTTAAATAAAATTTTTTGATTAAATTAAAACAAACAAAATCAAATTTAAATATTCTAAATAAAAATTAAAAGATTCATTGTATTTTATGTTAATAATTAAATTTTTTTTTAATTAAACTTAACTATTTTTTTTTATTATACTTTAATTTATTCATGTGATATAGTGTTATATTTCATTTTATATTTTATTTAATTTATGTAATTAAATTTAATCATTGTCAATATTATATTTTTTTAATTTAATAATCAATTAAATTTGTTTTTATTATATTTCATTTATAATAAAATGAAATGAATAGATTAAAGTACAATAAAATCAATGAAATTTAATGGTAAGTAACGCAACATAAGCAAATCAAGTAAATAATATGAAATATATGAAATGATATTAAAATATGAAATGATATTAAATTAACAATAAAATAAAATTACATTAAAAATAAAAAACATAAAACAGATCTAAAAATCGAAATAAATGAGTTGAATGAAAGAAAAAAAAGTAAAATTAAAAATAAAATAAAAATAAACTTTAAATTTCAATGAAAATAAAGTAATATGAAATGAAAGAAATAGTATGGATCATAAAATAGTATAGAAGACGAAATTAAAATAAATGAATTGAAGAAAAAGAAAAAAGTAAAATTAAATATATATAATAAACTAAATAAAAAAATTAATCAAGGTAAAATCGAAAAGAAAAATATGAGAGAAAATAAACAACAAAAATAAATCAAAATATAATATAAGAAAAAAATATGTTAGAAAAAAATGTAATAAACAAAATAAATTCTATAAAAAAAATTGTTATTTAAAAAAAATAAATAAAAAAATACAAACAAATAAGATAGTAAAAAAAACCAAATAAAATAAAATATTTAATTAAAAAATAAAAAAAAAATATAACAAAAAAAAATAAATAAAAAAAAATAAATAAAATATATATAAAAAAAAATGAAAAGTTTAATAAAATAATATATAACAAAAAAAAAAAAGAAAGAAAAATTACAAATAAAATTTAAATGGAAAAATAACAAATTACAAAAATTTAAAAAAATAAATTAATAATGTAAATAAAAAATTAAGTAATGTAAATGAAAAAATAAATAATGCAAACAAATATTAAAATGAAATTCAATTTAAAAAATTATAAAATTAAATTAAACACTAAAAAATATAAAAATATAAAATAAATTTACTATCAAAAAAAAAATATGCATTAAATTAAAGTGAAATGAAATCAATAAATAAAAGTAAGTTACTGTAAAAGTAAATAATATGAGAAACTTAAATTAAAAAAAAGCATAGTAGAGAAAATGAAACTGAGTACAGAAAATGAAACTGAATAGATGATAAAATAAAATGATACCATAAATAAAAACTATAGTATAAATGACAAAATTGAAAAAAGGAATTTAAATGAAATTAAAAACAAAAGAAGTTTACAAAAAATTAAGCATATAAAAGTGTAATAAAAAAAGAGATAAAAATTCATAAAACATTTAAAATAAATAAAATTAAATAAAAAACTATAATCAAAATAAAATTGAAAAGTAAAAATAAATTAATAAAATTATAAAAATAAAATACTGAAACCAAAGAATAAAATAAAACTAAATGAAAATTAAATTAAATGTGGTATAGAAAACCAAACCAAAATAAATGAATTAAATAAAACAAAAGTAAAATTAAAAATAAAATTTAATAAATTAAAATATCATAAAAATTTCAACATTAAATTTAGCTTAAATTAATGAAATGAAATTAAAAATTTTTTCACTTACCGTTCTTTGTATTTATGTATGTATGTATATTGTATGTAGTTGCTGTATTTCGTTCAGTTGGTTGTATTCTGTTAAATATGAAATGAAATTAGATTAATAGGTGAAAGTAGTTTACAGTAAAAGTATATATTATAAAAAATATAAAATTAAATAATGTATAATATGGAAAATTAAATTGATTGTACAATAAAATAAAATGGTATAAAAAATAAAAAACATAAAACAGATAACAAAATCAAAATAAATGAATTGAATGAAAGAAATGAAAGAAGAAGAAAAATAATAATATGAAATAAATTAAATTATCAAAACAAAGAAATTTAATGTTAATGAAATCAATAAAGTGAAAAACGGAAAGTAGCTTAGATGACAAATTAATTAATTGAAGAATCCAAATGTAAAAAAACCAAAAAAAAATATAAAATAAACCAAATAAAAATATAATAAAAAAAATTAATTAAAGTAAAATATAAAAATTAAAAACAAAAAATTAAGCAAAGTAAACAAAACTATCATAACAAAAAATAAAACAAAAAATTAAACAATAAATAAAAATATAATATATTAAAAAAATATGTCATAAAAAAATGTAATACTCAAAAAAAATTCAAATACAAAAAAAAACTTTAATTGAGAACAAAATAAAATACAACAATTACAAATATTCAAAAATTCAAAGCAAATGTGGCAAAAAAACTAAAACAATATAACTTAAAAATATCAAATTTAGTTAAAAAAACATATAAAAATATACTGAAACAAAAAAAATTCAATGTAAAATAAAATTAAAATAAAAGATTAAGTAAATAATAAAAAATTAATTAAAAAATAAAATTAAAAATAAAGTAAACAAAACATGCAAATAAGAAAACGAAAAAATTAAGAGAAACAAAAAAACTAAAAAGGATGTTTTATATGTTTATACATTTATATGTATGTATGTATAAAGATCAAAAAATATATTCATAAAAATATGTAAAAAAAAGAAGAAATAAATGAAAAAGAAATTAAATACTAAACTAACTAAATATAACAAAAAATAAAAATCAGCAGTTCAACCAAAAAAATAAAAAATTCAAACCAAAAATTAAAAACAAAAAAATATAAAATGAAATTAAATTAAATCAAACACTAAAAATGTAAAATAAAAAAGAATAGGATAAACAATGAATAAAACAGCATGAACAACAAATAAAAAGTAAAAGACAATCAAGTAAAAAATATGTAAATATGTAAAAAAAAAAATGTTAAACAAAATTGAAGAAAACAAAAGAAAGTAGAATAAAAAAAACCAAATAAAAAAAATTAATAAAAGAAAAATAAAATAAAAAAAATTAATAAAAGAAAAATAAAATAAAAAAAACTTAATACAAAAATAAAACAAAAAAAAATAAAAAACTTAATGAAATAGGAAAATTAAAAACAAAAAGTTAAATATCATAACAAAAAATAAAATAATAAATAAAAATATATGTTAAAAAAATGTGTCATAAAAAAATGTAATACTCAAAAAAAATTTGAAAAATTTAAATAAAAATGTTATAAAAACAAAATGAAGCAAAAAAAAAATTATTAGAAACAATAAAAAAAAATTTCAAAAATTAAAAGCAAATACAGCAAAAAAACTAAAGCAATATAACTTAAAAACATAAAAAAAATAAAATATTAAAACCAAAAATTAAAAACAAAAAATTATAAAATAAAATTAAATGAAATCAAACACTAAAAATAAAAAATAAAATAAAGGGAACAAAATAAAATAGAATAGCATAAACAATGAATAAAACTGCATGAACAACAAATAAAAAGTAAGAGTAAAAAATATGTAAACATGTAAAAAAAAAATGTTAAACCAAATTGAAGATAATAAAATAAGAAAAAAACCAAATAAAAAAAATTAATAAAAGAAAAATAAAATAAAAAAACTAAATATAAAATTGAATTGAAAAATTTAAATAAAAATGTTATAAAAACAAAATGAAGCAAAAAAAAATTATTAGAAACAATAAAAAAAAATTTCAAAAATTAAAAGCAAATACAGCAAAAAAACTAAAGCAATATAACTTAAAAACATAAAAAAAAATAAAATATTGAAACCAAAAATTAAAAACAAAAAATTATAAAATAAAATTAAATGAAATCAAACACTAAAAATATAAAATAAAATAAAGGGAACAAAATAAAATAGAATAGCATAAACAATGAATAAAACAGCATGAACAACAAATAAAAAGTAAAAGAGTAAAAAATATGTAAAAAAAAATGTTAAACCAAATTGAAGAAAACAAAAGATAATAAAATAAGAAAAAAACCAAATAAAAGAAAAATAAAATAAAAAAACTAAATATAAAACAAAACAAAAAAAAATCAAAAACTTAATGAACTAGGAAAATTAAAAACAAAAAGTTAAATATCATAACAAAAAATAAAATAAATAAAAATATAATATGTTAAAAAAATGTGTCATAAAAAAATTTTAAAAATTTAAATAAAAATGTTATTAAAAACAAAATGAAGAACAAAAAAATTATTAGAAACAAAATAAAATACAAACAATAAAAAAAATTTCAAAAATTAAAAGCAAATGCAGCAAAAAAACTAAAGCAATATAACTTAAAAACATCAAAAAAAAAATAAAAAAATGAAACCAAAAATTAAAAACAAAAAATTATAAAATAAAATTAAATGAAATCAAACTCTAAAAATGTAAAATAAAATAAAGGGAACAGAAAAAAAAACAAAATAAAATAGAATAGAATAAACAATGAATAAAACAGCATGAACTAGTAAGGAAGTCTAAGTTCGGGTGTAACCGAACATTAAATACCTAGTAGTGATCTGTTGCGTTATCCCAATTAACTCAGGTCTATTTTAATACCTGAAAAGGTGGTATAAAACAACTGATTGTTTTCGATTAAAAACACTTCTGTTGTAAGTGGTAAATTAAATTATCACTAAATAACAAAATATAAATAGTTTTGCATGGGGCTTATGAAAGGTATGAAAATAAAAAAAATTAATAAAAAAAAAGGCAATAGGGAGTTAACTACTTTCCCGTAAATCTTGCTTGTTTGTCATTCGATTTGCATAATTTTTGGCAGGAGTATACTACATACTATTGGGAAGCATCTCACTAACTTTCATTGAAATACCTTCTTGAAATTTCAAGCAATCGCTTTTGAAAATAACAGACCTTTTTTGCTGAAAAGTGGGCGGCGCCACGCCTACTTCAACAAAATCCACAAAATTTGTTTGCAGTTTAGTTTTTCTTAAAAAGCTTATTAAGTGTGTAAAATCTTATATATATAACTTATACAGTTATGGAAATATCGCGATTTTAATTTTACGAAGAAATTTTTCAGAGCTGTGTTCAAAAAGTGGGCGTGTCCGTTCACCGATTTTGTTTATTTTTACAGCAAAGAGTTAGATTTATATGTTGAACACTTTCTCTAAATTTCAATAAGTCAATTTTTACCGGAGTTATGGCATGGAAAGTTTCATGGAATAATCCCCCATAAAGGGGCGGGGCCACGCCCATTTTCCAAAAATTTTGTGTTTTCGACTTTCTTTGCCCACGAACACTTTAGAGGTGAAATAGAAATGATATACAGCTAGTTTAAGCAAAGTTATAGCATATTCAATATATCTATGATCCTTTTCAAAATCTTTCGTATAAAATTGGGCGTGGACCTAACCCGATTTCGATAATTTTTTTTCGAAATATTGCCTGTATTAATATAAATATGTGTGCTGAATTTTATTTTTCTATCTTGAGCGGTTTTTGATTTATGATTAATAATATTTCCAAATTTGACTTAATCAAAAGTGGGCGGTACCACGCCCCATTTTAAAAATTTCTTCAAAAATGTATTTTTTGCCTTAACGCTAAAGTGCACACCAAATATTATCCTTATAGGTGTATTATGTACTGAATAATCACTCTTTTTGTATTTTCGAAAATATTATATATATTGAAAGTGGGCGTGGCTTTTAACCGATTTTGCCTATTTTCAATAGCGCTCCGAGATAAGTGAAAAGGAACCTGCATACTAAATTTCATTGAGATATCTCAAGATTTACTCAAGTTATCGTGTTCACAGACGGACGGACGGACGGACGGACGGACAGACGGACGGACGGACATGGCTCAATCAATTTCTCTTTTCCTCCTGAACATTTTGATATATATAAGTCAATATCTATCTCGATTCGTTTATGCCGTTACATACTACCGTTAGGCCAATGAAGTTAATATACCTTGTGTGCGAAGCACTACTAGGTATAAAAAAGGCAGTAGGGTGTTAACTACTTGCCCGTAAATCTTGCTTGTTTGTTATTCGATTTGCGTAATTTTTGGCAGGAGTATACTACATACTATTGGGAAGCATCTCACAAAATTTCATTGAAATACATTCTTGAAATTCCAACCAATCGCTTTTGAAAATAGCAGAGCTTTTATGCTAAAAAGTGGGAGGCGCCACGCCTACTTCACCAAAATCCACAAAATTTTTTTACAGTTTAGTTTTGTTTAAAAAGGTTAATATGTGTGTAAAATCTTATTTATATAACTTATACAATTATGGAAATATCGCGATTTTAATTTTACGAAGAAATATTTTAGAACTATATTCAAAAAGTGGGCGTGTCCGTTCACCGATTTTGTTTATTTTTTCAGCAAAGAGTTAGCTTTATATGTTGAACACTTTCTTCAAATATCGTTTTAATAAATCAATTTTTACCGGAGTTATGGCATGGAAAGTTTTGTGGAATAATCCCCCATAAAGGGGCGGGGCCACGCCCATTTTCCAAAAATTTTGTGCTTTCGACTTTCTTTGCCCACGAACACTTTAGAGGTGAAATAGAAATGATATACAGCTAGTTTAAGCAAAGTTATAGCATATTCAATATATCCATGATCCTTTTCAAAATCTTTCGTATAAAATTGGGCGTGGACCTAATCCGATTTCGCTAATTTTTTTTCGAAATATTGCCTGTATTTATATAAATATGTGTGCTGAATTTTATTTTGCTATCTTGAGCGGTTTTTGATTTATGATTAATAATATTTCCAAATTTGACTTAATCAAAAGTGGGCGGTGCCACGCCCTTTTTTAAAAATTTCTTCACAAATTTATTTTTTGCTTTAACGGTAAGGTACACACCAAATTTTATCCTTATAGGTGTATTATGTACTGAATAATCACTCTTTTTGTATTTTCGAAAATATTATATATATAGAAAGTGGGCGTGGCTTTTAACCGATTTTGCCTATTTTCAATACCGTTCAGAGATATGTAAAAAGGAACCTGCATACAAAGTTTCATTGAGATATCTCAAGATTTACTCAAGTTATCGTGTTCACAGACGGACGGACGGACGGACATGGCTCAATCAATTTCTCTTCTCCTCCTGAACATTTTGATATATATAAGTCAATATCTATCTCGATTCGTTTATGCCGTTACATACTACCGTTAGGCCAATGAAGTTAATATACCTTGTGTGCGAAGCACTACTAGGTATAACTAGTAAGGAAGTCTAAGTTCGGGTGTAACCGAACATTAAATACCTAGTAGTGATCTGTTGCGTTATCCCAATTAACTCAGGTCTATTTTAATACCTGAAAAGGTGGTATAAAACAACTGATTGTTTTCGATTAAAAACACTTCTGTTGTAAGTGGTAAATTAAATCATCACTAAATAACAAAATATAAATAGTTTTGCATGGGGCTTATGAAAGGTATGAAAATAAAAAAAATTAATAAAAAAAAAGGCAATAGGGAGTTAACTACTTTCCCGTAAATCTTGCTTGTTTGTCATTCGATTTGCATAATTTTTGGCAGGAGTATACTACATACTATTGGGAAGCATCTCACTAACTTTCATTGAAATACCTTCTTGAAATTTCAAGCAATCGCTTTTGAAAATAACAGACCTTTTTTGCTGAAAAGTGGGCGGCGCCACGCCTACTTCAACAAAATCCACAAAATTTGTTTGCAGTTTAGTTTTTCTTAAAAAGCTTATTAAGTGTGTAAAATCTTATATATATAACTTATACAGTTATGGAAATATCGCGATTTTAATTTTACGAAGAAATTTTTCAGAGCTGTGTTCAAAAAGTGGGCGTGTCCGTTCACCGATTTTGTTTATTTTTACAGCAAAGAGTTAGATTTATATGTTGAACACTTTCTCTAAATTTCAATAAGTCAATTTTTACCGGAGTTATGGCATGGAAAGTTTCATGGAATAATCCCCCATAAAGGGGCGGGGCCACGCCCATTTTCCAAAAATTTTGTGTTTTCGACTTTCTTTGCCCACGAACACTTTAGAGGTGAAATAGAAATGATATACAGCTAGTTTAAGCAAAGTTATAGCATATTCAATATATCTATGATCCTTTTCAAAATCTTTCGTATAAAATTGGGCGTGGACCTAACCCGATTTCGATAATTTTTTTTCGAAATATTGCCTGTATTAATATAAATATGTGTGCTGAATTTTATTTTTCTATCTTGAGCGGTTTTTGATTTATGATTAATAATATTTCCAAATTTGACTTAATCAAAAGTGGGCGGTACCACGCCCCATTTTAAAAATTTCTTCAAAAATGTATAGGTGTATTATGTACTGAATAATCACTCTTTTTGTATTTTCGAAAATATTATATATATTGAAAGTGGGCGTGGCTTTTAACCGATTTTGCCTATTTTCAATAGCGCTCCGAGATAAGTGAAAAGGAACCTGCATACTAAATTTCATTGAGATATCTCAAGATTTACTCAAGTTATCGTGTTCACAGACGGACGGACGGACGGACGGACGGACAGACGGACGGACGGACATGGCTCAATCAATTTCTCTTTTCCTCCTGAACATTTTGATATATATAAGTCAATATCTATCTCGATTCGTTTATGCCGTTACATACTACCGTTAGGCCAATGAAGTTAATATACCTTGTGTGCGAAGCACTACTAGGTATAAAAAAGGCAGTAGGGTGTTAACTACTTGCCCGTAAATCTTGCTTGTTTGTTATTCGATTTGCGTAATTTTTGGCAGGAGTATACTACATACTATTGGGAAGCATCTCACAAAATTTCATTGAAATACATTCTTGAAATTCCAACCAATCGCTTTTGAAAATAGCAGAGCTTTTATGCTAAAAAGTGGGAGGCGCCACGCCTACTTCACCAAAATCCACAAAATTTTTTTACAGTTTAGTTTTGTTTAAAAAGGTTAATATGTGTGTAAAATCTTATTTATATAACTTATACAATTATGGAAATATCGCGATTTTAATTTTACGAAGAAATATTTTAGAACTATATTCAAAAAGTGGGCGTGTCCGTTCACCGATTTTGTTTATTTTTTCAGCAAAGAGTAAGCTTTATATGTTGAACACTTTCTTCAAATATCGTTTTAATAAATCAATTTTTACCGGAGTTATGGCATGGAAAGTTTTGTGGAATAATCCCCCATAAAGGGGCGGGGCCACGCCCATTTTCCAAAAATTTTGTGCTTTCGACTTTCTTTGCCCACGAACACTTTAGAGGTGAAATAGAAATGATATACAGCTAGTTTAAGCAAAGTTATAGCATATTCAATATATCCATGATCCTTTTCAAAATCTTTCGTATAAAATTGGGCGTGGACCTAATCCGATTTCGCTAATTTTTTTTCGAAATATTGCCTGTATTTATATAAATATGTGTGCTGAATTTTATTTTGCTATCTTGAGCGGTTTTTGATTTATGATTAATAATATTTCCAAATTTGACTTAATCAAAAGTGGGCGGTGCCACGCCCTTTTTTAAAAATTTCTTCACAAATTTATTTTTTGCTTTAACGGTAAGGTACACACCAAATTTTATCCTTATAGGTGTATTATGTACTGAATAATCACTCTTTTTGTATTTTCGAAAATATTATATATATAGAAAGTGGGCGTGGCTTTTAACCGATTTTGCCTATTTTCAATACCGTTCAGAGATATGTAAAAAGGAACCTGCATACAAAGTTTCATTGAGATATCTCAAGATTTACTCAAGTTATCGTGTTCACAGACGGACGGACGGACGGACGGACGGACGGACGGACGGACGGACGGACGGACGGACGGACATGGCTCAATCAATTTCTCTTCTCCTCCTGAACATTTTGATATATATAAGTCAATATCTATCTCGATTCGTTTATGCCGTTACATACTACCGTTAGGCCAATGAAGTTAATATACCTTGTGCTAGGTATAACAACAAATAAAAAGTAAGACAATCAAGTAAAATATATGTAAATATGTAAATAAAAAAATGTTAAAAAAAATTGAATAAAAACCAAAAGAAAGTAAAATAAAACAAAAACCAAAAAAAAAATTAATAAAAGAAAAATAAAATAAAAAAACTAAATATAAAAATAAAAAACAAAAAAAATCAAAACTTAATGAAATAGGAAAATAAAAAACAAAAAGTTTAATATCATAACAAAAAATAAAATAATAAATAAAAATATATGTTAAAAAAATGTAATACTCAAAAAAAATTTTGAAAAATTGAAATAAAAATGTTATAAAAACAAACTGAAGCAAAAAAAATTATTAGAAAGAAAATAAAATGCAAACAATAAAAAAAATTTAAAAAATTAAAAGCAAATGCAGCAAAAAAACTAAAACAATATAACTTAAAAACATCAAATTAAGTTAAAAAAAAATATAAAAAAATACTGAAACAAAAAAAATTCAATGTTAAATAAAATTTAAAAAAACTTAAGTAAATATTAAAAAATTAATTTAAAAATAAAAACATAAATAAAGTAAACAAAAAAATGGAAATAAGAAAACAAAAAAATTAAGAGAAACAAAAAAACTAAAAAAGGTGTTTTATATGTTTATACATATGTATGTATGTATGTATTAAGATGAAAAAATATATTCATAAAAATATATATAAAAAAAAAGAAATATATATAAAAATATGAAAAAGAAATTAAAAAATAAACACATAGAGCATAGTAAAAAATTAAGGAAAAAAGCAATTTAATTTAAAAACTAAAAATAAAAAAAAATAAAAAATTGAAACAAAAAATTATGAAATTAAATTAAATAGAATCAAACACTAAAAATGTAAAATGAAATAAAAAAATTACAAATAAAATAAAGTGAACAGAAATAAAAACAAAATAAAATAGAATAGCATAAACAATGAATAAAACAGCATGAACAACAAATAAAAAGTAAAAGACAATCAAGTAAAAAATATGTAAATATGTAAAAAAAAATGTTAAACAAAATTGAAGCAAACAAAAGATAGTAGAATAAAAAAAAAACCAAATAAAAAAATTAATAAAAGAAAAATAAAATAAAAAAAATTAATAAAAGAAAAATAAAATAAAAAAGACTTAATACAAAAATAAAACAAAAAAAAAATAAAAAACTTAATGAAATAGGAAAATTAAAAACAAAAAGTTAAATATCATAACAAAAAATAAAATAATAAATAAAAATATATGTTAAAAAAATGTGTCATAAAAAAATGTAATACTCAAAAAAAATTTGAAAAATTTAAATAAAAATGTTATAAAAACAAAATGAAGCAAAAAAAAATTATTAAAAACAATAAAAAAAAATTTCAAAAATTAAAAGCAAATACAGCAAAAAAACTAAAGCCATATAACTTAAAAACATAAACAAAAAATAAAATATTGAAACCAAAAATTAAAAACAAAAAATTATAAAATAAAATTAAATGAAATCAAACACTAAAAATATAAAATAAAATAAAGGGAACAAAATAAAATAGAATAGCATAAACAATGAATAAAACAGCATGAACAACAAATAAAAAGTAAAAGAGTAAAAAATATGTAAAAAAAAATGTTAAACCAAATTGAAGAAAACAAAAGATAATAAAATAAGAAAAAAACCAAATAAAAGAAAAATAAAATAAAAAAACTAAATATAAAACAAAACAAAAAAAAATCAAAAATTAAAAACAAAAAGTTAAATATCATAACAAAAAATAAAATAATAAATAAAAATATATGTTAAAAAAATGTGTCATAAAAAAATGTAATACTCAAAAAAAAATTGAAAAATTTAAATAAAAATGTTATAAAAACAAAATGAAGCAAAAAAAAATTATTAGAAACAATAAAAAAAAATTTCAAAAATTAAAAGCAAATACAGCAAAAAAACTAAAGCAATATAACTTAAAAACATAAAAAAAAATAAAATATTGAAACCAAAAATTAAAAACAAAAAATTATAAAATAAAATTAAATGAAATCAAACACTAAAAATATAAAATAAAATAAAGGGAACAAAATAAAATAGAATAGCATAAACAATGAATAAAACAGCATGAACAACAAATAAAAAGTAAGAGAGTAAAAAATATGTAAAAAAAGATGTTAAACCAAATTGAAGAAAACAAAAGATAATAAAATAAGAAAAAAACCAAATAAAAGAAAAATAAAATAAAAAAACTAAATATAAAACAAAACAAAAAAAAAATCAAAAACTTAATGAAATAGGAAAATTAAAAACAAAAAGTTAAATATAATAACAAAAAATAAAATAAATAAAAATATAATATGTTAAAAAAATGTGTCATAAAAAAATTTTAAAAATTTAAATAAAAATGTTATTAAAAACAAAATGAAGAACAAAAAAATTATTAGAAACAAAATAAAATACAAACAATAAAAAAAATTTCAAAAACTAAAAGCAAATGCAGCAAAAAAACTAAAGCAATATAACTTAAAAACATCAAAAAAAAAAATAAAAAAATGAAACCAAAAATTAAAAACAAAAAATTATAAAATAAAATTAAATGAAATCAAACTCTAAAAATGTAAAATAAAATAAAGGGAACAGAAAAAAAAAAACAAAATAAAATAGAATAGAATAAACAATGAATAAAACAGCATGAACAACAAATAAAAAGTAAGACAATCAAGTAAAAAATATGTAAATATGTAAATAAAAAAATGTTAAAAAAAATTGAATAAGAACCAAAAGAAAGTAAAATAAAACAAAAACCAAAAAAAAAAATTAATAAAAGAAAAATAAAATAAAAAAACTAAATATAAAAATAAAAAACAAAAAAAATCAAAACTTAATGAAATATTAAAATAAAAAACAAAAAGTTTAATATCATAACAAAAAATAAAATAATAAATAAAAATATATGTTAAAAAAATGTAATACTCAAAAAAAATTTTGAAAAATTGAAATAAAAATGTTATAAAAACAAACTGAAGCAAAAAAAAATTATTAGAAAGAAAATAAAATGCAAACAATAAAAAAAATTTAAAAAATTAAAAGCAAATGCAGCAAAAAAACTAAAACAATATAACTTAAAAACATCAAATTAAGTTAAAAAAAAATATAAAAAAATACTGAAACAAAAAAAATTCAATGTTAAATAAAATTTAAAAAAACTTAAGTAAATATTAAAAAATTAATTTAAAAATAAAATCATAAATAAAGTAAACAAAAAAATGGAAATAAGAAAACAAAAAAATTAAGAGAAACAAAAAAACTAAAAAAGGTGTTTTATATGTTTATACATATGTATGTATGTATGTATTAAGATGAAAAAATATATTCATAAAAATATATATAAAAAAAAAGAAATATATAAAAAAATATGAAAAAGAAATTAAAAAATAAACACATAGAGCATAGTAAAAAATTAAGGAAAAAAGCAATTTAATTTAAAAACTAAAAATAAAAAAAAATAAAAAATTGAAACAAAAAATTAAAATTAAATAGAATCAAACACTAAAAATGTAAAATGAAATAAAAAAATTACAAATAAAATAAAGTGAACAGAAATAAAAACAAAATAAAATAGAATAGCATAAACAATGAATAAAACAGCATGAACAACAAATAAAAAGTAAAAGACAATCAAGTAAAAAATATGTAAATATGTAAAAAAAAAAATGTTAAACAAAATTGAAGAAAACAAAAGATAATAAAATAAGAAAAAAACCAAATAAAAAAAATTAATAAAAGAAAAATAAAATAAAAAAACTAAATATAAAACAAAACAAAAAAAATCAAAACCTTAATGAAATAGGAAAATTAAAAACAATAAGTTAAATATCATAACAAAAAATAAAATAATAAATAAAAATATAATATGTTAAAAAAATGTGTCATAAAATGTAATACTCAAAAAAAAATTTGAAAAATTCAAATAAAAATGTTATTAAAAACAAAATTAAGCAAAAAAAATTATTAGAAACAAAATAAAATACAAACAATAAAAAAAAATTTCAAAAATTAAAAGCAAATGCAGCAAAAAAAACTAAAGCAATATAACTTAAAAACATCAAAAAAAATAAAAAACTGAAACCAAAAATTAAAAACAAAAAATTATAAAAAAAAATTTAAATGAAATCAAACTCTAAAAATGTAAAATAAAATAAAAATAAAACAAAAAAAAATCAAAACTTAATGAAATAGGAAAATTAAAAACAAAAAGTTTAATATCATAACAAAAAATAAAATAATAAATAAAAAACTATAAAAAAAACAAAACAAATAGAACATAGTAAACATAGTAAAAACCAATTTAATTAAAAAATTAAATATAACAGAAAATAAAAATCAATAGTGCAACCAAAAAAATAAAAATAAATTGAAACAAAGAATTAAAAACAAAAAATTGGCAATGAAGTCAGCAAAATAAAATAAAATTAAAAATATTATAAAATAAAATCTAAAAAATTATCAAAAAACTTAAATTGAATCAAACACTAAAAGTTTAAAATGAAATAAATAAAACTAAAAATTAAATAAAGTGAACAGAAATAAAAACAAAATAAAATAGAATGGCATAAACAATGAATAAAATAGCATAAACAAAAAATAAAAAGTAAAAGAGAATAAAATAAAAAAATTTTTAAAAAAATAAAATATTAAAAGAAAAATTAAATCAATTAAAATATTAAAAAAAAAAACATGAAACATTCCCTTTAAAGAGCATTAATGTAAAACGAAATTAAATTAAAAATCATGGTAGTTCACCGCAAAAGTAAATAATACATACATAAAAACAAATAATAAAGTAAAGTATGTCAAATATGAAATTTAATAAATAATAGAATTAGATGATATAGAAAATAAACAAATATAATATTAACTACAAAAGTCAAATAAATCAATCGAACGAAACAAAAGAAAGTAAAATAAAATAAATTTACTATCAAAAAAAAATTATGCATTAAATTAAAATGAAATGAAATCTATAAACTAAAATGTTACTGTAAAAGTAAATAATATGAGAAACTTAAATTTAAAAAAAGTATAGGACAGAAAATGAAACTGAATACAGAAAATGAAACTGAATACAGAAAATGAAACTGAATAGATGATGAAATAAAATGATGGCAAAAGTAAAAGATATAGTACAAATGACAAAATTTAAAAAAAGGGATTTAAAAAAAATTAAAAAAACAATAAACAAAAGTTTAGATAAAATTAAGTAAATAAAGGAATAATAAAAAAGAAATAAAAATTCACAAAACCTTTAAAATAAATAAAATTAAATTAAATAAAAAACTACAATCAAAATATGTATCAAAATAAAATTAAAAAGTGAAAATAAATTAATAAAATTATAAAAAATAAAATAATGAAACTGAAACCAAAGAAATAATCAAATAAAATCATATGAAAATTAAATTAAATGTGGTATAGAAAACAAAACCAAAATAAATTAATCGAATAAAGCAAAAGTAAAATTAAAAATAAAATTTAATAAATTAAAATATCACAAAAATTTCAACATTAAATTAAACTTTTTTTTCACTCACCGTTTTTTTTGTATTTATGTATGGATATTGTTTGTATTGTATTTATGTATGGATATGGATGTATGTAGTTGCTGTTTAGTTGCTGTAGTAAATGCTGTATTTCTGAAATTGAAATGTTGTAAAATTTTAGCATTTAATTTAGCTTAAATATAATAAAATATATATATATATATAAATATAAAATGAAATGAAATTAACAAATGAAATTAGTTACCTTTCAATGCCTAATATTTATCGGATTCTTGATGATAGGGTCAAGACGCTCTTTTGACAACCCTCTTCGGCAAAATCCGATTAATATTAAACATTGTTTCACTAAAATTCATAAATTTTTCCTCTTACCTGTTTGTTGTAATTAGTTGCTGTAGTTGTGGTATTAGTTGCTGTTTTTTCTGAAATTGAAATGTGAAATTAGAAAACAATCTATTCTAAGTTATTAAAAATATAAAATAAAATGTATGTACTTACCTTTCAATTTTTTCTTCCGCTGGTGGTTGACTGTTCCTTTCGCGTGTTATCTCTTTAAGAAGTTTTCTGCTACTATGCTGCGATGATATCCTCAGTTATTTTTTAAAAATTATTTCACTCATTTTGAGTGGATAAAAATACGTTGCACACTCACTTTGAACTTCACACTCACAATTGAGTTATTTTGAAATATTAGAAACGAACCATAAGTGCTGCCAGAAATTTCAAAAACTACGCGTAGTAAAACTAATGGTGTTACGTGACTTTAACCATTTGGCTTGATCGAGATATATCACCAACAAAGTTAGACTATTAATATATATAATAGTCACATAGAATGATGCCATATCGAACAAAATTGGAAGGAAATAAAATTTTCAGTGCGTTTTCCACAAAACAATTTACATTTCATTGTAAACACTTAAGTTTTTCGGGATTTTAAGATGCATCTAAATTACCGACCGTATATAGTGAAATTTAACAAATTTCATAACATATCATTAACATAACTTAAAACCCCGGACTTTTATTTTTTCTCGCCAGCAATAAGGACAAAAATAACGTCCTTATATTTTTAAGGACAGAATTAAAGTCCGAACCAAAATCTTTCATATGATAAGAAATTCATTAAATTTAGATTGGCGGGTTGGTAGATTTTGGCTCGGACTTTCATTTTGTTCTTAAAAAATAAAAGGACAAAGATAACTTTTATTTTTGGCGAGCAAATATAAAAGTCCGAGTTGTCCGATTGTTTTCGTCCGGATAAGAATAAAAGTCCAGAAATAACTTTTTACTTCGGACTTTTATTTTAAAAGGACTAAAAGTCCCCGTCCCTGGTAAAAAAAAAACTTTTGTCCTATTTTCCAGAAAAATTTTAATTTTGAACTATTTTTTGCAATAGAACATGCAAGATATGTTAAAAACAAATGTTTTAGGATGCATCTCAAGAACTACCCGAAAATAGTGACCATGAATACTTTTGAATCTCAGTTTTATTATAGAATTTTGAAAAAAATAGAAGTTTGACTGCGTTTTTGAAAAAGAACTAAAATTTTAAATTACATAAATAGCAGAGACTATGAATAATATAGTTCTACTAAAAAATAAAACGGTGTATTTAAAAATTGTATTCAATATTTCATTATTATATGTACATATATCAAATAACGCCCTTATTGAAACAAACTCTGAGATAGGGCATTTTTTAAAAAAAAAATTTTAAATAGGGTAATCTTCCAAACAGCAGGCAACATGTTTTTTGGCAGGATGGTGAAAATTATCGTAAGGGATGGCAACTCTCGGTCAAAATGAAATTGGACAGACGCGCCGACGCAAGTGTATACATTACTCAATTTGTTAATGAGTAAGAGATGGAGTGCAAATGAAATATGAGTGGAACGAACCGACGCAACTACTTTAGCTCAATATGTTTAATAAGTGAGAGAATAAAAATATTTTACCGTTAGGATTTTGATGACTCTCAATTTGTTAATGTGAGAGCAAATGAAATACGAACCGACGCTCAATGGGAGAATGAAAACATTTTTCCGTTAGGACTTTGCCACATACATATACATTTTTTTTTACTAAAAATGAATTTTTCGTTTATTTCGAAGTTCTCAATATGAGCATTAGGCCACATATGTATACGTTTTTTTTTATTAAAAATGAATTTGGCGTTTATTTCGAAGTTCTCAATATGAGCATTAGGCTGGTTTCCATATTGGATTCTTTAGGGTTTTTTCTCAACAATTTAGATATATATATATAAGTACATTACATATTGACTTTTACATCATTTCAATAATATTCCATGATATTTATATCGTATGACCTCAACTTATATGTATATAGCTATATTTATTATGGAAAATCTATTAGAAAAAAGCAAATTCCTTAAAAAAAATTCATAGAACGACATATGTATATAAAAGTACATATTGTGTTATAGTTACCCTTTAGTCTTATAGCAATTAAGAAAAAGCAAATTCCTTAAAAAAATGCAATTAAACTACATACATATATAAGTACATATTGTGTTAAGGTAAATTTTAGTAATTTCCCTGCAAAAAAAATAGTCAATATGAAAAAAAAGGAAAAAATTTTATGTTCGAAGTTGGGCTCGAACCATGAAACTCCACGCGTCCCACTCGAGACCATTACACATGCGCTATTGGAACACATGAGTATGGCATGTCAAATGCTATACCTAAGCTCTAAAGGTTCAGCAAATATTTCCTCTAAGAATATATGTACATACATACATACCATATAGATTGAAACGAATGAAAGTTCATTTTGAGATTCCGTTAACTTCTTAACATTAGCCGGTTTTTTTTGTCGGTATACAGACAGTTTTCTCAATTTTTCTTTTAGTTGTAGATTTTTTGAAGTCCGTATAGCGGGAGAATATTACAACTTAGACATATGATGGTTTTCTGGTTTTTTTCGTCAAATTCAACTCGGAAATATTGAAAACACATAACCTAACTGGCCCAATTTAGCCTAAATATGTAAGGATTCCGGTTATATGTCGACTCTTTTACAAATAAAAATTTTTAGGAAGAAAATAGTTGATGTCTTTAGGAAAATTAACAAAATTTCAAACTATTTCGTGAATATAAAATTGAAGAAGCTACAAACTGCGTTTTTACTTTTTGATATATTTCTTAAAAAATATATATTGATAAATTGAAATAATTTTTTAGCTTTTTTTTCAAAAAAATTGGTTTTTTCACTTGAAGATGGATGTCATAAACAGAAAAATATTGAAATATTGGGTTATATGTCGACTCTTTTACAAATAAAAATTTTTAGGAAGAAAATAGTTGATGTCTTTAGGAAAATTAACGCAATTTCTAATTATTTCGTAAATGTAAAATTCAAGAAGCTACAAACTGTGTTTTTACTTTTTCCATATTAAATATGATATATTTCTTAAAAAATATAAATTGATAAATATTGATAAATTGGAATAATTTTTTATATTTTTTCTAAAAATTTGGGATTTTCACTCCAAGATAGAAGTCATAAACATAATAAACAGAAATATATTGGATTACAAATATAATAAATTTAAAAAAAATATAATAAAAAGTTTTCGTATATTTTAAGGCAAATTCAATTTAGTAAAAAAAAAAAAAAACTTAACCTGCCCTGAACACGTCCTTGAACCTACGAACGCACGCATCATAGCCAGCACGCTCACCACCTGCGCCACTGCTGTATGTACAACAAAAAAGTCAGATACTGTAGTTAACAGCTTTGGGTTTTGGTGAAAACTTTGATGAATTATTACAAATTAATGAAGCATTTTTTGTTAAATATAATATGCCTATGCAAAGCTCCTGGCCCATGAAAACATATCAAAATATATAATAATTGGAGTTATGCATTGTTTTATGAGATACACTCTGGCAATTGATTGTATGGAAAAAATGTTAGCCTATTAATATATAGATAATAGTCACATAGAATGATGCCATATCGAACAAAATTGGAAGGAAATAAAATTTTCAGTGCGTTTTCCACAAAACAATTTACATTTCATTGTAAACACTTAAGTTTTTCGGGATTTTAAGATGCATCTAAATTACCGACCGTATATAGTGAAATTTAACAAATTTCATAACATATCATTAACATAACTGAAAACCCCGGACTTTTATTTTTTCTCGCCAGCAATAAGGACAAAAATAACGTCCTTATATTTTTAAGGACAGAATTAAAGTCCGAACCAAAATCTTTCATATGATAAGAAATTCATTAAATTTAGATTGGCGGGTTGGTAGATTTTGGCTCGGACTTTCATTTTGTTCTTAAAAAATAAAAGGACAAAGATAACTTTTATTTTTGGCGAGCAAATATAAAAGTCCGAGTTGTCCGATTGTTTTCGTCCGGATAAGAATAAAAGTCCAGAAATAACTTTTTACTTCGGACTTTTATTTTGTAAGGACTAAAAGTCCCCGTCCCTGATAAAAAAAAAACTTTTGTCCTATTTTCCAGAAAAATTTTAATTTTGAACTATTTTTTGCAATAGAACATGCAAGATATGTTAAAAACAAATGTTTTAGGATGCATCTCAAGAACTACCCGAAAATAGTGACCATGAATACTTTTGAATCTCAGTTTTATTATAGAATTTTGAAAAAAATAGAAGTTTGACTGCGTTTTTGAAAAAGAACTAAAATTTTAAATTACATGAATAGCAGAGACTATGAATAATATAGTTCTACTAAAAAATAAAACGGTGTATTTAAAAATTGTATTCAATATTTCATTATTATATGTACATATATCAAATAACGCCCTTATTGAAACAAACTCTGAGATAGGGCATTTTTAAAAAAAAAAATTTTAAATAGGGTAATCTTCCAAACAGCAGGCAACATGTTTTTTGGCAGGATGGTGAAAATTATCGTAAGGGATAGGTTAGGTAAGGTGGCTGCCTCTCTGCAGCGCCGAGAGGCACACTTAGGCCGGCTGGCCCATTGTGATACCACTGAGCGGGTAAGGGATGGCAACTCTCGGTCAAAATGAAATTGGACAGACGCGCCGACGCAAGTGTATACATTACTCAATTTGTTAATGAGTAAGAGATGGAGTGCAAATGAAATATGAGTGGAACGAACCGACGCAACTACTTTAGCTCAATATGTTTAATAAGTGAGAGAATAAAAATATTTTACCGTTAGGATTTTGATGACTCTCAATTTGTTAATGTGAGAGCAAATGAAATACGAACCGACGCTCAATGGGAGAATGAAAACATTTTTCCGTTAGGACTTTGCCACATACATATACATTTTTTTTTACTAAAAATGAATTTTTCGTTTATTTCGAAGTTCTCAATATGAGCATTAGGCCACATATGTATACGTTTTTTTTTATTAAAAATGAATTTGGCGTTTATTTCGAAGTTCTCAATATGAGCATTAGGCTGGTTTCCATATTGGATTCTTTAGGGTTTTTTCTCAACAATTTAGATATATATATATAAGTACATTACATATTGACTTTTATATCATTTCAATAATATTCCATGATATTTATATCGTATGACCTCAACTTATATGTATATAGCTATATTTATTATGGAAAATCTATTAGAAAAAAGCAAATTCCTTAAAAAAAATTCATAGAACGACATATGTATATAAGTACATATTGTGTTATAGTTACCCTTTAGTCTTATAGCAATTAAGAAAAAGCAAATTCCTTAAAAAAATGCAATTAAACTACATACATATATAAGTACATATTGTGTTAAGGTAAATTTTAGTAATTTCCCTGCAAAAAAAATAGTCAATATGAAAAAAAAGAAAAAAATTTTATGTTCGAAGTTGGGCTCGAACCATGAAACTCCACGCGTCCCACTCGAGACCATTACACATGCGCTATTGGAACACATAAGTATGGCATGTCAAATGCTATACCTAAGCGCTAAAGGTTCAGCAAATATTTCCTCTAAGAATATATGTACATACATACATACCATATAGATTGAAACGAATGAAAGTTCATTTTGAGATTCCGTTAACTTCTTAACATTAGCCGGTTTCCAAATTGTGTTTTTTTTTTGTCGGTATACAGACAGTTTTCTCAATTTTTCTTTTAGTTGTAGATTTTTTGAAGTCCGTATAGCGGGAGAATATTACAACTTAGACATATGATGGTTTTCTGGTTTTTTTCGTCAAATTCAACTCGGAAATATTGAAAACACATAACCTAACTGGCCCAATTTAGCCTAAATATGTAAGGATTCCGGTTATATGTCGACTCTTTTACAAATAAAAATTTTTAGGAAGAAAATAGTTGATGTCTTTAGGAAAATTAACAAAATTTCAAACTATTTCGTGAATATAAAATTGAAGAAGCTACAAACTGCGTTTTTACTTTTTGATATATTTCTTAAAAAATATATATTGATAAATTGAAATAATTTTTTAGCTTTTTTTTCAAAAAAATTGGTTTTTTCACTTGAAGATGGATGTCATAAACAGAAAAATATTGAAATATTGGGTTATATGTCGACTCTTTTACAAATAAAAATTTTTAGGAAGAAAATAGTTGATGTCTTTAGGAAAATTAACGCAATTTCTAATTATTTCGTAAATGTAAAATTCAAGAAGCTACAAACTGTGTTTTTACTTTTTCCATATTAAATATGATATATTTCTTAAAAAATATAAATTGATAAATATTGATAAATTGGAATAATTTTTTATATTTTTTCTAAAAATTTGGGATTTTCACTCCAAGATAGAAGTCATAAACATAATAAACAGAAATATATTGGATTACAAATATAATAAATTAAAAAAAAATATAATAAAAAGTTTTCGTATATTTTAAGGCAAATTCAATTTAGTAAAAAAAAAAAAAACTTAACCTGCCCTGAACACGTCCTTGAACCTACGAACGCACGCATCATAGCCAGCACGCTCACCACCCGCGCCACTGCTGTATGTACAACAAAAAAGTCAGATACTGTAGTTAACAGCTTTGGGTTTTGGTGAAAACTTTGATGAATTATTACAAATTAATGAAGCATTTTTTGTTAAATATAATATGCCTATGCAAAGCTCCTGGCCCATGAAAACATATCAAAATCCTACTAATATTATAAATGTGAATGTAGCGATGTTTGGATGTTTGGATGTTTGGATGTCCAGACGTTTGCTTTTGTTCCCTAAAAACTTGAGAATGGCTGGACGGATTTTGTTGAAATTTGGCACGCCTACAGGTTATAGTCTGGAAGGAGCTATAGGCTATTTTTTTTTTTTAATTTTGGGGGTTCCGACCCTGCTAGGGACCGTTACTTTTCGAAATTTTTTTTATTCCATATAACTCTAAGTATATTGAACCTATACTTATGATATTTCGCATATAGGTATAGAAAGATCGTACAATATGGGTATCAAACGAAAGGGGATGACCCCAGGTTTCATTTTGGCTTCGATATATTTCGATAAATTTATCGATAACCAAGTTATCGGTCTAAATTCGATTGCCCGAAAACCTTAATATTACCCTACAGTATGGGTATCAAAGGGAAGGGGATGGCCCCAGGTTTCATTTGGGCTTCGATATATTTCGATAAATTTATCGATAACTGAGTTATCGGTGAAACTGTTATTGCACAAAAACCTTAAAATTGCCCTACAATATGGGTATCAAACGAAAGGGGATAGCTCCAGGTTACATTTGGACTTCGATATATTTCGATAAATTTATCGATAACTGAGTTATCGGTGATTGCCCAAAAAACTTAACATTACCCTATAATATGGGTATCAAACGAAAGGGGAGGGCCCCAGGTTTCATTTTGGCTTCGATATATTTCGATAAATTGATCGATAACTAAGTTATCGGTCAAAATTCGATTGCCCATAAACCTTAATATTACCCTACAATATGGGTATCAAACGAAAGGGGATGGCCCCAGGTTTCATTTGGGCTTCGATATATTTCGATAAATTTATCGGTAACTGAGTTATCGGTGAAAATGTTATTGCACAAAAACCTTAAAATTGCCCTACAATATGGGTATCAAACGAAAGGGGATAGCTCCAGGTTACATTTGGACTTCGATATATTTCGATAAATTTATCGATAACTGAGTTATCGGTGATTGCCCAAAAAACTTAACATTACCCTACAATATGGGTATCAAACGAAAGGGGATGGCCCCAGGTTTCATTTGGGCTTCGATATATTTCGATAAATTTATCGGTAACTGAGTTATCGGAGAAAATGTTATTGCACAAAAACCTTAAAATTGCCCTACAATATGGGTATCAAACGAAAGGGGATAGCTCCAGGTTACATTTGGACTTCGATATATTTCGATAAATTTATCGATAACTGAGTTATCGGTGATTGCCCAAAAAACTTAACATTACCCTATAATATGGGTATCAAACGAAAGGGGAGGGCCCCAGGTTTCATTTTGGCTTCGATATATTTCGATAAATTGATCGATAACTAAGTTATCGGTCAAAATTCGATTGCCCATAAACCTTAATATTACCCTACAATATGGGTATCAAACGAAAGGGGATGGCCCCAGGTTTCATTTGGGCTTCGATATATTTCGATAAATTTATCGGTAACTGAGTTATCGGTGAAAATGTTATTGCACAAAAACCTTAAAATTGCCCTACAATATGGGTATCAAACGAAAGGGGATAGCTCCAGGTTACATTTGGACTTCGATATATTTCGATAAATTTATCGATAACTGAGTTATCGGTGATTGCCCAAAAAACTTAACATTACCCTATAATATGGGTATCAAACGAAAGGGGAGGGCCCCAGGTTTCATTTTGGCTTCGATATATTTCGATAAATTGATCGATAACTAAGTTATCGGTCAAAATTCGATTGTCCATAAACCTTAATATTACCCTACAATATGGGTATCAAACGAAAGGGGATGGCCCCAGGTTTCATTTGGGCTTCGATATATTTCGATAAATTTATCGATAACTGAGTCATCGGTGAAAATGTTATTGCACAAAAACCTTAAAATTGCCCTACAATATGGGTATCAAACGAAAGGGGATAGCCCCAGGTTACATTTGGACTTCGATATATTTCGATAAATTTATCGATAACTGAGTTATCGGTGATTGCCCAAAAACTTAACATTATCCTATAATATGGGTATCAAACGAAAGGGGAGGGCCCCAGGTTTCATTTTGGCTTCGATATATTTCGATAAATTTATCGATAACTAAGTTATCGGTCAAAATTCGATTGCCCATAAACCTTAATATTACCCTACAATATGGGTATCAAACGAAAGGGGGTGGCCCCAGGTTTCATTTGGCCTTCGATATATTTCGATAAATTTATCGATAACTGAGTTATTGGTGAAAATGTTATTGCACAAAAACCTTAAAATTGCCCTACAATGTGGGTATCAAACAAAAGGAGATAGCTCCAGGTTACATTTGGACTTCGATATATTTCGATAAATTTTTCGATAACTGAGTTATCGGTGATTGCCCAAAAAACTTAACATTACTCTATAATATGGGTATAAAACGAGAGGAGAAGGTCGCAGGTTTCATTTGGACTTCGATAGGTTTCGATAAATTTATCGATGATGAGTTATCGGTCAAAATGCGATTGCCCGAAAACCTCTATATTACCCCAAAATATGAGTATCAAACGAATGGGGATGGTCCCGGGTTTCATTTTTACTTCGATATATTTCGATAAATTTATCGTTAATTAAGTTATCGGTGAGAATGTGATTGCCCTAAAACCCTAAAATTTACCTACAATATGGTATCAAATCAACTTTTGAATTTCCATTCATCCTGACACAATTAGTCAAAAAGAATTTACTGTCAAAATTAAATAAAAATGTCAAAAAATTTGGTGTCATTTCCAAGAAAAAAGTTTAAAAATTCAGATATTCAATTTCAATTAAATTTTTGAGTGAATATATTTGAAATAAATAAACTACAAATTGTGTCAATTTCCAATTAATAAACTGTGTCAAGTGAATATAAGTGAATAGATTTAACAAATAACTGTGTGGAGAAAATAGAAAAATATCATAATGTAAGTAAAACTTCAAAAAAGAAAAAAAATGTGGTAATGGAATAAGCTTTTTTATAAATTCTCAATACAACTAAATTGAATTAGCACATGTTTAATTTCGCCTTTGCTATACTCCAAGCTTGCGTAAAATACCTGCTAAATCCCGTTCTTAGCAAAATCCACTTTTTCATGCGGTTCGAAGGAGTAAACGAAATAAATGAAATAGAAGAAAATAAAGTAAAATAAAGCAAAAGAAAATGTTTGAAAACCGTTTTTCAATACTTTTTTTTTTCAAAATTTTAGCAATATTCGAATTAGGTAAATTCTTCAGTAGGCAATAATATTAAATAAATGTGAAAGTTTAAAGTATATTATTTAAATTAAATTTAACTAAATAAATGAAATAGAAGAAAATAAAATAAAATAAAGTAATATAAAATAAACTAATAAAATAACATAAAATAAAATGCTTTTTTTAAAGCTTTTTTGATTAATTTGCTTAGAAACTTACACCCTTTCAACACTTTTTTATGCTAATTTAACCGCTAATTTTGAAATACCAACGAACACCGCAAAAGAAAATGTTTGAAAACCGTTTTTGAATACTCTTTTTTTCAAAATTTTAGCAATATTCGAATTAGGTAAATTCTTCAGTAGGCAATAATATTAAATAAATGTGAAAGTTTTAAGTATATTATTTAAATTAAATTTAACTAAATAAATGAAATAGAAGAAAATAAAGTAAAATAAAGCAAAAGAAAATGTTTGAAAACCGTTTTTCAATACTCTTTTTTTTTAAATTTTAGCAATATTCGAATTAGGTAAATTCTTCAGTAGGCAATAATATTAAATAAATGTGAAAGTTTTAAGTATATTATTTAAATTAAATTTAATTAAATAAATGAAATAGAAGAAAATAAAATAAAATAAAGCAAAAGAAAATGTTTGAAAACCGTTTTTCAATACTCTTTTTTTCAAATTTTTTCGATATATTTCGATAAATTTATCAATAACTGAGTTATCGGTGATTGCCCAAAAAACTTAACATTATCCTATAATATGGGTATCAAACGAAAGGGGAGGGCCCCAGGTTTCATTTTGGCTTCGATATATTTCGATAAATTGATCGATAACTAAGTTATCGGTCAAAATTCGATTCCCATAAACCTTAATATTACCCTACAATATGGGTATCAAACGAAAGGGGATGGCCCCAGGTTTCATTTGGACTTCGATAGGTTTCGATAAATTTATCGATGATGAGTTATCGGTCAAAATGCGATTGCCCGAAAACCTCTATATTACCCCAAAATATGAGTATCAAACGAATGGGGATGGTCCCGGGTTTCATTTTTACTTCGATATATTTCGATAAATTTATCGTTAATTAAGTTATCGGTGAGAATGTGATTGCCCTAAAACCCTAAAATTTACCTACAATATGGTATCAAATCAACTTTTGAATTTCCATTCATCCTGACACAATTAGTCAAAAAGAATTTACTGTCAAAATTAAATAAAAATGTCAAAAAATTTGGTGTCATTTCCAAGAAAAAAGTTTAAAAATTCAGATATTCAATTTCAATTAAATTTTTGAGTGAATATATTTGAAATAAATAAACTACAAATTGTGTCAATTTCCAATTAATAAACTGTGTCCAGTGAATATAAGTGAATATATTTAACAAATAACTGTGTGGAGAAAATAGAAAAATATCATAATGTAAGTAAAACTTCAAAAAAGAAAAAAAATGTGGTAATGGAATAAGCTTTTTTATAAATTCTCAATACAACTAAATTGAATTAGCACATGTTTAATTTCGCCTTTGCTATACTCCAAGCTTGCGTAAAATACCTGCTAAATCCCGTTCTTAGCAAAATCCACTTTTTCATGCGGTTCGAAGGAGTAAACGAAATAAATGAAATAGAAGAAAATAAAGTAAAATAAAGCAAAAGAAAATGTTTGAAAACCGTTTTTCAATACTCTTTTTTTTCAAAATTTTAGCAATATTCGAATTAGGTAAATTCTTCAGTAGGCAATAATATTAAATAAATGTGAAAGTTTTAAGTATATTATTTAAATTAAATTTAACTAAATAAATGAAATAGAAGAAAATAAAATAAAATAAAGTAATATAAAATAAACTAATAAAATAACATAAAATAAAATGCTTTTTTTAAAGCTTTTTTGATTAATTTGCTTAGAAACTTACACCCTTTCAACACTTTTTTATGCTAATTTAACCGCTAATTTTGAAATACCAACGAACACCGCAAAAGAAAATGTTTGAAAACCGTTTTTGAATACTCTTTTTTTCAAAATTTTAGCAATATTCGAATTAGGTAAATTCTTCAGTAGGCAATAATATTAAATAAATGTGAAAGTTTTAAGTATATTATTTAAATTAAATTTAACTAAATAAATGAAATAGAAGAAAATAAAGTAAAATAAAGCAAAAGAAAATGTTTGAAAACCGTTTTTCAATACTCTTTTTTTCAAAATTTTAGCAATATTCGAATTAGGTAAATTCTTCAGTAGGCAATAATATTAAATAAATGTGAAAGTTTTAAGTATATTATTTAAATTAAATTTAACTAAATAAATGAAATAGAAGAAAATAAAATAAAATAAGGCAAAAGAAAATGTTTGAAAACCGTTTTTCAATACTCTTCTTTTCAAAATTTTAGCAATATTCGAATTAGGTAAATTCTTCAGTAGGCAATAATATTAAATAAATGTGAAAGTTTTAAGTATATTATTTAAATTAAATTTAACTAAATAAATGAAATAGAAGAAAATAAAATAAAATAAGGCAAAAGAAAATATTTGAAAACCGTTTTTCAATACTCTTTTTTTTAAAATTTTATCAATATTCGAATTAGGTAAATTCTTCAGTAGGCAATAATATTAAATAAATGTGAAAGTTTTAAGTATATTATTTAAATTAAATTTAACTAAATAAATGAAATAGAAGAAAATAAAATAAAATAAAGCAAAAGAAAATGTTTGAAAACCGTTTTTCAATACTATTTTTTTCAAAATTTTATCAATATTCGAATTAGGTAAATTCTTCAGTAGGCAATAATATTAAATAAATGTGAAAGTTTTAAGTATATTATTTAAATTAAATTTAACTAAATAAATGAAATAGAAGAAAATAAAATAAAATAAGGCAAAAGAAAATGTTTGAAAACCGTTTTTCAATACTCTTCTTTTCAAAATTTTAGCAGTATTCGAATTAGGTAAATGCTTCAGTAGGCAATAATATTAAATAAATGTGAAAGTTTTTAGTATATTATTTAAATTAAATTTAACTAAATAAATGAAATAGAAGAAAATAAAATAAAATAAAGCAAAAGAAAATGTTTGAAAACCGTTTTTCAATACTCTTTTTTTCAAAATTTTATCAATATTCGAATTAGGTAAATTCTTCAGTAGGCAATAATATTAAATAAATGTGAAAGTTTTAAGTATATTATTTAAATTAAATTTAACTAAATAAATGAAATAGAAGAAAATAAAATAAAATAAGGCAAAAGAAAATATTTGAAAACCGTTTTTCAATACTCTTTTTTTCAAAATTTTATCAATATTCGAATTAGGTAAATTCTTCAGTAGGCAATAATCCTACTAATATTATAAATGTGAATGTAGCGATGTTTGGATGTTTGGATGTTTGGATGTCCAGACGTTTGCTTTTGTTCCCTAAAAACTTGAGAATGGCTTGACGGATTTTGTTGAAATTTGGCACGCCTACAGGTTATAGTCTGGAAGGAGCTATAGGCTATTTTTTTTTTTTAATTTTGGGGGTTCCGACCCTGCTAGGGACCGTTACTTTTCGAAATTTTTTTTATTCCATATAACTCTAAGTATATTGAACCTATACTTATGATATTTCGCATATAGGTATAGAAAGATCGTACAATATGGGTATCAAACGAAAGGGGATGACCCCAGGTTTCATTTTGGCTTCGACATATTTCGATAAATTTATCGATAACCAAGTTATCGGTCTAAATTCGATTGCCCGAAAACCTTAATATTACCCTACAGTATGGGTATCAAAGGGAAGGGGATGGCCCCAGGTTTCATTTGGGCTTCGATATATTTCGATAAATTTATCGATAACTGAGTTATCGGTGAAACTGTTATTGCACAAAAACCTTAAAATTGCCCTACAATATGGGTATCAAACGAAAGGGGATAGCTCCAGGTTACATTTGGACTTCGATATATTTCGATAAATTTATCGATAACTGAGTTATCGGTGATTGCCCAAAAAACTTAACATTACCCTATAATATGGGTATCAAACGAAAGGGGAGGGCCCCAGGTTTCATTTTGGCTTCGATATATTTCGATAAATTGATCGATAACTAAGTTATCGGTCAAAATTCGATTGCCCATAAACCTTAATATTACCCTACAATATGGGTATCAAACGAAAGGGGATGGCCCCAGGTTTCATTTGGGCTTCGATATATTTCGATAAATTTATCGGTAACTGAGTTATCGGTGAAAATGTTATTGCACAAAAACCTTAAAATTGCCCTACAATATGGGTATCAAACGAAAGGGGATAGCTCCAGGTTACATTTGGACTTCGATATATTTCGATAAATTTATCGATAACTGAGTTATCGGTGATTGCCCAAAAAACTTAACATTACCCTACAATATGGGTATCAAACGAAAGGGGATGGCCCCAGGTTTCATTTGGGCTTCGATATATTTCGATAAATTTATCGGTAACTGAGTTATCGGAGAAAATGTTATTGCACAAAAACCTTAAAATTGCCCTACAATATGGGTATCAAACGAAAGGGGATAGCTCCAGGTTACATTTGGACTTCGATATATTTCGATAAATTTATCGATAACTGAGTTATCAGTGATTGCCCAAAAAACTTAACATTACCCTATAATATGGGTATCAAACGAAAGGGGAGGGCCCCAGGTTTCATTTTGGCTTCGATATATTTCGATAAATTGATCGATAACTAAGTTATCGGTCAAAATTCGATTGCCCATAAACCTTAATATTACCCTACAATATGGGTATCAAACGAAAGGGGATGGCCCCAGGTTTCATTTGGGCTTCGATATATTTCGATAAATTTATCGGTAACTGAGTTATCGGTGAAAATGTTATTGCACAAAAACCTTAAAATTGCCCTACAATATGGGTATCAAAAGAAAGGGGATAGCTCCAGGTTACATTTGGACTTCGATATATTTCGATAAATTTATCGATAACTGAGTTATCGGTGATTGCCCAAAAAACTTAACATTACCCTATAATATGGGTATCAAACGAAAGGGGAGGGCCCCAGGTTTCATTTTGGCTTCGATATATTTCGATAAATTGATCGATAACTAAGTTATCGGTCAAAATTCGATTGTCCATAAACCTTAATATTACCCTACAATATGGGTATCAAACGAAAGGGGATGGCCCCAGGTTTCATTTGGGCTTCGATATATTTCGATAAATTTATCGATAACTGAGTCATCGGTGAAAATGTTATTGCACAAAAACCTTAAAATTGCCCTACAATATGGGTATCAAACGAAAGGGGATAGCCCCAGGTTACATGTGGACTTCGATATATTTCGATAAATTTATCGATAACTGAGTTATCGGTGATTGCCCAAAAAACTTAACATTATCCTATAATATGGGTATCAAACGAAAGGGGAGGGCCCCAGGTTTCATTTTGGCTTCGATATATTTCGATAAATTTATCGATAACTAAGTTATCGGTCAAAATTCGATTGCCCATAAACCTTAATATTACCCTACAATATGGGTATCAAACGAAAGGGGGTGGCCCCAGGTTTCATTTGGGCTTCGATATATTTCGATAAATTTATCGATAACTGAGTTATTGGTGAAAATGTTATTGCACAAAAACCTTAAAATTGCCCTACAATGTGGGTATCAAACAAAAGGAGATAGCTCCAGGTTACATTTGGACTTCGATATATTTCGATAAATTTTTCGATAACTGAGTTATCGGTGATTGCCCAAAAAACTTAACATTACTCTATAATATGGGTATAAAACGAGAGGAGAAGGTCGCAGGTTTCATTTGGACTTCGATAGGTTTCGATAAATTTATCGATGATGAGTTATCGGTCAAAATGCGATTGCCCGAAAACCTCTATATTACCCCAAAATATGAGTATCAAACGAATGGGGATGGTCCCGGGTTTCATTTTTACTTCGATATATTTCGATAAATTTATCGTTAATTAAGTTATCGGTGAGAATGTGATTGCCCTAAAACCCTAAAATTTACCTACAATATGGTATCAAATCAACTTTTGAATTTCCATTCATCCTGACACAATTAGTCAAAAAGAATTTACTGTCAAAATTAAATAAAAATGTCAAAAAATTTGGTGTCATTTCCAAGAAAAAAGTTTAAAAATTCAGATATTCAATTTCAATTAAATTTTTGAGTGAATATATTAGAAAATTGGCGGCCACCGTGGTGTGGAGGTAGTGTTGTCGGCCTACCACACCAAAGGTCCGGGTTCGAGCCCTGGTACAGGTTACATCAAAAAGTGGTTTGAAAAAGTTTTTTCAAAACGAGGTCGCCCCTCGGCAGTGGTTTGGCAAAAACTCTCCGAGTGTATTTCTGCCATGAAAGGCTTCTCAGCAAAAATTCATCTGCTTTGTAGATGCCGTTCGGAGTCGGCGAAAAACCGTAGGTCCCGCCAATTTGTAGGTAAAATTTCAAAGCGGCACACCACAAATTGGAAGAGAAGCTCGGCGCAAAAATCTCCTAGGAGGTTGATGATATAACTGTTGTATATCGCGCCATATACATACATACATATACATATTTGAAATAAATAAACTACAAATTGTGTCAATTTCCAATTAATAAACTGTGTCAAGTGAATATAAGTGAATATATTTAACAAATAACTGTGTGGAGAAAATAGAAAAATATCATAATGTAAGTAAAACTTCAAAAAAGAAAAAAAATGTGGTAATGGAATAAGCTTTTTTATAAATTCTCAATACAACTAAATTGAATTAGCACATGTTTAATTTCGCCTTTGCTATACTCCAAGCTTGCGTAAAATACCTGCTAAATCCCGTTCTTAGCAAAATCCACTTTTTCATGCGGTTCGAAGGAGTAAACGAAATAAATGAAATAGAAGAAAATAAAGTAAAATAAAGCAAAAGAAAATGTTTGAAAACCGTTTTTCAATACTCTTTTTTTTCAAAATTTTAGCAATATTCGAATTAGGTAAATTCTTCAGTAGGCAATAATATTAAATAAATGTCAAAGTTTAAAGTATATTATTTAAATTAAATTTAACTAAATAAATGAAATAGAAGAAAATAAAATAAAATAAAGTAATATAAAATAAACTAATAAAATAACATAAAATAAAATGCTTTTTTTAAAGCTTTTTTGATTAATTTGCTTAGAAACTTACACCCTTTCAACACTTTTTTATGCTAATTTAACCGCTAATTTTGAAATACCAACGAACACCGCAAAAGAAAATGTTTGAAAACCGTTTTTGAATACTCTTTTTTTCAAAATTTTAGCAATATTCGAATTAGGTAAATTCTTCAGTAGGCAATAATATTAAATAAATGTGAAAGTTTTAAGTATATTATTTAAATTAAATTTAACTAAATAAATGAAATAGAAGAAAATAAAGTAAAATAAAGCAAAAGAAAATGTTTGAAAACCGTTTTTCAATACTCTTTTTTTCAAAATTTTAGCAATATTCGAATTAGGTAAATTCTTCAGTAGGCAATAATATTAAATAAATGTGAAAGTTTTAAGTATATTATTTAAATTAAATTTAATTAAATAAATGAAATAGAAGAAAATAAAATAAAATAAAGCAAAAGAAAATGTTTGAAAACCGTTTTTCAATACTCTTTTTTTCAAATTTTTATCGATATATTTCGATAAATTTATCAATAACTGAGTTATCGGTGATTGCCCAAAAAACTTAACGTTATCCTATAATATGGGTATCAAACGAAAGGGGAGGGCCCCAGGTTTCATTTTGGCTTCGATATATTTCGATAAATTGATCGATAACTAAGTTATCGGTCAAAATTCGATTCCCATAAACCTTAATATTACCCTACAATATGGGTATCAAACGAAAGGGGATGGCCCCAGGTTTCATTTGGACTTCGATAGGTTTCGATAAATTTATCGATGATGAGTTATCGGTCAAAATGCGATTGCCCGAAAACCTCTATATTACCCCAAAATATGAGTATCAAACGAATGGGGATGGTCCCGGGTTTCATTTTTACTTCGATATATTTCGATAAATTTATCGTTAATTAAGTTATCGGTGAGAATGTGATTGCCCTAAAACCCTAAAATTTACCTACAATATGGTATCAAATCAACTTTTGAATTTCCATTCATCCTGACACAATTAGTCAAAAAGAATTTACTGTCAAAATTAAATAAAAATGTCAAAAAATTTGGTGTCATTTCCAAGAAAAAAGTTTAAAAATTCAGATATTCAATTTCAATTAAATTTTTGAGTGAATATATTTGAAATAAATAAACTACAAATTGTGTCAATTTCCAATTAATAAACTGTGTCCAGTGAATATAAGTGAATATATTTAACAAATAACTGTGTGGAGAAAATAGAAAAATATCATAATGTAAGTAAAACTTCAAAAAAGAAAAAAAATGTGGTAATGGAATAAGCTTTTTTATAAATTCTCAATACAACTAAATTGAATTAGCACATGTTTAATTTCGCCTTTGCTATACTCCAAGCTTGCGTAAAATACCTGCTAAATCCCGTTCTTAGCAAAATCCACTTTTTCATGCGGTTCGAAGGAGTAAACGAAATAAATGAAATAGAAGAAAATAAAGTAAAATAAAGCAAAAGAAAATGTTTGAAAACCGTTTTTCAATACTCTTTTTTTTCAAAATTTTAGCAATATTCGAATTAGGTAAATTCTTCAGTAGGCAATAATCTATATATATAAAATAGGATGTATGTACGTATGTATGTATGTTATAGACTCCGGAACTACAGCGCCGATTTTGTTAATATTTACAGGATAGCTCAGTAGGAGTCCGGAGAGTGTTTATGTAAAGTTTTATTCCGGAAAGTGGACCAGGGACCGAAATATTCCAAACTTTTTTATTTATGGTGCGATTCTCTTCAAATTTGGTACAAAGGTAGACTTTTACTTTTGTTAAAATTTGAGGTTAACTTTTTTCGGGGAAGTGGACCAGGGGTCGAAATATTCCAAACTTTTTTATTTATGGTGCGATTTTCTTCAAATTTGGTACAAAGGTAGTATTTTACTTTTACTAAAATTTGGGGTAATTTTTTTCCGGGAAGTGGACCAGGGACCGAAATATTCCAAACTTTTTTATTTATCGTGCGATTTTTTCCCTAAATTTGGGCAGAACAACGTCTGCCGGGTCCTTCTAGTATTAAATAAATGTGAAAGTTTTAAGTATATTATTTAAATTAAATTTAACTAAATAAATGAAATAGAAGAAAATAAAATAAAATAAAGTAATATAAAATAAACTAATAAAATAACATAAAATAAAATGCTTTTTTTAAAGCTTTTTTGATTAATTTGCTTAGAAACTTACACCCTTTCAACACTTTTTTATGCTAATTTAACCGCTAATTTTGAAATACCAACGAACACCGCAAAAGAAAATGTTTGAAAACCGTTTTTGAATACTCTTTTTTTCAAAATTTTAGCAATATTCGAATTAGGTAAATTCTTCATTATCCTATAATATGGGTATCAAACGAAAGGGGAGGGCCCCAGGTTTCATTTTGGCTTCGATATATTTCGATAAATTGATCGATAACTAAGTTATCGGTCAAAATTCGATTGCCCATAAACCTTAATATTACCCTACAATATGGGTATCAAACGAAAGGGGATGGCCCCAGGTTTCATTTGGACTTCGATAGGTTTCGATAAATTTATCGATGATGAGTTATCGGTCAAAATGCGATTGCCCGAAAACCTCTATATTACCCCAAAATATGAGTATCAAACGAATGGGGATGGTCCCGGGTTTCATTTTTACTTCGATATATTTCGATAAATTTATCGTTAATTAAGTTATCGGTGAGAATGTGATTGCCCTAAAACCCTAAAATTTACCTACAATATGGTATCAAATCAACTTTTGAATTTCCATTCATCCTGACACAATTAGTCAAAAAGAATTTACTGTCAAAATTAAATAAAAATGTCAAAAAATTTGGTGTCATTTCCAAGAAAAAAGTTTAAAAATTCAGATATTCAATTTCAATTAAATTTTTGAGTGAATATATTTGAAATAAATAAACTACAAATTGTGTCAATTTCCAATTAATAAACTGTGTCCAGTGAATATAAGTGAATATATTTAACAAATAACTGTGTGGAGAAAATAGAAAAATATCATAATGTAAGTAAAACTTCAAAAAAGAAAAAAAATGTGGTAATGGAATAAGCTTTTTTATAAATTCTCAATACAACTAAATTGAATTAGCACATGTTTAATTTCGCCTTTGCTATACTCCAAGCTTGCGTAAAATACCTGCTAAATCCCGTTCTTAGCAAAATCCACTTTTTCATGCGGTTCGAAGGAGTAAACGAAATAAATGAAATAGAAGAAAATAAAGTAAAATAAAGCAAAAGAAAATGTTTGAAAACCGTTTTTCAATACTTTTTTTTTTCAAAATTTTAGCAATATTCGAATTAGGTAAATTCTTCAGTAGGCAATAATATTAAATAAATGTGAAAGTTTTAAGTATATTATTTAAATTAAATTTAACTAAATAAATGAAATAGAAGAAAATAAAATAAAATAAAGTAATATAAAATAAACTAATAAAATAACATAAAATAAAATGCTTTTTTTAAAGCTTTTTTGATTAATTTGCTTAGAAACTTACACCCTTTCAACACTTTTTTATGCTAATTTAACCGCTAATTTTGAAATACCAACGAACACCGCAAAAGAAAATGTTTGAAAACCGTTTTTGAATACTCTTTTTTTCAAAATTTTAGCAATATTCGAATTAGGTAAATTCTTCAGTAGGCAATAATATTAAATAAATGTGAAAGTTTTAAGTATATTATTTAAATTAAATTTAACTAAATAAATGAAATAGAAGAAAATAAAGTAAAATAAAGCAAAAGAAAATGTTTGAAAACCGTTTTTCAATACTCTTTTTTTCAAAATTTTAGCAATATTCGAATTAGGTAAATTCTTCAGTAGGCAATAATATTAAATAAATGTGAAAGTTTTAAGTATATTATTTAAATTAAATTTAACTAAATAAATGAAATAGAAGAAAATAAAATAAAATAAGGCAAAAGAAAATGTTTGAAAACCGTTTTTCAATACTCTTCTTTTCAAAATTTTAGCAATATTCGAATTAGGTAAATTCTTCAGTAGGCAATAATATTAAATAAATGTGAAAGTTTTAAGTATATTATTTAAATTAAATTTAACTAAATAAATGAAATAGAAGAAAATAAAATAAAATAAGGCAAAAGAAAATATTTGAAAACCGTTTTTCAATACTCTTTTTTTCAAAATTTTATCAATATTCGAATTAGGTAAATTCTTCAGTAGGCAATAATATTAAATAAATGTGAAAGTTTTAAGTATATTATTTAAATTAAATTTAACTAAATAAATGAAATAGAAGAAAATAAAATAAAATAAAGCAAAAGAAAATGTTTGAAAACCGTTTTTCAATACTCTTTTTTTCAAAATTTTATCAATATTCGAATTAGGTAAATTCTTCAGTAGGCAATAATATTAAATAAATGTGAAAGTTTTAAGTATATTATTTAAATTAAATTTAACTAAATAAATGAAATAGAAGAAAATAAAATAAAATAAGGCAAAAGAAAATGTTTGAAAACCGTTTTTCAATACTCTTCTTTTCAAAATTTTAGCAATATTCGAATTAGGTAAATGCTTCAGTAGGCAATAATAATCAATAAATGTGAAAGTTTTAAGTATATTATTTAAATTAAATTTAACTAAATAAATGAAATAGAAGAAAATAAAATAAAATAAAGCAAAAGAAAATGTTTGAAAACCGTTATTCAATACTCTTTTTTTCAAAATTTTATCAATATTCGAATTAGGTAAATTCTTCAGTAGGCAATAATATTAAATAAATGTGAAAGTTTTAAGTATATTATTTAAATTAAATTTAACTAAATAAATGAAATAGAAGAAAATAAAATAAAATAAGGCAAAAGAAAATATTTGAAAACCGTTTTTCAATACTCTTTTTTTCAAAATTTTATCAATATTCGAATTAGGTAAATTCTTCAGTAGGCAATAATATTAAATAAATGTGAAAGTTTTAAGTATATTATTTAAATTAAATTTAACTAAATAAATGAAATAGAAGAAAATAAAATAAAATAAAGCAAAAGAAAATGTTTGAAAACCGTTTTTCAATACTCTTTTTTTCAAAATTTTATCAATATTCGAATTAGGTAAATTCTTCAGTAGGCAATAATATTAAATAAATGTGAAAGTTTTAAGTATATTATTTAAATTAAATTTAACTAAATAAATGAAATAGAAGAAAATAAAATAAAATAAAGCAAAAGAAAATGTTTGAAAACCGTTTTTCAATACTCTTTTTTTCAAAATTTTATCAATATTCGAATTAGGTAAATTCTTCAGTAGGCAATAATATTAAATAAATGTGAAAGTTTTAAGTATATTATTTAAATTAAATTTAACTAAATAAATGAAATAGAAGAAAATAAAATAAAATAAGGCAAAAGAAAATATTTGAAAACCGTTTTTCAATACTCTTTTTTTCAAAATTTTATCAATATTCGAATTAGGTAAATTCTTCAGTAGGCAATAATATTAAATAAATGTGAAAGTTTTAAGTATATTATTTAAATTAAATTTAACTAAATAAATGAAATAGAAGAAAATAAAATAAAATAAAGTAATATAAAATAAACTAATAAAATAACATAAAATAAAATGCTTTTTTTAAAGCTTTTTTGATTAATTTGCTTAGAAACTTACACCCTTTCAACACTTTTTTATGCTAATTTAACCGCTAATTTTGAAATACCAACGAACACCGCAAAAGAAAATGTTTGAAAACCGTTTTTGAATACTCTTTTTTTCAAAATTTTAGCAATATTCGAATTAGGTAAATTCTTCAGTAGGCAATAATATTAAATAAATGTGAAAGTTTTAAGTATATTATTTAAATTAAATTTAACTAAATAAATGAAATAGAAGAAAATAAAATAAAATAAAGCAAAAGAAAATGTTTGAAAACCGTTTTTCAATACTCTTTTTTTCAAAATTTTATCAATATTCGAATTAGGTAAATTCTTCAGTAGGCAATAATATTAAATAAATGTGAAAGTTTTAAGTATATTATTTAAATTAAATTTAACTAAATAAATGAAATAGAAGAAAATAAAATAAAATAAGGCAAAAGAAAATGTTTGAAAACCGTTTTTCAATACTCTTCTTTTCAAAATTTTATCAATATTCGAATTAGGTAAATTCTTCAGTAGGCAATAATATTAAATAAATGTGAAAGTTTTAAGTATATTATTAAAATTAAATTTAACTAAATAAATGAAATAGAAGAAAATAAAATAAAATAAGGCAAAAGAAAATGTTTGAAAACCGTTTTTCAATACTCTTCTTTTCAAAATTTTAGCAATATTCGAATTAGGTAAATTCTTCAGTAGGCAATAATATTAAATAAATGTGAAAGTTTTAAGTATATTATTTAAATTAAATTTAACTAAATAAATGAAATAGAAGAAAATAAAATAAAATAAGGCAAAAGAAAATATTAGAAAACCGTTTTTCAATACTCTTTTTTTCAAAATTTTATCAATATTCGAATTAGGTAAATTCTTCAGTAGGCAATAATATTAAATAAATGTGAAAGTTTTAAGTATATTATTTAAATTAAATTTAACTAAATAAATGAAATAGAAGAAAATAAAATAAAATAAAGCAAAAGAAAATGTTTGAAAACCGTATTTCAATACTCTTTTTTTCAAAATTTTAGCAATATTCGAATTAGGTAAATTCTTCAGTAGGCAATAATTATTAAATAAATGTGAAAGTTTTAAGTATATTATTTATCTTCCAACGTTTTTTATTTGATAAAACCACATTTACCTTTTGATGAGAATTTCGATAAATTGTAAAATTTAATAAAAACTTCTCCGCAGCATTTAAAATGCCAAAACGCAAATCAAGTCTTTACCGCAAAAGCAAAAAAGCTCGATCAGTGAAATCAGCTAGGCAAAGTAATGGATATAATAATTCGCAAGCTACTGAAACGCCGCAACAAACACAACAGCGCGTTCTACAGCAAGACGAAGAAATTCAAAGTAATAGTTGTATTCAAACATCAGAACAGGCCACAGAAAGACTATTTGTGGTCGAATACATTAAATCTTATTGCGGTCCTGAAACGTCAGCACAAGCACGTGAAAGACTTAAGGTAGCCGAATATATTCAAAACAACCTTGGTACTGTTACAACACAACAAGCACGACAAATACGTATGGTGGCAGAATACATTGAAAACAATAGTTGTCCTGAAACATCAGAACAGAGCCGACAAAGGAGTATGGTGGCCCAATACATTGAAAGATATCGCGGTCTTGAATCAGAACAAGTCCTTCCAAGACTTATGGTGACCGAATGCAATCAAAACAATCGCTTTCTTGAAACGTCAGAACAAGCCAAACAACGCCGTCTACAACAAGCAAAATATAAAGCACTTCAACGCGCCGCTGAAACCGGAAAAAAACTTCAATGGCGCCTTCAACAACACACTTTATATATGCAAGACAAACGAGCTGCAGAGACTCCAGAACAAACACGATTACGTCGCCTACAACAACAAGCATATGAATCCACGCAACGTGCTAATGAAACATCGGAAACAACTCAGCAACGGCTTCAACAACACGCCTTATATATGCAAGACAAACGAGCTGCAGAGACTCCAGAACAAACACGATTACGTCGCCTACAACAACAAGCATATGAATCCACGCAACGTGCTAATGAAACATCGGAAACAACTCAGCAACGGCTTCAACAACACACCTTATATATGCAAGACAAACGAGCTGCAGAGACTCCAGAACAAACACGATTACGTCGCCTACAACAACAAGCATATGAATCCACGCAACGTGCTAATGAAACATCGGAAACAACTCAGCAACGGCTTCAACAACACACCTTATATATGCAAGACAAACGAGCTGCAGAGACTCCAGAACAAACACGATTACGTCGCCTACAACAACAAGCATATGAATCCACGCAACGTGCTAATGAAACATCGGAAACAACTCAGCAACGGCTTCAACAACACACCTTATATATGCAAGACAAACGAGCTGCAGAGACTCCAGAACAAACACGATTACGTCGCCTACAACAACAAGCATATGAATCCACGCAACGTGCTAATGAAACATCGGAAACAACTCAGCAACGGCTTCAACAACACACCTTATATATGCAAGACAAACGAGCTGCAGAGACTCCAGAACAAACACGATTACGTCGCCTACAACAACAAGCATATGAATCCACGCAACGTGCTAATGAAACATCGGAAACAACTCAGCAACGGCTTCAACAACACACCTTATATATGCAAGACAAACGAGCTGCAGAGACTCCAGAACAAACACGATTACGTCGCCTACAACAACAAGCATATGAATCCACGCAACGTGCTAATGAAACATCGGAAACAACTCAGCAACGGCTTCAACAACACACCTTATATATGCAAGACAAACGAGCTGCAGAGACTCCAGAACAAACACGATTACGTCGCCTACAACAACAAGCATATGAATCCACGCAACGTGCTAATGAAACATCGGAAACAACTCAGCAACGGCTTCAACAACACGCCTTATATATGCAAGACAAACGAGCTGCAGAGACTCCAGAACAAACACGATTACGTCGCCTACAACAACAAGCATATGAATCCACGCAACGTGCTAATGAAACATCGGAAACAACTCAGCAACGGCTTCAACAACACACCTTATATATGCAAGACAAACGAGCGGCAGAGACTCCAGAACAAACACGATTACGTCGCCTACAACAACAAGCATATGAATCCACGCAACGTGCTAATGAAACACCGGAAACAACACAGCAACGGCTTCAACAACACACCTTATATATGCAAGACAAACGAGCTGCAGAGACTCCAGAACAAACACGATTACGTCGCCTACAACAACAAGCATATGAATCCACGCAACGTGCTAATGAAACATCGGAAACAACTCAGCAACGGCTTCAACAACACACCTTATATATGCAAGACAAACGAGCTGCAGAGACTCCAGAACAAACACGATTACGTCGCCTACAACAACAAGCATATGAATCCACGCAACGTGCTAATGAAACACCGGAAACAACACAGCAACGTCTTCAACAACATGCGCAGTACTTGGTCCGGCAACGCTCTCATGAAACCACTGAGGAAGCATCCAACCGCCGCCAAATACTTTCTGAAAGAGCAGCTCAACGCCGACGGACTTTTACACGAAACGCATGGTCTGTATTTGAAAAGGCAGCATTTGAATACGACCCTTCGCTTAACTACGCTGACCACAGGCTTATAAATATAGAAAATCTAAGCAAAGAGTGTAAGTTTTGTAAGGCACTTTTATGGAAAGACGAAAGGCCAGGAATGTGTTGCTCTGGAGGAAAAGTTTCTCTTAATTTAATAGAAGAGCCGGTCGAGCCGTTGAAGCAATTGTTTAACTACGAAAATGCGGAGTCACTTATATTTTTAAGTAATATAAGAAAATATAATTCAAGTTTTCATATGACGTCTTTTGGTGCAGATAAGATAATTTCAATGCCGGGATTTTCACCAACTTTTACAGTACAAGGCCAGGTCTACCATAGACTCGGATCTCTATTGCCGCCTACTAATATGGAGCCACAATATTTGCAGGTTTATTTTATGGGCAACGAAGAAGCTGAAACTGAACGACGGTCCAGAATTATTCAAGGCGTTGATACCGAAATAGTGCGAAAAATACAGCGCGTGCTACACGAAAATAACGCATTAGTCAGAGAGTTTAAAACTGCACTTGAAAATATGCCTAACGATAGCTGTAAAATAGTCATTCACCCTGACCGCGTACCACGTGGACAACACGAACGACGGTACAATGCACCAACAACTAACGAAATAGCAGTCGTCATCGCTGGTAATGAACAAACCATTGCTAGAGATATTGTTCTACGACCGCGGGATGGTACGCTTTCGAGAATCCCTGACACGCACCGATTCTACGATGCGTTGGAATATCCCATAATATTTTGGAAGGGTCAAGAAGGCTATCACTTTGACATCCCTTTAGTCAATCCAACCACCGGCTGTCCAATACCGAATAAAAAAGTGTCTTGCAAAGATTTTTACGCTTATCACATGATGGTCAGGCGAAATGACTTCAACTTAATCATGCGATGTAAGCTACTTTTTCATCAATTTCTGGTAGATATGTATGTGAAAATAGAGAGCGAACGGTTGAGATATGTAACACTGAATCAGACTAAGATGCGAGCTGAAAACTATATACATTTGCAAGATGCAATAAGAGCCGATGGTAATGTAAATCCTAACAATTTAGGACGAATGATCATACTTCCCTCCTCTTTTGTAAACAGTCCAAGGTATTTGCATGAGTACACACAGGATGCATTTGCATATGTTCGTAACTACGGCCGACCAGATTTATTCATAACCCTAACATGTAACCCTAATTGGACAGAAATTGCTCAAGCACTTATGCCAGGTCAAAAGGCGATCGATAGGCATGATATTGTAGCCAGAGTTTTTAACTTAAAGGTCCAGAAGTTAGTTGCTCTGCTTAAAAAGGGACAAATATTTGGAGAGGTGAGATGTTTTTTATACTCCATTGAATGGCAAAAACGTGGATTACCACACGTGCATCTATTAGTTTGGTTGAATGAAAAACTACGTCCCAGCCAAATAGACGATATTATAAGCGCTGAGATTCCTGATCCGGGTATAGACGAATCGTTGCATGAAATAATTGTTAAAAATATGATACATGGGCCCTGTGGTGTTCACAACCAGCAGTCACCCTGCATGAAAGACGGTAAATGTACTAAAAAATATCCTAGGGCATTATTGGAAAACACACAAACGAATGTCAACGGTTATCCTTTATATAGGCGCCGATCACCCGACCAAGGGGGTAGAGTAATTAAAATTAAAATTCGTGGTGTAGATGAGGAGGTTGAAGTAGACAATAGTTGGGTTGTGCCATATTCACCACTGCTGTCTAAAATATTTAATGCACATCTTAACGTCGAGTTTTGCAGTTCCGTACAAGCTATTAAATACATTTGCAAATACATATGTAAAGGAAACGACCAAGCCGTATTTAGTGTCCAGCAGGGTAACACCAATATTAACGATCGAGATGAAGTCCAGCTTTTTCGTGCAGGTAGATATGTAAGCAGTAACGAAGCAGCGTGGAGAATTTTTTCATTACCGTTGCACGAAAGGTACCCCACTGTCACGCACCTTGCAGTTCATTTTCCTAACGGAGAGCGAGTGTTCTTTACACAAGGCAACTTTCAGGATAGAGTAGTATCACCGCCAAAGACAACCCTCACTGCTTTTTTCAATTTATGCGAGAGTGACAACTTTGCCAGAACTTTGCTATATAGTGAAGTACCGCGATACTACACTTGGAATATACCCAGAAAAGAGTGGAAACGCCGTTTACAAGGAACAGCTGTTCAAGGATGGCCAGGTGTTAAAGCAGGTGACGCATTGGGTCGAATATATACTGTGCATGTCAGTAATTTTGAATGTTTTTGCTTGCGGATGTTACTCAATGAGGTGCGGGGCCCTACAAGCTTCCAGATGCTTAAAACCGTCAACGACGAAGAACAAGCAACATTCAGAGAAGCATGTGAGGCAAGAGGTTTGCTGGAAAATGACAACCATTGGGATGATACTATGGCCGAAGCCGTTCTTTGTCGCTCTGCAGCTAAACTAAGAGAATTACAGTGCACTCGCGAAAACTCGAACACACGATAACTCGAACATTCGGAAACTTGAACATTTTTTTTTCTCCATTGACTACTTTAAAACTCGAACAAAATGTAGCTACTCTAAAACTCGAACAATTATTTTCTTTTTTTCATGGAAAAACATGTTAGAAACTGTCGTTTTGCATGTGCTGTAACGGCCGATATTCAAATTTTTGTCGTTATGTGAGTCTTTTGTTTCATTCTAAGGCGCCGCACTGGCTAGGTTTCGTGCTAATTACCGAACTTTTCTTTTAAGTTGATTGATATTTGTCAGTGATACACGGGATTTTGCGCGGTTAGGATCAAATTTATTTGCGTGTTATAATGGGACGAAAACTAAATGTTTTAAGTTTAGCAGAAAAGGCTGTATTGAATGCGGTAGAAAATAAGAAACATCAAGCCAAAATCACTGCTTTTTTTTCTAATACATAATTTGTAAACAACATTCATATTTGCTAGCATTTTTTATTAAATAAACTGGCAATGAACTACAAAACATCAAACCAGAGAATCTCTTTGATTAATAAAACCATAAAATTGGACAGGGTATAAAAACTGTTAAAAAGAATACATTTATCGATTAAAAATACATAACGTTCGAAAACTCGAACATTTCGATAACTCGGACAGGGCTGGTTTTCATTAGTTCGAGTTTTCGCGAGTGCACTGTATTTGCGATCTTAGTAAGCACATGTGGTTTATCGAATCCACTTAATTTGTGGAATAAATACAAGACCGATTTATCAGAAGATATAGCGTATAGGTTGCAAGATACCCACATCGATATTATTTACAACGAAGCCTTGGTATTCATTGAAGATAAAATGCTTACCATATCTGGTAAATGCCTTGCAGATTTTGGCCTACCTACACCACAGAGAAGAGGGGAAATATCAACCGATGTTGCACGAGAGCTTAACTACGATATAACAGTTTTACAATCGCATGTCAATGAAACAACACCGAAACTGCTTCCTGAACAACGTGCAGTTGTCAATGTAATATTAAATAGAGTAAGTAGCGGAGGAGAAGGACTTTTTTTCCTTGACGCTCCCGGCGGAACAGGAAAAACATTTGTGCTAAATCTATTGCTAGCTCACGTGCGCATGAACGGCAATATCGCCTTGGCTGTAGCATCCTCGGGTATTGCTGCAACGGTACTTGACGGCGGTCGTACAGCCCATTCCGTCTTCAAACTGCCACTTAATCTTGCAACCGAGGATACACCAACATGCAATATTTCAAAAAACAGTGCACGAGGGCGTCTTTTGCAGCAATGCAAACTCATAGTTTGGGACGAATGCACAATGTCTCACAAACATGCCCTAGAAGCGTTAAACCGCAGCCTCCAAGACATTCGAAGCAATCAGGCATTAATGGGAGGTGTTATCATTTTGCTTGCAGGCGATTTTAGACAGACATTACCTGTTATTGAGAGAGGCACACCTGCCGATGAAATCAATGCATGCCTGAAGTCATCACCGTTGTGGCTAAGAACAGAAAAGCTTAACCTTACATGTAACATGCGAGTTCAGCTGTACAACGACCATGCATCAGGTTTATTTGCAAATAAGCTACTAGAGATTGGAGAAGGTCGCCTTAATTCAGATTCAGAAGGTAAAATTCTGTTCCGTAATGAATTTTCTACTCCAGTAGCAACAGAAAATGATCTTATTAATAAAGTTTTCCCTGATCTTGAAAATAATTTAGAAAACACACAATGGTTACGCGAGAGGGCAGTGCTATCCCCAACAAACGAATGGGTGAATAAAATAAACCTAAAAATTATAGACACAATATCAGGAAACTCTAAACTATACAAGTCCATGGATACCACAATGGCTACTGATGATAGCACAACATACCCCATCGAGTTTCTAAACTCATTAGAGTTAGCAGGTGTGCCATCTCATAACTTGGTACTCAAGATTGGTGTTCCTGTCATACTAATGAGAAACCTTGATGCACCTCGGTTATGCAATGGTACCAGACTGCGTATAACAGAGCTTGGCGCCAACGTAATAAAAGCTACTATAATTACAGGACTTGCCACGGGAGAGAGCGTTTTAATTCCGCGTATACCCATCATTCCAAACAACTTACCTTTTCTTTTTAAAAGGCTGCAGTTTCCATTGAAATTGGCGTTTTCTATGACAATAAACAAATCGCAAGGTCAGACACTAAAAGTAGCTGGGATACATTTAGGCGCTCCATGCTTCTCACATGGTCAGCTATATGTCGGTTGCTCTCGTGTTTCAAATGCAAAAAGTTTGTATGTGTTTGCGGAAAATAATAAATCGTACAATGTTGTTTATAGAAGTGTGTTAGATTGATGGCAAATTGTCTTATCTTGGTAAGGCTCTTCTTAACTATTCGGCTTAAGAGTTTGTCATTGTTAACATGATCACAATGCCACAACTGCAAAATATCGTTTTATAGATTGAGCAATACATCATCACAATGCCACAACTGCAAAATATCGAGTAATACTGCCTTCTTGAACATCATCACAATGTCACAACTGCAAAATATCGTTTTATAGATTGAGCAATACATCATCACAATGCCACAACTGCAAAATATCGAGCAATACTGCCTTCTTGAACATCATCACAATGTCACAACTGCAAAATATCGAGCAATACTGCCTTCTTGAACATCATCACAATGTCGCAACTGCAAAATATTGTTTTATAGATTGAGCAATACATCATCACCCTGTCACAACTGCAAAATATCGAGCAATACTGCCTTCTTGAACATCATCACAATGCCACAACTGCAAAATATCGAGCAATACTGCCTTCTTGAACATCATCACAATGTCACAACTGCAAAATATCGTTTTATAGGTTGAGCAATACATCATCACAATGCCACAACTGCAAAATATCGAGCAATACTGCCTTCTTGAACATCATCACCCTGTCCCAACTGCAAAATATCGAGCAATACTGCCTTCTTGAACATCATCACAATGTCGCAACTGCAAAATATTGTTTTATAGATTGAGCAATACATCATCACCCTGTCACAACTGCAAAATATCGAGCAATACTGCCTTCTTGAACATCATCACAATGCCACAACTGCAAAATATCGAGCAATACTGCCTTCGTGAACATCATCACAATGTCGCAACTGCAAAATATCGTTTTATAGATTGAGCAATACATCATCACCCTGTCACAACTGGAAAATATCGAGCAATACTGCCTTCTTGAACATCATCACAATGTCGCAACTGCAAAATATCGTTTTATAGATTGAGCAATACATCATCACAATGCCACAACTGCAAAATATCGAGCAATACTGCCTTCGTGAACATCATCACAATGTCGCAACTGCAAAATATCGTTTTATAGATTGAGCAATACATCATCACCCTGTCACAACTGCAAAATATCGAGCAATACTGCCTTCTTCAACATGATCACAATGCCACAACTGCAAAATATCGAGCAATACTGCCTTCTTGAACATCATCACAATGTCGCAACTGCAAAATATCGTTTTATAGATTGAGCAATACATCATCACCCTGTCACAACTGCAAAATATCGAGCAATACTGCCTTCTTCAACATGATCACAATGCCACAACTGCAAAATATCGAGCAATACTGCCTTCTTGAACATCATCACAATGTCGCAACTGCAAAATATCGTTTTATAGATTGAGCAATACATCATCACAATGACACAACTGCAAAATATCGAGCAATACTGCCTTCTTGAACATCATCACAAAGACACAACTGCAAAATATCGAGCAATACTGCCTTCGTGAACATCATCACAATGTCGCAACTGCAAAATATCGTTTTATAGATTGAGCAATACATCATCGTCCTGTCACAACTGCAAAATATCGAGCAATACTGCCTTCTTGAATAACATCACAATGTCACAACTGCAAAATATCGAGCAATACTGCCTTCTTCAACATCATCACAATGTCACAACTGCAAAATATCGAGCAATACTGCCTTCTTCAACATGATCACAATGCCACAACTGCAAAATATCGAGCAATACTGCCTTCTTGAACATCATCACAATGTCGCAACTGCAAAATATCGTTTTATAGATTGAGCAATACATCATCACAATGACACAACTGCAAAATATCGAGCAATACTGCCTTCTTCAACACCATCACAATGTCGCAACTGCAAAATATCGTTTTATAGATTGAGCAATACATCATCACAATGACACAACTGCAAAATATCGAGCAATACTGCCTTCTTGAACATCATCACAATGCCACAACTGCAAAATATCGTTTTATAGATTGAGCAACACTGTCATTGTAAACATCATCACAATGACACAACTGCAAAATATCGAGCGATACTGCCTTCGTGAACATCATCACAATGTCGCAACTGCAAAATATCGTTTTATAGATTGAGCAACACTGTCATTGTAAACAACATCACAATGACACAACTGCAAAATATCGAGCAATACTGCCTTCTTCAACATGATCACAATGCCACAACTGCAAAATATCGTTTTATAGATTGAGCAACACTGTCATTGTAAACATCATCACAATGACACAACTGCAAAATATCGAGCAATACTGCCTTCTTCAACATGATCACAATGCCACAACTGCAAAATATCGAGCAATACTGCCTTCTTCAACATCATCACAATGCCACAACTGCAAAATATCGTTTTATAGATTGAGCAACACTTTCATTGTAAACATCATCACAATGACACAACTGCAAAATATCGAGCAATACTGCCTTCTTCAACATGATCACAATGCCACAACTGCAAAATATCGAGCAATACTGCCTTCTTCAACATGATCACAATGCCACAACTGCAAAATATCGAGCAATACTGCCTTCTTCAACATCATCACCCTGTCACAACTGCAAAATATCGAGCAATACTGCCTTCTTCAACATCATCACAATGCCACAACTGCAAAATATCGTTTTATAGATTGAGCAACACTTTCATTGTAAACATCATCACAATGACACAACTGCAAAATATCGAGCAATACTGCCTTCTTCAACATGATCACAACGCCACAACTGCAAAATATCGAGCAATACTGCCTTCGTGAATATCATCACAATGTCGCAACTGCAAAATATCGTTTTATAGATTGAGCAATACATCATCGTCCTGTCACAACTGCAAAATATCGAGCAATACTGCCTTCTTGAATAACATCACAATGTCACAACTGCAAAATATCGAGCGATACTGCCTTCGTGAACATCATCACAATGTCGCAACTGCAAAATATCGTTTTATAGATTGAGCAACACTGTCATTGTAAACATCATCACAATGACACAACTGCAAAATATCGAGCAATACTGCCTTCTTCAACATGATCACAATGCCACAACTGCAAAATATCGAGCAATACTGCCTTCTTCAACATCATCACAATGCCACAACTGCAAAATATCGTTTTATAGATTGAGCAACACTTTCATTGTAAACATCATCACAATGACACAACTGCAAAATATCGAGCAATACTGCCTTCTTCAACATGATCACAATGCCACAACTGCAAAATATCGAGCAATACTGCCTTCTTCAACATGATCACAATGCCACAACTGCAAAATATCGAGCAATACTGCCTTCTTCAACATCATCACCCTGTCACAACTGCAAAATATCGAGCAATACTGCCTTCTTCAACATCATCACAATGCCACAACTGCAAAATATCGTTTTATAGATTGAGCAACACTTTCATTGTAAACATCATCACAATGACACAACTGCAAAATATCGAGCAATACTGCCTTCTTCAACATGATCACAACGCCACAACTGCAAAATATCGAGCAATACTGCCTTCTTGAACATCATCACAATGCCACAACTGCAAAATATCGTTTTATAGATTGAGCAATACATCATCACAATGACACAACTGCAAAATATCGAGCAATACTGCCTTCTTGAACATCATCACAATGCCACAACTGCAAAATATCGTTTTATAGATTGAGCAACACTGTCATTGTAAACATCATCACAATGACACAACTGCAAAATATCGAGCAATACTGCCTTCTTGAACATCATCACAATGTCGCAACTGCAAAATATCGTTTTATAGATTGAGCAATACATCATCACCCTGTCACAACTGCAAAATATCGAGCAATACTACCTTCTTCAACATGATCACAATGCCACAACTGCAAAATATCGAGCAATACTGCCTTCTTTAACATCATCACAATGTCGCAACTGCAAAATATCGTTTTATAGATTGAGCAATACATCATCACCCTGTCACAACTGCAAAATATCGAGCAATACTGCCTTCTTCAACATGATCACAACGCCACAACTGCAAAATATCGAGCAATACTGCCTTCTTGAACATCATCACAATGTCGCAACTGCAAAATATCGTTTTATAGATTGAGCAATACATCATCACAATGACACAACTGCAAAATATCGAGCAATACTGCCTTCTTGAACATCATCACAATGTCGCAACTGCAAAATATCGTTTTATAGATTGAGCAATACATCATCACAATGACACAACTGCAAAATATCGAGCAATACTGCCTTCTTGAACATCATCACAATGTCGCAACTGCAAAATATCGTTTTATAGATTGAGCAATACATCATCACCCTGTCACAACTGCAAAATATCGAGCAATACTGCCTTCTTCAACATGATCACAATGCCACAACTGCAAAATATCGAGCAATACTGCCTTTTTCAACATGATCACAACGCCACAACTGCAAAATATCGAGCAATACTGCCTTCTTGAACATCATCACAATGTCGCAACTGCAAAATATCGTTTTATAGATTGAGCAATACATCATCACAATGACACAACTGCAAAATATCGAGCAATACTGCCTTCTTGAACATCATCACAATGACACAACTGCAAAATATCGAGCAATACTGCCTTCGTGAACATCATCACAATGTCGCAACTGCAAAATATCGTTTTATAGATTGAGCAATACATCATCGTCCTGTCACAACTGCAAAATATCGAGCAATACTGCCTTCTTGAATAACATCACAATGTCACAACTGCAAAATATCGAGCAATACTGCCTTCTTCAACATCATCACAATGTCACAACTGCAAAATATCGAGCAATACTGCCTTCTTCAACATGATCACAATGCCACAACTGCAAAATATCGAGCAATACTGCCTTCTTGAACATCATCACAATGTCGCAACTGCAAAATATCGTTTTATAGATTGAGCAATACATCATCACAATGACACAACTGCAAAATATCGAGCAATACTGCCTTCTTCAACACCATCACAATGTCGCAACTGCAAAATATCGTTTTATAGATTGAGCAATACATCATCACAATGACACAACTGCAAAATATCGAGCAATACTGCCTTCTTGAACATCATCACAATGCCACAACTGCAAAATATCGTTTTATAGATTGAGCAACACTGTCATTGTAAACATCATCACAATGACACAACTGCAAAATATCGAGCGATACTGCCTTCGTGAACATCATCACAATGTCGCAACTGCAAAATATCGTTTTATAGATTGAGCAACACTGTCATTGTAAACAACATCACAATGACACAACTGCAAAATATCGAGCAATACTGCCTTCTTCAACATGATCACAATGCCACAACTGCAAAATATCGAGCGATACTGCCTTCGTGAACATCATCACAATGTCGCAACTGCAAAATATCGTTTTATAGATTGAGCAACACTGTCATTGTAAACATCATCACAATGACACAACTGCAAAATATCGAGCAATACTGCCTTCTTCAACATGATCACAATGCCACAACTGCAAAATATCGAGCAATACTGCCTTCTTCAACATCATCACAATGCCACAACTGCAAAATATCGTTTTATAGATTGAGCAACACTTTCATTGTAAACATCATCACAATGACACAACTGCAAAATATCGAGCAATACTGCCTTCTTCAACATGATCACAATGCCACAACTGCAAAATATCGAGCAATACTGCCTTCTTCAACATGATCACAATGCCACAACTGCAAAATATCGAGCAATACTGCCTTCTTCAACATCATCACCCTGTCACAACTGCAAAATATCGAGCAATACTGCCTTCTTCAACATCATCACAATGCCACAACTGCAAAATATCGTTTTATAGATTGAGCAACACTTTCATTGTAAACATCATCACAATGACACAACTGCAAAATATCGAGCAATACTGCCTTCTTCAACATGATCACAACGCCACAACTGCAAAATATCGAGCAATACTGCCTTCTTGAACATCATCACAATGCCACAACTGCAAAATATCGTTTTATAGATTGAGCAATACATCATCACAATGACACAACTGCAAAATATCGAGCAATACTGCCTTCTTGAACATCATCACAATGCCACAACTGCAAAATATCGTTTTATAGATTGAGCAACACTGTCATTGTAAACATCATCACAATGACACAACTGCAAAATATCGAGCAATACTGCCTTCTTGAACATCATCACAATGTCGCAACTGCAAAATATCGTTTTATAGATTGAGCAATACATCATCACCCTGTCACAACTGCAAAATATCGAGCAATACTACCTTCTTCAACATGATCACAATGCCACAACTGCAAAATATCGAGCAATACTGCCTTCTTTAACATCATCACAATGTCGCAACTGCAAAATATCGTTTTATAGATTGAGCAATACATCATCACCCTGTCACAACTGCAAAATATCGAGCAATACTGCCTTCTTCAACATGATCACAACGCCACAACTGCAAAATATCGAGCAATACTGCCTTCTTGAACATCATCACAATGTCGCAACTGCAAAATATCGTTTTATAGATTGAGCAATACATCATCACAATGACACAACTGCAAAATATCGAGCAATACTGCCTTCTTGAACATCATCACAATGTCGCAACTGCAAAATATCGTTTTATAGATTGAGCAATACATCATCACAATGACACAACTGCAAAATATCGAGCAATACTGCCTTCTTGAACATCATCACAATGTCGCAACTGCAAAATATCGTTTTATAGATTGAGCAATACATCATCACCCTGTCACAACTGCAAAATATCGAGCAATACTGCCTTCTTCAACATGATCACAATGCCACAACTGCAAAATATCGAGCAATACTGCCTTCTTCAACATGATCACAACGCCACAACTGCAAAATATCGAGCAATACTGCCTTCTTGAACATCATCACAATGTCGCAACTGCAAAATATCGTTTTATAGATTGAGCAATACATCATCACCCTGTCACAACTGCAAAATATCGAGCAATACTGCCTTCTTCAACATGATCACAACGCCACAACTGCAAAATATCGAGCAATACTGCCTTCTTCAACATGATCACAACGCCACAACTGCAAAATATCGAGCAATACTGCCTTCTTGAACATCATCACAATGTCGCAACTGCAAAATATCGTTTTATAGATTGAGCAATACATCATCACAATGACACAACTGCAAAATATCGAGCAATACTGCCTTCTTGAACATCATCACAATGTCGCAACTGCAAAATATCGTTTTATAGATTGAGTAATACATCATCACCCTGTCACAACTGCAAAATATCGAGCAATACTGCCTTCTTCAACATCATCACAATACCACAACTGCAAAATATCGAGCAATACTGCCTTCGTGAACATCATCACAATGTCGCAACTGCAAAATATCGTTTTATGGATTGAGCAATACATCATCACCCTGTCACAACTGCAAAATATCGAGCAATACTGCCTTCTTCAACATGATCACAACGCCACAACTGCAAAATATCGAGCAATACTGCCTTCTTGAACATCATCACAATGTCGCAACTGCAAAATATCGTTTTATAGATTGAGCAATACATCATCACCCTGTCACAACTGCAAAATATCGAGCAATACTGCCTTCTTCAACATGATCACAATGCCACAACTGCAAACTATCGAGCAATACTGCCTTCTTGAACATCATCACAATGTCGCAACTGCAAAATATCGAGCAATACTGCCTTCTTGAACATCATCACAATGCCACAACTGCAAAATATCGTTTTATAGATTGAGCAACACTGTCATTGTAAACATCATCACAATGACACAACTGCAAAATATCGAGCAATACTGCCTTCTTGAACATCATCACAATGCCACAACTGCAAAATATCGTTTTATAGATTGAGCAACACTGTCATTGTAAACATCATCACAATGACACAACTGCAAAATATCGAGCAATACTGCCTTCTTCAACATCATCACAATGTCACAACTGCAAAATATCGAGCAATACTGCCTTCTTCAACATGATCACAATGCCACAACTGCAAAATATCGAGCAATACTGCCTTCTTCAACATCATCACAATGTCACAACTGCAAAATATCGAGCAATACTGCCTTCTTCAACATCATCACCCTGTCACAACTGCAAAATATCGAGCAATACTGCCTTCTTCAACATGATCACAATGCCACAACTGCAAAATATCAAGCAATACTGCCTTCTTCAACATCATCACAATGTCACAACTGCAAAATATCGAGCAATACTGCCTTCTTCAACATGATCACAATGCCACAACTGCAAAATATCGAGCAATACTGCCTTCTTCAACATCATCACCCTGTCACAACTGCAAAATATCGAGCAATACTGCCTTCTTCAACATGATCACAATGCCACAACTGCAAAATATCGAGCAATACTGCCTTCTTGAACATCATCACAATGCCACAACTGCAAAATATCGTTTTATAGATTGAGCAACACTGTCATTGTAAACATCATCACAATGACACAACTGCAAAATATCGAGCAATACTGCCTTCTTGAACATCATCACAATGCCACAACTGCAAAATATCGTTTTATAGATTGAGCAACACTGTCATTGTAAACATCATCACAATGACACAACTGCAAAATATCGAGCAATACTGCCTTCTTCAACATCATCACAATGTCACAACTGCAAAATATCGAGCAATACTGCCTTCTTCAACATGATCACAATGCCACAACTGCAAAATATCGAGCAATACTGCCTTCTTCAACATCATCACAATGTCACAACTGCAAAATATCGAGCAATACTGCCTTCTTCAACATCATCACCCTGTCACAACTGCAAAATATCGAGCAATACTGCCTTCTTCAACATGATCACAATGCCACAACTGCAAAATATCAAGCAATACTGCCTTCTTCAACATCATCACAATGTCACAACTGCAAAATATCGAGCAATACTGCCTTCTTCAACATGATCACAATGCCACAACTGCAAAATATCGAGCAATACTGCCTTCTTCAACATCATCACCCTGTCACAACTGCAAAATATCGAGCAATACTGCCTTCTTCAACATCATCACAATGCCACAACTGCAAAATATCGTTTTATAGATTGAGCAACACTGTCATTGTAAACATCATCACAATGACACAACTGCAAAATATCGAGCAATACTGCCTTCTTCAACATGATCACAATGTCACAACTGCAAAATATCGAGCAATACTGCCTTCTTCAACATGATCACAATGCCACAACTGCAAAATATCGGGCAATACTGCCTTCTTCAACATCATCACAATGCCACAACTGCAAAATATCGTTTTATAGATTGAGCAACACTTTCATTGTAAACATCATCACAATGACACAACTGCAAAATATCGAGCAATACTGCCTTCTTCAACATGATCACAATGCCACAACTGCAAAATATCGAGCAATACTGCCTTCTTCAACATCATCACAATGCCACAACTGCAAAATATCGTTTTATAGATTGAGCAACACTTTCATTGTAAACATCATCACAATGACACAACTGCAAAATATCGAGCAATACTGCCTTCTTCAACATGATCACAATGCCACAACTGCAAAATATCGAGCAATACTGCCTTCTTCAACATGATCACAATGCCACAACTGCAAAATATCGAGCAATACTGCCTTCTTCAACATCATCACCCTGTCACAACTGCAAAATATCGAGCAATACTGCCTTCTTCAACATCATCACAATGCCACAACTGCAAAATATCGTTTTATAGATTGAGCAACACTTTCATTGTAAACATCATCACAATGACACAACTGCAAAATATCGAGCAATACTGCCTTCTTCAACATGATCACAATGCCACAACTGCAAAATATCGAGCGATACTGCCTTCGTGAACATCATCACAATGTCGCAACTGCAAAATATCGTTTTATAGATTGAGCAACACTGTCATTGTAAACAACATCACAATGACACAACTGCAAAATATCGAGCAATACTGCCTTCTTCAACATGATCACAATGCCACACCTGCAAAATATCGAGCAACACTGCCTTCTTCAACATCATCACAGTGCCACAACTGCAAAATATCGTTTTATTGATTGAGCAACACTTTCATTGTAAACATCATCACAATGACACAACTGCAAAATATCGAGCAATACTGCCTTCTTCAACATGATCACAATGCCACAACTGCAAAATATCGAGCAATACTGCCTTCTTCAACATCATCACAATGCCACAACTGCAAAATATCGTTTTATTGATTGAGCAACACTTTCATTGTAAACATCATCACAATGACACAACTGCAAAATATCGAGCAATACTGCCTTCTTCAACATGATCACAATGCCACAACTGCAAAATATCGAGCAATACTGCCTTCTTCAACATCATCACCCTGTCACAACTGCAAAATATCGAGCAATACTGCCTTCTTCAACATCATCACAATGCCACAACTGCAAAATATCGTTTTATAGATTGAGCAACACTTTCATTGTAAACATCATCACAATGCCACAACTGCAAAATATCGAGCAATACTGCCTTCTTCAACATGATCACAATGCCACAACTGCAAAATATCGAGCAATACTGCCTTCTTCAACATCATCACATTGACACAACTGCAAAATATCGAGCAATACTGCCTTCTTCAACATGATCACAATGCCACAACTGCAAAATATCGAGCAATACTGCCTTCTTCAACATCATCACCCTGTCACAACTGCAAAATATCGAGCAATACTGCCTTCTTCAACATCATCACAATGCCACAACTGCAAAATATCGTTTTATAGATTGAGCAACACTTTCATTGTAAACATCATCACAATGACACAACTGCAAAATATCGAGCAATACTGCCTTCTTCAACATGATCACAATGCCACAACTGCAAAATATCGAGCGATACTACCTTCGTGAACATCATCACAATGTCGCAACTGCAAAATATCGTTTTATAGATTGAGCAACACTGTCATTGTAAACATCATCACAATGACACAACTGCAAAATATCGAGCAATACTGCCTTCTTCAACATGATCACAATGCCACAACTGCAAAATATCGAGCGATACTGCCTTCGTGAACATCATCACAATGTCGCAACTGCAAAATATCGTTTTATAGATTGAGCAACACTGTCATTGTAAACAACATCACAATGACACAACTGCAAAATATCGAGCAATACTGCCTTCTTCAACATCATCACAATGCCAAAACTGCAAAATATCGTTTTATAGATTGAGCAACACTTTCATTGTAAACATCATCACAATGACACAACTGCAAAATATCGAGCAATACTGCCTTCTTCAACATGATCACAATGCCACAACTGCAAAATATCGAGCGATACTGCCTTCGTGAACATCATCACAATGTCGCAACTGCAAAATATCGTTTTATAGATTGAGCAACACTGTCATTGTAAACATCATCACAATGACACAACTGCAAAATATCGAGCAATACTGCCTTCTTCAACATGATCACAATGCCACAACTGCAAAATATCGAGCGATACTGCCTTCGTGAACATCATCACAATGTCGCAACTGCAAAATATCGTTTTATAGATTGAGCAACACTGTCATTGTAAACAACATCACAATGACACAACTGCAAAATATCGAGCAATACTGCCTTCTTCAACATCATCACAATGCCACAACTGCAAAATATCGTTTTATAGATTGAGCAACACTTTCATTGTAAACATCATCACAATGACACAACTGCAAAATATCGAGCAATACTGCCTTCTTCAACATGATCACAATGCCACAACTGCAAAATATCGAGCAATACTGCCTTCTTCAACATGATCACAATGCCACAACTGCAAAATATCGAGCAATACTGCCTTCTTCAACATCATCACCCTGTCACAACTGCAAAATATCGAGCAATACTGCCTTCTTCAACATCATCACAATGCCACAACTGCAAAATATCGTTTTATAGATTGAGCAACACTTTCATTGTAAACATCATCACAATGACACAACTGCAAAATATCGAGCAATACTGCCTTCTTCAACATGATCACAATGCCACAACTGCAAAATATCGAGCGATACTGCCTTCGTGAACATCATCACAATGTCGCAACTGCAAAATATCGTTTTATAGATTGAGCAACACTGTCATTGTAAACAACATCACAATGACACAACTGCAAAATATCGAGCAATACTGCCTTCTTCAACATCATCACAATGTCACAACTGCAAAATATCGAGCAATACTGCCTTCTTCAACATGATCACAATGCCACAACTGCAAAATATCGAGCAATACTGCCTTCTTGAACATCATCACAATGCCACAACTGCAAAATATCGAGCAATACTGCCTTCGTGAACATCATCACAATGCCACAACTGCAAAATATCGAGCAATACTGCCTTCTTGAACATCATCACAATGACACAACTGCAAAATATCGAGCAATACTGCCTTCTTCAACATGATCACAATGCCACAACTGCAAAATATCGAGCAATACTGCCTTCTTGAACATCATCACAATGCCACAACTGCAAAATATCGAGCAATACTGCCTTCTTCAACATGATCACAATGCCACAACTGCAAAATATCGAGCAATACTGCCTTCTTGAACATCATCACAATGCCACAACTGCAAAATATCGAGCAATACTGCCTTCTTGAACATCATCACAATGACACAACTGCAAAATATCGAGCAATACTGCCTTCTTCAACATTATCACAATGTCACAACTGCAAAATATCGAGCAATACTGCCTTCGTGAACATCATTACCGTGCCACAAAACGAAAATAGCAGTAAACACATTTGTACTTACATATGTATGTATGTAGCTGATAGGATTTTTTAATATTTCTAAATAATTGTAGTTAATGCATGCTATAATCACACTTAAAAAGCAAAATTAATTATTTAAAAATTGACTAAGTTAAGGTTTTCGTATAGAATTTGTGAATTTGGTCTTTTTTTGTAAAATGTGTACACATGTATATTAAAGCATTGTAAAATTAAAAAAAAAAAATCAACTTAAAAAAATATGTACAAAAAATTATAAAACTTTATTTTATTTTCCGATAAATTAACAGAATTTGTAAGTATATATGCGTCAATTAACTGAAGTAAATATATGCTAATAGAAAGATGGGGAAAGAGAGAAGAGTACAGGGAAAAGGGGTGCAGAAAGAGATAATAGAATAGAGATTGGCACAGCTTAAGAGTCAAATGGAATGGAGATGACAAAATGTCGAAGTTCGACTATTAAAAACGCTTTTACTTTAGTTGGTTGCCATACAATAACCGGATATAAAGTGCGAAAATAAATATTTTTCTGAACCTTCTCAGCGTGTAAATTGTCTTCGCAATTGAGGATAGCAGGAATTTATGAACTACTTACATCCCGAGCAACGCCGGGTACCCTGCTAGTATTAAATAAATGTGAAAGTTTTAAGTATATTATTTAAATTAAATTTAACTAAATAAATGAAATAGAAGAAAATAAAATAAAATAAAGCAAAAGAAAATGTTTGAAAACCGTTTTTCAATACTCTTTTTTTCAAAATTTTATCAATATTCGAATTAGGTAAATTCTTCAGTAGGCAATAATATTAAATAAATGTGAAAGTTTTAAGTATATTATTTAAATTAAATTTAACTAAATAAATGAAATAGAAGAAAATAAAATAAAATAAAGCAAAAGAAAATGTTTGAAAACCGTTTTTCAATACTCTTTTTTTCAAAATTTTATCAATATTCGAATTAGGTAAATTCTTCAGTAGGCAATAATATTAAATAAATGTGAAAGTTTTAAGTATATTATTTAAATTAAATTTAACTAAATAAATGAAATAGAAGAAAATAAAATAAAATAAGGCAAAAGAAAATATTTGAAAACCGTTTTTCAATACTATTTTTTTCAAAATTTTATCAATATTCGAATTAGGTAAATTCTTCAGTAGGCAATAATATTAAATAAATGTGAAAGTTTTAAGTATATTATTTAAATTAAATTTAACTAAATAAATGAAATAGAAGAAAATAAAATAAAATAAAGTAATATAAAATAAACTAATAAAATAACATAAAATAAAATGCTTTTTTTAAAGCTTTTTTGATTAATTTGCTTAGAAACTTACACCCTTTCAACACTTTTTTATGCTAATTTAACCGCTAATTTTGAAATACCAACGAACACCGCAAAAGAAAATGTTTGAAAACCGTTTTTGAATACTCTTTTTTTCAAAATTTTAGCAATATTCGAATTAGGTAAATTCTTCAGTAGGCAATAATATTAAATAAATGTGAAAGTTTTAAGTATATTATTTAAATTAAATTTAACTAAATAAATGAAATAGAAGAAAATAAAATAAAATAAAGCAAAAGAAAATGTTTGAACCCCGTTTTTCAATACTCTTTTTTTCAAAATTTTATCAATATTCGAATTAGGTAAATTCTTCAGTAGGCAATAATATTAAATAAATGTGAAAGTTTTAAGTATATTATTTAAATTAAATTTAACTAAATAAATGAAATAGAAGAAAATAAAATAAAATAAGGCAAAAGAAAATGTTTGAAAACCGTTTTTCAATACTCTTCTTTTCAAAATTTTATCAATATTCGAATTAGGTAAATTCTTCAGTAGGCAATAATATTAAATAAATGTGAAAGTTTTAAGTATATTATTAAAATTAAATTTAACTAAATAAATGAAATAGAAGAAAATAAAATAAAATAAGGCAAAAGAAAATGTTTGAAAACCGTTTTTCAATACTCTTCTTTTCAAAATTTTAGCAATATTCGAATTAGGTAAATTCTTCAGTAGGCAATAATATTAAATAAATGTGAAAGTTTTAAGTATATTATTTAAATTAAATTTAACTAAATAAATGAAATAGAAGAAAATAAAATAAAATAAGGCAAAAGAAAATATTAGAAAACCGTTTTTCAATACTCTTTTTTTCAAAATTTTATCAATATTCGAATTAGGTAAATTCTTCAGTAGGCAATAATATTAAATAAATGTGAAAGTTTTAAGTATATTATTATACCCAGCGTACTAGTACTAGTACAAGGGTATTATAACTTTGTTGGGATAACGGTTGGTTGTACAGGTATAAAGGAATCGAGATAGATATAGACTTCCATATATCAATATCATCAGGGTCGAAAAAAAATTTGATTGAGCCATGTCCGTCCGTCCGTCCGTCCGTCCGTCCGTCTGTCCGTCCGTCTGTCCGTTAACACGATAACTTGAGCAAATAATGAGATATCTTCACCAAACTCGGCATGCGTACTTATTTGGGTTCAGAATAGATTGCTATTGAAAATGGGTAAAATCGGACCATAACCACGCCCCTTTTTCGATATCGAAAATTTCGAAAAACGTATAAAACGGGTTAATTCAATATCAGAAGCAGCTACAATGATAAAATTTGCAATATGTATTGATTTAGGTGTTCTAAGGCCGATTTTATCAAATCTTTTTAAAAGGGGCGTGGCACCGCCCACATATATTTGAAGAAATTTTCAAATTTTGACTCTCAATAACTTCAGCACAGTTTATGCTAGTACAACGAAATTTTGTAGAGGGCATACTATTGTTGTGTTAAATTCAGATATAGAAAATAAACGAAATCGCTTAGCGACCACGCCTTCTTTTTCATAAAAGTTATATTGAAAGGAGGTGGAAATATTGAAAAGTCCATATCTAATTAACTGATACAGCTATAATAATATAATTTGGTACATACATCAATTTTCATATTCTTTACATTATTTTTGCAAAATTTTGGAAAGTGGGCGTGCCACCGCCCACTTATGAGTCACGCAATTTTCAAATTCGACTGCTAATAACTTCAGAACGGTGTGAGATAGATTTACGAAACTAGGTACCAGGCATCTTATGTTTATGTAGAGTACTACCATAGAAAATAAGAAAAATCGGTGAACGACCACGCCCACTTTTGGACTAAAGTTCTCTAAACGAGAGTTAGGAAACCGGAATATGCAATATCTGTTTAACTGATAAAGATATAATGCTAAAATTTAGTACACTCATTCACTTGATGATGTTATTAGTGTTGTTTAAAGGTTTTTTGGTAATGTTTTGGAAAATGGGCGTGGCACCGCCTACAAGTGAATAAACAAAATATCAACATTTCACTATTAACAAGCCACTGTGAAAATATCATAAAGATCTGCAATGAAAACTGATCTTCAAATAGGGACAAACAACATAATAAAATCCGTGGGCGTGCCACCACCCACTGTTTTAAAATTATGTAAATATTGATTAATGGACACATATATCCGTATATCAAAAATTTCACAAAATACGTTAAAAGTTATGGGCATGGCACGCCTTCTTTTCCAAAGTTATATATAGGACATGGTATCACCATTGAAAAGATTGATTGAGTACTTTTGGCTCATGTAAGCGGTTAATGCTTTATAAGCAAGGGCCGTGGCCGCGCCCACCAAATTCGCTATTGTTTAGGCTGGGAATAGATTGGTTTTTAAAATGGGCGAAATCGGATGAAAACCCCGCCCCCTTTTTCTGGAAACTAACGCTGGGTATTAAATGTTCGGTTCACCCGAACTTAGACTTCCTTACTAGTTTAAATTAAATTTAACTAAATAAATGAAATAGAAGAAAATAAAATAAAATAAAGCAAAAGAAAATGTTTGAAAACCGTATTTCAATACTCTTTTTTTCAAAATTTTAGCAATATTCGAATTAGGTAAATTCTTCAGTAGGCAATAATTATTAAATAAATGTGAAAGTTTTAAGTATATTATTTATCTTCCAACGTTTTTTATTTGATAAAACCACATTTACCTTTTGATGAGAATTTCGATAAATTGTAAAATTTAATAAAAACTTCTCCGCAGCATTTAAAATGCCAAAACGCAAATCAAGTCTTTACCGCAAAAGCAAAAAAGCTCGATCAGTGAAATCAGCTAGGCAAAGTAATGGATATAATAATTCGCAAGCTACTGAAACGCCGCAACAAACACAACAGCGCGTTCTACAGCAAGACGAAGAAATTCAAAGTAATAGTTGTATTCAAACATCAGAACAGGCCACAGAAAGACTATTTGTGGTCGAATACATTAAATCTTATTGCGGTCCTGAAACGTCAGCACAAGCACGTGAAAGACTTAAGGTAGCCGAATATATTCAAAACAACCTTGGTACTGTTACAACACAACAAGCACGACAAATACGTATGGTGGCAGAATACATTGAAAACAATAGTTGTCCTGAAACATCAGAACAGAGCCGACAAAGGAGTATGGTGGCCCAATACATTGAAAGATATCGCGGTCTTGAATCAGAACAAGTCCTTCTTGAAACGTCAGAACAAGCCAAACAACGCCGTCTACAACAAGCAAAATATAAAGCACTTCAACGCGCCGCTGAAACCGGAAAAAAACTTCAATGGCGCCTTCAACAACACACTTTATATATGCAAGACAAACGAGCTGCAGAGACTCCAGAACAAACACGATTACGTCGCCTACAACAACAAGCAAATGAATCCACGCAACGTGCTAATGAAACATCGGAAACAACTCAGCAACGGCTTCAACAACACGCCTTATATATGCAAGACAAACGAGATGCAGAGACTCCAGAACAAACACGATTACGTCGCCTACAACAACAAGCATATGAATCCACGCAACGTGCTAATGAAACATCGGAAACAACTCAGCAACGGCTTCAACAACACACCTTATATATGCAAGACAAACGAGCTGCAGAGACTCCAGAACAAACACGATTACGTCGCCTACAACAACAAGCATATGAATCCACGCAACGTGCTAATGAAACATCGGAAACAACTCAGCAACGGCTTCAACAACACACCTTATATATGCAAGACAAACGAGCTGCAGAGACTCCAGAACAAACACGATTACGTCGCCTACAACAACAAGCATATGAATCCACGCAACGTGCTAATGAAACATCGGAAACAACTCAGCAACGGCTTCAACAACACACCTTATATATGCAAGACAAACGAGCTGCAGAGACTCCAGAACAAACACGATTACGTCGCCTACAACAACAAGCATATGAATCCACGCAACGTGCTAATGAAACATCGGAAACAACTCAGCAACGGCTTCAACAACACACCTTATATATGCAAGACAAACGAGCTGCAGAGACTCCAGAACAAACACGATTACGTCGCCTACAACAACAAGCATATGAATCCACGCAACGTGCTAATGAAACATCGGAAACAACTCAGCAACGGCTTCAACAACACACCTTATATATGCAAGACAAACGAGCTGCAGAGACTCCAGAACAAACACGATTACGTCGCCTACAACAACAAGCATATGAATCCACGCAACGTGCTAATGAAACATCGGAAACAACTCAGCAACGGCTTCAACAACACGCCTTATATATGCAAGACAAACGAGCTGCAGAGACTCCAGAACAAACACGATTACGTCGCCTACAACAACAAGCATATGAATCCACGCAACGTGCTAATGAAACATCGGAAACAACTCAGCAACGGCTTCAACAACACACCTTATATATGCAAGACAAACGAGCGGCAGAGACTCCAGAACAAACACGATTACGTCGCCTACAACAACAAGCATATGAATCCACGCAACGTGCTAATGAAACACCGGAAACAACACAGCAACGGCTTCAACAACACACCTTATATATGCAAGACAAACGAGCTGCAGAGACTCCAGAACAAACACGATTACGTCGCCTACAACAACAAGCATATGAATCCACGCAACGTGCTAATGAAACATCGGAAACAACTCAGCAACGGCTTCAACAACACACCTTATATATGCAAGACAAACGAGCTGCAGAGACTCCAGAACAAACACGATTACGTCGCCTACAACAACAAGCATATGAATCCACGCAACGTGCTAATGAAACACCGGAAACAACACAGCAACGTCTTCAACAACATGCGCAGTACTTGGTCCGGCAACGCTCTCATGAAACCACTGAGGAAGCATCCAACCGCCGCCAAATACTTTCTGAAAGAGCAGCTCAACGCCGACGGACTTTTACACGAAACGCATGGTCTGTATTTGAAAAGGCAGCATTTGAATACGACCCTTCGCTTAACTACGCTGACCACAGGCTTATAAATATAGAAAATCTAAGCAAAGAGTGTAAGTTTTGTAAGGCACTTTTATGGAAAGACGAAAGGCCAGGAATGTGTTGCTCTGGAGGAAAAGTTTCTCTTAATTTAATAGAAGAGCCGGTCGAGCCGTTGAAGCAATTGTTTAACTACGAAAATGCGGAGTCACTTATATTTTTAAGTAATATAAGAAAATATAATTCAAGTTTTCATATGACGTCTTTTGGTGCAGATAAGATAATTTCAATGCCGGGATTTTCACCAACTTTTACAGTACAAGGCCAGGTCTACCATAGACTCGGATCTCTATTGCCGCCTACTAATATGGAGCCACAATATTTGCAGGTTTATTTTATGGGCAACGAAGAAGCTGAAACTGAACGACGGTCCAGAATTATTCAAGGCGTTGATACCGAAATAGTGCGAAAAATACAGCGCGTGCTACACGAAAATAACGCATTAGTCAGAGAGTTTAAAACTGCACTTGAAAATATGCCTAACGATAGCTGTAAAATAGTCATTCACCCTGACCGCGTACCACGTGGACAACACGAACGACGGTACAATGCACCAACAACTAACGAAATAGCAGTCGTCATCGCTGGTAATGAACAAACCATTGCTAGAGATATTGTTCTACGAACGCGGGATGGTACGCTTTCGAGAATCCCTGACACGCACCGATTCTGCGATGCGTTGGAATATCCCATAATATTTTGGAAGGGTCAAGAAGGCTATCACTTTGACATCCCTTTAGTCAATCCAACCACCGGCTGTCCAATACCGAATAAAAAAGTGTCTTGCAAAGATTTTTACGCTTATCACATGATGGTCAGGCGAAATGACTTCAACTTAATCATGCGATGTAAGCTACTTTTTCATCAATTTCTGGTAGATATGTATGTGAAAATAGAGAGCGAACGGTTGAGATATGTAACACTGAATCAGACTAAGATGCGAGCTGAAAACTATATACATTTGCAAGATGCAATAAGAGCCGATGGTAATGTAAATCCTAACAATTTAGGACGAATGATCATACTTCCCTCCTCTTTTGTAAACAGTCCAAGGTATTTGCATGAGTACACACAGGATGCATTTGCATATGTTCGTAACTACGGCCGACCAGATTTATTCATAACCCTAACATGTAACCCTAATTGGACAGAAATTGCTCAAGCACTTATGCCAGGTCAAAAGGCGATCGATAGGCATGATATTGTAGCCAGAGTTTTTAACTTAAAGGTCCAGAAGTTAGTTGCTCTGCTTAAAAAGGGGCAAATATTTGGAGAGGTGAGATGTTTTTTATACTCCATTGAATGGCAAAAACGTGGATTACCACACGTGCATCTATTAGTTTGGTTGAATGAAAAACTACGTCCCAGCCAAATAGACGATATTATAAGCGCTGAGATTCCTGATCCGGGTATAGACGAATCGTTGCATGAAATAATTGTTAAAAATATGATACATGGGCCCTGTGGTGTTCACAACCAGCAGTCACCCTGCATGAAAGACGGTAAATGTACTAAAAAATATCCTAGGGCATTATTGGAAAACACACAAACGAATGTCAACGGTTATCCTTTATATAGGCGCCGATCACCCGACCAAGGGGGTAGAGTAATTAAAATTAAAATTCGTGGTGTAGATGAGGAGGTTGAAGTAGACAATAGTTGGGTTGTGCCATATTCACCACTGCTGTCTAAAATATTTAATGCACATCTTAACGTCGAGTTTTGCAGTTCCGTACAAGCTATTAAATACATTTGCAAATACATATGTAAAGGAAACGACCAAGCCGTATTTAGTGTCCAGCAGGGTAACACCAATATTAACGATCGAGATGAAGTCCAGCTTTTTCGTGCAGGTAGATATGTAAGCAGTAACAAAGCAGCGTGGAGAATTTTTTCATTACCGTTGCACGAAAGGTACCCCACTGTCACGCACCTTGCAGTTCATTTACCTAACGGAGAGCGAGTGTTCTTTACACAAGGCAACTTTCAGGATAGAGTAGTATCACCGCCAAAGACAACCCTCACTGCTTTTTTCAATTTATGCGAGAGTGACAACTTTGCCAGAACTTTGCTATATAGTGAAGTACCGCGATACTACACTTGGAATATACCCAGAAAAGAGTGGAAACGCCGTTTACAAGGAACAGCTGTTCAAGGATGGCCAGGTGTTAAAGCAGGTGACGCATTGGGTCGAATATATACTGTGCATGTCAGTAATTTTGAATGTTTTTGCTTGCGGATGTTACTCAATGAGGTGCGGGGCCCTACAAGCTTCCAGATGCTTAAAACCGTCAACGACGAAGAACAAGCAACATTCAGAGAAGCATGTGAGGCAAGAGGTTTGCTGGAAAATGACAACCATTGGGATGATACTATGGCCGAAGCCGTTCTTTGTCGCTCTGCAGCTAAACTAAGAGAATTATTTGCGATCTTAGTAAGCACATGTGGTTTATCGAATCCACTTAATTTGTGGAATAAATACAAGACCGATTTATCAGAAGATATAGCGTATAGGTTGCAAGATACCCACATCGATATTATTTACAACGAAGCCTTGGTATTCATTGAAGATAAAATGCTTACCATATCTGGTAAATGCCTTGCAGATTTTGGCCTACCTACACCACAGAGAAGAGGGGAAATATCAACCGATGTTGCACGAGAGCTTAACTACGATATAACAGTTTTACAATCGCATGTCAATGAAACAACACCGAAACTGCTTCCTGAACAACGTGCAGTTGTCAATGTAATATTAAATAGAGTAAGTAGCGGAGGAGAAGGACTTTTTTTCCTTGACGCTCCCGGCGGAACAGGAAAAACATTTGTGCTAAATCTATTGCTAGCTCACGTGCGCATGAACGGCAATATCGCCTTGGCTGTAGCATCCTCGGGTATTGCTGCAACGCTACTTGACGGCGGTCGTACAGCCCATTCCGTCTTCAAACTGCCACTTAATCCTGCAACCGAGGATACACCAACATGCAATATTTAAAAAAAACAGTGCACGAGGGCGTCTTTTGCAGCAATGCAAACTCATAGTTTGGGACGAATGCACAATGTCTCACAAACATGCCCTAGAAGCGTTAAACCGCAGCCTCCAAGACATTCGAAGCAATCAGGCATTAATGGGAGGTGTTATCATTTTGCTTGCAGGCGATTTTAGACAGACATTACCTGTTATTGAGAGAGGCACACCTGCCGATGAAATCAATGCATGCCTGAAGTCATCACCGTTGTGGCTAAGAACAGAAAAGCTTAACCTTACATGTAACATGCGAGTTCAGCTGTACAACGACCATGCATCAGGTTTATTTGCAAATAAGCTACTAGAGATTGGAGAAGGTCGCCTTAATTCAGATTCAGAAGGTAAAATTCTGTTCCGTAATGAATTTTCTACTCCAGTAGCAACAGAAAATGATCTTATTAATAAAGTTTTCCCTGATCTTGAAAATAATTTAGAAAACACACAATGGTTACGCGAGAGGGCAGTGCTATCCCCAACAAACGAATGTGTGAATAAAATAAACCTAAAAATTATAGACACAATATCAGGAAACTCTAAACTATACAAGTCCATGGATACCACAATGGCTACTGATGATAGCACAACATACCCCATCGAGTTTCTAAACTCATTAGAGTTAGCAGGTGTGCCATCTCATAACTTGGTACTCAAGATTGGTGTTCCTGTCATACTAATGAGAAACCTTGATGCACCTCGGTTATGCAATGGTACCAGACTGCGTATAACAGAGCTTGGCGCCAACGTAATAAAAGCTACTATAATTACAGGACTTGCCACGGGAGAGAGCGTTTTAATTCCGCGTATACCCATCATTCCAAACAACTTACCTTTTCTTTTTAAAAGGCTGCAGTTTCCATTGAAATTGGCGTTTTCTATGACAATAAACAAATCGCAAGGTCAGACACTAAAAGAAGCTGGGATACATTTAGGCGCTCCATGCTTCTCACATGGTCAGCTATATGTCGGTTGCTCTCGTGTTTCAAATGCAAAAAGTTTGTATGTGTTTGCGGAAAATAATAAATCGTACAATGTTGTTTATAGAAGTGTGTTAGATTGATGGCAAATTGTCTTATCTTGGTAAGGCTCTTCTTAACTATTCGGCTTAAGAGTTTGTCATTGTTAACATGATCACAATGCCACAACTGCAAAATATCGTTTTATAGATTGAGCAATACATCATCACAATGCCACAACTGCAAAATATCGAGCAATACTGCCTTCTTGAACATCATCACAATGTCACAACTGCAAAATATCGTTTTATAGATTGAGCAATACATCATCACAATGCCACAACTGCAAAATATCGAGCAATACTGCCTTCTTGAACATCATCACAATGTCACAACTGCAAAATATCGAGCAATACTGCCTTCTTGAACATCATCACAATGTCGCAACTGCAAAATATTGTTTTATAGATTGAGCAATACATCATCACCCTGTCACAACTGCAAAATATCGAGCAATACTGCCTTCTTGAACATCATCACAATGCCACAACTGCAAAATATCGAGCAATACTGCCTTCTTGAACATCATCACAATGTCACAACTGCAAAATATCGTTTTATAGATTGAGCAATACATCATCACAATGCCACAACTGCAAAATATCGAGCAATACTGCCTTCTTGAACATCATCACCCTGTCCCAACTGCAAAATATCGAGCAATACTGCCTTCTTGAACATCATCACAATGTCGCAACTGCAAAATATTGTTTTATAGATTGAGCAATACATCATCACCCTGTCACAACTGCAAAATATCGAGCAATACTGCCTTCTTGAACATCATCACAATGCCACAACTGCAAAATATCGAGCAATACTGCCTTCGTGAACATCATCACAATGTCGCAACTGCAAAATATCGTTTTATAGATTGAGCAATACATCATCACCCTGTCACAACTGGAAAATATCGAGCAATACTGCCTTCTTGAACATCATCACAATGTCGCAACTGCAAAATATCGTTTTATAGATTGAGCAATACATCATCACAATGCCACAACTGCAAAATATCGAGCAATACTGCCTTCGTGAACATCATCACAATGTCGCAACTGCAAAATATCGTTTTATAGATTGAGCAATACATCATCACCCTGTCACAACTGCAAAATATCGAGCAATACTGCCTTCTTCAACATGATCACAATGCCACAGCTGCAAAATATCGAGCAATACTGCCTTCTTGAACATCATCACAATGTCGCAACTGCAAAATATCGTTTTATATATTGAGCAATACATCATCACCCTGTCACAACTGCAAAATATCGAGCAATACTGCCTTCTTCAACATGATCACAATGCCACAACTGCAAAATATCGAGCAATACTGCCTTCTTGAACATCATCACAATGTCACAACTGCAAAATATCGAGCAATACTGCCTTCTTGAACATCATCACAATGTCGCAACTGCAAAATATTGTTTTATAGATTGAGCAATACATCATCACCCTGTCACAACTGCAAAATATCGAGCAATACTGCCTTCTTGAACATCATCACAATGCCACAACTGCAAAATATCGAGCAATACTGCCTTCTTGAACATCATCACAATGTCACAACTGCAAAATATCGTTTTATAGATTGAGCAATACATCATCACAATGCCACAACTGCAAAATATCGAGCAATACTGCCTTCTTGAACATCATCACCCTGTCCCAACTGCAAAATATCGAGCAATACTGCCTTCTTGAACATCATCACAATGTCGCAACTGCAAAATATTGTTTTATAGATTGAGCAATACATCATCACCCTGTCACAACTGCAAAATATCGAGCAATACTGCCTTCTTGAACATCATCACAATGCCACAACTGCAAAATATCGAGCAATACTGCCTTCGTGAACATCATCACAATGTCGCAACTGCAAAATATCGTTTTATAGATTGAGCAATACATCATCACCCTGTCACAACTGGAAAATATCGAGCAATACTGCCTTCTTGAACATCATCACAATGTCGCAACTGCAAAATATCGTTTTATAGATTGAGCAATACATCATCACAATGCCACAACTGCAAAATATCGAGCAATACTGCCTTCGTGAACATCATCACAATGTCGCAACTGCAAAATATCGTTTTATAGATTGAGCAATACATCATCACCCTGTCACAACTGCAAAATATCGAGCAATACTGCCTTCTTCAACATGATCACAATGCCACAACTGCAAAATATCGAGCAATACTGCCTTCTTGAACATCATCACAATGTCGCAACTGCAAAATATCGTTTTATAGATTGAGCAATACATCATCACCCTGTCACAACTGCAAAATATCGAGCAATACTGCCTTCTTCAACATGATCACAATGCCACAACTGCAAAATATCGAGCAATACTGCCTTCTTGAACATCATCACAATGTCGCAACTGCAAAATATCGTTTTATAGATTGAGCAATACATCATCACAATGACACAACTGCAAAATATCGAGCAATACTGCCTTCTTGAACATCATCACAATGACACAACTGCAAAATATCGAGCAATACTGCCTTCGTGAACATCATCACAATGTCGCAACTGCAAAATATCGTTTTATAGATTGAGCAATACATCATCGTCCTGTCACAACTGCAAAATATCGAGCAATACTGCCTTCTTGAATATCATCACAATGTCACAACTGCAAAATATCGAGCAATACTGCCTTCTTCAACATCATCACAATGTCACAACTGCAAAATATCGAGCAATACTGCCTTCTTCAACATGATCACAATGCCACAACTGCAAAATATCGAGCAATACTGCCTTCTTGAACATCATCACAATGTCGCAACTGCAAAATATCGTTTTATAGATTGAGCAATACATCATCACAATGACACAACTGCAAAATATCGAGCAATACTGCCTTCTTGAACATCATCACAATGTCGCAACTGCAAAACATCGTTTTATAGATTGAGCAATACACCATCACAATGACACAACTGCAAAATATCGAGCAATACTGCCTTCTTGAACATCATCACAATGCCACAACTGCAAAATATCGTTTTATAGATTGAGCAATACATCATCACCCTGTCACAACTGGAAAATATCGAGCAATACTGCCTTCTTGAACATCATCACAATGCCACAACTGCAAAATATCGAGCAATACTGCCTTCGTGAACATCATCACAATGTCGCAACTGCAAAATATCGTTTTATAGATTGAGCAATACATCATCACCCTGTCACAACTGGAAAATATCGAGCAATACTGCCTTCTTGAACATCATCACAATGTCGCAACTGCAAAATATTGTTTTATAGATTGAGCAATACATCATCACCCTGTCACAACTGCAAAATATCGAGCAATACTGCCTTCTTGAACATCATCACAATGCCACAACTGCAAAATATTGTTTTATAGATTGAGCAATACATCATCACCCTGTCACAACTGCAAAATATCGAGCAATACTGCCTTATTCAACATGATCACAATGCCACAACTGCAAAATATCGAGCAATACTGCCTTCTTGAACATCATCACAATGTCGCAACTGCAAAATATCGTTTTATAGATTGAGCAATACATCATCACCCTGTCACAACTGCAAATTATCGAGCAATACTGCCTTCTTGAACATCATCACAATGCCACAACTGCAAAATATCGAGCAATACTGCCTTCGTGAACATCATCACAATGTCGCAACTGCAAAATATCGTTTTATAGATTGAGCAATACATCATCACCCTGTCACAACTGGAAAATATCGAGCAATACTGCCTTCTTGAACATCATCACAATGTCGCAACTGCAAAATATCGTTTTATAGATTGAGCAATACATCATCACAATGCCACAACTGCAAAATATCGAGCAATACTGCCTTCGTGAACATCATCACAATGTCGCAACTGCAAAATATCGTTTTATAGATTGAGCAATACATCATCACCCTGTCACAACTGCAAAATATCGAGCAATACTGCCTTCTTCAACATGATCACAATGCCACAACTGCAAAATATCGAGCAATACTGCCTTCTTGAACATCATCACAATGTCGCAACTGCAAAATATCGTTTTATAGATTGAGCAATACATCATCACCCTGTCGACACTGCAAATTATCGAGCAATACTGCCTTCTTCAACATGATCACAATGCCACAACTGCAAAATATCGAGCAATACTGCCTTCTTGAACATCATCACAATGTCGCAACTGCAAAATATCGTTTTATAGATTGAGCAATACATCATCACAATGACACAACTGCAAAATATCGAGCAATACTGCCTTCTTGAACATCATCACAATGACACAACTGCAAAATATCGAGCAATACTGCCTTCGTGAACATCATCACAATGTCGCAACTGCAAAATATCGTTTTATAGATTGAGCAATACATCATCGTCCTGTCACAACTGCAAAATATCGAGCAATACTGCCTTCTTGAATATCATCACAATGTCACAACTGCAAAATATCGAGCAATACTGCCTTCTTCAACATCATCACAATGTCACAACTGCAAAATATCGAGCAATACTGCCTTCTTCAACATGATCACAATGCCACAACTGCAAAATATCGAGCAATACTGCCTTCTTGAACATCATCACAATGTCGCAACTGCAAAATATCGTTTTATAGATTGAGCAATACATCATCACAATGACACAACTGCAAAATATCGAGCAATACTGCCTTCTTGAACATCATCACAATGTCGCAACTGCAAAACATCGTTTTATAGATTGAGCAATACATCATCACAATGACACAACTGCAAAATATCGAGCAATACTGCCTTCTTGAACATCATCACAATGCCACAACTGCAAAATATCGTTTTATAGATTGAGCAACACTGTCATTGTAAACATCATCACAATGACACAACTGCAAAATATCGAGCAATACTGCCTTCTTCAACATGATCACAATGCCACAACTGCAAAATATCGAGCGATACTGCCTTCGTGAACATCATCACAATGTCGCAACTGCAAAATATCGTTTTATAGATTGAGCAACACTGTCATTGTAAACAACATCACAATGACACAACTGCAAAATATCGAGCAATACTGCCTTCTTCAACATGATCACAATGCCACAACTGCAAAATATCGAGCGATACTGCCTTCGTGAACATCATCACAATGTCGCAACTGCAAAATATCGTTTTATAGATTGAGCAACACTTTCATTGTAAACATCATCACAATGACACAACTGCAAAATATCGAGCAATACTGCCTTCTTCAACATGATCACAACGCCACAACTGCAAAATATCGAGCAATACTGCCTTCTTGAACATCATCACAATGCCACAACTGCAAAATATCGTTTTATAGATTGAGCAATACATCATCACAATGACACAACTGCAAAATATCGAGCAATACTGCCTTCTTGAACATCATCACAATGCCACAACTGCAAAATATCGTTTTATAGATTGAGCAACACTGTCATTGTAAACATCATCACAATGACACAACTGCAAAATATCGAGCAATACTGCCTTCTTGAACATCATCACAATGTCGCAACTGCAAAATATCGTTTTATAGATTGAGCAATACATCATCACCCTGTCACAACTGCAAAATATCGAGCAATACTACCTTCTTCAACATGATCACAATGCCACAACTGCAAAATATCGAGCAATACTGCCTTCTTGAACATCATCACAATGTCGCAACTGCAAAATATCGTTTTATAGATTGAGCAATACATCATCACCCTGTCACAACTGCAAAATATCGAGCAATACTGCCTTCTTCAACATGATCACAACGCCACAACTGCAAAATATCGAGCAATACTGCCTTCTTGAACATCATCACAATGTCGCAACTGCAAAATATCGTTTTATAGATTGAGCAATACATCATCACAATGACACAACTGCAAAATATCGAGCAATACTGCCTTCTTGAACATCATCACAATGTCGCAACTGCAAAATATCGTTTTATAGATTGAGCAATACATCATCACCCTGTCACAACTGCAAAATATCGAGCAATACTGCCTTCTTCAACATGATCACAATGCCACAACTGCAAAATATCGAGCAATACTGCCTTCTTCAACATGATCACAACGCCACAACTGCAAAATATCGAGCAATACTGCCTTCTTGAACATCATCACAATGTCGCAACTGCAAAATATCGTTTTATAGATTGAGCAATACATCATCACCCTGTCACAACTGCAAAATATCGAGCAATACTGCCTTCTTCAACATCATCACAATACCACAACTGCAAAATATCGAGCAATACTGCCTTCGTGAACATCATCACAATGTCGCAACTGCAAAATATCGTTTTATGGATTGAGCAATACATCATCACCCTGTCACAACTGCAAAATATCGAGCAATACTGCCTTCTTCAACATGATCACAATGCCACAACTGCAAAATATCGAGCAATACTGCCTTCTTGAACATCATCACAATGCCACAACTGCAAAATATCGTTTTATAGATTGAGCAACACTGTCATTGTAAACATCATCACAATGACACAACTGCAAAATATCGAGCAATACTGCCTTCTTGAACATCATCACAATGCCACAACTGCAAAATATCGTTTTATAGATTGAGCAACACTGTCATTGTAAACATCATCACAATGACACAACTGCAAAATATCGAGCAATACTGCCTTCTTCAACATCATCACAATGTCACAACTGCAAAATATCGAGCAATACTGCCTTCTTCAACATGATCACAATGCCACAACTGCAAAATATCGAGCAATACTGCCTTCTTGAACATCATCACAATGCCACAACTGCAAAATATCGTTTTATAGATTGAGCAACACTGTCATTGTAAACATCATCACAATGACACAACTGCAAAATATCGAGCAATACTGCCTTCTTGAACATCATCACAATGTCGCAACTGCAAAATATCGTTTTATGGATTGAGCAATACATCATCACCCTGTCACAACTGCAAAATATCGAGCAATACTGCCTTCTTCAACATGATCACAATGCCACAACTGCAAAATATCGAGCAATACTGCCTTCTTGAACATCATCACAATGCCACAACTGCAAAATATCGTTTTATAGATTGAGCAACACTGTCATTGTAAACATCATCACAATGACACAACTGCAAAATATCGAGCAATACTGCCTTCTTGAACATCATCACAATGCCACAACTGCAAAATATCGTTTTATAGATTGAGCAACACTGTCATTGTAAACATCATCACAATGACACAACTGCAAAATATCGAGCAATACTGCCTTCTTCAACATCATCACAATGTCACAACTGCAAAATATCGAGCAATACTGCCTTCTTCAACATGATCACAATGCCACAACTGCAAAATATCGAGCAATACTGCCTTCTTGAACATCATCACAATGCCACAACTGCAAAATATCGTTTTATAGATTGAGCAACACTGTCATTGTAAACATCATCACAATGACACAACTGCAAAATATCGAGCAATACTGCCTTCTTGAACATCATCACAATGTCGCAACTGCAAAATATCGTTTTATAGATTGAGCAATACATCATCACCCTGTCACAACTGCAAAATATCGAGCAATACTGCCTTCTTCAACATCATCACAATACCACAACTGCAAAATATCGAGCAATACTGCCTTCTTGAACATCATCACAATGTCGCAACTGCAAAATATCGTTTTATAGATTGAGCAATACATCATCACCCTGTCACAACTGCAAAATATCGAGCAATACTGCCTTCTTCAACATGATCACAATGCCACAACTGCAAAATATCGAGCAATACTGCCTTCTTGAACATCATCACAATGCCACAACTGCAAAATATCGTTTTATAGATTGAGCAACACTGTCATTGTAAACATCATCACAATGACACAACTGCAAAATATCGAGCAATACTGCCTTCTTGAACATCATCACAATGCCACAACTGCAAAATATCGAGCAATACTGCCTTCTTCAACATCATCACAATGTCACAACTGCAAAATATCGAGCAATACTGCCTTCTTCAACATCATCACCCTGTCACAACTGCAAAATATCGAGCAATACTGCCTTCTTCAACATGATCACAATGCCACAACTGCAAAATATCGAGCAATACTGCCTTCTTCAACATCATCACAATGTCACAACTGCAAAATATCGAGCAATACTGCCTTCTTCAACATGATCACAATGCCACAACTGCAAAATATCGAGCAATACTGCCTTCTTCAACATCATCACCCTGTCACAACTGCAAAATATCGAGCAATACTGCCTTCTTCAACATCATCACAATGCCACAACTGCAAAATATCGTTTTATAGATTGAGCAACACTGTCATTGTAAACATCATCACAATGACACAACTGCAAAATATCGAGCAATACTGCCTTCTTCAACATGATCACAATGTCACAACTGCAAAATATCGAGCAATACTGCCTTCTTCAACATGATCACAATGCCACAACTGCAAAATATCGAGCAATACTGCCTTCTTCAACATCATCACAATGCCACAACTGCAAAATATCGTTTTATAGATTGAGCAACACTTTCATTGTAAACATCATCACAATGACACAACTGCAAAATATCGAGCAATACTGCCTTCTTCAACATGATCACAATGCCACAACTGCAAAATATCGAGCAATACTGCCTTCTTCAACATGATCACAATGCCACAACTGCAAAATATCGAGCAATACTGCCTTCTTCAACATCATCACCCTGTCACAACTGCAAAATATCGAGCAAGACTGCCTTCTTCAACATCATCACAATGCCACAACTGGATTGAGCAACACTTTCATTGTAAACATCATCACAATGACACAACTGCAAAATATCGAGCAATACTGCCTTCTTCAACATGATCACAATGCCACAACTGCAAAATATCGAGCGATACTGCCTTCGTGAACATCATCACAATGTCGCAACTGCAAAATCTCGTTTTATAGATTGAGCAACACTGTCATTGTAAACAACATCACAATGACACAACTGCAAAATATCGAGCAATACTGCCTTCTTCAACATGATCACAATGCCACAACTGCAAAATATCGAGCAACACTGCCTTCTTCAACATCATCACAATGCCACAACTGCAAAATATCGTTTTATTGATTGAGCAACACTTTCATTGTAAACATCATCACAATGACACAACTGCAAAATATCGAGCAATACTGCCTTCTTCAACATGATCACAATGCCACAACTGCAAAATATCGAGCAATACTGCCTTCTTCAACATCATCACAATGCCACAACTGCAAAATATCGTTTTATTGATTGAGCAACACTTTCATTGTAAACATCATCACAATGACACAACTGCAAAATATCGAGCAATACTGCCTTCTTCAACATGATCACAATGCCACAACTGCAAAATATCGAGCAATACTGCCTTCTTCAACATCATCACCCTGTCACAACTGCAAAATATCGAGCAATACTGCCTTCTTCAACATCATCACAATGCCACAACTGCAAAATATCGTTTTATAGATTGAGCAACACTTTCATTGTAAACATCATCACAATGCCACAACTGCAAAATATCGAGCAATACTGCCTTCTTCAACATGATCACAATGCCACAACTGCAAAATATCGAGCAATACTGCCTTCTTCAACATCATCACAATGACACAACTGCAAAATATCGAGCAATACTGCCTTCTTCAACATGATCACAATGCCACAACTGCAAAATATCGAGCAATACTGCCTTCTTCAACATCATCACCCTGTCACAACTGCAAAATATCGAGCAATACTGCCTTCTTCAACATCATCACAATGCCACAACTGCAAAATATCGTTTTATAGATTGAGCAACACTTTCATTGTAAACATCATCACAATGACACAACTGCAAAATATCGAGCAATACTGCCTTCTTCAACATGATCACAATGCCACAACTGCAAAATATCGAGCGATACTGCCTTCGTGAACATCATCACAATGTCGCAACTGCAAAATATCGTTTTATAGATTGAGCAACACTGTCATTGTAAACATCATCACAATGACACAACTGCAAAATATCGAGCAATACTGCCTTCTTCAACATGATCACAATGCCACAACTGCAAAATATCGAGCGATACTGCCTTCGTGAACATCATCACAATGTCGCAACTGCAAAATATCGTTTTATAGATTGAGCAACACTGTCATTGTAAACAACATCACAATGACACAACTGCAAAATATCGAGCAATACTGCCTTCTTCAACATCATCACAATGCCACAACTGCAAAATATCGTTTTATAGATTGAGCAACACTTTCATTGTAAACATCATCACAATGACACAACTGCAAAATATCGAGCAATACTGCCTTCTTCAACATGATCACAATGCCACAACTGCAAAATATCGAGCAATACTGCCTTCTTCAACATGATCACAATGCCACAACTGCAAAATATCGAGCAATACTGCCTTCTTCAACATCATCACCCTGTCACAACTGCAAAATATCGAGCAATACTGCCTTCTTCAACATCATCACAATGCCACAACTGCAAAATATCGTTTTACAGATTGAGCAACACTTTCATTGTAAACATCATCACAATGACACAACTGCAAAATATCGAGCAATACTGCCTTCTTCAACATGATCACAATGCCACAACTGCAAAATATCGAGCGATACTGCCTTCGTGAACATCATCACAATGTCGCAACTGCAAAATATCGTTTTATAGATTGAGCAACACTGTCATTGTAAACATCATCACAATGACACAACTGCAAAATATCGAGCAATACTGCCTTCTTCAACATGATCACAACGCCACAACTGCAAAATATCGAGCAATACTGCCTTCTTGAACATCATCACAATGTCGCAACTGCAAAATATCGTTTTATAGATTGAGCAATACATCATCACAATGACACAACTGCAAAATATCGAGCAATACTGCCTTCTTGAACATCATCACAATGTCGCAACTGCAAAATATCGTTTTATAGATTGAGCAATACATCATCACCCTGTCACAACTGCAAAATATCGAGCAATACTGCCTTCTTCAACATGATCACAATGCCACAACTGCAAAATATCGAGCAATACTGCCTTCTTCAACATGATCACAACGCCACAACTGCAAAATATCGAGCAATACTGCCTTCTTGAACATCATCACAATGTCGCAACTGCAAAATATCGTTTTATAGATTGAGCAATACATCATCACCCTGTCACAACTGCAAAATATCGAGCAATACTGCCTTCTTCAACATGATCACAACGCCACAACTGCAAAATATCGAGCAATACTGCCTTCTTCAACATGATCACAACGCCACAACTGCAAAATATCGAACAATACTGCCTTCTTGAACATCATCACAATGTCGCAACTGCAAAATATCGTTTTATAGATTGAGCAATACATCATCACAATGACACAACTGCAAAATATCGAGCAATACTGCCTTCTTGAACATCATCACAATGTCGCAACTGCAAAATATCGTTTTATAGATTGAGCAATACATCATCACCCTGTCACAACTGCAAAATATCGAGCAATACTGCCTTCTTCAACATCATCACAATACCACAACTGCAAAATATCGTTTTATAGATTGAGCAACACTTTCATTGTAAACATCATCACAATGACACAACTGCAAAATATCGAGCAATACTGCCTTCTTCAACATGATCACAATGCCACAACTGCAAAATATCGAGCAATACTGCCTTCTTCAACATGATCACAATGCCACAACTGCAAAATATCGAGCAATACTGCCTTCTTCAACATCATCACAATGCCACAACTGCAAAATATCGTTTTATAGATTGAGCAACACTTTCATTGTAAACATCATCACAATGACACAACTGCAAAATATCGAGCAATACTGCCTTCTTCAACATGATCACAATGCCACAACTGCAAAATATCGAGCGATACTGCCTTCGTGAACATCATCACAATGTCGCAACTGCAAAATATCGTTTTATAGATTGAGCAACACTGTCATTGTAAACAACATCACAATGACACAACTGCAAAATATCGAGCAATACTGCCTTCTTCAACATCATCACAATGACACAACTGCAAAATATCGAGCAATACTGCCTTCTTGAACATCATCACAATGTCGCAACTGCAAAATATCGTTTTATAGATTGAGCAATACATCATCACCCTGTCACAACTGCAAAATATCGAGCAATACTGCCTTCTTCAACATCATCACAATGACACAACTGCAAAATATCGAGCAATACTGCCTTCTTGAACATCATCACAATGTCGCAACTGCAAAATATCGTTTTATAGATTGAGCAATACATCATCACCCTGTCACAACTGCAAAATATCGAGCAATACTGCCTTCTTCAACATGATCACAATGCCACAACTGCAAAATATCGAGCAATACTGCCTTCTTGAACATCATCACAATGCCACAACTGCAAAATATCGTTTTATAGATTGAGCAACACTGTCATTGTAAACATCATCACAATGACACAACTGCAAAATATCGAGCAATACTGCCTTCTTGAACATCATCACAATGCCACAACTGCAAAATATCGTTTTATAGATTGAGCAACACTGTCATTGTAAACAACATCACAATGACACAACTGCAAAATATCGAGCAATACTGCCTTCTTCAACATCATCACAATGACACAACTGCAAAATATCGAGCAATACTGCCTTCTTGAACATCATCACAATGTCGCAACTGCAAAATATCGTTTTATAGATTGAGCAATACATCATCACCCTGTCACAACTGCAAAATATCGAGCAATACTGCCTTCTTCAACATGATCACAATGCCACAACTGCAAAATATCGAGCAATACTGCCTTCTTCAACATCATCACAATGACACAACTGCAAAATATCGAGCAATACTGCCTTCTTGAACATCATCACAATGTCGCAACTGCAAAATATCGTTTTATAGATTGAGCAATACATCATCACCCTGTCACAACTGCAAAATATCGAGCAATACTGCCTTCTTCAACATGATCACAATGCCACAACTGCAAAATATCGAGCGATACTGCCTTCGTGAACATCATCACAATGTCGCAACTGCAAAATATCGTTTTATAGATTGAGCAATACATCATCACAATGACACAACTGCAAAATATCGAGCAATACTGCCGTCTTGAACATCATCACAATGTCGCAACTGCAAAATATCGTTTTATAGATTGAGCAATACATCATCACCCTGTCACAACTGCAAAATATCGAGCAATACTGCCTTCTTCAACATGATCACAATGCCACAACTGCAAAATATCGAGCAATACTGCCTTCGTGAACATCATCACAATGTCGCAACTGCAAAATATCGTTTTATGGATTGAGCAATACATCATCACCCTGTCACAACTGCAAAATATCGAGCAATACTGCCTTCTTCAACATGATCACAATGCCACAACTGCAAAATATCGAGCAATACTGCCTTCTTGAACATCATCACAATGCCACAACTGCAAAATATCGTTTTATAGATTGAGCAACACTGTCATTGTAAACATCATCACAATGACACAACTGCAAAATATCGAGCAATACTGCCTTCTTGAACATCATCACAATGCCACAACTGCAAAATATCGTTTTATAGATTGAGCAACACTGTCATTGTAAACATCATCACAATGACACAACTGCAAAATATCGAGCAATACTGCCTTCTTCAACATGATCACAATGCCACAACTGCAAAATATCGAGCGATACTGCCTTCGTGAACATCATCACAATGTCGCAACTGCAAAATATCGTTTTATAGATTGAGCAACACTGTCATTGTAAACAACATCACAATGACACAACTGCAAAATATCGAGCAATACTGCCTTCTTCAACATCATCACAATGCCACAACTGCAAAATATCGTTTTATAGATTGAGCAACACTTTCATTGTAAACATCATCACAATGACACAACTGCAAAATGTCGAGCAATACTGCCTTCTTCAACATGATCACAATGCCACAACTGCAAAATATCGAGCAATACTGCCTTCTTCAACATGATCACAATGCCACAACTGCAAAATATCGAGCAATACTGCCTTCTTCAACATCATCACCCTGTCACAACTGCAAAATATCGAGCAATACTGCCTTCTTCAACATCATCACAATGCCACAACTGCAAAATATCGTTTTATAGATTGAGCAACACTTTCATTGTAAACATCATCACAATGACACAACTGCAAAATATCGAGCAATACTGCCTTCTTCAACATGATCACAATGCCACAACTGCAAAATATCGAGCGATACTGCCTTCGTGAACATCATCACAATGTCGCAACTGCAAAATATCGTTTTATAGATTGAGCAACACTGTCATTGTAAACAACATCACAATGACACAACTGCAAAATATCGAGCAATACTGCCTTCTTCAACATCATCACAATGTCACAACTGCAAAATATCGAGCAATACTGCCTTCTTCAACATGATCACAATGCCACAACTGCAAAATATCGAGCAATACTGCCTTCTTCAACATCATCACAATGCCACAACTGCAAAATATCGAGCAATACTGCCTTCGTGAACATCATCACAATGCCACAACTGCAAAATATCGAGCAATACTGCCTTCTTGAACATCATCACAATGACACAACTGCAAAATATCGAGCAATACTGCCTTCTTCAACATGATCACAATGCCACAACTGCAAAATATCGAGCAATACTGCCTTCTTGAACATCATCACAATGCCACAACTGCAAAATATCGAGCAATACTGCCTTCTTCAACATCATCACAATGTCACAACTGCAAAATATCGAGCAATACTGCCTTTGTGAACATCATTACCGTGCCACAACTGCAAAATATCGTTTTATAGATTGAGCAACACTTTCATTGTAAACATCATCACAATGACACAACTGCAAAATGTCGAGCAATACTGCCTTCTTCAACATGATCACAATGCCACAACTGCAAAATATCGAGCAATACTGCCTTCTTCAACATGATCACAATGCCACAACTGCAAAATATCGAGCAATACTGCCTTCTTCAACATCATCACCCTGTCACAACTGCAAAATATCGAGCAATACTGCCTTCTTCAACATCATCACAATGCCACAACTGCAAAATATCGTTTTATAGATTGAGCAACACTGTCATTGTAAACATCATCACAATGACACAACTGCAAAATATCGAGCAATACTGCCTTCTTCAACATGATCACAATGTCACAACTGCAAAATATCGAGCAATACTGCCTTCTTCAACATGATCACAATGCCACAACTGCAAAATATCGAGCAATACTGCCTTCTTCAACATCATCACAATGCCACAACTGCAAAATATCGTTTTATAGATTGAGCAACACTTTCATTGTAAACATCATCACAATGACACAACTGCAAAATATCGAGCAATACTGCCTTCTTCAACATGATCACAATGCCACAACTGCAAAATATCGAGCAATACTGCCTTCTTCAACATCATCACAATGCCACAACTGCAAAATATCGAGCAATACTGCCTTCGTGAACATCATCACAATGCCACAACTGCAAAATATCGAGCAATACTGCCTTCTTGAACATCATCACAATGACACAACTGCAAAATATCGAGCAATACTGCCTTCTTCAACATGATCACAATGCCACAACTGCAAAATATCGAGCAATACTGCCTTCTTGAACATCATCACAATGCCACAACTGCAAAATATCGAGCAATACTGCCTTCTTCAACATCATCACAATGTCACAACTGCAAAATATCGAGCAATACTGCCTTCGTGAACATCATTACCGTGCCACAAAACAAAAATAGCAGTAAACACATTTGTACTTACATATGTATGTATGTAGCTGATAGGATTTTTTAATATTTCTAAATAATTGTAGTTAATGCATGCTATAATCACACTTAAAAAGCAAAATTAATTATTTAAAAATTGACTAAGTTAAGGTTTTCGTATAGAATTTGTGAATTTGGTCTTTTTTTTTAAAATGTGTACACATGTATATTAAAGCATTGTAAAATTAAAAAAAAAAATCAACTTAAAAAAATATGTACAAAAAATTATAAAACTTTATTTTATTTTCCGATAAATTAACAGAATTTGTAAGTATATATGCGTCAATTAACTGAAGTAAATATATGCTAATAGAAAGATGGGGAAAGAGAGAAGAGTACAGGGAAAAGGGGTGCAGAAAGAGATAATAGAATAGAGATTGGCACAGCTTAAGAGTCAAATGGAAAGGAGATGACAAAATGTCGAAGTTCGACTATTAAAAACGCTTTTACTTTAGTTGGTTGCCATACAATAACCGGATATAAAGTGCGAAAATAAATATTTTTCTGAACCTTCTCAGCGTGTAAATTGTCTTCGCAATTGAGGATAGCAGGAATTTATGAACTACTTACATCCCGAGCAACGCCGGGTACCCTGCTAGTATATAATAATTGGAGTTATGCATTGTTTTATGAGATACACTCTGGCAATTGATTGTATGGAAAAAATGTTAGCCTATTAATATATAGATAATAGTCACATAGAATGATGCCATATCGAACAAAATTGGAAGGAAATAAAATTTTCAGTGCGTTTTCCACAAAACAATTTACATTTCATTGTAAACACTTAAGTTTTTCGGGATTTTAAGATGCATCTAAATTACCGACCGTATATAGTGAAATTTAACAAATTTCATAACATATCATTAACATAACTTAAAACCCCGGACTTTTATTTTTTCTCGCCAGCAATAAGGACAAAAATAACGTCCTTATATTTTTAAGGACAGAATTAAAGTCCGAACCAAAATCTTTCATATGATAAGAAATTCATTAAATTTAGATTGGCGGGTTGGTAGATTTTGGCTCGGACTTTCATTTTGTTCTTAAAAAATAAAAGGACTAAGATAACTTTTATTTTTGGCGAGCAAATATAAAAGTCCGAGTTGTCCGATTGTTTTCGTCCGGATAAGAATAAAAGTCCAGAAATAACTTTTTACTTCGGACTTTTATTTTAAAAGGACTAAAAGTCCCCGTCCCTGATAAAAAAAAAACTTTTGTCCTATTTTCCAGAAAAATTTTAATTTTGAACTATTTTTTGCAATAGAACATGCAAGATATGTTAAAAACAAATGTTTTAGGATGCATCTCAAGAACTACCCGAAAATAGTGACCATGAATACTTTTGAATCTCAGTTTTATTATAGAATTTTGAAAAAAATAGAAGTTTGACTGCGTTTTTGAAAAAGAACTAAAATTTTAAATTACATGAATAGCAGAGACTATGAATAATATAGTTCTACTAAAAAATAAAACGGTGTATTTAAAAATTGTATTCAATATTTCATTATTATATGTACATATATCAAATAACGCCCTTATTGAAACAAACTCTGAGATAGGGCATTTTTAAAAAAAAAAATTTTAAATAGGGTAATCTTCCAAACAGCAGGCAACATGTTTTTTGGCAGGATGGTGAAAATTATCGTAAGGGATGGCAACTCTCGGTCAAAATGAAATTGGACAGACGCGCCGACGCAAGTGTATACATTACTCAATTTGTTAATGAGTAAGAGATGGAGTGCAAATGAAATATGAGTGGAACGAACCGACGCCACTACTTTAGCTCAATATGTTTAATAAGTGAGAGAATAAAAATATTTTACCGTTAGGATTTTGATGACTCTCAATTTGTTAATGTGAGAGCAAATGAAATACGAACCGACGCTCAATGGGAGAATGAAAACATTTTTCCGTTAGGACTTTGCCACATACATATACATTTTTTTTTACTAAAAATGAATTTTTCGTTTATTTCGAAGTTCTCAATATGAGCATTAGGCCACATATGTATACGTTTTTTTTTATTAAAAACGAATTTGGCGTTTATTTCGAAGTTCTCAATATGAGCATTAGGCTGGTTTCCATATTGGATTCTTTAGGGTTTTTTCTCAACAATTTAGATATATATATATAAGTACATTACATATTGACTTTTATATCATTTCAATAATATTCCATGATATTTATATCGTATGACCTCAACTTATATGTATATAGCTATATTTATTATGGAAAATCTATTAGAAAAAAGCAAATTCCTTAAAAAAAATTCATAGAACGACATATGTATATAAGTACATATTGTGTTATAGTTACCCTTTAGTCTTATAGCAATTAAGAAAAAGCAAATTCCTTAAAAAAATGCAATTAAACTACATACATATATAAGTACATATTGTGTTAAGGTAAATTTTAGTAATTTCCCTGCAAAAAAAATAGTCAATATGAAAAAAAAGGAAAAAATTTTATGTTCGAAGTTGGGCTCGAACCATGAAACTCCACGCGTCCCACTCGAGACCATTACACATGCGCTATTGGAACACATGAGTATGGCATGTCAAATGCTATACCTAAGCGCTAAAGGTTCAGCAAATATTTCCTCTAAGAATATATGTACATACATACATACCATATAGATTGAAACGAATGAAAGTTCATTTTGAGATTCCGTTAACTTCTTAACATTAGCCGGTTTCCAAATTGTGTTTTTTTTTTTGTCGGTATACAGACAGTTTTCTCAATTTTTCTTTTAGTTGTAGATTTTTTGAAGTCCGTATAGCGGGAGAATATTACAACTTAGACATATGATGGTTTTCTGGTTTTTTTCGTCAAATTCAACTCGGAAATATTGAAAACACATAACCTAACTGGCCCAATTTAGCCTAAATATGTAAGGATTCCGGTTATATGTCGACTCTTTTAGAAATAAAAATTTTTAGGAAGAAAATAGTTGATGTCTTTAGGAAAATTAACAAAATTTCAAACTATTTCGTGAATATAAAATTGAAGAAGCTACAAACTGCGTTTTTACTTTTTGATATATTTCTTAAAAAATATATATTGATAAATTGAAATAATTTTTTAGCTTTTTTTTCAAAAAAATTGGTTTTTTCACTTGAAGATGGATGTCATAAACAGAAAAATATTGAAATATTGGGTTATATGTCGACTCTTTTACAAATAAAAATTTTTAGGAAGAAAATAGTTGATGTCTTTAGGAAAATTAACGCAATTTCTAATTATTTCGTAAATGTAAAATTCAAGAAGCTACAAACTGTGTTTTTACTTTTTCCATATTAAATATGATATATTTCTTAAAAAATATAAATTGATAAATATTGATAAATTGGAATAATTTTTTATATTTTTTCTAAAAATTTGGGATTTTCACTCCAAGATAGAAGTCATAAACATAATAAACAGAAATATATTGGATTACAAATATAATAAATTAAAAAAAAATATAATAAAAAGTTTTCGTATATTTTAAGGCAAATTCAATTTAGTAAAAAAAAAAAAAAACTTAACCTGCCCTGAACACGTCCTTGAACCTACGAACGCACGCATCATAGCCAGCACGCTCACCACCTGCGCCACTGCTGTATGTACAACAAAAAAGTCAGATACTGTAGTTAACAGCTTTGGGTTTTGGTGAAAACTTTGATGAATTATTACAAATTAATGAAGCATTTTTTGTTAAATATAATATGCCTATGCAAAGCTCCTGGCCCATGAAAACATATCAAAATATATAATAATTGGAGTTATGCATTGTTTTATGAGATACACTCTGGCAATTGATTGTATGGAAAAAATGTTAGCCTATTAATATATAGATAATAGTCACATAGAATGATGCCATATCGAACAAAATTGGAAGGAAATAAAATTTTCAGTGCGTTTTCCACAAAACAATTTACATTTCATTGTAAACACTTAAGTTTTTCGGGATTTTAAGATGCATCTAAATTACCGACCGTATATAGTGAAATTTAACAAATTTCATAACATATCATTAACATAACTTAAAACCCCGGACTTTTATTTTTTCTCGCCAGCAATAAGGACAAAAATAACGTCCTTATATTTTTAAGGACAGAATTAAAGTCCGATATGATATGATAAGAAATTCATTAAATTTAGATTGGCGGGTTGGTAGATTTTGGCTCGGACTTTCATTTTGTTCTTAAAAAATAAAAGGACAAAGATAACTTTTATTTTTGGCGAGCAAATATAAAAGTCCGAGTTGTCCGATTGTTTTCGTCCGGATAAGAATAAAAGTCCAGAAATAACTTTTTACTTCGGACTTTTATTTTAAAAGGACTAAAAGTCCCCGTCCCTGATAAAAAAAAAACTTTTGTCCTATTTTCCAGAAAAATTTTAATTTTGAACTATTTTTTGCAATAGAACATGCAAGATATGTTAAAAACAAATGTTTTAGGATGCATCTCAAGAACTACCCGAAAATAGTGACCATGAATACTTTTGAATCTCAGTTTTATTATAGAATTTTGAAAAAAATAGAAGTTTGACTGCGTTTTTGAAAAAGAACTAAAATTTTAAATTACATGAATAGCAGAGACTATGAATAATATAGTTCTACTAAAAAATAAAACGGTGTATTTAAAAATTGTATTCAATATTTCATTATTATATGTACATATATCAAATAACGCCCTTATTGAAACAAACTCTGAGATAGGGCATTTTTAAAAAAAAAATTTAAATAGGGTAATCTTCCAAACAGCAGGCAACATGTTTTTTGGCAGGATGGTGAAAATTATCGTAAGGGATGGCAACTCTCGGTCAAAATGAAATTGGACAGACGCGCCGACGCAAGTGTATACATTACTCAATTTGTTAATGAGTAAGAGATGGAGTGCAAATGAAATATGAGTGGAACGAACCGACGCCACTACTTTAGCTCAATATGTTTAATAAGTGAGAGAATAAAAATATTTTACCGTTAGGATTTTGATGACTCTCAATTTGTTAATGTGAGAGCAAATGAAATACGAACCGACGCTCAATGGGAGAATGAAAACATTTTTCCGTTAGGACTTTGCCACATACATATACATTTTTTTTTACTAAAAATGAATTTTTCGTTTATTTCGAAGTTCTCAATATGAGCATTAGGCCACATATGTATACGTTTTTTTTTATTAAAAATGAATTTGGCGTTTATTTCGAAGTTCTCAATATGAGCATTAGGCTGGTTTCCATATTGGATTCTTTAGGGTTTTTTCTCAACAATTTAGATATATATATATAAGTACATTACATATTGACTTTTATATCATTTCAATAATATTCCATGATATTTATATCGTATGACCTCAACTTATATGTATATAGCTATATTTATTATGGAAAATCTATTAGAAAAAAGCAAATTCCTTAAAAAAAATTCATAGAACGACATATGTATATAAGTACATATTGTGTTATAGTTACCCTTTAGTCTTATAGCAATTAAGAAAAAGCAAATTCCTTAAAAAAATGCAATTAAACTACATACATATATAAGTACATATTGTGTTAAGGTAAATTTTAGTAATTTCCCTGCAAAAAAAATAGTCAATATGAAAAAAAAGGAAAAAATTTTATGTTCGAAGTTGGGCTCGAACCATGAAACTCCACGCGTCCCACTCGAGACCATTACACATGCGCTATTGGAACACATGAGTATGGCATGTCAAATGCTATACCTAAGCGCTAAAGGTTCAGCAAATATTTCCTCTAAGAATATATGTACATACATACATACCATATAGATTGAAACGAATGAAAGTTCATTTTGAGATTCCGTTAACTTCTTAACATTAGCCGGTTTCCAAATTGTGTTTTTTTTTTTGTCGGTATACAGACAGTTTTCTCAATTTTTCTTTTAGTTGTAGATTTTTTGAAGTCCGTATAGCGGGAGAATATTACAACTTAGACATATGATGGTTTTCTGGTTTTTTTCGTCAAATTCAACTCGGAAATATTGAAAACACATAACCTAACTGGCCCAATTTAGCCTAAATATGTAAGGATTCCGGTTATATGTCGACTCTTTTAGAAATAAAAATTTTTAGGAAGAAAATAGTTGATGTCTTTAGGAAAATTAACAAAATTTCAAACTATTTCGTGAATATAAAATTGAAGAAGCTACAAACTGCGTTTTTACTTTTTGATATATTTCTTAAAAAATATATATTGATAAATTGAAATAATTTTTTAGCTTTTTTTTCAAAAAAATTGGTTTTTTCACTTGAAGATGGATGTCATAAACAGAAAAATATTGAAATATTGGGTTATATGTCGACTCTTTTACAAATAAAAATTTTTAGGAAGAAAATAGTTGATGTCTTTAGGAAAATTAACGCAATTTCTAATTATTTCGTAAATGTAAAATTCAAGAAGCTACAAACTGTGTTTTTACTTTTTCCATATTAAATATGATATATTTCTTAAAAAATATAAATTGATAAATATTGATAAATTGGAATAATTTTTTATATTTTTTCTAAAAATTTGGGATTTTCACTCCAAGATAGAAGTCATAAACATAATAAACAGAAATATATTGGATTACAAATATAATAAATTAGAAAAAAATATAATAAAAAGTTTTCGTATATTTTAAGGCAAATTCAATTTAGTAAAAAAAAAAAAAAACTTAACCTGCCCTGAACACGTCCTTGAACCTACGAACGCACGCATCATAGCCAGCACGCTCACCACCTGCGCCACTGCTGTATGTACAACAAAAAAGTCAGATACTGTAGTTAACAGCTTTGGGTTTTGGTGAAAACTTTGATGAATTATTACAAATTAATGAAGCATTTTTTGTTAAATATAATATGCCTATGCAAAGCTCCTGGCCCATGAAAACATATCAAAATATATAATAATTGGAGTTATGCATTGTTTTATGAGATACACTCTGGCAATTGATTGTATGGAAAAAATGTTAGCCTATTAATATATAGATAATAGTCACATAGAATGATGCCATATCGAACAAAATTGGAAGGAAATAAAATTTTCAGTGCGTTTTCCACAAAACAATTTACATTTCATTGTAAACACTTAAGTTTTTCGGGATTTTAAGATGCATCTAAATTACCGACCGTATATAGTGAAATTTAACAAATTTCATAACATATCATTAACATAACTTAAAACCCCGGACTTTTATTTTTTCTCGCCAGCAATAAGGACAAAAATAACGTCCTTATATTTTTAAGGACAGAATTAAAGTCCGAACCAAAATCTTTCATATGATAAGAAATTCATTAAATTTAGATTGGCGGGTTGGTAGATTTTGGCTCTTACTTTCATTTTGTTCTTAAAAAATAAAAGGACAAAGATAACTTTTATTTTTGGCGAGCAAATATAAAAGTCCGAGTTGTCCGATTGTTTTCGTCCGGATAAGAATAAAAGTCCAGAAATAACTTTTTACTTCGGACTTTTATTTTAAAAGGACTAAAAGTCCCCGTCCCTGATAAAAAAAAAACTTTTGTCCTATTTTCCAGAAAAATTTTAATTTTGAACTATTTTTTGCAATAGAACATGCAAGATATGTTAAAAACAAATGTTTTAGGATGCATCTCAAGAACTACCCGAAAATAGTGACCATGAATACTTTTGAATCTCAGTTTTATTATAGAATTTTGAAAAAAATAGAAGTTTGACTGCGTTTTTGAAAAAGAACTAAAATTTTAAATTACATGAATAGCAGAGACTATGAATAATATAGTTCTACTAAAAAATAAAACGGTGTATTTAAAAATTGTATTCAATATTTCATTATTATATGTACATATATCAAATAACGCCCTTATTGAAACAAACTCTGAGATAGGGCATTTTTTAAAAAAAAAATTTTAAATAGGGTAATCTTCCAAACAGCAGGCAACATGTTTTTTGGCAGGATGGTGAAAATTATCGTAAGGGATGGCAACTCTCGGTCAAAATGAAATTGGACAGACGCGCCGACGCAAGTGTATACATTACTCAATTTGTTAATGAGTAAGAGATGGAGTGCAAATGAAATATGAGTGGAACGAACCGACGCCACTACTTTAGCTCAATATGTTTAATAAGTGAGAGAATAAAAATATTTTACCGTTAGGATTTTGATGACTCTCAATTTGTTAATGTGAGAGCAAATGAAATACGAACCGACGCTCAATGGGAGAATGAAAACATTTTTCCGTTAGGACTTTGCCACATACATATACATTTTTTTTTACTAAAAATGAATTTTTCGTTTATTTCGAAGTTCTCAATATGAGCATTAGGCCACATATGTATACGTTTTTTTTTATTAAAAATGAATTTGGCGTTTATTTCGAAGTTCTCAATATGAGCATTAGGCTGGTTTCCATATTGGATTCTTTAGGGTTTTTTCTCAACAATTTAGATATATATATATAAGTACATTACATATTGACTTTTATATCATTTCAATAATATTCCATGATATTTATATCGTATGACCTCAACTTATATGTATATAGCTATATTTATTATGGAAAATCTATTAGAAAAAAGCAAATTCCTTAAAAAAAATTCATAGAACGACATATGTATATAAGTACATATTGTGTTATAGTTACCCTTTAGTCTTATAGCAATTAAGAAAAAGCAAATTCCTTAAAAAAATGCAATTAAACTACATACATATATAAGTACATATTGTGTTAAGGTAAATTTTAGTAATTTCCCTGCAAAAAAAATAGTCAATATGAAAAAAAAGGAAAAAATTTTATGTTCGAAGTTGGGCTCGAACCATGAAACTCCACGCGTCCCACTCGAGACCATTACACATGCGCTATTGGAACACATGAGTATGGCATGTCAAATGCTATACCTAAGCGCTAAAGGTTCAGCAAATATTTCCTCTAAGAATATATGTACATACATACATACCATATAGATTGAAACGAATGAAAGTTCATTTTGAGATTCCGTTAACTTCTTAACATTAGCCGGTTTCCAAATTGTGTTTTTTTTTTGTCGGTATACAGACAGTTTTCTCAATTTTTCTTTTAGTTGTAGATTTTTTGAAGTCCGTATAGCGGGAGAATATTACAACTTAGACATATGATGGTTTTCTGGTTTTTTTCGTCAAATTCAACTCGGAAATATTGAAAACACATAACCTAACTGGCCCAATTTAGCCTAAATATGTAAGGATTCCGGTTATATGTCGACTCTTTTACAAATAAAAATTTTTAGGAAGAAAATAGTTGATGTCTTTAGGAAAATTAACAAAATTTCAAACTATTTCGTGAATATAAAATTGAAGAAGCTACAAACTGCGTTTTTACTTTTTGATATATTTCTTAAAAAATATATATTGATAAATTGAAATAATTTTTTAGCTTTTTTTTTCAAAAAAATTGGTTTTTTCACTTGAAGATGGATGTCATAAACAGAAAAATATTGAAATATTGGGTTATATGTCGACTCTTTTACAAATAAAAATTTTTAGGAAGAAAATAGTTGATGTCTTTAGGAAAATTAACGCAATTTCTAATTATTTCGTAAATGCAAAATTCAAGAAGCTACAAACTGTGTTTTTACTTTTTCCATATTAAATATGATATATTTCTTAAAAAATATAAATTGATAAATATTGATAAATTGGAATAATTTTTTATATTTTTTCTAAAAATTTGGGATTTTCACTCCAAGATAGAAGTCATAAACATAATAAACAGAAATATATTGGATTACAAATATAATAAATTAAAAAAAAATATAATAAAAAGTTTTCGTATATTTTAAGGCAAATTCAATTTAGTAAAAAAAAAAAAAAACTTAACCTACCCTGAACACGTCCTTGAACCTACGAACGCACGCATCATAGCCAGCACGCTCACCACCCGCGCCACTGCTGTATGTACAACAAAAAAGTCAGATACTGTAGTTAACGGCTTTGGGTTTTGGTGAAAACTTTGATGAATTATTACAAATTAATGAAGCATTTTTTGTTAAATATAATATGCCTATGCAAAGCTCCTGGCCCATGAAAACATATCAAAATATATAATAATTGGAGTTATGCATTGTTTTATGAGATACACTCTGGCAATTGATTGTATGGAAAAAATGTTAGCCTATTAATATATAGATAATAGTCACATAGAATGATGCCATATCGAACAAAATTGGAAGGAAATAAAATTTTCAGTGCGTTTTCCACAAAACAATTTACATTTCATTGTAAACACTTAAGTTTTTCGGGATTTTAAGATGCATCTAAATTACCGACCGTATATAGTGAAATTTAACAAATTTCATAACATATCATTAACATAACTTAAAACCCCGGACTTTTATTTTTTCTCGCCAGCAATAAGGACAAAAATAACGTCCTTATATTTTTAAGGACAGAATTAAAGTCCGAACCAAAATCTTTCATATGATAAGAAATTCATTAAATTTAGATTGGCGGGTTGGTAGATTTTGGCTCTTACTTTCATTTTGTTCTTAAAAAATAAAAGGACAAAGATAACTTTTATTTTTGGCGAGCAAATATAAAAGTCCGAGTTGTCCGATTGTTTTCGTCCGGATAAGAATAAAAGTCCAGAAATAACTTTTTACTTCGGACTTTTATTTTAAAAGGACTAAAAGTCCCCGTCCCTGATAAAAAAAAAACTTTTGTCCTATTTTCCAGAAAAATTTTAATTTTGAACTATTTTTTGCAATAGAACATGCAAGATATGTTAAAAACAAATGTTTTAGGATGCATCTCAAGAACTACCCGAAAATAGTGACCATGAATACTTTTGAATCTCAGTTTTATTATAGAATTTTGAAAAAAATAGAAGTTTGACTGCGTTTTTGAAAAAGAACTAAAATTTTAAATTACATGAATAGCAGAGACTATGAATAATATAGTTCTACTAAAAAATAAAACGGTGTATTTAAAAATTGTATTCAATATTTCATTATTATATGTACATATATCAAATAACGCCCTTATTGAAACAAACTCTGAGATAGGGCATTTTTTAAAAAAAAAATTTTAAATAGGGTAATCTTCCAAACAGCAGGCAACATGTTTTTTGGCAGGATGGTGAAAATTATCGTAAGGGATGGCAACTCTCGGTCAAAATGAAATTGGACAGACGCGCCGACGCAAGTGTATACATTACTCAATTTGTTAATGAGTAAGAGATGGAGTGCAAATGAAATATGAGTGGAACGAACCGACGCCACTACTTTAGCTCAATATGTTTAATAAGTGAGAGAATAAAAATATTTTACCGTTAGGATTTTGATGACTCTCAATTTGTTAATGTGAGAGCAAATGAAATACGAACCGACGCTCAATGGGAGAATGAAAACATTTTTCCGTTAGGACTTTGCCACATACATATACATTTTTTTTTACTAAAAATGAATTTTTCGTTTATTTCGAAGTTCTCAATATGAGCATTAGGCCACATATGTATACGTTTTTTTTTATTAAAAATGAATTTGGCGTTTATTTCGAAGTTCTCAATATGAGCATTAGGCTGGTTTCCATATTGGATTCTTTAGGGTTTTTTCTCAACAATTTAGATATATATATATAAGTACATTACATATTGACTTTTATATCATTTCAATAATATTCCATGATATTTATATCGTATGACCTCAACTTATATGTACATATATAGCTATATTTATTATGGAAAATCTATTAGAAAAAAGCAAATTCCTTAAAAAAAATTCATAGTTACCCTTTAGTCTTATAGCAATTAAGAAAAAGCAAATTCCTTAAAAAAATGCAATTAAACTACATACATATATAAGTACATATTGTGTTAAGGTAAATTTTAGTAATTTCCCTGCAAAAAAAATAGTCAATATGAAAAAAAAGGAAAAAATTTTATGTTCGAAGTTGGGCTCGAACCATGAAACTCCACGCGTCCCACTCGAGACCATTACACATGCGCTATTGGAACACATGAGTATGGCATGTCAAATGCTATACCTAAGCGCTAAAGGTTCAGCAAATATTTCCTCTAAGAATATATGTACATACATACATACCATATAGATTGAAACGAATGAAAGTTCATTTTGAGATTCCGTTAACTTCTTAACATTAGCCGGTTTCCAAATTGTGTTTTTTTTTTGTCGGTATACAGACAGTTTTCTCAATTTTTCTTTTAGTTGTAGATTTTTTGAAGTCCGTATAGCGGGAGAATATTACAACTTAGACATATGATGGTTTTCTGGTTTTTTTCGTCAAATTCAACTCGGAAATATTGAAAACACATAACCTAACTGGCCCAATTTAGCCTAAATATGTAAGGATTCCGGTTATATGTCGACTCTTTTACAAATAAAAATTTTTAGGAAAAAAATAGTTGATGTCTTTAGGAAAATTAACAAAATTTCAAACTATTTCGTGAATATAAAATTGAAGAAGCTACAAACTGCGTTTTTACTTTTTGATATATTTCTTAAAAAATATATATTGATAAATTGAAATAATTTTTTAGCTTTTTTTTCAAAAAAATTGGTTTTTTCACTTGAAGATGGATGTCATAAACAGAAAAATATTGAAATATTGGGTTATATGTCGACTCTTTTACAAATAAAAATTTTTAGGAAGAAAATAGTTGATGTCTTTAGGAAAATTAACGCAATTTCTAATTATTTCGTAAATGCAAAATTCAAGAAGCTACAAACTGTGTTTTTACTTTTTCCATATTAAATATGATATATTTCTTAAAAAATATAAATTGATAAATATTGATAAATTGGAATAATTTTTTATATTTTTTCTAAAAATTTGGGATTTTCACTCCAAGATAGAAGTCATAAACATAATAAACAGAAATATATTGGATTACAAATATAATAAATTAAAAAAAAATATAATAAAAAGTTTTCGTATATTTTAAGGCAAATTCAATTTAGTAAAAAAAAAAAAAACTTAACCTGCCCTGAACACGTCCTTGAACCTACGAACGCACGCATCATAGCCAGCACGCTCACCACCTGCGCCACTGCTGTATGTACAACAAAAAAGTCAGATACTGTAGTTAACAGCTTTGGGTTTTGGTGAAAACTTTGATGAATTATTACAAATTGATGAAGCATTTTTTGTTAAATATAATATGCCTATGCAAAGCTCCTGGCCCATGAAAACATATCAAAATATATAATAATTGGAGTTATGCATTGTTTTATGAGATACACTCTGGCAATTGATTGTATGGAAAAAATGTTAGCCTATTAATATATAGATAATAGTCACATAGAATGATGCCATATCGAACAAAATTGGAAGGAAATAAAATTTTCAGTGCGTTTTCCACAAAACAATTTACATTTCATTGTAAACACTTAAGTTTTTCGGGATTTTAAGATGCATCTAAATTACCGACCGTATATAGTGAAATTTAACAAATTTCATAACATATCATTAACATAACTTAAAACCCCGGACTTTTATTTTTTCTCGCCAGCAATAAGGACAAAAATAACGTCCTTATATTTTTAAGGACAGAATTAAAGTCCGAACCAAAATCTTTCATATGATAAGAAATTCATTAAATTTAGATTGGCGGGTTGGTAGATTTTGGCTCGGACTTTCATTTTGTTCTTAAAAAATAAAAGGACAAAGATAACTTTTATTTTTGGCGAGCAAATATAAAAGTCCGAGTTGTCCGATTGTTTTCGTCCGGATAAGAATAAAAGTCCAGAAATAACTTTTTACTTCGGACTTTTATTTTAAAAGGACTAAAAGTCCCCGTCCCTGATAAAAAAAAAACTTTTGTCCTATTTTCCAGAAATATTTTAATTTTGAACTATTTTTTGCAATAGAACATGCAAGATATGTTAAAAACAAATGTTTTAGGATGCATCTCAAGAACTACCCGAAAATAGTGACCATGAATACTTTTGAATCTCAGTTTTATTATAGAATTTTGAAAAAAATAGAAGTTTGACTGCGTTTTTGAAAAAGAACTAAAATTTTAAATTACATGAATAGCAGAGACTATGAATAATATAGTTCTACTAAAAAATAAAACGGTGTATTTAAAAATTGTATTCAATATTTCATTATTATATGTACATATATCAAATAACGCCCTTATTGAAACAAACTCTGAGATAGGGCATTTTTTAAAAAAAAAAATTTAAATAGGGTAATCTTCCAAACAGCAGGCAACATGTTTTTTGGCAGGATGGTGAAAATTATCGTAAGGGATGGCAACTCTCGGTCAAAATGAAATTGGACAGACGCGCCGACGCAAGTGTATACATTACTCAATTTGTTAATGAGTAAGAGATGGAGTGCAAATGAAATATGAGTGGAACGAACCGACGCCACTACTTTAGCTCAATATGTTTAATAAGTGAGAGAATAAAAATATTTTACCGTTAGGATTTTGATGACTCTCAATTTGTTAATGTGAGAGCAAATGAAATACGAACCGACGCTCAATGGGAGAATGAAAACATTTTTCCGTTAGGACTTTGCCACATACATATACATTTTTTTTTACTAAAAATGAATTTTTCGTTTATTTCGAAGTTCTCAATATGAGCATTAGGCCACATATGTATACGTTTTTTTTTATTAAAAATGAATTTGACGTTTATTTCGAAGTTCTCAATATGAGCATTAGGCTGGTTTCCATATTGGATTCTTTAGGGTTTTTTCTCAACAATTTAGATATATATATATAAGTACATTACATATTGACTTTTATATCATTTCAATAATATTCCATGATATTTATATCGTATGACCTCAACTTATATGTATATAGCTATATTTATTATGGAAAATCTATTAGAAAAAAGCAAATTCCTTAAAAAAAATTCATAGAACGACATATGTATATAAGTACATATTGTGTTATAGTTACCCTTTAGTCTTATAGCAATTAAGAAAAAGCAAATTCCTTAAAAAAATGCAATTAAACTACATACATATATAAGTACATATTGTGTTAAGGTAAATTTTAGTAATTTCCCTGCAAAAAAAATAGTCAATATGAAAAAAAAGGAAAAAATTTTATGTTCGAAGTTGGGCTCGAACCATGAAACTCCACGCGTCCCACTCGAGACCATTACACATGCGCTATTGGAACACATGAGTATGGCATGTCAAATGCTATACCTAAGCGCTAAAGGTTCAGCAAATATTTCCTCTAAGAATATATGTACATACATACATACCATATAGATTGAAACGAATGAAAGTTCATTTTGAGATTCCGTTAACTTCTTAACATTAGCCGGTTTCCAAATTGTGTTTTTTTTTGTCGGTATACAGACAGTTTTCTCAATTTTTCTTTTAGTTGTAGATTTTTTGAAGTCCGTATAGCGGGAGAATATTACAACTTAGACATATGATGGTTTTCTGGTTTTTTTCGTCAAATTCAACTCGGAAATATTGAAAACACATAACCTAACTGGCCCAATTTAGCCTAAATATGTAAGGATTCCGGTTATATGTCGACTCTTTTACAAATAAAAATTTTTAGGAAGAAAATAGTTGATGTCTTTAGGAAAATTAACAAAATTTCAAACTATTTCGTGAATATAAAATTGAAGAAGCTACAAACTGCGTTTTTACTTTTTGATATATTTCTTAAAAAATATATATTGATAAATTGAAATAATTTTTTAGCTTTTTTTTCAAAAAAATTGGTTTTTTCACTTGAAGATGGATGTCATAAACAGAAAAATATTGAAATATTGGGTTATATGTCGACTCTTTTACAAATAAAAATTTTTAGGAAGAAAATAGTTGATGTCTTTAGGAAAATTAACGCAATTTCTAATTATTTCGTAAATGTAAAATTCAAGAAGCTACAAACTGTGTTTTTACTTTTTCCATATTAAATATGATATATTTCTTAAAAAATATAAATTGATAAATATTGATAAATTGGAATAATTTTTTATATTTTTTCTAAAAATTTGGGATTTTCACTCCAAGATAGAAGTCATAAACATAATAAACAGAAATATATTGGATTACAAATATAATAAATTAAAAAAAAATATAATAAAAAGTTTTCGTATATTTTAAGGAAAATTCAATTTAGTAAAAAAAAAAAAAAACTTAACCTGCCCTGAACACGTCCTTGAACCTACGAACGCACGCATCATAGCCAGCACGCTCACCACCTGCGCCACTGCTGTATGTACAACAAAAAAGTCAGATACTGTAGTTAACAGCTTTGGGTTTTGGTGAAAACTTTGATGAATTATTACAAATTAATGAAGCATTTTTTGTTAAATATAATATGCCTATGCAAAGCTCCTGGCCCATGAAAACATATCAAAATATATAATAATTGGAGTTATGCATTGTTTTATGAGATACACTCTGGCAATTGATTGTATGGAAAAAATGTTAGCCTATTAATATATAGATAATAGTCACATAGAATGATGCCATATCGAACAAAATTGGAAGGAAATAAAATTTTCAGTGCGTTTTCCACAAAACAATTTACATTTCATTGTAAACACTTAAGTTTTTCGGGATTTTAAGATGCATCTAAATTACCGACCGTATATAGTGAAATTTAACAAATTTCATAACATATCATTAACATAACTTAAAACCCCGGACTTTTATTTTTTCTCGCCAGCAATAAGGACAAAAATAACGTCCTTATATTTTTAAGGACAGAATTAAAGTCCGAACCAAAATCTTTCATATGATAAGAAATTCATTAAATTTAGATTGGCGGGTTGGTAGATTTTGGCTCGGACTTTCATTTTGTTCTTAAAAAATAAAAGGACAAAGATAACTTTTATTTTTGGCGAGCAAATATAAAAGTCCGAGTTGTCCGATTGTTTTCGTCCGGATAAGAATAAAAGTCCAGAAATAACTTTTTACTTCGGACTTTTATTTTAAAAGGACTAAAAGTCCCCGTCCCTGGTAAAAAAAAAACTTTTGTCCTATTTTCCAGAAAAATTTTAATTTTGAACTATTTTTTGCAATAGAACATGCAAGATATGTTAAAAACAAATGTTTTAGGATGCATCTCAAGAACTACCCGAAAATAGTGACCATGAATACTTTTGAATCTCAGTTTTATTATAGAATTTTGAAAAAAATAGAAGTTTGACTGCGTTTTTGAAAAAGAACTAAAATTTTAAATTACATGAATAGCAGAGACTATGAATAATATAGTTCTACTAAAAAATAAAACGGTGTATTTAAAAATTGTATTCAGTATTTCATTATTATATGTACATATATCAAATAACGCCCTTATTGAAACAAACTCTGAGATAGGGCATTTTTTAAAAAAAAAATTTTAAATAGGGTAATCTTCCAAACAGCAGGCAACATGTTTTTTGGCAGGATGGTGAAAATTATCGTAAGGGATGGCAACTCTCGGTCAAAATGAAATTGGACAGACGCGCCGACGCAAGTGTATACATTACTCAATTTGTTAATGAGTAAGAGATGGAGTGCAAATGAAATATGAGTGGAACGAACCGACGCAACTACTTTAGCTCAATATGTTTAATAAGTGAGAGAATAAAAATATTTTACCGTTAGGATTTTGATGACTCTCAATTTGTTAATGTGAGAGCAAATGAAATACGAACCGACGCTCAATGGGAGAATGAAAACATTTTTCCGTTAGGACTTTGCCACATACATATACATTTTTTTTTACTAAAAATGAATTTTTCGTTTATTTCGAAGTTCTCAATATGAGCATTAGGCCACATATGTATACGTTTTTTTTTATTAAAAATGAATTTGGCGTTTATTTCGAAGTTCTCAATATGAGCATTAGGCTGGTTTCCATATTGGATTCTTTAGGGTTTTTTCTCAACAATTTAGATATATATATATAAGTACATTACATATTGACTTTTATATCATTTCAATAATATTCCATGATATTTATATCGTATGACCTCAACTTATATGTATATAGCTATATTTATTATGGAAAATCTATTAGAAAAAAGCAAATTCCTTAAAAAAAATTCATAGAACGACATATGTATATAAAAGTACATATTGTGTTATAGTTACCCTTTAGTCTTATAGCAATTAAGAAAAAGCAAATTCCTTAAAAAAATGCAATTAAACTACATACATATATAAGTACATATTGTGTTAAGGTAAATTTTAGTAATTTCCCTGCAAAAAAAATAGTCAATATGAAAAAAAAGGAAAAAATTTTATGTTCGAAGTTGGGCTCGAACCATGAAACTCCACGCGTCCCACTCGAGACCATTACACATGCGCTATTGGAACACATGAGTATGGCATGTCAAATGCTATACCTAAGCTCTAAAGGTTCAGCAAATATTTCCTCTAAGAATATATGTACATACATACATACCATATAGATTGAAACGAATGAAAGTTCATTTTGAGATTCCGTTAACTTCTTAACATTAGCCGGTTTCCAAATTGTGTTTTTTTTTTGTCGGTATACAGACAGTTTTCTCAATTTTTCTTTTAGTTGTAGATTTTTTGAAGTCCGTATAGCGGGAGAATATTACAACTTAGACATATGATGGTTTTCTGGTTTTTTTCGTCAAATTCAACTCGGAAATATTGAAAACACATAACCTAACTGGCCCAATTTAGCCTAAATATGTAAGGATTCCGGTTATATGTCGACTCTTTTACAAATAAAAATTTTTAGGAAGAAAATAGTTGATGTCTTTAGGAAAATTAACAAAATTTCAAACTATTTCGTGAATATAAAATTGAAGAAGCTACAAACTGCGTTTTTACTTTTTGATATATTTCTTAAAAAATATATATTGATAAATTGAAATAATTTTTTAGCTTTTTTTTCAAAAAAATTGGTTTTTTCACTTGAAGATGGATGTCATAAACAGAAAAATATTGAAATATTGGGTTATATGTCGACTCTTTTACAAATAAAAATTTTTAGGAAGAAAATAGTTGATGTCTTTAGGAAAATTAACGCAATTTCTAATTATTTCGTAAATGTAAAATTCAAGAAGCTACAAACTGTGTTTTTACTTTTTCCATATTAAATATGATATATTTCTTAAAAAATATAAATTGATAAATATTGATAAATTGGAATAATTTTTTATATTTTTTCTAAAAATTTGGGATTTTCACTCCAAGATAGAAGTCATAAACATAATAAACAGAAATATATTGGATTACAAATATAATAAATTTAAAAAAAATATAATAAAAAGTTTTCGTATATTTTAAGGCAAATTCAATTTAGTAAAAAAAAAAAAAAACTTAACCTGCCCTGAACACGTCCTTGAACCTACGAACGCACGCATCATAGCCAGCACGCTCACCACCTGCGCCACTGCTGTATGTACAACAAAAAAGTCAGATACTGTAGTTAACAGCTTTGGGTTTTGGTGAAAACTTTGATGAATTATTACAAATTAATGAAGCATTTTTTGTTAAATATAATATGCCTATGCAAAGCTCCTGGCCCATGAAAACATATCAAAATATATAATAATTGGAGTTATGCATTGTTTTATGAGATACACTCTGGCAATTGATTGTATGGAAAAAATGTTAGCCTATTAATATATAGATAATAGTCACATAGAATGATGCCATATCGAACAAAATTGGAAGGAAATAAAATTTTCAGTGCGTTTTCCACAAAACAATTTACATTTCATTGTAAACACTTAAGTTTTTCGGGATTTTAAGATGCATCTAAATTACCGACCGTATATAGTGAAATTTAACAAATTTCATAACATATCATTAACATAACTTAAAACCCCGGACTTTTATTTTTTCTCGCCAGCAATAAGGACAAAAATAACGTCCTTATATTTTTAAGGACAGAATTAAAGTCCGAACCAAAATCTTTCATATGATAAGAAATTCATTAAATTTAGATTGGCGGGTTGGTAGATTTTGGCTCGGACTTTCATTTTGTTCTTAAAAAATAAAAGGACAAAGATAACTTTTATTTTTGGCGAGCAAATATAAAAGTCCGAGTTGTCCGATTGTTTTCGTCCGGATAAGAATAAAAGTCCAGAAATAACTTTTTACTTCGGACTTTTATTTTAAAAGGACTAAAAGTCCCCGTCCCTGATAAAAAAAAAACTTTTGTCCTATTTTCCAGAAAAATTTTAATTTTGAACTATTTTTTGCAATAGAACATGCAAGATATGTTAAAAACAAATGTTTTAGGATGCATCTCAAGAACTACCCGAAAATAGTGACCATGAATACTTTTGAATCTCAGTTTTATTATAGAATTTTGAAAAAAATAGAAGTTTGACTGCGTTTTTGAAAAAGAACTAAAATTTTAAATTACATGAATAGCAGAGACTATGAATAATATAGTTCTACTAAAAAATAAAACGGTGTATTTAAAAATTGTATTCAATATTTCATTATTATATGTACATATATCAAATAACGCCCTTATTGAAACAAACTCTGAGATAGGGCATTTTTTAAAAAAAAAAATTTAAATAGGGTAATCTTCCAAACAGCAGGCAACATGTTTTTTGGCAGGATGGTGAAAATTATCGTAAGGGATGGCAACTCTCGGTCAAAATGAAATTGGACAGACGCGCCGACGCAAGTGTATACATTACTCAATTTGTTAATGAGTAAGAGATGGAGTGCAAATGAAATATGAGTGGAACGAACCGACGCCACTACTTTAGCTCAATATGTTTAATAAGTGAGAGAATAAAAATATTTTACCGTTAGGATTTTGATGACTCTCAATTTGTTAATGTGAGAGCAAATGAAATACGAACCGACGCTCAATGGGAGAATGAAAACATTTTTCCGTTAGGACTTTGCCACATACATATACATTTTTTTTTACTAAAAATGAATTTTTCGTTTATTTCGAAGTTCTCAATATGAGCATTAGGCCACATATGTATACGTTTTTTTTTATTAAAAACGAATTTGGCGTTTATTTCGAAGTTCTCAATATGAGCATTAGGCTGGTTTCCATATTGGATTCTTTAGGGTTTTTTCTCAACAATTTAGATATATATATATAAGTACATTACATATTGACTTTTATATCATTTCAATAATATTCCATGATATTTATATCGTATGACCTCAACTTATATGTATATAGCTATATTTATTATGGAAAATCTATTAGAAAAAAGCAAATTCCTTAAAAAAAATGCAATTAAACTACATACATATATAAGTACATATTGTGTTAAGGTAAATTTTAGTAATTTCCCTGCAAAAAAAATAGTCAATATGAAAAAAAAGGAAAAAATTTTATGTTCGAAGTTGGGCTCGAACCATGAAACTCCACGCGTCCCACTCGAGACCATTACACATGCGCTATTGGAACACATGAGTATGGCATGTCAAATGCTATACCTAAGCGCTAAAGGTTCAGCAAATATTTCCTCTAAGAATATATGTACATACATACATACCATATAGATTGAAACGAATGAAAGTTCATTTTGAGATTCCGTTAACTTCTTAACATTAGCCGGTTTCCAAATTGTGTTTTTTTTTTTTTGTCGGTATACAGACAGTTTTCTCAATTTTTCTTTTAGTTGTAGATTTTTTGAAGTCCGTATAGCGGGAGAATATTACAACTTAGACATATGATGGTTTTCTGGTTTTTTTCGTCAAATTCAACTCGGAAATATTGAAAACACATAACCTAACTGGCCCAATTTAGCCTAAATATGTAAGGATTCCGGTTATATGTCGACTCTTTTACAAATAAAAATTTTTAGGAAGAAAATAGTTGATGTCTTTAGGAAAATTAACAAAATTTCAAACTATTTCGTGAATATAAAATTGAAGAAGCTACAAACTGCGTTTTTACTTTTTGATATATTTCTTAAAAAATATATATTGATAAATTGAAATAATTTTTTAGCTTTTTTTTCAAAAAAATTGGTTTTTTCACTTGAAGATGGATGTCATAAACAGAAAAATATTGAAATATTGGGTTATATGTCGACTCTTTTACAAATAAAAATTTTTAGGAAGAAAATAGTTGATGTCTTTAGGAAAATTAACGCAATTTCTAATTATTTCGTAAATGTAAAATTCAAGAAGCTACAAACTGTGTTTTTACTTTTTCCATATTAAATATGATATATTTCTTAAAAAATATAAATTGATAAATATTGATAAATTGGAATAATTTTTTATATTTTTTCTAAAAATTTGGGATTTTCACTCCAAGATAGAAGTCATAAACATAATAAACAGAAATATATTGGATTACAAATATAATAAATTAAAAAAAAATATAATAAAAAGTTTTCGTATATGTTAAGGCAAATTCAATTTAGTAAAAAAAAAAAAAAACTTAACCTGCCCTGAACACGTCCTTGAACCTACGAACGCACGCATCATAGCCAGCACGCTCACCACCTGCGCCACTGCTGTATGTACAACAAAAAAGTCAGATACTGTAGTTAACAGCTTTGGGTTTTGGTGAAAACTTTGATGAATTATTACGAATTAATGAAGCATTTTTTGTTAAATATAATATGCCTATGCAAAGCTCCTGGCCCATGAAAACATATCAAAATATATAATAATTGGAGTTATGCATTGTTTTATGAGATACACTCTGGCAATTGATTGTATGGAAAAAATGTTAGCCTATTAATATATAGATAATAGTCACATAGAATGATGCCATATCGAACAAAATTGGAAGGAAATAAAATTTTCAGTGCGTTTTCCACAAAACAATTTACATTTCATTGTAAACACTTAAGTTTTTCGGGATTTTAAGATGCATCTAAATTACCGACCGTATATAGTGAAATTTAACAAATTTCATAACATATCATTAACATAACTTAAAACCCCGGACTTTTATTTTTTCTCGCCAGCAATAAGGACAAAAATAACGTCCTTATATTTTTAAGGACAGAATTAAAGTCCGAACCAAAATCTTTCATATGATAAGAAATTCATTAAATTTAGATTGGCGGGTTGGTAGATTTTGGCTCGGACTTTCATTTTGTTCTTAAAAAATAAAAGGACAAAGATAACTTTTATTTTTGGCGAGCAAATATAAAAGTCCGAGTTGTCCGATTGTTTTCGTCCGGATAAGAATAAAAGTCCAGAAATAACTTTTTACTTCGGACTTTTATTTTAAAAGGACTAAAAGTCCCCGTCCCTGATAAAAAAAAAACTTTTGTCCTATTTTCCAGAAAAATTTTAATTTTGAACTATTTTTTGCAATAGAACATGCAAGATATGTTAAAAACAAATGTTTTAGGATGCATCTCAAGAACTACCCGAAAATAGTGACCATGAATACTTTTGAATCTCAGTTTTATTATAGAATTTTGAAAAAAATAGAAGTTTGACTGCGTTTTTGAAAAAGAACTAAAATTTTAAATTACATGAATAGCAGAGACTATGAATAATATAGTTCTACTAAAAAATAAAACGGTGTATTTAAAAATTGTATTCAATATTTCATTATTATATGTACATATATCAAATAACGCCCTTATTGAAACAAACTCTGAGATAGGGCATTTTTTAAAAAAAAAATTTTAAATAGGGTAATCTTCCAAACAGCAGGCAACATGTTTTTTGGCAGGATGGTGAAAATTATCGTAAGGGATGGCAACTCTCGGTCAAAATGAAATTGGACAGACGCGCCGACGCAAGTGTATACATTACTCAATTTGTTAATGAGTAAGAGATGGAGTGCAAATGAAATATGAGTGGAACGAACCGACGCCACTACTTTAGCTCAATATGTTTAATAAGTGAGAGAATAAAAATATTTTACCGTTAGGATTTTGATGACTCTCAATTTGTTAATGTGAGAGCAAATGAAATACGAACCGACGCTCAATGGGAGAATGAAAACATTTTTCCGTTAGGACTTTGCCACATACATATACATTTTTTTTTACTAAAAATGAATTTTTCGTTTATTTCGAAGTTCTCAATATGAGCATTAGGCCACATATGTATACGTTTTTTTTTATTAAAAATGAATTTGGCGTTTATTTCGAAGTTCTCAATATGAGCATTAGGCTGGTTTCCATATTGGATTCTTTAGGGTTTTTTCTCAACAATTTAGATATATATATATAAGTACATTACATATTGACTTTTATATCATTTCAATAATATTCCATGATATTTATATCGTATGACCTCAACTTATATGTATATAGCTATATTTATTATGGAAAATCTATTAGAAAAAAGCAAATTCCTTAAAAAAAATGCAATTAAACTACATACATATATAAGTACATATTGTGTTAAGGTAAATTTTAGTAATTTCCCTGCAAAAAAAATAGTCAATATGAAAAAAAAGGAAAAAATTTTATGTTCGAAGTTGGGCTCGAACCATGAAACTCCACGCGTCCCACTCGAGACCATTACACATGCGCTATTGGAACACATGAGTATGGCATGTCAAATGCTATACCTAAGCGCTAAAGGTTCAGCAAATATTTCCTCTAAGAATATATGTACATACATACATACCATATAGATTGAAACGAATGAAAGTTCATTTTGAGATTCCGTTAACTTCTTAACATTAGCCGGTTTCCAAATTGTGTTTTTTTTTTTGTCGGTATACAGACAGTTTTCTCAATTTTTCTTTTAGTTGTAGATTTTTTGAAGTCCGTATAGCGGGAGAATATTACAACTTAGACATATGATGGTTTTCTGGTTTTTTTCGTCAAATTCAACTCGGAAATATTGAAAACACATAACCTAACTGGCCCAATTTAGCCTAAATATGTAAGGATTCCGGTTATATGTCGACTCTTTTAGAAATAAAAATTTTTAGGAAGAAAATAGTTGATGTCTTTAGGAAAATTAACAAAATTTCAAACTATTTCGTGAATATAAAATTGAAGAAGCTACAAACTGCGTTTTTACTTTTTGATATATTTCTTAAAAAATATATATTGATAAATTGAAATAATTTTTTAGCTTTTTTTTTCAAAAAAATTGGTTTTTTCACTTGAAGATGGATGTCATAAACAGAAAAATATTGAAATATTGGGTTATATGTCGACTCTTTTACAAATAAAAATTTTTAGGAAGAAAATAGTTGATGTCTTTAGGAAAATTAACGCAATTTCTAATTATTTCGTAAATGTAAAATTCAAGAAGCTACAAACTGTGTTTTTACTTTTTCCATATTAAATATGATATATTTCTTAAAAAATATAAATTGATAAATATTGATAAATTGGAATAATTTTTTATATTTTTTCTAAAAATTTGGGATTTTCACTCCAAGATAGAAGTCATAAACATAATAAACAGAAATATATTGGATTACAAATATAATAAATTAGAAAAAAATATAATAAAAAGTTTTCGTATATTTTAAGGCAAATTCAATTTAGTAAAAAAAAAAAAAAACTTAACCTGCCCTGAACACGTCCTTGAACCTACGAACGCACGCATCATAGCCAGCACGCTCACCACCTGCGCCACTGCTGTATGTACAACAAAAAAGTCAGATACTGTAGTTAACAGCTTTGGGTTTTGGTGAAAACTTTGATGAATTATTACAAATTAATGAAGCATTTTTTGTTAAATATAATATTCCTATGCAAAGCTCCTGGCCCATGAAAACATATCAAAATATATAATAATTGGAGTTATGCATTGTTTTATGAGATACACTCTGGCAATTGATTGTATGGAAAAAATGTTAGCCTATTAATATATAGATAATAGTCACATAGAATGATGCCATATCGAACAAAATTGGAAGGAAATAAAATTTTCAGTGCGTTTTCCACAAAACAATTTACATTTCATTGTAAACACTTAAGTTTTTCGGGATTTTAAGATGCATCTAAATTACCGACCGTATATAGTGAAATTTAACAAATTTCATAACATATCATTAACATAACTTAAAACCCCGGACTTTTATTTTTTCTCGCCAGCAATAAGGACAAAAATAACGTCCTTATATTTTTAAGGACAGAATTAAAGTCCGAACCAAAATCTTTCATATGATAAGAAATTCATTAAATTTAGATTGGCGGGTTGGTAGATTTTGGCTCTTACTTTCATTTTGTTCTTAAAAAATAAAAGGACAAAGATAACTTTTATTTTTGGCGAGCAAATATAAAAGTCCGAGTTGTCCGATTGTTTTCGTCCGGATAAGAATAAAAGTCCAGAAATAACTTTTTACTTCGGACTTTTATTTTAAAAGGACTAAAAGTCCCCGTCCCTGATAAAAAAAAAACTTTTGTCCTATTTTCCAGAAAAATTTTAATTTTGAACTATTTTTTGCAATAGAACATGCAAGATATGTTAAAAACAAATGTTTTAGGATGCATCTCAAGAACTACCCGAAAATAGTGACCATGAATACTTTTGAATCTCAGTTTTATTATAGAATTTTGAAAAAAATAGAAGTTTGACTGCGTTTTTGAAAAAGAACTAAAATTTTAAATTACATGAATAGCAGAGACTATGAATAATATAGTTCTACTAAAAAATAAAACGGTGTATTTAAAAATTGTATTCAATATTTCATTATTATATGTACATATATCAAATAACGCCCTTATTGAAACAAACTCTGAGATAGGGCATTTTTTAAAAAAAAAATTTTAAATAGGGTAATCTTCCAAACAGCAGGCAACATGTTTTTTGGCAGGATGGTGAAAATTATCGTAAGGGATGGCAACTCTCGGTCAAAATGAAATTGGACAGACGCGCCGACGCAAGTGTATACATTACTCAATTTGTTAATGAGTAAGAGATGGAGTGCAAATGAAATATGAGTGGAACGAACCGACGCCACTACTTTAGCTCAATATGTTTAATAAGTGAGAGAATAAAAATATTTTACCGTTAGGATTTTGATGACTCTCAATTTGTTAATGTGAGAGCAAATGAAATACGAACCGACGCTCAATGGGAGAATGAAAACATTTTTCCGTTAGGACTTTGCCACATACATATACATTTTTTTTTACTAAAAATGAATTTTTCGTTTATTTCGAAGTTCTCAATATGAGCATTAGGCCACATATGTATACGTTTTTTTTTATTAAAAATGAATTTGGCGTTTATTTCGAAGTTCTCAATATGAGCATTAGGCTGGTTTCCATATTGGATTCTTTAGGGTTTTTTCTCAACAATTTAGATATATATATATAAGTACATTACATATTGACTTTTATATCATTTCAATAATATTCCATGATATTTATATCGTATGACCTCAACTTATATGTATATAGCTATATTTATTATGGAAAATCTATTAGAAAAAAGCAAATTCCTTAAAAAAAATTCATAGAACGACATATGTATATAAGTACATATTGTGTTATAGTTACCCTTTAGTCTTATAGCAATTAAGAAAAAGCAAATTCCTTAAAAAAATGCAATTAAACTACATACATATATAAGTACATATTGTGTTAAGGTAAATTTTAGTAATTTCCCTGCAAAAAAAATAGTCAATATGAAAAAAAAGGAAAAAATTTTATGTTCGAAGTTGGGCTCGAACCATGAAACTCCACGCGTCCCACTCGAGACCATTACACATGCGCTATTGGAACACATGAGTATGGCATGTCAAATGCTATACCTAAGCGCTAAAGGTTCAGCAAATATTTCCTCTAAGAATATATGTACATACATACATACCATATAGATTGAAACGAATGAAAGTTCATTTTGAGATTCCGTTAACTTCTTAACATTAGCCGGTTTCCAAATTGTGTTTTTTTTTTGTCGGTATACAGACAGTTTTCTCAATTTTTCTTTTAGTTGTAGATTTTTTGAAGTCCGTATAGCGGGAGAATATTACAACTTAGACATATGATGGTTTTCTGGTTTTTTTCGTCAAATTCAACTCGGAAATATTGAAAACACATAACCTAACTGGCCCAATTTAGCCTAAATATGTAAGGATTCCGGTTATTTGTCGACTCTTTTACAAATAAAAATTTTTAGGAAGAAAATAGTTGATGTCTTTAGGAAAATCAACAAAATTTCAAACTATTTCGTGAATATAAAATTGAAGAAGCTACAAACTGCGTTTTTACTTTTTGATATATGTCTTAAAAAATATATATTGATAAATTGAAATAATTTTTTAGCTTTTTTTTCAAAAAAATTGGTTTTTTCACTTGAAGATGGATGTCATAAACAGAAAAATATTGAAATATTGGGTTATATGTCGACTCTTTTACAATAAAAATTTTTAGGAAGAAAATAGTTGATGTCTTTAGGAAAATTAACGCAATTTCTAATTATTTCAAAATTCAAGAAGCTACAAACTGTGTTTTTACTTTTTCCATATTAAATATGATATATTTCTTAAAAAATATAAATTGATAAATATTGATAAATTGGAATAATTTTTTATATTTTTTCTAAAAATTTGGGATTTTCACTCCAAGATAGAAGTCATAAACATAATAAACAGAAATATATTGGATTACAAATATAATAAATTAAAAAAAAATATAATAAAAAGTTTTCGTATATTTTAAGGCAAATTCAATTTAGTAAAAAAAAAAAAAAACTTAACCTACCCTGAACACGTCCTTGAACCTACGAACGCACGCATCATAGCCAGCACGCTCACCACCCGCGCCACTGCTGTATGTACAACAAAAAAGTCAGATACTGTAGTTAACAGCTTTGGGTTTTGGTGAAAACTTTGATGAATTATTACAAATTAATGAAGCATTTTTTGTTAAATATAATATGCCTATGCAAAGCTCCTGGCCCATGAAAACATATCAAAATATATAATAATTGGAGTTATGCATTGTTTTATGAGATACACTCTGGCAATTGATTGTATGGAAAAAATGTTAGCCTATTAATATATAGATAATAGTCACATAGAATGATGCCATATCGAACAAAATTGGAAGGAAATAAAATTTTCAGTGCGTTTTCCACAAAACAATTTACATTTCATTGTAAACACTTAAGTTTTTCGGGATTTTAAGATGCATCTAAATTACCGACCGTATATAGTGAAATTTAAAAAATTTCATAACATATCATTAACATAACTTAAAACCCCGGACTTTTATTTTTTCTCGCCAGCAATAAGGACAAAAATAACGTCCTTATATTTTTAAGGACAGAATTAAAGTCCGAACCAAAATCTTTCATATGATAAGAAATTCATTAAATTTAGATTGGCGGGTTGGTAGATTTTGGCTCGGACTTTCATTTTGTTCTTAAAAAATAAAAGGACAAAGATAACTTTTATTTTTGGCGAGCAAATATAAAAGTCCGAGTTGTCCGATTGTTTTCGTCCGGATAAGAATAAAAGTCCAGAAATAACTTTTTACTTCGGACTTTTATTTTAAAAGGACTAAAAGTCCCCGTCCCTGATAAAAAAAAAACTTTTGTCCTATTTTCCAGAAAAATTTTAATTTTGAACTATTTTTTGCAATAGAACATGCAAGATATGTTAAAAACAAATGTTTTAGGATGCATCTCAAGAACTACCCGAAAATAGTGACCATGAATACTTTTGAATCTCAGTTTTATTATAGAATTTTGAAAAAAATAGAAGTTTGACTGCGTTTTTGAAAAAGAACTAAAATTTTAAATTACATGAATAGCAGAGACTATGAATAATATAGTTCTACTAAAAAATAAAACGGTGTATTTAAAAATTGTATTCAATATTTCATTATTATATGTACATAAATATATCAAATAACGCCCTTATTGAAACAAACTCTGAGATAGGGCATTTTTTAAAAAAAAAAATTTAAATAGGGTAATCTTCCAAACAGCAGGCAACATGTTTTTTGGCAGGATGGTGAAAATTATCGTAAGGGATGGCAACTCTCGGTCAAAATGAAATTGGACAGACGCGCCGACGCAAGTGTATACATTACTCAATTTGTTAATGAGTAAGAGATGGAGTGCAAATGAAATATGAGTGGAACGAACCGACGCCACTACTTTAGCTCAATATGTTTAATAAGTGAGAGAATAAAAATATTTTACCGTTAGGATTTTGATGACTCTCAATTTGTTAATGTGAGAGCAAATGAAATACGAACCGACGCTCAATGGGAGAATGAAAACATTTTTCCGTTAGGACTTTGCCACATACATATACATTTTTTTTTACTAAAAATGAATTTTTCGTTTATTTCGAAGTTCTCAATATGAGCATTAGGCCACATATGTATACGTTTTTTTTTATTAAAAATGAATTTGGCGTTTATTTCGAAGTTCTCAATATGAGCATTAGGCTGGTTTCCATATTGGATTCTTTAGGGTTTTTTCTCAACAATTTAGATATATATATATAAGTACATTACATATTGACTTTTATATCATTTCAATAATATTCCATGATATTTATATCGTATGACCTCAACTTATATGTATATAGCTATATTTATTATGGAAAATCTATTAGAAAAAAGCAAATTCCTTAAAAAAAATTCATAGAACGACATATGTATATAAGTACATATTGTGTTATAGTTACCCTTTAGTCTTATAGCAATTAAGAAAAAGCAAATTCCTTAAAAAAATGCAATTAAACTACATACATATATAAGTACATATTGTGTTAAGGTAAATTTTAGTAATTTCCCTGCAAAAAAAATAGTCAATATGAAAAAAAAGGAAAAAATTTTATGTTCGAAGTTGGGCTCGAACCATGAAACTCCCCGCGTCCCACTCGAGACCATTACACATGCGCTATTGGAACACATGAGTATGGCATGTCAAATGCTTCCTCTAAGAATATATGTACATACATACATACCATATAGATTGAAACGAATGAAAGTTCATTTTGAGATTCCGTTAACTTCTTAACATTAGCCGGTTTCCAAATTCTGTTTTTTTTTTGTCGGTATACAGACAGTTTTCTCAATTTTTCTTTTAGTTGTAGATTTTTTGAAGTCCGTATAGCGGGAGAATATTACAACTTAGACATATGATGGTTTTCTGGTTTTTTTCGTCAAATTCAACTCGGAAATATTGAAAACACATAACCTAACTGGCCCAATTTAGCCTAAATATGTAAGGATTCCGGTTATATGTCGACTCTTTTACAAATAAAAATTTTTAGGAAGAAAATAGTTGATGTCTTTAGGAAAATTAACAAAATTTCAAACTATTTCGTGAATATAAAATTGAAGAAGCTACAAACTGCGTTTTTACTTTTTGATATATTTCTTAAAAAATATATATTGATAAATTGAAATAATTTTTTAGCTTTTTTTTCAAAAAAATTGGTTTTTTCACTTGAAGATGGATGTCATAAACAGAAAAATATTGAAATATTGGGTTATATGTCGACTCTTTTACAAATAAAAATTTTTAGGAAGAAAATAGTTGATGTCTTTAGGAAAATTAACGCAATTTCTAATTATTTCGTAAATGCAAAATTCAAGAAGCTACAAACTGTGTTTTTACTTTTTCCATATTAAATATGATATATTTCTTAAAAAATATAAATTGATAAATATTGATAAATTGGAATAATTTTTTATATTTTTTCTAAAAATTTGGGATTTTCACTCCAAGATAGAAGTCATAAACATAATAAACAGAAATATATTGGATTACAAATATAATAAATTAAAAAAAAATATAATAAAAAGTTTTCGTATATTTTAAGGCAAATTCAATTTAGTAAAAAAAAAAAAAACTTAACCTGCCCTGAACACGTCCTTGAACCTACGAACGCACGCATCATAGCCAGCACGCTCACCACCTGCGCCACTGCTGTATGTACAACAAAAAAGTCAGATACTGTAGTTAACAGCTTTGGGTTTTGGTGAAAACTTTGATGAATTATTACAAATTGATGAAGCATTTTTTGTTAAATATAATATGCCTATGCAAAGCTCCTGGCCCATGAAAACATATCAAAATATATAATAATTGGAGTTATGCATTGTTTTATGAGATACACTCTGGCAATTGATTGTATGGAAAAAATGTTAGCCTATTAATATATAGATAATAGTCACATAGAATGATGCCATATCGAACAAAATTGGAAGGAAATAAAATTTTCAGTGCGTTTTCCACAAAACAATTTACATTTCATTGTAAACACTTAAGTTTTTCGGGATTTTAAGATGCATCTAAATTACCGACCGTATATAGTGAAATTTAACAAATTTCATAACATATCATTAACATAACTTAAAACCCCGGACTTTTATTTTTTCTCGCCAGCAATAAGGACAAAAATAACGTCCTTATATTTTTAAGGACAGAATTAAAGTCCGAACCAAAATCTTTCATATGATAAGAAATTCATTAAATTTAGATTGGCGGGTTGGTAGATTTTGGCTCGGACTTTCATTTTGTTCTTAAAAAATAAAAGGACAAAGATAACTTTTATTTTTGGCGAGCAAATATAAAAGTCCGAGTTGTCCGATTGTTTTCGTCCGGATAAGAATAAAAGTCCAGAAATAACTTTTTACTTCGGACTTTTATTTTAAAAGGACTAAAAGTCCCCGTCCCTGATAAAAAAAAAACTTTTGTCCTATTTTCCAGAAAAATTTTAATTTTGAACTATTTTTTGCAATAGAACATGCAAGATATGTTAAAAACAAATGTTTTAGGATGCATCTCAAGAACTACCCGAAAATAGTGACCATGAATACTTTTGAATCTCAGTTTTATTATAGAATTTTGAAAAAAATAGAAGTTTGACTGCGTTTTTGAAAAAGAACTAAAATTTTAAATTACATGAATAGCAGAGACTATGAATAATATAGTTCTACTAAAAAATAAAACGGTGTATTTAAAAATTGTATTCAATATTTCATTATTATATGTACATATATCAAATAACGCCCTTATTGAAACAAACTCTGAGATAGGGCATTTTTAAAAAAAAAAATTTAAATAGGGTAATCTTCCAAACAGCAGGCAACATGTTTTTTGGCAGGATGGTGAAAATTATCGTAAGGGATGGCAACTCTCGGTCAAAATGAAATTGGACAGACGCGCCGACGCAAGTGTATACATTACTCAATTTGTTAATGAGTAAGAGATGGAGTGCAAATGAAATATGAGTGGAACGAACCGACGCCACTACTTTAGCTCAATATGTTTAATAAGTGAGAGAATAAAAATATTTTACCGTTAGGATTTTGATGACTCTCAATTTGTTAATGTGAGAGCAAATGAAATACGAACCGACGCTCAATGGGAGAATGAAAACATTTTTCCGTTAGGACTTTGCCACATACATATACATTTTTTTTTACTAAAAATGAATTTTTCGTTTATTTCGAAGTTCTCAATATGAGCATTAGGCCACATATGTATACGTTTTTTTTTATTAAAAATGAATTTGACGTTTATTTCGAAGTTCTCAATATGAGCATTAGGCTGGTTTCCATATTGGATTCTTTAGGGTTTTTTCTCAACAATTTAGATATATATATATAAGTACATTACATATTGACTTTTATATCATTTCAATAATATTCCATGATATTTATATCGTATGACCTCAACTTATATGTATATAGCTATATTTATTATGGAAAATCTATTAGAAAAAAGCAAATTCCTTAAAAAAAATTCATAGAACGACATATGTATATAAGTACATATTGTGTTATAGTTACCCTTTAGTCTTATAGCAATTAAGAAAAAGCAAATTCCTTAAAAAAATGCAATTAAACTACATACATATATAAGTACATATTGTGTTAAGGTAAATTTTAGTAATTTCCCTGCAAAAAAAATAGTCAATATGAAAAAAAAGGAAAAAATTTTATGTTCGAAGTTGGGCTCGAACCATGAAACTCCCCGCGTCCCACTCGAGACCATTACACATGCGCTATTGGAACACATGAGTATGGCATGTCAAATGCTTCCTCTAAGAATATATGTACATACATACATACCATATAGATTGAAACGAATGAAAGTTCATTTTGAGATTCCGTTAACTTCTTAACATTAGCCGGTTTCCAAATTCTGTTTTTTTTTTGTCGGTATACAGACAGTTTTCTCAATTTTTCTTTTAGTTGTAGATTTTTTGAAGTCCGTATAGCGGGAGAATATTACAACTTAGACATATGATGGTTTTCTGGTTTTTTTCGTCAAATTCAACTCGGAAATATTGAAAACACATAACCTAACTGGCCCAATTTAGCCTAAATATGTAAGGATTCCGGTTATATGTCGACTCTTTTACAAATAAAAATTTTTAGGAAGAAAATAGTTGATGTCTTTAGGAAAATTAACAAAATTTCAAACTATTTCGTGAATATAAAATTGAAGAAGCTACAAACTGCGTTTTTACTTTTTGATATATTTCTTAAAAAATATATATTGATAAATTGAAATAATTTTTTAGCTTTTTTTTCAAAAAAATTGGTTTTTTCACTTGAAGATGGATGTCATAAACAGAAAAATATTGAAATATTGGGTTATATGTCGACTCTTTTACAAATAAAAATTTTTAGGAAGAAAATAGTTGATGTCTTTAGGAAAATTAACGCAATTTCTAATTATTTCGTAAATGCAAAATTCAAGAAGCTACAAACTGTGTTTTTACTTTTTCCATATTAAATATGATATATTTCTTAAAAAATATAAATTGATAAATATTGATAAATTGGAATAATTTTTTATATTTTTTCTAAAAATTTGGGATTTTCACTCCAAGATAGAAGTCATAAACATAATAAACAGAAATATATTGGATTACAAATATAATAAATTAAAAAAAAATATAATAAAAAGTTTTCGTATATTTTAAGGCAAATTCAATTTAGTAAAAAAAAAAAAAACTTAACCTGCCCTGAACACGTCCTTGAACCTACGAACGCACGCATCATAGCCAGCACGCTCACCACCTGCGCCACTGCTGTATGTACAACAAAAAAGTCAGATACTGTAGTTAACAGCTTTGGGTTTTGGTGAAAACTTTGATGAATTATTACAAATTGATGAAGCATTTTTTGTTAAATATAATATGCCTATGCAAAGCTCCTGGCCCATGAAAACATATCAAAATATATAATAATTGGAGTTATGCATTGTTTTATGAGATACACTCTGGCAATTGATTGTATGGAAAAAATGTTAGCCTATTAATATATAGATAATAGTCACATAGAATGATGCCATATCGAACAAAATTGGAAGGAAATAAAATTTTCAGTGCGTTTTCCACAAAACAATTTACATTTCATTGTAAACACTTAAGTTTTTCGGGATTTTAAGATGCATCTAAATTACCGACCGTATATAGTGAAATTTAACAAATTTCATAACATATCATTAACATAACTTAAAACCCCGGACTTTTATTTTTTCTCGCCAGCAATAAGGACAAAAATAACGTCCTTATATTTTTAAGGACAGAATTAAAGTCCGAACCAAAATCTTTCATATGATAAGAAATTCATTAAATTTAGATTGGCGGGTTGGTAGATTTTGGCTCGGACTTTCATTTTGTTCTTAAAAAATAAAAGGACAAAGATAACTTTTATTTTTGGCGAGCAAATATAAAAGTCCGAGTTGTCCGATTGTTTTCGTCCGGATAAGAATAAAAGTCCAGAAATAACTTTTTACTTCGGACTTTTATTTTAAAAGGACTAAAAGTCCCCGTCCCTGATAAAAAAAAAACTTTTGTCCTATTTTCCAGAAAAATTTTAATTTTGAACTATTTTTTGCAATAGAACATGCAAGATATGTTAAAAACAAATGTTTTAGGATGCATCTCAAGAACTACCCGAAAATAGTGACCATGAATACTTTTGAATCTCAGTTTTATTATAGAATTTTGAAAAAAATAGAAGTTTGACTGCGTTTTTGAAAAAGAACTAAAATTTTAAATTACATGAATAGCAGAGACTATGAATAATATAGTTCTACTAAAAAATAAAACGGTGTATTTAAAAATTGTATTCAATATTTCATTATTATATGTACATATATCAAATAACGCCCTTATTGAAACAAACTCTGAGATAGGGCATTTTTAAAAAAAAAAATTTAAATAGGGTAATCTTCCAAACAGCAGGCAACATGTTTTTTGGCAGGATGGTGAAAATTATCGTAAGGGATGGCAACTCTCGGTCAAAATGAAATTGGACAGACGCGCCGACGCAAGTGTATACATTACTCAATTTGTTAATGAGTAAGAGATGGAGTGCAAATGAAATATGAGTGGAACGAACCGACGCCACTACTTTAGCTCAATATGTTTAATAAGTGAGAGAATAAAAATATTTTACCGTTAGGATTTTGATGACTCTCAATTTGTTAATGTGAGAGCAAATGAAATACGAACCGACGCTCAATGGGAGAATGAAAACATTTTTCCGTTAGGACTTTGCCACATACATATACATTTTTTTTTACTAAAAATGAATTTTTCGTTTATTTCGAAGTTCTCAATATGAGCATTAGGCCACATATGTATACGTTTTTTTTTATTAAAAATGAATTTGACGTTTATTTCGAAGTTCTCAATATGAGCATTAGGCTGGTTTCCATATTGGATTCTTTAGGGTTTTTTCTCAACAATTTAGATATATATATATAAGTACATTACATATTGACTTTTATATCATTTCAATAATATTCCATGATATTTATATCGTATGACCTCAACTTATATGTATATAGCTATATTTATTATGGAAAATCTATTAGAAAAAAGCAAATTCCTTAAAAAAAATTCATAGAACGACATATGTATATAAGTACATATTGTGTTATAGTTACCCTTTAGTCTTATAGCAATTAAGAAAAAGCAAATTCCTTAAAAAAATGCAATTAAACTACATACATATATAAGTACATATTGTGTTAAGGTAAATTTTAGTAATTTCCCTGCAAAAAAAATAGTCAATATGAAAAAAAAGGAAAAAATTTTATGTTCGAAGTTGGGCTCGAACCATGAAACTCCACGCGTCCCACTCGAGACCATTACACATGCGCTATTGGAACACATGAGTATGGCATGTCAAATGCTATACCTAAGCGCTAAAGGTTCAGCAAATATTTCCTCTAAGAATATATGTACATACATACATACCATATAGATTGAAACGAATGAAAGTTCATTTTGAGATTCCGTTAACTTCTTAACATTAGCCGGTTTCCAAATTGTGTTTTTTTTTGTCGGTATACAGACAGTTTTCTCAATTTTTCTTTTAGTTGTAGATTTTTTGAAGTCCGTATAGCGGGAGAATATTACAACTTAGACATATGATGGTTTTCTGGTTTTTTTCGTCAAATTCAACTCGGAAATATTGAAAACACATAACCTGACTGGCCCAATTTAGCCTAAATATGTAAGGATTCCGGTTATATGTCGACTCTTTTACAAATAAAAATTTTTAGGAAGAAAATAGTTGATGTCTTTAGGAAAATTAACAAAATTTCAAACTATTTCGTGAATATAAAATTGAAGAAGCTACAAACTGCGTTTTTACTTTTTGATATATTTCTTAAAAAATATATATTGATAAATTGAAATAATTTTTTAGCTTTTTTTTCAAAAAAATTGGTTTTTTCACTTGAAGATGGATGTCATAAACAGAAAAATATTGAAATATTGGGTTATATGTCGACTCTTTTACAAATAAAAATTTTTAGGAAGAAAATAGTTGATGTCTTTAGGAAAATTAACGCAATTTCTAATTATTTCGTAAATGTAAAATTCAAGAAGCTACAAACTGTGTTTTTACTTTTTCCATATTAAATATGATATATTTCTTAAAAAATATAAATTGATAAATATTGATAAATTGGAATAATTTTTTATATTTTTTCTAAAAATTTGGGATTTTCACTCCAAGATAGAAGTCATAAACATAATAAACAGAAATATATTGGATTACAAATATAATAAATTAAAAAAAAATATAATAAAAAGTTTTCGTATATTTTAAGGCAAATTCAATTTAGTAAAAAAAAAAAAAACTTAACCTGCCCTGAACACGTCCTTGAACCTACGAACGCACGCATCATAGCCAGCACGCTCACCACCTGCGCCACTGCTGTATGTACAACAAAAAAGTCAGATACTGTAGTTAACAGCTTTGGGTTTTGGTGAAAACTTTGATGAATTATTACAAATTAATGAAGCATTTTTTGTTAAATATAATATGCCTATGCAAAGCTCCTGGCCCATGAAAACATATCAAAATATATAATAATTGGAGTTATGCATTGTTTTATGAGATACACTCTGGCAATTGATTGTATGGAAAAAATGTTAGCCTATTAATATATAGATAATAGTCACATAGAATGATGCCATATCGAACAAAATTGGAAGGAAATAAAATTTTCAGTGCGTTTTCCACAAAACAATTTACATTTCATTGTAAACACTTAAGTTTTTCGGGATTTTAAGATGCATCTAAATTACCGACCGTATATAGTGAAATTTAACAAATTTCATAACATATCATTAACATAACTTAAAACCCCGGACTTTTATTTTTTCTCGCCAGCAATAAGGACAAAAATAACGTCCTTATATTTTTAAGGACAGAATTAAAGTCCGAACCAAAATCTTTCATATGATAAGAAATTCATTAAATTTAGATTGGCGGGTTGGTAGATTTTGGCTCGGACTTCATTTTGTTCTTAAAAAATAAAAGGACAAAGATAACTTTTATTTTTGGCGAGCAAATATAAAAGTCCGAGTTGTCCGATTGTTTTCGTCCGGATAAGAATAAAAGTCCAGAAATAACTTTTTACTTCGGACTTTTATTTTAAAAGGACTAAAAGTCCCCGTCCCTGGTAAAAAAAAAACTTTTGTCCTATTTTCCAGAAAAATTTTAATTTTGAACTATTTTTTGCAATAGAACATGCAAGATATGTTAAAAACAAATGTTTTAGGATGCATCTCAAGAACTACCCGAAAATAGTGACCATGAATACTTTTGAATCTCAGTTTTATTATAGAATTTTGAAAAAAATAGAAGTTTGACTGCGTTTTTGAAAAAGAACTAAAATTTTAAATTACATGAATAGCAGAGACTATGAATAATATAGTTCTACTAAAAAATAAAACGGTGTATTTAAAAATTGTATTCAATATTTCATTATTATATGTACATATATCAAATAACGCCCTTATTGAAACAAACTCTGAGATAGGGCATTTTTTAAAAAAAAATTTTAAATAGGGTAATCTTCCAAACAGCAGGCAACATGTTTTTTGGCAGGATGGTGAAAATTATCGTAAGGGATGGCAACTCTCGGTCAAAATGAAATTGGACAGACGCGCCGACGCAAGTGTATACATTACTCAATTTGTTAATGAGTAAGAGATGGAGTGCAAATGAAATATGAGTGGAACGAACCGACGCCACTACTTTAGCTCAATATGTTTAATAAGTGAGAGAATAAAAATATTTTACCGTTAGGATTTTGATGACTCTCAATTTGTTAATGTGAGAGCAAATGAAATACGAACCGACGCTCAATGGGAGAATGAAAACATTTTTCCGTTAGGACTTTGCCACATACATATACATTTTTTTTTACTAAAAATGAATTTTTCGTTTATTTCGAAGTTCTCAATATGAGCATTAGGCCACATATGTATACGTTTTTTTTTTATTAAAAATGAATTTGGCGTTTATTTCGAAGTTCTCAATATGAGCATTAGGCTGGTTTCCATATTGGATTCTTTAGGGTTTTTTCTCAACAATTTAGATATATATATATAAGTACATTACATATTGACTTTTATATCATTTCAATAATATTCCATGATATTTATATCGTATGACCTCAACTTATATGTATATAGCTATATTTATTATGGAAAATCTATTAGAAAAAAGCAAATTCCTTATTCCATATTGTGTTATAGTTACCCTTTAGTCTTATAGCAATTAAGAAAAAACAAATTCCTTAAAAAAATGCAATTAAACTACATACATATATAAGTACATATTGTGTTAAGGTAAATTTTAGTAATTTCCCTGCAAAAAAAATAGTCAATATGAAAAAAAAGGAAACAATTTTATGTTCGAAGTTGGGCTCGAACCATGAAACTCCACGCGTCCCACTCGAGACCATTACACATGCGCTATTGGAACACATGAGTATGGCATGTCAAATGCTATACCTAAGCGCTAAAGGTTCAGCAAATATTTCCTCTAAGAATATATGTACATACATACATACCATATAGATTGAAACGAATGAAAGTTCATTTTGAGATTCCGTTAACTTCTTAACATTAGCCGGTTTCCAAATTGTGTTTTTTTTTTGTCGGTATACAGACAGTTTTCTCAATTTTTCTTTTAGTTGTAGATTTTTTGAAGTCCGTATAGCGGGAGAATATTACAACTTAGACATATGATGGTTTTCTGGTTTTTTCGTCAAATTCAACTCGGAAATATTGAAAACACATAACCTAACTGGCCCAATTTAGCCTAAATATGTAAGGATTCCGGTTATATGTCGACTCTTTTACAAATAAAAATTTTTAGGAAGAAAATAGTTGATGTCTTTAGGAAAATTAACAAAATTTCAAACTATTTCGTGAATATAAAATTGAAGAAGCTACAAACTGCGTTTTTACTTTTTGATATATTTCTTAAAAAATATATATTGATAAATTGAAATAATTTTTTAGCTTTTTTTTCAAAAAAATTGGTTTTTTCACTTGAAGATGGATGTCATAAACAGAAAAATATTGAAATATTGGGTTATATGTCGACTCTTTTACAAATAAAAATTTTTAGGAAGAAAATAGTTGATGTCTTTAGGAAAATTAACGCAATTTCTAATTATTTCGTAAATGTAAAATTCAAGAAGCTACAAACTGTGTTTTTACTTTTTCCATATTAAATATGATATATTTCTTAAAAAATATAAATTGATAAATATTGATAAATTGGAATAATTTTTTATATTTTTTCTAAAAATTTGGGATTTTCACTCCAAGATAGAAGTCATAAACATAATAAACAGAAATATATTGGATTACAAATATAATAAATTTAAAAAAAATATAATAAAAAGTTTTCGTATATTTTAAGGCAAATTCAATTTAGTAAAAAAAAAAAAAACTTAACCTGCCCTGAACACGTCCTTGAACCTACGAACGCACGCATCATAGCCAGCACGCTCACCACCTGCGCCACTGCTGTATGTACAACAAAAAAGTCAGATACTGTAGTTAACAGCTTTGGGTTTTGGTGAAAACTTTGATGAATTATTACAAATTAATGAAGCATTTTTTGTTAAATATAATATGCCTATGCAAAGCTCCTGGCCCATGAAAACATATCAAAATATATAATAATTGGAGTTATGCATTGTTTTATGAGATACACTCTGGCAATTGATTGTATGGAAAAAATGTTAGCCTATTAATATATAGATAATAGTCACATAGAATGATGCCATATCGAACAAAATTGGAAGGAAATAAAATTTTCAGTGCGTTTTCCACAAAACAATTTACATTTCATTGTAAACACTTAAGTTTTTCGGGATTTTAAGATGCATCTAAATTACCGACCGTATATAGTGAAATTTAACAAATTTCATAACATATCATTAACATAACTTAAAACCCCGGACTTTTATTTTTTCTCGCCAGCAATAAGGACAAAAATAACGTCCTTATATTTTTAAGGACAGAATTAAAGTCCGAACCAAAATCTTTCATATGATAAGAAATTCATTAAATTTAGATTGGCGGGTTGGTAGATTTTGGCTCGGACTTTCATTTTGTTCTTAAAAAATAAAAGGACAAAGATAACTTTTATTTTTGGCGAGCAAATATAAAAGTCCGAGTTGTCCGATTGTTTTCGTCCGGATAAGAATAAAAGTCCAGAAATAACTTTTTACTTCGGACTTTTATTTTAAAAGGACTAAAAGTCCCCGTCCCTGGTAAAAAAAAAACTTTTGTCCTATTTTCCAGAAAAATTTTAATTTTGAACTATTTTTTGCAATAGAACATGCAAGATATGTTAAAAACAAATGTTTTAGGATGCATCTCAAGAACTACCCGAAAATAGTGACCATGAATACTTTTGAATCTCAGTTTTATTATAGAATTTTGAAAAAAATAGAAGTTTGACTGCGTTTTTGAAAAAGAACTAAAATTTTAAATTACATGAATGACAGAGACTATGAATAATATAGTTCTACTAAAAAATAAAACGGTGTATTTAAAAATTGTATTCAATATTTCATTATTATATGTACATATATCAAATAACGCCCTTATTGAAACAAACTCTGAGATAGGGCATTTTTTAAAAAAAAAATTTTAAATAGGGTAATCTTCCAAACAGCAGGCAACATGTTTTTTGGCAGGATGGTGAAAATTATCGTAAGGGATGGCAACTCTCGGTCAAAATGAAATTGGACAGACGCGCCGACGCAAGTGTATACATTACTCAATTTGTTAATGAGTAAGAGATGGAGTGCAAATGAAATATGAGTGGAACGAACCGACGCCACTACTTTAGCTCAATATGTTTAATAAGTGAGAGAATAAAAATATTTTACCGTTAGGATTTTGATGACTCTCAATTTGTTAATGTGAGAGCAAATGAAATACGAACCGACGCTCAATGGGAGAATGAAAACATTTTTCCGTTAGGACTTTGCCACATACATATACATTTTTTTTTACTAAAAATGAATTTTTCGTTTATTTCGAAGTTCTCAATATGAGCATTAGGCCACATATGTATACGTTTTTTTTTATTAAAAATGAATTTGGCGTTTATTTCGAAGTTCTCAATATGAGCATTAGGCTGGTTTCCATATTGGATTCTTTAGGGTTTTTTCTCAACAATTTAGATATATATATATAAGTACATTACATATTGACTTTTATATCATTTCAATAATATTCCATGATATTTATATCGTATGACCTCAACTTATATGTATATAGCTATATTTATTATGGAAAATCTATTAGAAAAAAGCAAATTCCTTATTCCATATTGTGTTATAGTTACCCTTTAGTCTTATAGCAATTAAGAAAAAGCAAATTCCTTAAAAAAATGCAATTAAACTACATACATATATAAGTACATATTGTGTTAAGGTAAATTTTAGTAATTTCCCTGCAAAAAAAATAGTCAATATGAAAAAAAAGGAAACAATTTTATGTTCGAAGTTGGGCTCGAACCATGAAACTCCACGCGTCCCACTCGAGACCATTACACATGCGCTATTGGAACACATGAGTATGGCATGTCAAATGCTATACCTAAGCGCTAAAGGTTCAGCAAATATTTCCTCTAAGAATATATGTACATACATACATACCATATAGATTGAAACGAATGAAAGTTCATTTTGAGATTCCGTTAACTTCTTAACATTAGCCGGTTTCCAAATTGTGTTTTTTTTTTGTCGGTATACAGACAGTTTTCTCAATTTTTCTTTTAGTTGTAGATTTTTTGAAGTCCGTATAGCGGGAGAATATTACAACTTAGACATATGATGGTTTTCTGGTTTTTTTCGTCAAATTCAACTCGGAAATATTGAAAACACATAACCTAACTGGCCCAATTTAGCCTAAATATGTAAGGATTCCGGTTATATGTCGACTCTTTTACAAATAAAAATTTTTAGGAAGAAAATAGTTGATGTCTTTAGGAAAATTAACAAAATTTCAAACTATTTCGTGAATATAAAATTGAAGAAGCTACAAACTGCGTTTTTACTTTTTGATATATTTCTTAAAAAATATATATTGATAAATTGAAATAATTTTTTAGCTTTTTTTTCAAAAAAATTGGTTTTTTCACTTGAAGATGGATGTCATAAACAGAAAAATATTGAAATATTGGGTTATATGTCGACTCTTTTACAAATAAAAATTTTTAGGAAGAAAATAGTTGATGTCTTTAGGAAAATTAACGCAATTTCTAATTATTTCGTAAATGTAAAATTCAAGAAGCTACAAACTGTGTTTTTACTTTTTCCATATTAAATATGATATATTTCTTAAAAAATATAAATTGATAAATATTGATAAATTGGAATAATTTTTTATATTTTTTCTAAAAATTTGGGATTTTCACTCCAAGATAGAAGTCATAAACATAATAAACAGAAATATATTGGATTACAAATATAATAAATTAAAAAAAAATATAATAAAAAGTTTTCGTATATTTTAAGGCAAATTCAATTTAGTAAAAAAAAAAAAAAACTTAACCTGCCCTGAACACGTCCTTGAACCTACGAACGCACGCATCATAGCCAGCACGCTCACCACCTGCGCCACTGCTGTATGTACAACAAAAAAGTCAGATACTGTAGTTAACAGCTTTGGGTTTTGGTGAAAACTTTGATGAATTATTACAAATTAATGAAGCATTTTTTGTTAAATATAATATGCCTATGCAAAGCTCCTGGCCCATGAAAACATATCAAAATATATAATAATTGGAGTTATGCCTTGTTTTATGAGATACACTCTGGCAATTGATTGTATGGAAAAAATGTTAGCCTATTAATATATAGATAATAGTCACATAGAATGATGCCATATCGAACAAAATTGGAAGGAAATAAAATTTTCAGTGCGTTTTCCACAAAACAATTTACATTTCATTGTAAACACTTAAGTTTTTCGGGATTTTAAGATGCATCTAAATTACCGACCGTATATAGTGAAATTTAACAAATTTCATAACATATCATTAACATAACTTAAAACCCCGGACTTTTATTTTTTCTCGCCAGCAATAAGGACAAAAATAACGTCCTTATATTTTTAAGGACAGAATTAAAGTCCGAATCAAAATCTTTCATATGATAAGAAATTCATTAAATTTAGATTGGCGGGTTGGTAGATTTTGGCTCGGACTTTCATTTTGTTCTTAAAAAATAAAAGGACAAAGATAACTTTTATTTTTGGCGAGCAAATATAAAAGTCCGAGTTGTCCGATTGTTTTCGTCCGGATAAGAATAAAAGTCCAGAAATAACTTTTTACTTCGGACTTTTATTTTAAAAGGACTAAAAGTCCCCGTCCCTGGTAAAAAAAAAACTTTTGTCCTATTTTCCAGAAAAATTTTAATTTTGAACTATTTTTTGCAATAGAACATGCAAGATATGTTAAAAACAAATGTTTTAGGATGCATCTCAAGAACTACCCGAAAATAGTGACCATGAATACTTTTGAATCTCAGTTTTATTATAGAATTTTGAAAAAAATAGAAGTTTGACTGCGTTTTTGAAAAAGAACTAAAATTTTAAATTACATGAATGACAGAGACTATGAATAATATAGTTCTACTAAAAAATAAAACGGTGTATTTAAAAATTGTATTCAATATTTCATTATTATATGTACATATATCAAATAACGCCCTTATTGAAACAAACTCTGAGATAGGGCATTTTTTAAAAAAAAAATTTTAAATAGGGTAATCTTCCAAACAGCAGGCAACATGTTTTTTGGCAGGATGGTGAAAATTATCGTAAGGGATGGCAACTCTCGGTCAAAATGAAATTGGACAGACGCGCCGACGCAAGTGTATACATTACTCAATTTGTTAATGAGTAAGAGATGGAGTGCAAATGAAATATGAGTGGAACGAACCGACGCCACTACTTTAGCTCAATATGTTTAATAAGTGAGAGAATAAAAATATTTTACCGTTAGGATTTTGATGACTCTCAATTTGTTAATGTGAGAGCAAATGAAATACGAACCGACGCTCAATGGGAGAATGAAAACATTTTTCCGTTAGGACTTTGCCACATACATATACATTTTTTTTTACTAAAAATGAATTTTTCGTTTATTTCGAAGTTCTCAATATGAGCATTAGGCCACATATGTATACGTTTTTTTTTATTAAAAATGAATTTGGCGTTTATTTCGAAGTTCTCAATATGAGCATTAGGCTGGTTTCCATATTGGATTCTTTAGGGTTTTTTCTCAACAATTTAGATATATATATATAAGTACATTACATATTGACTTTTATATCATTTCAATAATATTCCATGATATTTATATCGTATGACCTCAACTTATATGTATATAGCTATATTTATTATGGAAAATCTATTAGAAAAAAGCAAATTCCTTAAAAAAAATTCATAGAACGACATATGTATATAAGTACATATTGTGTTATAGTTACCCTTTAGTCTTATAGCAATTAAGAAAAAGCAAATTCCTTAAAAAAATGCAATTAAACTACATACATATATAAGTACATATTGTGTTAAGGTAAATTTTAGTAATTTCCCTGCAAAAAAAATAGTCAATATGAAAAAAAAGGAAAAAATTTTATGTTCGAAGTTGGGCTCGAACCATGAAACTCCACGCGTCCCACTCGAGACCATTACACATGCGCTATTGGAACACATGACTATGGCATGTCAAATGCTATACCTAAGCGCTAAAGGTTCAGCAAATATATCCTCTAAGAATATATGTACATACATACATACCATATAGATTGAAACGAATGAAAGTTCATTTTGAGATTCCGTTAACTTCTTAACATTAGCCGGTTTCCAAATTGTGTTTTTTTTTTGTCGGTATACAGACAGTTTTCTCAATTTTTCTTTTAGTTGTAGATTTTTTGAAGTCCGTATAGCGGGAGAATATTACAACTTAGACATATGATGGTTTTCTGGTTTTTTTCGTCAAATTCAACTCGGAAATATTGAAAACACATAACCTAACTGGCCCAATTTAGCCTAAATATGTAAGGATTCCGGTTATATGTCGACTCTTTTACAAATAAAAATTTTTAGGAAGAAAATAGTTGATGTCTTTAGGAAAATTAACAAAATTTCAAACTATTTCGTGAATATAAAATTGAAGAAGCTACAAACTGCGTTTTTACTTTTTGATATATTTCTTAAAAAATATATATTGATAAATTGAAATAATTTTTTAGCTTTTTTTTTCAAAAAAATTGGTTTTTTCACTTGAAGATGGATGTCATAAACAGAAAAATATTGAAATATTGGGTTATAAATATATCCTCTAAGAATATATGTACATACATACATACCATATAGATTGAAACGAATGAAAGTTCATTTTGAGATTCCGTTAACTTCTTAACATTAGCCGGTTTCCAAATTGTGTTTTTTTTTTGTCGGTATACAGACAGTTTTCTCAATTTTTCTTTTAGTTGTAGATTTTTTGAAGTCCGTATAGCGGGAGAATATTACAACTTAGACATATGATGGTTTTCTGGTTTTTTTCGTCAAATTCAACTCGGAAATATTGAAAACACATAACCTAACTGGCCCAATTTAGCCTAAATATGTAAGGATTCCGGTTATATGTCGACTCTTTTACAAATAAAAATTTTTAGGAAGAAAATAGTTGATGTCTTTAGGAAAATTAACGCAATTTCTAATTATTTCGTAAATGTAAAATTCAAGAAGCTACAAACTGTGTTTTTACTTTTTCCATATTAAATATGATATATTTCTAAAAAAATATAAATTGATAAATATTGATAAATTGGAATAATTTTTTATATTTTTTCTAAAAATTTGGGATTTTCACTCCAAGATAGAAGTCATAAACATAATAAACAGAAATATATTGGATTACAAATATAATAAATTAAAAAAAAATATAATAAAAAGTTTTCGTATATTTTAAGGCAAATTCAATTTAGTAAAAAAAAAAAAAAACTTAACCTGCCCTGAACACGTCCTTGAACCTACGAACGCACGCATCATAGCCAGCACGCTCACCACCTGCGCCACTGCTGTATGTACAACAAAAAAGTCAGATACTGTAGTTAACAGCTTTGGGTTTTGGTGAAAACTTTGATGAATTATTACAAATTAATGAAGCATTTTTTGTTAAATATAATATGCCTATGCAAAGCTCCTGGCCCATGAAAACATATCAAAATATATAATAATTGGAGTTATGCATTGTTTTATGAGATACACTCTGGCAATTGATTGTATGGAAAAAATGTTAGCCTATTAATATATAGATAATAGTCACATAGAATGATGCCATATCGAACAAAATTGGAAGGAAATAAAATTTTCAGTGCGTTTTCCACAAAACAATTTACATTTCATTGTAAACACTTAAGTTTTTCGGGATTTTAAGATGCATCTAAATTACCGACCGTATATAGTGAAATTTAACAAATTTCATAACATATCATTAACATAACTTAAAACCCCGGACTTTTATTTTTTCTCGCCAGCAATAAGGACAAAAATAACGTCCTTATATTTTTAAGGACAGAATTAAAGTCCGAACCAAAATCTTTCATATGATAAGAAATTCATTAAATTTAGATTGGCGGGTTGGTAGATTTTGGCTCGGACTTTCATTTTGTTCTTAAAAAATAAAAGGACAAAGATAACTTTTATTTTTGGCGAGCAAATATAAAAGTCCGAGTTGTCCGATTGTTTTCGTCCGGATAAGAATAAAAGTCCAGAAATAACTTTTTACTTCGGACTTTTATTTTAAAAGGACTAAAAGTCCCCGTCCCTGATAAAAAAAAAACTTTTGTCCTATTTTCCAGAAAAATTTTAATTTTGAACTATTTTTTGCAATAGAACATGCAAGATATGTTAAAAACAAATGTTTTAGGATGCATCTCAAGAACTACCCGAAAATAGTGACCATGAATACTTTTGAATCTCAGTTTTATTATAGAATTTTGAAAAAAATAGAAGTTTGACTGCGTTTTTGAAAAAGAACTAAAATTTTAAATTACATGAATAGCAGAGACTATGAATAATATAGTTCTACTAAAAAATAAAACGGTGTATTTAAAAATTGTATTCAATATTTCATTATTATATGTACATATATCAAATAACGCCCTTATTGAAACAAACTCTGAGATAGGGCATTTTAAAAAAAAAAAATTTAAATAGGGTAATCTTCCAAACAGCAGGCAACATGTTTTTTGGCAGGATGGTGAAAATTATCGTAAGGGATGGCAACTCTCGGTCAAAATGAAATTGGACAGACGCGCCGACGCAAGTGTATACATTACTCAATTTGTTAATGAGTAAGAGATGGAGTGCAAATGAAATATGAGTGGAACGAACCGACGCCACTACTTTAGCTCAATATGTTTAATAAGTGAGAGAATAAAAATATTTTACCGTTAGGATTTTGATGACTCTCAATTTGTTAATGTGAGAGCAAATGAAATACGAACCGACGCTCAATGGGAGAATGAAAACATTTTTCCGTTAGGACTTTGCCACATACATATACATTTTTTTTTACTAAAAATGAATTTTTCGTTTATTTCGAAGTTCTCAATATGAGCATTAGGCCACATATGTATACGTTTTTTTTTATTAAAAATGAATTTGGCGTTTATTTCGAAGTTCTCAATATGAGCATTAGGCTGGTTTCCATATTGGATTCTTTAGGGTTTTTTCTCAACAATTTAGATATATATATATAAGTACATTACATATTGACTTTTATATCATTTCAATAATATTCCATGATATTTATATCGTATGACCTCAACTTATATGTATATAGCTATATTTATTATGGAAAATCTATTAGAAAAAAGCAAATTCCTTAAAAAAAATTCATAGAACGACATATGTATATAAGTACATATTGTGTTATAGTTACCCTTTAGTCTTATAGCAATTAAGAAAAAGCAAATTCCTTAAAAAAATGCAATTAAACTACATACATATATAAGTACATATTGTGTTAAGGTAAATTTTAGTAATTTCCCTGCAAAAAAAATAGTCAATATGAAAAAAAAGGAAAAAATTTTATGTTCGAAGTTGGGCTCGAACCATGAAACTCCACGCGTCCCACTCGAGACCATTACACATGCGCTATTGGAACACATGAGTATGGCATGTCAAATGCTATACCTAAGCGCTAAAGGTTCAGCAAATATATCCTCTAAGAATATATGTACATACATACATACCATATAGATTGAAACGAATGAAAGTTCATTTTGAGATTCCGTTAACTTCTTAACATTAGCCGGTTTCCAAATTGTGTTTTTTTTTTGTCGGTATACAGACAGTTTTCTCAATTTTTCTTTTAGTTGTAGATTTTTTGAAGTCCGTATAGCGGGAGAATATTACAACTTAGACATATGATGGTTTTCTGGTTTTTTTCGTCAAATTCAACTCGGAAATATTGAAAACACATAACCTAACTGGCCCAATTTAGCCTAAATATGTAAGGATTCCGGTTATATGTCGACTCTTTTACAAATAAAAATTTTTAGGAAGAAAATAGTTGATGTCTTTAGGAAAATTAACAAAATTTCAAACTATTTCGTGAATATAAAATTGAAGAAGCTACAAACTGCGTTTTTACTTTTTGATATATTTCTTAAAAAATATATATTGATAAATTGAAATAATTTTTTAGCTTTTTTTTCAAAAAAATTGGTTTTTTCACTTGAAGATGGATGTCATAAACAGAAAAATATTGAAATATTGGGTTATATGTCGACTCTTTTACAAATAAAAATTTTTAGGAAGAAAATAGTTGATGTCTTTAGGAAAATTAACGCAATTTCTAATTATTTCGTAAATGTAAAATTCAAGAAGCTACAAACTGTGTTTTTACTTTTTCCATATTAAATATGATATATTTCTTAAAAAATATAAATTGATAAATATTGATAAATTGGAATAATTTTTTATATTTTTTCTAAAAATTTGGGATTTTCACTCCAAGATAGAAGTCATAAACATAATAAACAGAAATATATTGGATTACAAATATAATAAATTAAAAAAAAATATAATAAAAAGTTTTCGTATATTTTAAGGCAAATTCAATTTAGTAAAAAAAAAAAAAAACTTAACCTGCCCTGAACACGTCCTTGAACCTACGAACGCACGCATCATAGCCAGCACGCTCACCACCTGCGCCACTGCTGTATGTACAACAAAAAAGTCAGATACTGTAGTTAACAGCTTTGGGTTTTGGTGAAAACTTTGATGAATTATTACAAATTAATGAAGCATTTTTTGTTAAATATAATATGCCTATGCAAAGCTCCTGGCCCATGAAAACATATCAAAATATATAATAATTGGAGTTATGCATTGTTTTATGAGATACACTCTGGCAATTGATTGTATGGAAAAAATGTTAGCCTATTAATATATAGATAATAGTCACATAGAATGATGCCATATCGAACAAAATTGGAAGGAAATAAAATTTTCAGTGCGTTTTCCACAAAACAATTTACATTTCATTGTAAACACTTAAGTTTTTCGGGATTTTAAGATGCATCTAAATTACCGACCGTATATAGTGAAATTTAACAAATTTCATAACATATCATTAACATAACTTAAAACCCCGGACTTTTATTTTTTCTCGCCAGCAATAAGGACAAAAATAACGTCCTTATATTTTTAAGGACAGAATTAAAGTCCGAACCAAAATCTTTCATATGATAAGAAATTCATTAAATTTAGATTGGCGGGTTGGTAGATTTTGGCTCGGACTTTCATTTTGTTCTTAAAAAATAAAAGGACAAAGATAACTTTTATTTTTGGCGAGCAAATATAAAAGTCCGAGTTGTCCGATTGTTTTCGTCCGGATAAGAATAAAAGTCCAGAAATAACTTTTTACTTCGGACTTTTATTTTAAAAGGACTAAAAGTCCCCGTCCCTGATAAAAAAAAAACTTTTGTCCTATTTTCCAGAAAAATTTTAATTTTGAACTATTTTTTGCAATAGAACATGCAAGATATGTTAAAAACAAATGTTTTAGGATGCATCTCAAGAACTACCCGAAAATAGTGACCATGAATACTTTTGAATCTCAGTTTTATTATAGAATTTTGAAAAAAATAGAAGTTTGACTGCGTTTTTGAAAAAGAACTAAAATTTTAAATTACATGAATAGCAGAGACTATGAATAATATAGTTCTACTAAAAAATAAAACGGTGTATTTAAAAATTGTATTCAATATTTCATTATTATATGTACATATATCAAATAACGCCCTTATTGAAACAAACTCTGAGATAGAGCATTTTTAAAAAAAAAATTTAAATAGGGTAATCTTCCAAACAGCAGGCAACATGTTTTTTGGCAGGATGGTGAAAATTATCGTAAGGGATGGCAACTCTCGGTCAAAATGAAATTGGACAGACGCGCCGACGCAAGTGTATACATTACTCAATTTGTTAATGAGTAAGAGATGGAGTGCAAATGAAATATGAGTGGAACGAACCGACGCCACTACTTTAGCTCAATATGTTTAATAAGTGAGAGAATAAAAATATTTTACCGTTAGGATTTTGATGACTCTCAATTTGTTAATGTGAGAGCAAATGAAATACGAACCGACGCTCAATGGGAGAATGAAAACATTTTTCCGTTAGGACTTTGCCACATACATATACATTTTTTTTTACTAAAAATGAATTTTTCGTTTATTTCGAAGTTCTCAATATGAGCATTAGGCCACATATGTATACGTTTTTTTTTATTAAAAATGAATTTGGCGTTTATTTCGAAGTTCTCAATATGAGCATTAGGCTGGTTTCCATATTGGATTCTTTAGGGTTTTTTCTCAACAATTTAGATATATATATATAAGTACATTACATATTGACTTTTATATCATTTCAATAATATTCCATGATATTTATATCGTATGACCTCAACTTATATGTATATAGCTATATTTATTATGGAAAATCTATTAGAAAAAAGCAAATTCCTTAAAAAAAATTCATAGAACGACATATGTATATAAGTACATATTGTGTTATAGTTACCCTTTAGTCTTATAGCAATTAAGAAAAAGCAAATTCCTTAAAAAAATGCAATTAAACTACATACATATATAAGTACATATTGTGTTAAGGTAAATTTTAGTAATTTCCCTGCAAAAAAAATAGTCAATATGAAAAAAAAGGAAAAAATTTTATGTTCGAAGTTGGGCTCGAACCATGAAACTCCACGCGTCCCACTCGAGACCATTACACATGCGCTATTGGAACACATGAGTATGGCATGTCAAATGCTATACCTAAGCGCTAAAGGTTCAGCAAATATTTCCTCTAAGAATATATGTACATACATACATACCATATAGATTGAAACGAATGAAAGTTCATTTTGAGATTCCGTTAACTTCTTAACATTAGCCGGTTTCCAAATTGTGTTTTTTTTTTGTCGGTATACAGACAGTTTTCTCAATTTTTCTTTTAGTTGTAGATTTTTTGAAGTCCGTATAGCGGGAGAATATTACAACTTAGACATATGATGGTTTTCTGGTTTTTTTCGTCAAATTCAACTCGGAAATATTGAAAACACATAACCTAACTGGCCCAATTTAGCCTAAATATGTAAGGATTCCGGTTATATGTCGACTCTTTTACAAATAAAAATTTTTAGGAAGAAAATAGTTGATGTCTTTTGGAAAATTAACAAAATTTCAAACTATTTCGTGAATATAAAATTGAAGAAGCTACAAACTGCGTTTTTACTTTTTGATATATTTCTTAAAAAATATATATTGATAAATTGAAATAATTTTTTAGCTTTTTTTTCAAAAAAATTGGTTTTTTCACTTGAAGATGGATGTCATAAACAGAAAAATATTGAAATATTGGGTTATATGTCGACTCTTTTACAAATAAAAATTTTTAGGAAGAAAATAGTTGATGTCTTTAGGAAAATTAACGCAATTTCTAATTATTTCGTAAATGTAAAATTCAAGAAGCTACAAACTGTGTTTTTACTTTTTCCATATTAAATATGATATATTTCTTAAAAAATATAAATTGATAAATATTGATAAATTGGAATAATTTTTTATATTTTTTCTAAAAATTTGGGATTTTCACTCCAAGATAGAAGTCATAAACATAATAAACAGAAATATATTGGATTACAAATATAATAAATTAAAAAAAAATATAATAAAAAGTTTTCGTATATTTTAAGGCAAATTCAATTTAGTAAAAAAAAAAAAAAACTTAACCTGCCCTGAACACGTCCTTGAACCTACGAACGCACGCATCATAGCCAGCACGCTCACCACCTGCGCCACTGCTGTATGTACAACAAAAAAGTCAGATACTGTAGTTAACAGCTTTGGGTTTTGGTGAAAACTTTGATGAATTATTACAAATTAATGAAGCATTTTTTGTTAAATATAATATGCCTATGCAAAGCTCCTGGCCCATGAAAACATATCAAAATATATAATAATTGGAGTTATGCATTGTTTTATGAGATACACTCTGGCAATTGATTGTATGGAAAAAATGTTAGCCTATTAATATATAGATAATAGTCACATAGAATGATGCCATATCGAACAAAATTGGAAGGAAATAAAATTTTCAGTGCGTTTTCCACAAAACAATTTACATTTCATTGTAAACACTTAAGTTTTTCGGGATTTTAAGATGCATCTAAATTACCGACCGTATATAGTGAAATTTAACAAATTTCATAACATATCATTAACATAACTTAAAACCCCGGACTTTTATTTTTTCTCGCCAGCAATAAGGACAAAAATAACGTCCTTATATTTTTAAGGACAGAATTAAAGTCCGAACCAAAATCTTTCATATGATAAGAAATTCATTAAATTTAGATTGGCGGGTTGGTAGATTTTGGCTCTTACTTTCATTTTGTTCTTAAAAAATAAAAGGACAAAGATAACTTTTATTTTTGGCGAGCAAATATAAAAGTCCGAGTTGTCCGATTGTTTTCGTCCGGATAAGAATAAAAGTCCAGAAATAACTTTTTACTTCGGACTTTTATTTTAAAAGGACTAAAAGTCCCCGTCCCTGGTAAAAAAAAAACTTTTGTCCTATTTTCCAGAAAAATTTTAATTTTGAACTATTTTTTGCAATAGAACATGCAAGATATGTTAAAAACAAATGTTTTAGGATGCATCTCAAGAACTACCCGAAAATAGTGACCATGAATACTTTTGAATCTCAGTTTTATTATAGAATTTTGAAAAAAATAGAAGTTTGACTGCGTTTTTGAAAAAGAACTAAAATTTTAAATTACATGAATGACAGAGACTATGAATAATATAGTTCTACTAAAAAATAAAACGGTGTATTTAAAAATTGTATTCAATATTTCATTATTATATGTACATATATCAAATAACGCCCTTATTGAAACAAACTCTGAGATAGGGCATTTTTTAAAAAAAAAATTTTAAATAGGGTAATCTTCCAAACAGCAGGCAACATGTTTTTTGGCAGGATGGTGAAAATTATCGTAAGGGATGGCAACTCTCGGTCAAAATGAAATTGGACAGACGCGCCGACGCAAGTGTATACATTACTCAATTTGTTAATGAGTAAGAGATGGAGTGCAAATGAAATATGAGTGGAACGAACCGACGCCACTACTTTAGCTCAATATGTTTAATAAGTGAGAGAATAAAAATATTTTACCGTTAGGATTTTGATGACTCCCAATTTGTTAATGTGAGAGCAAATGAAATACGAACCGACGCTCAATGGGAGAATGAAAACATTTTTCCGTTAGGACTTTGCCACATACATATACATTTTTTTTTACTAAAAATGAATTTTTCGTTTATTTCGAAGTTCTCAATATGAGCATTAGGCCACATATGTATACGTTTTTTTTTATTAAAAATGAATTTGGCGTTTATTTCGAAGTTCTCAATATGAGCATTAGGCTGGTTTCCATATTGGATTCTTTAGGGTTTTTTCTCAACAATTTAGATATATATATATAAGTACATTACATATTGACTTTTATATCATTTCAATAATATTCCATGATATTTATATCGTATGACCTCAACTTATATGTATATAGCTATATTTATTATGGAAAATCTATTAGAAAAAAGCAAATTCCTTAAAAAAAATTCATAGAACGACATATGTATATAAGTACATATTGTGTTATAGTTACCCTTTAGTCTTATAGCAATTAAGAAAAAGCAAATTCCTTAAAAAAATGCAATTAAACTACATACATATATAAGTACATATTGTGTTAAGGTAAATTTTAGTAATTTCCCTGCAAAAAAAAATAGTCAATATGAAAAAAAAGGAAAAAATTTTATGTTCGAAGTTGGGCTCGAACCATGAAACTCCACGCGTCCCACTCGAGACCATTACACATGCGCTATTGGAACACATGAGTATGGCATGTCAAATGCTATACCTAAGCGCTAAAGGTTCAGCAAATATTTCCTCTAAGAATATATGTACATACATACATACCATATAGATTGAAACGAATGAAAGTTCATTTTGAGATTCCGTTAACTTCTTAACATTAGCCGGTTTCCAAATTGTGTTTTTTTTTTGTCGGTATACAGACAGTTTTCTCAATTTTTCTTTTAGTTGTAGATTTTTTGAAGTCCGTATAGCGGGAGAATATTACAACTTAGACATATGATGGTTTTCTGGTTTTTTTCGTCAAATTCAACTCGGAAATATTGAAAACACATAACCTAACTGGCCCAATTTAGCCTAAATATGTAAGGATTCCGGTTATATGTCGACTCTTTTACAAATAAAAATGTTTAGGAAGAAAATAGTTGATGTCTTTAGGAAAATTAACAAAATTTCAAACTATTTCGTGAATATAAAATTGAAGAAGCTACAAACTGCGTTTTTACTTTTTGATATATTTCTTAAAAAATATATATTGATAAATTGAAATAATTTTTTAGCTTTTTTTTCAAAAAAATTGGTTTTTTCACTTGAAGATGGATGTCATAAACAGAAAAATATTGAAATATTGGGTTATATGTCGACTCTTTTACAAATAAAAATTTTTAGGAAGAAAATAGTTGATGTCTTTAGGAAAATTAACGCAATTTCTAATTATTTCGTAAATGCAAAATTCAAGAAGCTACAAACTGTGTTTTTACTTTTTCCATATTAAATATGATATATTTCTTAAAAAATATAAATTGATAAATATTGATAAATTGGAATAATTTTTTATATTTTTTCTAAAAATTTGGGATTTTCACTCCAAGATAGAAGTCATAAACATAATAAACAGAAATATATTGGATTACAAATATAATAAATTAAAAAAAAATATAATAAAAAGTTTTCGTATATTTTAAGGCAAATTCAATTTAGTAAAAAAAAAAAAAAAACTTAACCTGCCCTGAACACGTCCTTGAACCTACGAACGCACGCATCATAGCCAGCACGCTCACCACCTGCGCCACTGCTGTATGTACAACAAAAAAGTCAGATACTGTAGTTAACAGCTTTGGGTTTTGGTGAAAACTTTGATGAATTATTACAAATTAATGAAGCATTTTTTGTTAAATATAATATGCCTATGCAAAGCTCCTGGCCCATGAAAACATATCAAAATATATAATAATTGGAGTTATGCATTGTTTTATGAGATACACTCTGGCAATTGATTGTATGGAAAAAATGTTAGCCTATTAATATATAGATAATAGTCACATAGAATGATGCCATATCGAACAAAATTGGAAGGAAATAAAATTTTCAGTGCGTTTTCCACAAAACAATTTACATTTCATTGTAAACACTTAAGTTTTTCGGGATTTTAAGATGCATCTAAATTACCGACCGTATATAGTGAAATTTAACAAATTTCATAACATATCATTAACATAACTTAAAACCCCGGACTTTTATTTTTTCTCGCCAGCAATAAGGACAAAAATAACGTCCTTATATTTTTAAGGACAGAATTAAAGTCCGAACCAAAATCTTTCATATGATAAGAAATTCATTAAATTTAGATTGGCGGGTTGGTAGATTTTGGCTCGGACTTTCATTTTGTTCTTAAAAAATAAAAGGACAAAGATAACTTTTATTTGGCGAGCAAATATAAAAGTCCGAGTTGTCCGATTGTTTTCGTCGGGATAAGAATAAAAGTCCAGAAATAACTTTTTACTTCGGACTTTTATTTTAAAAGGACTAAAAGTCCCCGTCCCTGATAAAAAAAAAACTTTTGTCCTATTTTCCAGAAAAATTTTAATTTTGAACTATTTTTTGCAATAGAATATGCAAGATATGTTAAAAACAAATGTTTTAGGATGCATCTCAAGAACTACCCGAAAATAGTGACCATGAATACTTTTGAATCTCAGTTTTATTATAGAATTTTGAAAAAAATAGAAGTTTGACTGCGTTTTTGAAAAAGAACTAAAATTTTAAATTACATGAATAGCAGAGACTATGAATAATATAGTTCTACTAAAAAATAAAACGGTGTATTTAAAAATTGTATTCAATATTTCATTATTATATGTACATATATCAAATAACGCCCTTATTGAAACAAACTCTGAGATAGGGCATTTTTAAAAAAAAAAATTTAAATAGGGTAATCTTCCAAACAGCAGGCAACATGTTTTTTGGCAGGATGGTGAAAATTATCGTAAGGGATGGCAACTCTCGGTCAAAATGAAATTGGACAGACGCGCCGACGCAAGTGTATACATTACTCAATTTGTTAATGAGTAAGAGATGGAGTGCAAATGAAATATGAGTGGAACGAACCGACGCCACTACTTTAGCTCAATATGTTTAATAAGTGAGAGAATAAAAATATTTTACCGTTAGGATTTTGATGACTCTCAATTTGTTAATGTGAGAGCAAATGAAATACGAACCGACGCTCAATGGGAGAATGAAAACATTTTTCCGTTAGGACTTTGCCACATACATATACATTTTTTTTTACTAAAAATGAATTTTTCGTTTCGAAGTTCTCAATATGAGCATTAGGCCACATATGTATACGTTTTTTTTTATTAAAAATGAATTTGGCGTTTATTTCGAAGTTCTCAATATGAGCATTAGGCTGGTTTCCATATTGGATTCTTTAGGGTTTTTTCTCAACAATTTAGATATATATATATAAGTACATTACATATTGACTTTTATATCATTTCAATAATATTCCATGATATTTATATCGTATGACCTCAACTTATATGTATATAGCTATATTTATTATGGAAAATCTATTAGAAAAAAGCAAATTCCTTAAAAAAATTCATAGAACGACATATGTATATAAGTACATATTGTGTTATAGTTACCCTTTAGTCTTATAGCAATTAAGAAAAAGCAAATTCCTTAAAAAAATGCAATTAAACTACATACATATATAAGTACATATTGTGTTAAGGTAAATTTTAGTAATTTCCCTGCAAAAAAAATAGTCAATATGAAAAAAAAGGAAAAAATTTTATGTTCGAAGTTGGGCTCGAACCATGAAACTCCACGCGTCCCACTCGAGACCATTACACATGCGCTATTGGAACACATGAGTATGGCATGTCAAATGCTATACCTAAGCGCTAAAGGTTCAGCAAATATTTCCTCTAAGAATATATGTACATACATACATACCATATAGATTGAAACGAATGAAAGTTCATTTTGAGATTCCGTTAACTTCTTAACATTAGCCGGTTTCCAAATTGTGTTTTTTTTTTGTCGGTATACAGACAGTTTTCTCAATTTTTCTTTTAGTTGTAGATTTTTTGAAGTCCGTATAGCGGGAGAATATTACAACTTATACATATGATGGTTTTCTGGTTTTTTTCGTCAAATTCAACTCGGAAATATTGAAAACACATAACCTAACTGGCCCAATTTAGCCTAAATATGTAAGGATTCCGGTTATATGTCGACTCTTTTACAAATAAAAATGTTTAGGAAGAAAATAGTTGATGTCTTTAGGAAAATTAACAAAATTTCAAACTATTTCGTGAATATAAAATTGAAGAAGCTACAAACTGCGTTTTTACTTTTTGATATATTTCTTAAAAAATATATATTGATAAATTGAAATAATTTTTTAGCTTTTTTTTCAAAAAAATTGGTTTTTTCACTTGAAGATGGATGTCATAAACAGAAAAATATTGAAATATTGGGTTATATGTCGACTCTTTTACAAATAAAAATTTTTAGGAAGAAAATAGTTGATGTCTTTAGGAAAATTAACGCAATTTCTAATTATTTCGTAAATGCAAAATTCAAGAAGCTACAAACTGTGTTTTTACTTTTTCCATATTAAATATGATATATTTCTTAAAAAATATAAATTGATAAATATTGATAAATTGGAATAATTTTTTATATTTTTTCTAAAAATTTGGGATTTTCACTCCAAGATAGAAGTCATAAACATAATAAACAGAAATATATTGGATTACAAATATAATAAATTAAAAAAAAATATAATAAAAAGTTTTCGTATATTTTAAGGCAAATTCAATTTAGTAAAAAAAAAAAAAACTTAACCTGCCCTGAACACGTCCTTGAACCTACGAACGCACGCATCATAGCCAGCACGCTCACCACCTGCGCCACTGCTGTATGTACAACAAAAAAGTCAGATACTGTAGTTAACAGCTTTGGGTTTTGGTGAAAACTTTGATGAATTATTACAAATTAATGAAGCATTTTTTGTTAAATATAATATGCCTATGCAAAGCTCCTGGCCCATGAAAACATATCAAAATATATAATAATTGGAGTTATGCATTGTTTTATGAGATACACTCTGGCAATTGATTGTATGGAAAAAATGTTAGCCTATTAATATATAGATAATAGTCACATAGAATGATGCCATATCGAACAAAATTGGAAGGAAATAAAATTTTCAGTGCGTTTTCCACAAAACAATTTACATTTCATTGTAAACACTTAAGTTTTTCGGGGTTTTAAGATGCATCTAAATTACCGACCGTATATAGAGAAATTTAACAAATTTCATAACATATCATTAACATAACTTAAAACCCCGGACTTTTATTTTTTCTCGCCAGCAATAAGGACAAAAATAACGTCCTTATATTTTTAAGGACAGAATTAAAGTCCGAACCAAAATCTTTCATATGATAAGAAATTCATTAAATTTAGATTGGCGGGTTGGTAGATTTTGGCTCGGACTTTCATTTTGTTCTTAAAAAATAAAAGGACAAAGATAACTTTTATTTTTGGCGAGCAAATATAAAAGTCCGAGTTGTCCGATTGTTTTCGTCCGGATAAGAATAAAAGTCCAGAAATAACTTTTTACTTCGGACTTTTATTTTAAAAGGACTAAAAGTCCCCGTCCCTGATAAAAAAAAAACTTTTGTCCTATTTTCCAGAAAAATTTTAATTTTGAACTATTTTTTGCAATAGAACATGCAAGATATGTTAAAAACAAATGTTTTAGGATGCATCTCAAGAACTACCCGAAAATAGTGACCATGAATACTTTTGAATCTCAGTTTTATTATAGAATTTTGAAAAAAATAGAAGTTTGACTGCGTTTTTGAAAAAGAACTAAAATTTTAAATTACATGAATAGCAGAGACTATGAATAATATAGTTCTACTAAAAAATAAAACGGTGTATTTAAAAATTGTATTCAATATTTCATTATTATATGTACATATATCAAATAACGCCCTTATTGAAACAAACTCTGAGATAGGGCATTTTTTAAAAAAAAATTTTAAATAGGGTAATCTTCCAAACAGCAGGCAACATGTTTTTTGGCAGGATGGTGAAAATTATCGTAAGGGATGGCAACTCTCGGTCAAAATGAAATTGGACAGACGCGCCGACGCAAGTGTATACATTACTCAATTTGTTAATGAGTAAGAGATGGAGTGCAAATGAAATATGAGTGGAACGAACCGACGCCACTACTTTAGCTCAATATGTTTAATAAGTGAGAGAATAAAAATATTTTACCGTTAGGATTTTGATGACTCTCAATTTGTTAATGTGAGAGCAAATGAAATACGAACCGACGCTCAATGGGAGAATGAAAACATTTTTCCGTTAGGACTTTGCCACATACATATACATTTTTTTTTACTAAAAATTAATTTTTCGTTTATTTCGAAGTTCTCAATATGAGCATTAGGCCACATATGTATACGTTTTTTTTTATTAAAAATGAATTTGGCGTTTATTTCGAAGTTCTCAATATGAGCATTAGGCTGGTTTCCATATTGGATTCTTTAGGGTTTTTTCTCAACAATTTAGATATATATATATAAGTACATTACATATTGACTTTTATATCATTTCAATAATATTCCATGATATTTATATCGTATGACCTCAACTTATATGTATATAGCTATATTTATTATGGAAAATCTATTAGAAAAAAGCAAATTCCTTAAAAAAAATTCATAGAACGACATATGTATATAAGTACATATTGTGTTATAGTTACCCTTTAGTCTTATAGCAATTAAGAAAAAGCAAATTCCTTAAAAAAATGCAATTAAACTACATACATATATAAGTACATATTGTGTTAAGGTAAATTTTAGTAATTTCCCTGCAAAAAAAATAGTCAATATGAAAAAAAAGGAAAAAATTTTATGTTCGAAGTTGGGCTCGAACCATGAAACTCCACGCGTCCCACTCGAGACCATTACACATGCGCTATTGGAACACATGAGTATGGCATGTCAAATGCTATACCTAAGCGCTAAAGGTTCAGCAAATATTTCCTCTAAGAATATATGTACATACATACATACCATATAGATTGAAACGAATGAAAGTTCATTTTGAGATTCCGTTAACTTCTTAACATTAGCCGGTTTCCAAATTGTGTTTTTTTTTTGTCGGTATACAGACAGTTTTCTCAATTTTTCTTTTAGTTGTAGATTTTTTGAAGTCCGTATAGCGGGAGAATATTACAACTTAGACATATGATGGTTTTCTGGTTTTTTTCGTCAAATTCAACTCGGAAATATTGAAAACACATAACCTAACTGGCCCAATTTAGCCTAAATATGTAAGGATTCCGGTTATATGTCGACTCTTTTACAAATAAAAATTTTTAGGAAGAAAATAGTTGATGTCTTTAGGAAAATTAACAAAATTTCAAACTATTTCGTGAATATAAAATTGAAGAAGCTACAAACTGCGTTTTTACTTTTTGATATATTTCTTAAAAAATATATATTGATAAATTGAAATAATTTTTTAGCTTTTTTTTCAAAAAAATTGGTTTTTTCACTTGAAGATGGATGTCATAAACAGAAAAATATTGAAATATTGGGTTATATGTCGACTCTTTTACAAATAAAAATTTTTAGGAAGAAAATAGTTGATGTCTTTAGGAAAATTAACGCAATTTCTAATTATTTCGTAAATGTAAAATTCAAGAAGCTACAAACTGTGTTTTTACTTTTTCCATATTAAATATGATATATTTCTTAAAAAATATAAATTGATAAATATTGATAAATTGGAATAATTTTTTATATTTTTTCTAAAAATTTGGGATTTTCACTCCAAGATAGAAGTCATAAACATAATAAACAGAAATATATTGGATTACAAATATAATAAATTAAAAAAAAATATAATAAAAAGTTTTCGTATATTTTAAGGCAAATTCAATTTAGTAAAAAAAAAAAAAAACTTAACCTGCCCTGAACACGTCCTTGAACCTACGAACGCACGCATCATAGCCAGCACGCTCACCACCCGCGCCACTGCTGTATGTACAACAAAAAAGTCAGATACTGTAGTTAACAGCTTTGGGTTTTGGTGAAAACTTTGATGAATTATTACAAATTAATGAAGCATTTTTTGTTAAATATAATATGCCTATGCAAAGCTCCTGGCCCATGAAAACATATCAAAATATATAATAATTGGAGTTATGCATTGTTTTATGAGATACACTCTGGCAATTGATTGTATGGAAAAAATGTTAGCCTATTAATATATAGATAATAGTCACATAGAATGATGCCATATCGAACAAAATTGGAAGGAAATAAAATTTTCAGTGCGTTTTCCACAAAACAATTTACATTTCATTGTAAACACTTAAGTTTTTCGGGATTTTAAGATGCATCTAAATTACCGACCGTATATAGTGAAATTAAACAAATTTCATAACATATCATTAACATAACTTAAAACCCCGGACTTTTATTTTTTCTCGCCAGCAATAAGGACAAAAATAACGTCCTTATATTTTTAAGGACAGAATTAAAGTCCGAACCAAAATCTTTCATATGATAAGAAATTCATTAAATTTAGATTGGCGGGTTGGTAGATTTTGGCTCGGACTTTCATTTTGTTCTTAAAAAATAAAAGGACAAAGATAACTTTTATTTTTGGCGAGCAAATATAAAAGTCCGAGTTGTCCGATTGTTTTCGTCCGGATAAGAATAAAAGTCCAGAAATAACTTTTTACTTCGGACTTTTATTTTAAAAGGACTAAAAGTCCCCGTCCCTGATAAAAAAAAACTTTTGTCCTATTTTCCAGAAAAATTTTAATTTTGAACTATTTTTTGCAATAGAACATGCAAGATATGTTAAAAACAAATGTTTTAGGATGCATCTCAAGAACTACCCGAAAATAGTGACCATGAATACTTTTGAATCTCAGTTTTATAATAGAATTTTGAAAAAAATAGAAGTTTGACTGCGTTTTTGAAAAAGAACTAAAATTTTAAATTACATGAATAGCAGAGACTATGAATAATATAGTTCTACTAAAAAATAAAACGGTGTATTTAAAAATTGTATTCAATATTTCATTATTATATGTACATATATCAAATAACGCCCTTATTGAAACAAACTCTGAGATAGGGCATTTTTTAAAAAAAAAAATTTAAATAGGGTAATCTTCCAAACAGCAGGCAACATGTTTTTTGGCAGGATGGTGAAAATTATCGTAAGGGATGGCAACTCTCGGTCAAAATGAAATTGGACAGACGCGCCGACGCAAGTGTATACATTACTCAATTTGTTAATGAGTAAGAGATGGAGTGCAAATGAAATATGAGTGGAACGAACCGACGCCACTACTTTAGCTCAATATGTTTAATAAGTGAGAGAATAAAAATATTTTACCGTTAGGATTTTGATGACTCTCAATTTGTTAATGTGAGAGCAAATGAAATACGAACCGACGCTCAATGGGAGAATGAAAACATTTTTCCGTTAGGACTTTGCCACATACATATACATTTTTTTTTACTAAAAATTAATTTTTCGTTTATTTCGAAGTTCTCAATATGAGCATTAGGCCACATATGTATACGTTTTTTTTTATTAAAAATGAATTTGGCGTTTATTTCGAAGTTCTCAATATGAGCATTAGGCTGGTTTCCATATTGGATTCTTTAGGGTTTTTTCTCAACAATCCTACTAATATTATAAATGTGAATGTAGCGATGTTTGGATGTTTGGATGTTTGGATGTTTGGATGTTTGGATGTTTGGATGTCCAGACGTTTGCTTTTGTTCCCTAAAAACGTGAGAATGGCTTGACGGATTTTGTTGAAATTTGGCACGCCTACAGGTTATAGTCTGGAAGGAGCTATAGGCTATTTTTTTTTTTAATTTTGGGGGTTCCGACCCTGCTAGGGACCGTTTCTTTTCGAAATTTTTTTTATTCCATATAACTCTAAGTATATTGAACCTATACTTATGATATTTCGCATATAGGTATAGAAATATCGTACAATATGGGTATCAAACGAAAGGGGAGGGCCCCAGGTTTCATTTTGGCTTCGATATATTTCGATAAATTGATCGATAACTAAGTTATCGGTCAAAATTCGATTGCCCAAAAAACTTAATATTAACCTACAATATGGGTATCAAACGAAAGGAGATGGCCCCAGGTTTCATTTGGACTTCGATATATTTCGATAAATTTATCGATAACTGAGTTATCGGTGAAAATGTTATTGCCCAAAAACCTTAAAATTGCCCTACAATATGGGTATCAAACGAAAGGGGATGGCCCCAGGTTTCATTTGGGCTTCGATATATTTCGATAAATTTATCGATAACTGAGTTATCGGTCAAAATTCGATTGCCCAAAAACCTTAATATTACCCTACAATATGGGTATAAAACGAAAGGGGATGGCGCCAGGTTTCATTTGGGCTTCGACATATTTCGATAAATTTATCGATAACTGAGTTATCGGTGAAAATGTTATTGCCCAAAAACCTTAATATTACCCTACAATATGGGTATCAAACGAAAGGGGATGGCGCCAGGTTTCATTTGGGCTTCGATATATTTCGATAAATTTATCTATAACTGAGTTATCGGTGCAAATGTTATTGCACAAAAACCTTAAAATTGCCCTACAATATGGGTATCAAACGAAAGGGGATAGCTCCAGGTTACATTTGGACTCCGATATATTTCGATAAATTTATCGATAACTGAGTTATCGGTGATTGCCCAAAAAACTTAACATTACCCTATAATATGGGTATCAAACGAAAGGAGAAGGCAGCAGGTTTCATTTGGACTACGATAGGTTTCGATAAATTGATCGATAACTGAGTTATCGGTGAAATTGTTATTGCACAAAAACCTTAAAATTGCCCTACAATATGGGTATCAAACGAAAGGAGATAGCTCCAGGTTTCATTTGGACTTCGATATATTTCGATAAGTTTATCGATAACTGAGTTATCGGTGATTGCCCAAAAAACTGATCATTACCCTATAATATGGGTATAAAACGAAAGGAGAAGGCAGCAGGTTTCATTTGGACTACGATAGGTTTCGATAAATTGATCGATAACTGAGTTATCGGTGAAATTGTGATTGCCCAAAAACCTTAAACTTGACCTACAATATGGGTATCAAACGAAAGGGGAAGGCCCCAGGTTTCAATTTAGTCTTGATATATTTCGATAAATTGATCGATAACTAAGTTATCGTTCAAAATTCGATTGCCCGAAAACCTTAATATTACCCGGCAATATGGGTATCAAACGAAAGGGGATAGCTCCAGGTTTCATTTGGACTTCAATAGGTTTCGATAAATTGATCGATAACTAAGTTATCGGTGAAAATGTTATTGCACAAAAACCTTAAAATTGCCCTACAATATGGGCATCAAACGAAAGAGGGAAGGCCCCAGGTTTCATTTGTACTTTAATATATTTCGATAAATTTATCGATAACTAAGTTATCGGTGAAAATGTTATTGCACAAAAACCTTAATATTACCCTACAATATGGGTATCAAACGAAAGAAGATAGCTCCAGGTTTAATTTGGACTTCGATATATTTCGATAAATTTATCGATAACTAAGTTATCGGTGAAAATGTTATTGCACAAAAACCTTAAAATTGCCCTACAATATGGGCATCAAACGAAAGGGGATGGCGCCAGGTTTCATTTGGGCTTCGATATACTTCGATAAATTGATCGATAACTGAGTCATCTGTCAAAATGCGATTGCCCGAAAACCTCTATATTACCCTACAATATGGGTATCAAACGAAAGGAGATAGCTCCAGGTTTCATTTGGATTTCGATATATTTCGATAAATTTATCGATAACTGAGTTATCGGTGATTGCCCAAAAAACTGAACATTACTCTATTATATGGGTATAAAACGAAAGGAGAAGGCAGCAGGTTTCATTTGAACTACGATAGGTTTCGATAAATTGATCGATAACTGAGTTATCGGTGAAAATGTGATTGCCCAAAAACCTTAAACTTGACCTACAATATGGGTATCAAACGAAAGGAGATAGCTTCAGGTTTTATTTGGACTTCGATATATTTCGATAAAATTATCGATAACTGAGTTATCGGTGATTGCCCCAAAAACTTAACATTACTCTCTAATATGGGTATAAAACGAAAGGAGAAGGCCGCAGGTTTCATTTGGACTTCGATAGGTTTCTGTAAATTGATCGATAACTGAGTTATCGGTGAAAATGTGATTGCCCAAAAACCTTAAACTTGCCCTACAATATGGGTATCAAACGAAAGGGGAAGGCCCCAGGTTTCATTTGTACTTCGACATATTTCGATAAATTTATCTATAACTGAGTTATCGGTAAAAATGCGATTTCAGAAAAACCTTAATATTACCCTACAATATTGTATCAAATCAACATTTGAAGTTGAATTCATCATGGCACAATTTGTCAAAATTGAATTCTTGAAAGGCCCCCTAACGTTACCAACGAATACCGCAAAAGAAAATTTTTGAAAACCGGTTTTCAATACTCTTTTTTCATAATTTTCAAAATATTCGAATTTGGTAAATTCTTCAGTAGGCAATAATATCCTACTAATATTATAAATGTGAATGTAGCGATGTTTGGATGTTTGGATGTTTGGATGTTTGGATGTCCAGACGTTTGCTTTTGTTCCCTAAAAACGTGAGAATGGCTTGACGGATTTTGTTGAAATTTGGCACGCCTACAGGTTATAGTCTGGAAGGAGCTATAGGCTATTTTTTTTTTTAATTTTGGGGGTTCCGACCCTGCTAGGGACCGTTTCTTTTCGAAATTTTTTTTATTCCATATAACTCTAAGTATATTGAACCTATACTTATGATATTTCGCATATAGGTATAGAAATATCGTACAATATGGGTATCAAACGAAAGGGGAGGGCCCCAGGTTTCATTTTGGCTTCGATATATTTCGATAAATTGATCGATAACTAAGTTATCGGTCAAAATTCGATTGCCCAAAAAACTTAATATTAACCTACAATATGGGTATCAAACGAAAGGAGATGGCCCCAGGTTTCATTTGGACTTCGATATATTTCGATAAATTTATCGATAACTGAGTTATCGGTGAAAATGTTATTGCCCAAAAACCTTAAAATTGCCCTACAATATGGGTATCAAACGAAAGGGGATGGCCCCTGGTTTCATTTGGGCTTCGATATATTTCGATAAATTTATCGATAACTGAGTTATCGGTCAAAATTCGATTGCCCAAAAACCTTAATATTACCCTACAATATGGGTATAAAACGAAAGGGGATGGCGCCAGGTTTCATTTGGGCTTCGACATATTTCGATAAATTTATCGATAACTGAGTTATCGGTGAAAATGTTATTGCCCAAAAACCTTAATATTACCCTACAATATGGGTATCAAACGAAAGGGGATGGCGCCAGGTTTCATTTGGGCTTCGATATATTTCGATAAATTTATCTATAACTGAGTTATCGGTGCAAATGTTATTGCACAAAAACCTTAAAATTGCCCTACAATATGGGTATCAAACGAAAGGGGATAGCTCCAGGTTACATTTGGACTCCGATATATTTCGATAAATTTATCGATAACTGAGTTATCGGTGATTGCCCAAAAAACTTAACATTACCCTATAATATGGGTATCAAACGAAAGGGAGGGCCCCAGGTTTCATTCTGGCTTCGATATATTTCGATAAATTGATCGATAACTAAGTTATCGGTCAAAATTCGATTGCCCAAAAACCTTAATATTACCCTACAACATGGGTATCAAACGAAAGGGGATGGCGCCAGGTTTCATTTGGGCTTCGATATATTTCGATAAATTGATCGATAACTGAGTCATCTGTCAAAATGCGATTGCCCGAAAACCTCTATATTACCCTACAATATGGGTATCAAACGAAAGGAGATAGCTCCAGGTTTCATTTGGACTTCGATATATTTCGATAAGTTTATCGATAACTGAGTTATCGGTGATTGCCCAAAAAACTGATCATTACCCTATAATATGGGTATAAAACGAAAGGAGAAGGCAGCAGGTTTCATTTGGACTACGATAGGTTTCGATAAATTGATCGATAACTGAGTTATCGGTGAAATTGTGATTGCCCAAAAACCTTAAACTTGACCTACAATATGGGTATCAAACGAAAGGGGAAGGCCCCAGGTTTCAATTTAGTCTTGATATATTTCGATAAATTGATCGATAACTAAGTTATCGTTCAAAATTCGATTGCCCGAAAACCTTAATATTACCCGGCAATATGGGTATCAAACGAAAGGGGATAGCTCCAGGTTTCATTTGGACTTCAATAGGTTTCGATAAATTGATCGATAACTAAGTTATCGGTGAAAATGTTATTGCACAAAAACCTTAAAATTGCCCTACAATATGGGCATCAAACGAAAGAGGGAAGGCCCCAGGTTTCATTTGTACTTTAATATTTTCGATAAATTTATCGATAACTAAGTTATCGGTGAAAATGTTATTGCACAAAAACCTTAATATTACCCTACAATATGGGTATCAAACGAAAGAAGATAGCTCCAGGTTTAATTTGGACTTCGATATATTTCGATAAATTTATCGATAACTAAGTTATCGGTGAAAATGTTATTGCACAAAAACCTTAAAATTGCCCTACAATATGGGCATCAAACGAAAGGGGGTGGGGCCAGGTTTCATTTGGGCTTCGATATACTTCGATAAATTGATCGATAACTGAGTCATCTGTCAAAATGCGATTGCCCGAAAACCTCTATATTACCCTACAATATGGGTATCAAACGAAAGGAGATAGCTCCAGGTTTCATTTGGATTTCGATATATTTCGATAAATTTATCGATAACTGAGTTATCGGTGATTGCCCAAAAAACTGAACATTACTCTATTATATGGGTATAAAACGAAAGGAGAAGGCAGCAGGTTTCATTTGAACTACGATAGGTTTCGATAAATTGATCGATAACTGAGTTATCGGTGAAAATGTGATTGCCCAAAAACCTTAAACTTGACCTACAATATGGGTATCAAACGAAAGGAGATAGCTTCAGGTTTTATTTGGACTTCGATATATTTCGATAAAATTATCGATAACTGAGTTATCGGTGATTGCCCCAAAAACTTAGCATTACTCTCTAATATGGGTATAAAACGAAAGGAGAAGGCCGCAGGTTTCATTTGGACTTCGATAGGTTTCTGTAAATTGATCGATAACTGAGTTATCGGTGAAAATGTGATTGCCCAAAAACCTTAAACTTGCCCTACAATATGGGTATCAAACGAAAGGGGAAGGCCCCAGGTTTCATTTGTACTTCGACATATTTCGATAAATTTATCTATAACTGAGTTATCGGTAAAAAAGCGATTTCAGAAAAACCTTAATATTACCCTACAATATTGTATCAAATCAACATTTGAAGTTGAATTCATCATGGCACAATTTGTCAAAATTGAATTCTTGAAAGGCCCCCTAACGTTACCAACGAATACCGCAAAAGAAAATTTTTGAAAACCGGTTTTCAATACTCTTTTTTCATAATTTTCAAAATATTCGAATTTGGTAAATTCTTCAGTAGGCAATAATATCCTACTAATATTATAAATGTGAATGTAGCGATGTTTGGATGTTTGGATGTTTGGATGTTTGGATGTTTGGATGTCCAGACGTTTGCTTTTGTTCCCTAAAAACGTGAGAATGGCTTGACGGATTTTGTTGAAATTTGGCACGCCTACAGGTTATAGTCTGGAAGGAGCTATAGGCTATTTTTTTTTTTAATTTTGGGGGTTCCGACCCTGCTAGGGACCGTTTTTTTTCGAAATTTTTTTTATTCCATATAACTCTAAGTATATTGAACCTATACTTATGATATTTCGCATATAGGTATAGAAATATCGTACAATATGGATATCAAACGAAAGGGGAGGGCCCCAGGTTTCATTTTGGCTTCGATATATTTCGATAAATTGATCGATAACTAAGTTATCGGTCAAAATTCGATTGCCCAAAAAACTTAATATTAACCTACAATATGGGTATCAAACGAAAGGAGATGGCCCCAGGTTTCATTTGGACTTCGATATATTTCGATAAATTTATCGATAACTGAGTTATCGGTGAAAATGTTATTGCCCAAAAACCTTAAAATTGCCCTACAATATGGGTATCAAACGAAAGGGGATGGCCCCAGGTTTCATTTGGGCTTCGATATATTTCGATAAATTTATCGATAACTGAGTTATCGGTCAAAATTCGATTGCCCAAAAACCTTAATATTACCCTACAATATGGGTATAAAACGAAAGGGGATGGCGCCAGGTTTCATTTGGGCTTCGACATATTTCGATAAATTTATCGATAACTGAGTTATCGGTGAAAATGTTATTGCCCAAAAACCTTAATATTACCCTACAATATGGGTATCAAACGAAAGGGGATGGCGCCAGGTTTCATTTGGGCTTCGATATATTTCGATAAATTTATCTATAACTGAGTTATCGGTGCAAATGTTATTGCACAAAAACCTTAAAATTGCCCTACAATATGGGTATCAAACGAAAGGGGATAGCTCCAGGTTACATTTGGACTCCGATATATTTCGATAAATTTATCGATAACTGAGTTATCGGTGATTGCCCAAAAAACTTAACATTACCCTATAATATGGGTATCAAACGAAAGGGAGGGCCCCAGGTTTCATTCTGGCTTCGATATATTTCGATAAATTGATCGATAACTAAGTTATCGGTCAAAATTCGATTGCCCAAAAACCTTAATATTACCCTACAATATGGGTATCAAACGAAAGGGGATGGCGCCAGGTTTCATTTGGGCTTCGATATATTTCGATAAATTGATCGATAACTGAGTCATCTGTCAAAATGCGATTGCCCGAAAACCTCTATATTACCCTACAATATGGGTATCAAACGAAAGGAGATAGCTCCAGGTTTCATTTGGACTTCGATATATTTCGATAAGTTTATCGATAACTGAGTTATCGGTGATTGCCCAAAAAACTGATCATTACCCTATAATATGGGTATAAAACGAAAGGAGAAGGCAGCAGGTTTCATTTGGACTACGATAGGTTTCGATAAATTGATCGATAACTGAGTTATCGGTGAAATTGTGATTGCCCAAAAACCTTAAACTTGACCTACAATATGGGTATCAAACGAAAGGGGAAGGCCCCAGGTTTCAATTTAGTCTTGATATATTTCGATAAATTGATCGATAACTAAGTTATCGTTCAAAATTCGATTGCCCGAAAACCTTAATATTACCCGGCAATATGGGTATCAAACGAAAGGGGATAGCTCCAGGTTTCATTTGGACTTCAATAGGTTTCGATAAATTGATCGATAACTAAGTTATCGGTGAAAATGTTATTGCACAAAAACCTTAAAATTGCCCTACAATATGGGCATCAAACGAAAGAGGGAAGGCCCCAGGTTTCATTTGTACTTTAATATATTTCGATAAATTTATCGATAACTAAGTTATCGGTGAAAATGTTATTGCACAAAAACCTTAATATTACCCTACAATATGGGTATCAAACGAAAGAAGATAGCTCCAGGTTTAATTTGGACTTCGATATATTTCGATAAATTTATCGATAACTAAGTTATCGGTGAAAATGTTATTGCACAAAAACCTTAAAATTGCCCTACAATATGGGCATCAAACGAAAGGGGGTGGGGCCAGGTTTCATTTGGGCTTCGATATACTTCGATAAATTGATCGATAACTGAGTCATCTGTCAAAATGCGATTGCCCGAAAACCTCTATATTACCCTACAATATGGGTATCAAACGAAAGGAGATAGCTCCAGGTTTCATTTGGATTTCGATATATTTCGATAAATTTATCGATAACTGAGTTATCGGTGATTGCCCAAAAAACTGAACATTACTCTATTATATGGGTATAAAACGAAAGGAGAAGGCAGCAGGTTTCATTTGAACTACGATAGGTTTCGATAAATTGATCGATAACTGAGTTATCGGTGAAAATGTGATTGCCCAAAAACCTTAAACTTGACCTACAATATGGGTATCAAACGAAAGGAGATAGCTTCAGGTTTTATTTGGACTTCGATATATTTCGATAAAATTATCGATAACTGAGTTATCGGTGATTGCCCCAAAAACTTAGCATTACTCTCTAATATGGGTATAAAACGAAAGGAGAAGGCCGCAGGTTTCATTTGGACTTCGATAGGTTTCTGTAAATTGATCGATAACTGAGTTATCGGTGAAAATGTGATTGCCCAAAAACCTTAAACTTGCCCTACAATATGGGTATCAAACGAAAGGGGAAGGCCCCAGGTTTCATTTGTACTTCGACATATTTCGATAAATTTATCTATAACTGAGTTATCGGTAAAAATGCGATTTCAGAAAAACCTTAATATTACCCTACAATATTGTATCAAATCAACATTTGAAGTTGAATTCATCATGGCACAATTTGTCAAAATTGAATTCTTGAAAGGCCCCCTAACGTTACCAACGAATACCGCAAAAGAAAATTTTTGAAAACCGGTTTTCAATACTCTTTTTTCATAATTTTCAAAATATTCGAATTTGGTAAATTCTTCAGTAGGCAATAATATCCTACTAATATTATAAATGTGAATGTAGCGATGTTTGGATGTTTGGATGTTTGGATGTTTGGATGTTTGGATGTCCAGACGTTTGCTTTTGTTCCCTAAAAACGTGAGAATGGCTTGACGGATTTTGTTGAAATTTGGCACGCCTACAGGTTATAGTCTGGAAGGAGCTATAGGCTATTTTTTTTTTAATTTTGGGGGTTCCGACCCTGCTAGGGACCGTTTTTTTTCGAAATTTTTTTTATTCCATATAACTCTAAGTATATTGAACCTATACTTATGATATTTCGCATATAGGTATAGAAATATCGTACAATATGGATATCAAACGAAAGGGGAGGGCCCCAGGTTTCATTTTGGCTTCGATATATTTCGATAAATTGATCGATAACTAAGTTATCGGTGAAAATGTTATTGCCCAAAAACCTTAAAATTGCCCTACAATATGGGTATCAAACGAAAGGGGATGGCCCCAGGTTTCATTTGGGCTTCGATATATTTCGATAAATTTATCGATAACTGAGTTATCGGTCAAAATTCGATTGCCCAAAAACCTTAATATTACCCTACAATATGGGTATAAAACGAAAGGGGATGGCGCCAGGTTTCATTTGGGCTTCGACATATTTCGATAAATTTATCGATAACTGAGTTATCGGTGAAAATGTTATTGCCCAAAAACCTTAATATTACCCTACAATATGGGTATCAAACGAAAGGGGATGGCGCCAGGTTTCATTTGGGCTTCGATATATTTCGATAAATTTATCTATAACTGAGTTATCGGTGCAAATGTTATTGCACAAAAACCTTAAAATTGCCCTACAATATGGGTATCAAACGAAAGGGGATAGCTCCAGGTTACATTTGGACTCCGATATATTTCGATAAATTTATCGATAACTGAGTTATCGGTGATTGCCCAAAAAACTTAACATTACCCTATAATATGGGTATCAAACGAAAGGGAGGGCCCCAGGTTTCATTCTGGCTTCGATATATTTCGATAAATTGATCGATAACTAAGTTATCGGTCAAAATTCGATTGCCCAAAAACCTTAATATTACCCTACAATATGGGTATCAAACGAAAGGGGATGGCGCCAGGTTTCATTTGGGCTTCGATATATTTCGATAAATTGATCGATAACTGAGTCATCTGTCAAAATGCGATTGCCCGAAAACCTCTATATTACCCTACAATATGGGTATCAAACGAAAGGAGATAGCTCCAGGTTTCATTTGGACTTCGATATATTTCGATAAGTTTATCGATAACTGAGTTATCGGTGATTGCCCAAAAAACTGATCATTACCCTATAATATGGGTATAAAACGAAAGGAGAAGGCAGCAGGTTTCATTTGGACTACGATAGGTTTCGATAAATTGATCGATAACTGAGTTATCGGTGAAATTGTGATTGCCCAAAAACCTTAAACTTGACCTACAATATGGGTATCAAACGAAAGGGGAAGGCCCCAGGTTTCAATTTAGTCTTGATATATTTCGATAAATTGATCGATAACTAAGTTATCGTTCAAAATTCGATTGCCCGAAAACCTTAATATTACCCGGCAATATGGGTATCAAACGAAAGGGGATAGCTCCAGGTTTCATTTGGACTTCAATAGGTTTCGATAAATTGATCGATAACTAAGTTATCGGTGAAAATGTTATTGCACAAAAACCTTAAAATTGCCCTACAATATGGGCATCAAACGAAAGAGGGAAGGCCCCAGGTTTCATTTGTACTTTAATATATTTCGATAAATTTATCGATAACTAAGTTATCGGTGAAAATGTTATTGCACAAAAACCTTAATATTACCCTACAATATGGGTATCAAACGAAAGAAGATAGCTCCAGGTTTAATTTGGACTTCGATATATTTCGATAAATTTATCGATAACTAAGTTATCGGTGAAAATGTTATTGCACAAAAACCTTAAAATTGCCCTACAATATGGGCATCAAACGAAAGGGGGTGGCGCCAGGTTTCATTTGGGCTTCGATATACTTCGATAAATTGATCGATAACTGAGTCATCTGTCAAAATGCGATTGCCCGAAAACCTCTATATTACCCTACAATATGGGTATCAAACGAAAGGAGATAGCTCCAGGTTTCATTTGGATTTCGATATATTTCGATAAATTTATCGATAACTGAGTTATCGGTGATTGCCCAAAAAACTGAACATTACTCTATTATATGGGTATAAAACGAAAGGAGAAGGCAGCAGGTTTCATTTGAACTACGATAGGTTTCGATAAATTGATCGATAACTGAGTTATCGGTGAAAATGTGATTGCCCAAAAACCTTAAACTTGACCTACAATATGGGTATCAAACGAAAGGAGATAGCTTCAGGTTTTATTTGGACTTCGATATATTTCGATAAAATTATCGATAACTGAGTTATCGGTGATTGCCCCAAAAACTTAGCATTACTCTCTAATATGGGTATAAAACGAAAGGAGGAGGCCGCAGGTTTCATTTGGACTTCGATAGGTTTCTGTAAATTGATCGATAACTGAGTTATCGGTGAAAATGTGATTGCCCAAAAACCTTAAACTTGCCCTACAATATGGGTATCAAACGAAAGGGGAAGGCCCCAGGTTTCATTTGTACTTCGACATATTTCGATAAATTTATCTATAACTGAGTTATCGGTAAAAATGCGATTTCAGAAAAACCTTAATATTACCCTACAATATTGTATCAAATCAACATTTGAAGTTGAATTCATCATGGCACAATTTGTCAAAATTGAATTCTTGAAAGGCCCCCTAACGTTACCAACGAATACCGCAAAAGAAAATTTTTGAAAACCGGTTTTCAATACTCTTTTTTCATAATTTTCAAAATATTCGAATTTGGTAAATTCTTCAGTAGGCAATAATATATTATATAAATATGAAATCTTAAAGTATATTATTGATTTTGAAAGCCCCCCTTACTACTTACATCCCGAGCAACGCCGGGTACCCTGCTAGTTTAGATATATATATATAAGTACATTACATATTGACTTTTATATCATTTCAATAATATTCCATGATATTTATATCGTATGACCTCAACTTATATGTATATAGCTATATTTATTATGGAAAATCTATTAGAAAAAAGCAAATTCCTTAAAAAAAATTCATAGAACGACATATGTATATAAGTACATATTGTGTTATAGTTACCCTTTAGTCTTATAGCAATTAAGAAAAAGCAAATTCCTTAAAAAAATGCAATTAAACTACATACATATATAAGTACATATTGTGTTAAGGTAAATTTTAGTAATTTCCCTGCAAAAAAAATAGTCAATATGAAAAAAAAGGAAACAATTTTATGTTCGAAGTTGGGCTCGAACCATGAAACTCCACGCGTCCCACTCGAGACCATTACACATGCGCTATTGGAACACATGAGTATGGCATGTCAAATGCTATACCTAAGCGCTAAAGGTTCAGCAAATATTTCTTCTAAGAATATATGTACATACATACATACCATATAGATTGAAACGAATGAAAGTTCATTTTGAGATTCCGTTAACTTCTTAACATTAGCCGGTTTCCAAATTGTGTTTTTTTTTTGTCGGTATACAGACAGTTTTCTCAATTTTTCTTTTAGTTGTAGATTTTTTGAAGTCCGTATAGCGGGAGAATATTACAACTTAGACATATGATGGTTTTCTGGTTTTTTTCGTCAAATTCAACTCGGAAATATTGAAAACACATAACCTAACTGGCCCAATTTAGCCTAAATATGTAAGGATTCCGGTTATATGTCGACTCTTTTACAAATAAAAATTTTTAGGAAGAAAATAGTTGATGTCTTTAGGAAAATTAACAAAATTTCAAACTATTTCGTGAATATAAAATTGAAGAAGCTACAAACTGCGTTTTTACTTTTTGATATATTTCTTAAAAAATATATATTGATAAATTGAAATAATTTTTTAGCTTTTTTTTCAAAAAAATTGGTTTTTTCACTTGAAGATGGATGTCATAAACAGAAAAATATTGAAATATTGGGTTATATGTCGACTCTTTTACAAATAAAAATTTTTAGGAAGAAAATAGTTGATGTCTTTAGGAAAATTAACGCAATTTCTAATTATTTCGTAAATGTAAAATTCAAGAAGCTACAAACTGTGTTTTTACTTTTTCCATATTAAATATGATATATTTCTTAAAAAATATAAATTGATAAATATTGATAAATTGGAATAATTTTTTATAGTTTTTCTAAAAATTTGGGATTTTCACTCCAAGATAGAAGTCATAAACATAATAAACAGAAATATATTGGATTACAAATATAATAAATTAAAAAAAAATATAATAAAAAGTTTTCGTATATTTTAACGCAAATTCAATTTAGTAAAAAAAAAAAAAAACTTAACCTGCCCTGAACACGTCCTTGAACCTACGAACGCACGCATCATAGCCAGCACGCTCACCACCTGCGCCACTGCTGTATGTACAACAAAAAAGTCAGATACTGTAGTTAACAGCTTTGGGTTTTGGTGAAAACTTTGATGAATTATTACAAATTAATGAAGCATTTTTTGTTAAATATAATATGCCTATGCAAAGCTCCTGGCCCATGAAAACATATCAAAATATATAATAATTGGAGTTATGCCTTGTTTTATGAGATACACTCTGGCAATTGATTGTATGGAAAAAATGTTAGCCTATTAATATATAGATAATAGTCACATAGAATGATGCCATATCGAACAAAATTGGAAGGAAATAAAATTTTCAGTGCGTTTTCCACAAAACAATTTACATTTCATTGTAAACACTTAAGTTTTTCGGGATTTTAAGATGCATCTAAATTACCGACCGTATATAGTGAAATTTAACAAATTTCATAACATATCATTAACATAACTTAAAACAACGGACTTTTATTTTTTCTCGCCAGCAATAAGGACAAAAATAACGTCCTTATATTTTTAAGGACAGAATTAAAGTCCGAACCAAAATCTTTCATATGATAAGAAATTCATTAAATTTAGATTGGCGGGTTGGTAGATTTTGGCTCGGACTTTCATTTTGTTCTTAAAAAATAAAAGGACAAAGATAACTTTTATTTTTGGCGAGCAAATATAAAAGTCCGAGTTGTCCGATTGTTTTCGTCCGGATAAGAATAAAAGTCCAGAAATAACTTTTTACTTCGGACTTTTATTTTAAAAGGACTAAAAGTCCCCGTCCCTGATAAAAAAAAAACTTTTGTCCTATTTTCCAGAAAAATTTTAATTTTGAACTATTTTTTGCAATAGAATATGCAAGATATGTTAAAAACAAATGTTTTAGGATGCATCTCAAGAACTACCCGAAAATAGTGACCATGAATACTTTTGAATCTCAGTTTTATTATAGAATTTTGAAAAAAATAGAAGTTTGACTGCGTTTTTGAAAAAGAACTAAAATTTTAAATTACATGAATAGCAGAGACTATGAATAATATAGTTCTACTAAAAAATAAAACGGTGTATTTAAAAATTGTATTCAATATTTCATTATTATATGTACATATATCAAATAACGCCCTTATTGAAACAAACTCTGAGATAGGGCATTTTTTAAAAAAAAAATTTTAAATAGGGTAATCTTCCAAACAGCAGGCAACATGTTTTTTGGCAGGATGGTGAAAATTATCGTAAGGGATGGCAACTCTCGGTCAAAATGAAATTGGACAGACGCGCCGACGCAAGTGTATACATTACTCAATTTGTTAATGAGTAAGAGATGGAGTGCAAATGAAATATGAGTGGAACGAACCGACGCCACTACTTTAGCTCAATATGTTTAATAAGTGAGAGAATAAAAATATTTTACCGTTAGGATTTTGATGACTCTCAATTTGTTAATGTGAGAGCAAATGAAATACGAACCGACGCTCAATGGGAGAATGAAAACATTTTTCCGTTAGGACTTTGCCACATACATATACATTTTTTTTTACTAAAAATGAATTTTTCGTTTCGAAGTTCTCAATATGAGCATTAGGCCACATATGTATACGTTTTTTTTTATTAAAAATGAATTTGGCGTTTATTTCGAAGTTCTCAATATGAGCATTAGGCTGGTTTCCATATTGGATTCTTTAGGGTTTTTTCTCAACAATTTAGATATATATATATAAGTACATTACATATTGACTTTTATATCATTTCAATAATATTCCATGATATTTATATCGTATGACCTCAACTTATATGTATATAGCTATATTTATTATGGAAAATCTATTAGAAAAAAGCAAATTCCTTAAAAAAAATTCATAGAACGACATATGTATATAAGTACATATTGTGTTATAGTTACCCTTTAGTCTTATAGCAATTAAGAAAAAGCAAATTCCTTAAAAAAATGCAATTAAACTACATACATATATAAGTACATATTGTGTTAAGGTAAATTTTAGTAATTTCCCTGCAAAAAAAATAGTCAATATGAAAAAAAAGGAAACAATTTTATGTTCGAAGTTGGGCTCGAACCATGAAACTCCACGCGTCCCACTCGAGACCATTACACATGCGCTATTGGAACACATGAGTATGGCATGTCAAATGCTATACCTAAGCGCTAAAGGTTCAGCAAATATTTCCTCTAAGAATATATGTACATACATACATACCATATAGATTGAAACGAATGAAAGTTCATTTTGAGATTCCGTTAACTTCTTAACATTAGCCGGTTTCCAAATTGTGTTTTTTTTCGGTCGGTATACAGACAGTTTTCTCAATTTTTCTTTTAGTTGTAGATTTTTTGAAGTCCGTATAGCGGGAGAATATTACAACTTAGACATATGATGGTTTTCTGGTTTTTTTCGTCAAATTCAACTCGGAAATATTGAAAACACATAACCTAACTGGCCCAATTTAGCCTAAATATGTAAGGATTCCGGTTATATGTCGACTCTTTTACAAATAAAAATTTTTAGGAAGAAAATAGTTGATGTCTTTAGGAAAATTAACAAAATTTCAAACTATTTCGTGAATATAAAATTGAAGAAGCTACAAACTGCGTTTTTACTTTTTGATATATTTCTTAAAAAATATATATTGATAAATTGAAATAATTTTTTAGCTTTTTTTTCAAAAAAATTGGTTTTTTCACTTGAAGATGGATGTCATAAACAGAAAAATATTGAAATATTGGGTTATATGTCGACTCTTTTACAAATAAAAATTTTTAGGAAGAAAATAGTTGATGTCTTTAGGAAAATTAACGCAATTTCTAATTATTTCGTAAATGTAAAATTCAAGAAGCTACAAACTGTGTTTTTACTTTTTCCATATTAAATATGATATATTTCTTAAAAAATATAAATTGATAAATATTGATAAATTGGAATAATTTTTTATATTTTTTCTAAAAATTTGGGATTTTCACTCCAAGATAGAAGTCATAAACATAATAAACAGAAATATATTGGATTACAAATATAATAAATTAAAAAAAAATATAATAAAAAGTTTTCGTATATTTTAAGGCAAATTCAATTTAGTAAAAAAAAAAAAAAACTTAACCTGCCCTGAACACGTCCTTGAACCTACGAACGCACGCATCATAGCCAGCACGCTCACCACCTGCGCCACTGCTGTATGTACAACAAAAAAGTCAGATACTGTAGTTAACAGCTTTGGGTTTTGGTGAAAACTTTGATGAATTATTACAAATTAATGAAGCATTTTTTGTTAAATATAATATGCCTATGCAAAGCTCCTGGCCCATGAAAACATATCAAAATATATAATAATTGGAGTTATGCATTGTTTTATGAGATACACTCTGGCAATTGATTGTATGGAAAAAATGTTAGCCTATTAATATATAGATGCTTGCAATTTGTGCGGTGGAAGATCTAAAAATTCCATGAAGTGTCCTATTTGATTCATTTGCTGTTTGGTGACTTCGATGAATAAAACATAATTAATGACTCAACTGCGACATTGCTTTAAATGTATTGATTATAATTCGTAAGGCGGCAGATCTGCACCTGCCTTGAAGTCTCGCCTGTCACACCAGTTCTCACATCACTTACGAAAATCAACCTTGCAAATACTACTAATAAATGCAGTCCTCCGATTTTTGAACAACAGACGCAGAGATAAATTTCAACGAAATAGAATCAGTGAGTGAAATACGAGCGAACAACGCGATCGGGCCAAATAACTAAAAGCTATTCAATTTAATATAACTTATCCTACTAATATTATAAATGTGAATGTAGCGATGTTTGGATGTTTGGATGTTTGGATGTCCAGACGTTTGCTTTTGTTCCCTAAAAACGTGAGAATGGCTTGACGGATTTTGTTGAAATTTGGCACGCCTACAGGTTATAGTCTGGAAGGAGCTATAGGCTATTTTTTTTTTTAATTTTGGGGGTTCCGACCCTGCTAGGGACCGTTTCTTTTCGAAATTTTTTTTATTCCATATAACTCTAAGTATATTGAACCTATACTTATGATATTTCGCATATAGGTATAGAAATATCGTACAATATGGGTATCAAACGAAAGGGGAGGGCCCCAGGTTTCATTTTGGCTTCGATATATTTCGATAAATTGATCGATAACTAAGTTATCGGTCAAAATTCGATTGCCCAAAAAACTTAATATTAACCTACAATATGGGTATCAAACGAAAGGAGATGGCCCCAGGTTTCATTTGGACTTCGATATATTTCGATAAATTTATCGATAACTGAGTTATCGGTGAAAATGTTATTGCCCAAAAACCTTAAAATTGCCCTACAATATGGGTATCAAACGAAAGGGGATGGCCCCAGGTTTCATTTGGGCTTCGATATATTTCGATAAATTTATCGATAACTGAGTTATCGGTCAAAATTCGATTGCCCAAAAACCTTAATATTACCCTACAATATGGGTATAAAACGAAAGGGGATGGCGCCAGGTTTCATTTGGGCTTCGACATATTTCGATAAATTTATCGATAACTGAGTTATCGGTGAAAATGTTATTGCCCAAAAACCTTAATATTACCCTACAATATGGGTATCAAACGAAAGGGGATGGCGCCAGGTTTCATTTGGGCTTCGATATATTTCGATAAATTTATCTATAACTGAGTTATCGGTGCAAATGTTATTGCACAAAAACCTTAAAATTGCCCTACAATATGGGTATCAAACGAAAGGGGATAGCTCCAGGTTACATTTGGACTCCGATATATTTCGATAAATTTATCGATAACTGAGTTATCAGTGATTGCCCAAAAAACTTAACATTACCCTATAATATGGGTATCAAACGAAAGGAGAAGGCAGCAGGTTTCATTTGGACTACGATAGGTTTCGATAAATTGATCGATAACTGAGTTATCGGTGAAATTGTTATTGCACAAAAACCTTAAAATTGCCCTACAATATGGGTATCAAACGAAAGGAGATAGCTCCATGTTTCATTTGGACTTCGATATATTTCGATAAGTTTATCGATAACTGAGTTATCGGTGATTGCCCAAAAAACTGATCATTACCCTATAATATGGGTATAAAACGAAAGGAGAAGGCAGCAGGTTTCATTTGGACTACGATAGGTTTCGATAAATTGATCGATAACTGAGTTATCGGTGAAATTGTGATTGCCCAAAAACCTTAAACTTGACCTACAATATGGGTATCAAACGAAAGGGGAAGGCCCCAGGTTTCAATTTAGTCTTGATATATTTCGATAAATTGATCGATAACTAAGTTATCGTTCAAAATTCGATTGCCCGAAAACCTTAATATTACCCGGCAATATGGGTATCAAACGAAAGGGGATAGCTCCAGGTTTCATTTGGACTTCAATAGGTTTCGATAAATTGATCGATAACTAAGTTATCGGTGAAAATGTTATTGCACAAAAACCTTAAAATTGCCCTACAATATGGGCATCAAACGAAAGAGGGAAGGCCCCAGGTTTCATTTGTACTTTAATATATTTCGATAAATTTATCGATAACTAAGTTATCGGTGAAAATGTTATTGCACAAAAACCTTAATATTACCCTACAATATGGGTATCAAACGAAAGAAGATAGCTCCAGGTTTAATTTGGACTTCGATATATTTCGATAAATTTATCGATAACTAAGTTATCGGTGAAAATGTTATTGCACAAAAACCTTAAAATTGCCCTACAATATGGGCATCAAACGAAAGGGGATGGCGCCAGGTTTCATTTGGGCTTCGATATACTTCGATAAATTGATCGATAACTGAGTCATCTGTCAAAATGCGATTGCCCGAAAACCTCTATATTACCCTACAATATGGGTATCAAACGAAAGGAGATAGCTCCAGGTTTCATTTGGATTTCGATATATTTCGATAAATTTATCGATAACTGAGTTATCGGTGATTGCCCAAAAAACTGAACATTACTCTATTATATGGGTATAAAACGAAAGGAGAAGGCAGCAGGTTTCATTTGAACTACGATAGGTTTCGATAAATTGATCGATAACTGAGTTATCGGTGAAAATGTGATTGCCCAAAAACCTTAAACTTGACCTACAATATGGGTATCAAACGAAAGGAGATAGCTTCAGGTTTTATTTGGACTTCGATATATTTCGATAAAATTATCGATAACTGAGTTATCGGTGATTGCCCCAAAAACTTAACATTACTCTCTAATATGGGTATAAAACGAAAGGAGAAGGCCGCAGGTTTCATTTGGACTTCGATAGGTTTCTGTAAATTGATCGATAACTGAGTTATCGGTGAAAATGTGATTGCCCAAAAACCTTAAACTTGCCCTACAATATGGGTATCAAACGAAAGGGGAAGGCCCCAGGTTTCATTTGTACTTCGACATATTTCGATAAATTTATCTATAACTGAGTTATCGGTAAAAATGCGATTTCAGAAAAACCTTAATATTACCCTACAATATTGTATCAAATCAACATTTGAAGTTGAATTCATCATGGCACAATTTGTCAAAATTGAATTCTTGAAAGGCCCCCTAACGTTACCAACGAATACCGCAAAAGAAAATTTTTGAAATCCGGTTTTCAATACTCTTTTTTCATAATTTTCAAAATATTCGAATTTGGTAAATTCTTCAGTAGGCAATAATATCCTACTAATATTATAAATGTGAATGTAGCGATGTTTGGATGTTTGGATGTTTGGATGTTTGGATGTTTGGATGTCCAGACGTTTGCTTTTGTTCCCTAAAAACGTGAGAATGGCTTGACGGATTTTGTTGAAATTTGGCACGCCTACAGGTTATAGTCTGGAAGGAGCTATAGGCTATTTTTTTTTTTAATTTTGGGGGTTCCGACCCTGCTAGGGACCGTTTCTTTTCGAAATTTTTTTTATTCCATATAACTCTAAGTATATTGAACCTATACTTATGATATTTCGCATATAGGTATAGAAATATCGTACAATATGGGTATCAAACGAAAGGGGAGGGCCCCAGGTTTCATTTTGGCTTCGATATATTTCGATAAATTGATCGATAACTAAGTTATCGGTCAAAATTCGATTGCCCAAAAAACTTAATATTAACCTACAATATGGGTATCAAACGAAAGGAGATGGCCCCAGGTTTCATTTGGACTTCGATATATTTCGATAAATTTATCGATAACTGAGTTATCGGTGAAAATGTTATTGCCCAAAAACCTTAAAATTGCCCTACAATATGGGTATCAAACGAAAGGGGATGGCCCCTGGTTTCATTTGGGCTTCGATATATTTCGATAAATTTATCGATAACTGAGTTATCGGTCAAAATTCGATTGGCCAAAAACCTTAATATTACCCTACAATATGGGTATAAAACGAAAGGGGATGGCGCCAGGTTTCATTTGGGCTTCGACATATTTCGATAAATTTATCGATAACTGAGTTATCGGTGAAAATGTTATTGCCCAAAAACCTTAATATTACCCTACAATATGGGTATCAAACGAAAGGGGATGGCGCCAGGTTTCATTTGGGCTTCGATATATTTCGATAAATTTATCTATAACTGAGTTATCGGTGCAAATGTTATTGCACAAAAACCTTAAAATTGCCCTACAATATGGGTATCAAACGAAAGGGGATAGCTCCAGGTTACATTTGGACTCCGATATATTTCGATAAATTTATCGATAACTGAGTTATCGGTGATTGCCCAAAAAACTTAACATTACCCTATAATATGGGTATCAAACGAAAGGGAGGGCCCCAGGTTTCATTCTGGCTTCGATATATTTCGATAAATTGATCGATAACTAAGTTATCGGTCAAAATTCGATTGCCCAAAAACCTTAATATTACCCTACAATATGGGTATCAAACGAAAGGGGATGGCGCCAGGTTTCATTTGGGCTTCGATATATTTCGATAAATTGATCGATAACTGAGTCATCTGTCAAAATGCGATTGCCCGAAAACCTCTATATTACCCTACAATATGGGTATCAAACGAAAGGAGATAGCTCCAGGTTTCATTTGGACTTCGATATATTTCGATAAGTTTATCGATAACTGAGTTATCGGTGATTGCCCAAAAAACTGATCATTACCCTATAATATGGGTATAAAACGAAAGGAGAAGGCAGCAGGTTTCATTTGGACTACGATAGGTTTCGATAAATTGATCGATAACTGAGTTATCGGTGAAATTGTGATTGCCCAAAAACCTTAAACTTGACCTACAATATGGGTATCAAACGAAAGGGGAAGGCCCCAGGTTTCAATTTAGTCTTGATATATTTCGATAAATTGATCGATAACTAAGTTATCGTTCAAAATTCGATTGCCCGAAAACCTTAATATTACCCGGCAATATGGGTATCAAACGAAAGGGGATAGCTCCAGGTTACATTTGGACTCCGATATATTTCGATAAATTTATCGATAACTGAGTTATCGGTGATTGCCCAAAAAACTTAACATTACCCTATAATATGGGTATCAAACGAAAGGGAGGGCCCCAGGTTTCATTCTGGCTTCGATATATTTCGATAAATTGATCGATAACTAAGTTATCGGTCAAAATTCGATTGCCCAAAAACCTTAATATTACCCTACAATATGGGTATCAAACGAAAGGGGATGGCGCCAGGTTTCATTTGGGCTTCGATATATTTCGATAAATTGATCGATAACTGAGTCATCTGTCAAAATGCGATTGCCCGAAAACCTCTATATTACCCTACAATATGGGTATCAAACGAAAGGAGATAGCTCCAGGTTTCATTTGGACTTCGATATATTTCGATAAGTTTATCGATAACTGAGTTATCGGTGATTGCCCAAAAAACTGATCATTACCCTATAATATGGGTATAAAACGAAAGGAGAAGGCAGCAGGTTTCATTTGGACTACGATAGGTTTCGATAAATTGATCGATAACTGAGTTATCGGTGAAATTGTGATTGCCCAAAAACCTTAAACTTGACCTACAATATGGGTATCAAACGAAAGGGGAAGGCCCCAGGTTTCAATTTAGTCTTGATATATTTCGATAAATTGATCGATAACTAAGTTATCGTTCAAAATTCGATTGCCCGAAAACCTTAATATTACCCGGCAATATGGGTATCAAACGAAAGGGGATAGCTCCAGGTTTCATTTGGACTTCAATAGGTTTCGATAAATTGATCGATAACTAAGTTATCGGTGAAAATGTTATTGCACAAAAACCTTAAAATTGCCCTACAATATGGGCATCAAACGAAAGAGGGAAGGCCCCAGGTTTCATTTGTACTTTAATATATTTCGATAAATTTATCGATAACTAAGTTATCGGTGAAAATGTTATTGCACAAAAACCTTAATATTACCCTACAATATGGGTATCAAACGAAAGAAGATAGCTCCAGGTTTAATTTGGACTTCGATATATTTCGATAAATTTATCGATAACTAAGTTATCGGTGAAAATGTTATTGCACAAAAACCTTAAAATTGCCCTACAATATGGGCATCAAACGAAAGGGGGTGGCGCCAGGTTTCATTTGGGCTTCGATATACTTCGATAAATTGATCGATAACTGAGTCATCTGTCAAAATGCGATTGCCCGAAAACCTCTATATTACCCTACAATATGGGTATCAAACGAAAGGAGATAGCTCCAGGTTTCATTTGGATTTCGATATATTTCGATAAATTTATCGATAACTGAGTTATCGGTGATTGCCCAAAAAACTGAACATTACTCTATTATATGGGTATAAAACGAAAGGAGAAGGCAGCAGGTTTCATTTGAACTACGATAGGTTTCGATAAATTGATCGATAACTGAGTTATCGGTGAAAATGTGATTGCCCAAAAACCTTAAACTTGACCTACAATATGGGTATCAAACGAAAGGAGATAGCTTCAGGTTTTATTTGGACTTCGATATATTTCGATAAAATTATCGATAACTGAGTTATCGGTGATTGCCCCAAAAACTTAGCATTACTCTCTAATATGGGTATAAAACGAAAGGAGAAGGCCGCAGGTTTCATTTGGACTTCGATAGGTTTCTGTAAATTGATCGATAACTGAGTTATCGGTGAAAATGTGATTGCCCAAAAACCTTAAACTTGCCCTACAATATGGGTATCAAACGAAAGGGGAAGGCCCCAGGTTTCATTTGTACTTCGACATATTTCGATAAATTTATCTATAACTGAGTTATCGGTAAAAATGCGATTTCAGAAAAACCTTAATATTACCCTACAATATTGTATCAAATCAACATTTGAAGTTGAATTCATCATGGCACAATTTGTCAAAATTGAATTCTTGAAAGGCCCCCTAACGTTACCAACGAATACCGCAAAAGAAAATTTTTGAAAACCGGTTTTCAATACTCTTTTTTCATAATTTTCAAAATATTCGAATTTGGTAAATTCTTCAGTAGGCAATAATATATTATATAAATATGAAATCTTAAAGTATATTATTGATTTTGAAAGCCCCCCTTACTACTTACATCCCGAGCAACGCCGGGTACCCTGCTAGTATAAAATAATTATATTACATTTCATATTCAAAACCCTTTTATAATTAAAGCCATTTTCATAGCATTAACATTTTTCGTGTACTTAATTTAAACGGTCATCCCATGCGGATGCAGGTAAGCATAAAACCCTACATTCGTGACAGTTCAGAAGTAGGACGTGCTCAGTGTCTAATTCTGCGAACGAAAAAGTGCGCTTTTAAAATGAATAGTGCCATAAAACAAGAAAACGATTAAAATATGCAGATTTGTGAAATCCTGATGGAAAAGGCATAGTTTGTCAATTGTACGTTTATAAACGTTTAGGCTTGCATACGCGTTGCAAGTTAACCTAACCTCAAAATCGTGAACATCGGAGTCCCAGTAGACAAACGCTTTGCTCAACGGTTTGCATTCGAATTTTGTAGTTTCGTAGTGTATGCATATGCACATACTAATATACCTTCTCGCATCTCGCTCATAAAAGTATATCGGTGTAGTTTCAACATATTGCGCTTTCGTTTACGCATATAACTCTAACCGGTGTCACGTATAATCACTCAAGTATATCTGTCGTGTTCGTGTTTCGTCTATATACAAATACGCGTTCGAGTGTATGAAACAAAATGTCAAGTAAAACGACCCTCAAAGACTTAAAAAAACAATGCAAAGATGCTGGTTTACCTACGTCTGGTACAAAAAACCAACTCATGCAGCGAATAAATGAGCATTTTGCAAATGCAAGTGAGAGTGAGAGTGAGCATGACCAAACTATGGTGCAACGTTTAACAGCGCTCGAAAAAACGATTACGCGTTTGATTCAATCGCAAACAACAAATACGTGCGTGAGTGCCGAAGTGCCAACTTCTTCGCGTGTGGAAAGTTTCCAACCAACATTGTCGTCGTCTCCAATACAAACAATGTATACAAACGTAAACATGCCACCGTACGCGACAACCACAACAACGCCGCGAGTGAATTTTGCTCCGCAATGGCAACGAGTAAATACTCAAAATGTTTATAACATACCAATATCGCGCAACCCAATTGATCCAATTAGAAATAGTGGTCTCAATCCAACAAGTGTTCCGTTTCCATATCATAACGAATACACCCACTCGTCGTGTCATACAATTAAAAATATTGTTGAGTTATTGCCCGAGTATAACCCAACAAGCGAATTGTCTTTGAATTCCCTGCAATTTGTACAACGGGTCGAAATGTTGAAAAGTGCATATGGTTGGCAAGAAAGTGTGGTAATTATCGCTGTGCAGCAAAAACTAAAAGGTTCCGCGAAACTTTGGGCTGATTCACAACAGTGCGTGTTTGTGAATTGGGCTCAATTTGTAAGCAAATTTCTAAATGACTTTCCGAGCTTTGTAAACGATGCCGATGTGCATATAAAACTCTCGCGAACCAAACGTCAATACAATGAAACGCCGGTAGAATATTTTTATCGAATGCTAGCGTTGGGTAACAAAGGTGGGTTACCAGAGGCTAGTATCGCGCGGCACATCGTAAATGGTGTCAATGATAATGATTTAAAACGAAAAATATCTAACGAATACGTACGATGTCAAGACTTATTAAAAGATATAATGAGTTACAGTCTATACAATGATGTAGGTCAAAACAATAAATTAAAATCTGTGTACCCCGCCGCGAAAACAGTTCCAGTTAATGAAAAATCGGTGCAAAAACCGACAAGTGTGAAAGAAGTGAACCCAGCAAACAATGTGAAGTGTTATAACTGCACCAAAATGGGGCATTTTGCTATTAATTGCCCAGAACCGCAAAAGAAACCTAGGTGCTCAAAGTGTCAACGAACCACTCATAAAACCGAAGAGTGTCCTAACGTTAAGAAAAATAATGTGAACACAATACAAACTACGGTGGCGCCAAAAATTGATTCTAATACTTCAGACGGTATAACGATGATAATAAAAGTGAATGGACATACTACAAACGCATTTGTTGATCCCGGTAGTACGCGTACACTCGTGCGTAAAACGTTTTCGGAAAAAATCGGTAATTTTAAAAACAATATGACTGTATTACGTGGTTTCGGGGGTGGTGAATATGTATCAACACGTATCGTGAACGTATTATTAACGCTTGATAATAACAAGATTCCCACAGATATGGTTGTTGTCAGCGACGAGCTGATTTGCGAAAACGTACTCCTCGGTAAGGATGTACTGTGTGGCTCAGATACGCGGTTAGTAATTGAAAATGAACAATGTCGTGTTGAACAAATTCGAAATATATGCGCGCCTCAAGGTTTAAACGAAACCGAAAACAACCAGTTCGAAAATATTATGAACGAATACCGTGAACTTTTCGCGAATAATATAGCCGATATTGGCAAGTGCAGTCTAGCCAAAATGAAAATCGAGTTAACATCTAACATACCAATTCAACTTAAGCCGTATCGTATTCCGTTTGCTAAAAGACCAATCGTATCGCGTATCGTAACCGAGTTACTTGAAAATGACATTATTCGACCCAGTGAGTCCGCGTACTCATCGCCTGTGGTCTTAGTTGAAAAGAAAAACAAAGAACATCGTCTCTGTATAGACTATCGTTGTGTAAACAAAATAACAGCAAAACAACCTTTTCCCATGCCGAACATGGAAGAGCAGTTCGCGCAACTCGCCGGTAATACATTTTTCACTACCCAAATCGAAATCGATGAAGGTTCAAAGCAATTTACCGCGTTCGTAACCTCGGATGGTCACTTCGAGTTTAATCGTATGCCTTTCGGTTTGGTTAACGCGCCTGCTACATTCCAAAGCATAATGAACAAAATCGCGTCGAAAATGAACTTTGGTGAAGTGCTTATATACTTGGACGATATTATCATACCAAGTAAAACGATTAAAGAAGAACTATTGCGCCTCGAACGGTTTTTCAAACTTCTTAAAGAAGCCGGACTAACTCTACGTGCCGATAAGTGTAAATTTCAACCAAAATCGATCATCTGGGACACATCATCAACGGAAAAGGTATTACTCCTGGTGAACAAAAGGTAACCGCCATTAAAAATTTTCCGACACCAACAACCGCAACCGAGGTAAGAAGATTTTTAGGCCTGACAGGGTTTTTTAGAAAATTTGTTAGAGACTACTCCTTGATTTCTAAGCCCTTGACAAAACTACTAACAAAAGAAAGCCAAACAAATTTCATGTGGGGTGCAGAACAGCAAAGTTCGTTTGAAACCCTGATCAGCGTTCTTACCAATGACCCCGTTCTCGCACTTTATGACATCAACGCCCAGCACGAGGTGCACACTGATGCCAGCAGTTATGGTTTGGCGGGTGTCCTCCTGCAATCTGTTGGCGGCAGTGAATGGCGACCCGTCTGTTATTACAATCGTCATTGCACTGAAACAGAGAGCCGCTACCACAGCTATGAACTTGAAGTCCTCGCTGTTGTAGAAACACTAGAACGTTTTCGAACCTACATACTGGGTAAGCAGTTTCGTCTTGTTACAGACTGCTCCGCTATCGCACACGTCAAAAACCACAAAGAACTGAAAACTAAAATTTCACGCTGGTGGCTCAAACTTCTCGAGTACGACTTCGAATGTATACATCGCCCCGCCAATCGTTTACAACATGTCGATGCACTAAGTCGAGCACCAGACCAACCCGCCAAAGATGTCGAACCAGCCGGTTTTGTAATGAATGTAATGACCGACATCAATGATTGGCTACTTACTATGCAACTCCAGGACGAGAAACTTCGCGATATCATTAACGTTGTAAATGGTAACACAAAATCCCCGCAAGAGCAAGTAATAAAATCCGAATACCAACTACGAAATCATAGATTGTATCGCAAAGAAACTGACGGTCTGAAGTTTGTTGTGCCAAAGGGGGTACGCTGGCGTATCGTTGAATTCTGCCACGACCAAGCAGGGCACACAGCTTTAGATAAAACACTTGAGAGAATCAAAAAAACGTATTGGTTTCCGAATATGAGACGATTCGTTAAAAGCTACATAGCAGCATGCATTAGGTGTTGTTATCAAACGCAACATTCGGGTAAAACTGAGGGTTGCCTTCATTTTGACTCAGTTAAACCCATTCCATTCTATCGCATACATCTGGATCACATGGGTCCATTTCCACGCAGCAAACGGGGCAATTTTCATGTCCTTGCTATATCCGATGCCTTTAGTAAGTTTCTCATAGTTAAAGCCGTGCGCGATACCAAGACCATTCATGTCATAAAAGCGCTTAATGAAATATCATCGTATTTCGGTTTACCATCGCAGATAGTCACCGATAGAGGTACGTCTTTCACATCGAAATCATTCGAAGAATATTGCAACGACAATAACATACAACATACGAAAACAGCAGTACGAACGCCGCGCGCAAATGGCCAAGTAGAACGCGCCAATCAGAGTATCTTGTCATATCTACGCACAACAACTGACAACCCGAAAGATTGGGATCTTATTCTTAGAGATCTCCAATGGTCTGTTAATTCCCGTCGAAACGCAACTACCAAATTCAGTCCAAACGAGCTTGTGTTTGACTTCCAACTACCTGATCTAGTAACCAACCAACTTATTGCCGCTGTTAATGACGATATCGACGACGAAAATTCGGAGCTAAGTTCCGCCGAAAAACGTAGTCAAGCGGTTATAAACATTGAAAATGAACGCGGAAAATGGAAGAAACGATTTGACAAACGACATCAGCAACCTAAAACATACTCCGAAGAAGACTTAGTTGTCATTGAAAATGAGCCAGGTGAATCGCGCAAACTTGAACCCAAATATCGTGGACCGTACATTGTCCGCAAAGTTCTGGGTAACGATCGGTATTTGTTAGAAGACATACCAGGTTATCAGGTTACCAACAAAAAGTTTAGTTCTGTCTATGCCTCCGCCAAAATAAAGCCATGGTGTAGTAACAGTCCCGACCTGGAATCCGACGACGAAATCGAGACGATTTAGGTCAGGAAAGGCCGAGTTGTCACACCAGTTCTCACATCACTTACGAAAATCAACCTTGCAAATACTACTAATAAATGCAGTCCTCCGATTTTTGAACAACAGACGCAGAGATAAAATTCAACGAAATAGAGTCAGTGAGTGAAATACGAGCGAACAACGCGATCGGGCCAAATAACTAAAAGCTGTTCAATTTAATATAACTTATATAAAATAACTATATTACAATTCATATTCAAAACCCTTTTATAATTAAAGCCATTTTCATAGCATTAACATTTTTCGTGTACTTAATTTAAACGGTCATCCCATACGGATGCAGGTAAGCATAAAACCCTACATTCGTGACCAGTGTTGCCAGAATTTTTTCGAGCAATCCGGCTAGATCGAAAAAAAAAACGGCTAAAAACGGCTAAAAAAATAATTTCGGCGAGAAAAATTACAATTTTGGCCGAACAAACGGCTAAAAATTTTGAACCAACTTTTCACACGTTTTATTCGATTTTTTTCATGAAAACATATAATATAAATATTTTATAATATTCACCCCTATTCTGCATAACAATTACGTTCCCGCTCTACGCTCCGCTTGGATCGTAAATATGCATTCTGAGTTACGCTTGGATCGAAAGAAAAAGAGGAAGAGCTATAAGTTTTTCGAAGTCAGCTGTTTGCCTTGGAATGTGTGAAATTTAAACATAACAAAGCAATTTAAATTACACAAATTATTACTTTTGAAATAAAAGTAAAGCTTTATTATGATTTATAGACTTAATTGTATATGTTTGAGCATTATTGAATAAATTGAGTGAAATTTTATATATCTATTGACTGATTGTAGCAGACAACGAAGGACCAACAAAAAGCAAGAGGACACTGTTGGTGGATGTTACCATATCGTCAGTAGGTAGCTGGTATTTTCCATAGAGCTAGTGCTAGAAGAGTGCGCTTTGCCGACCAGGTACACAGATGGTTGGCGTCGCATCGTGGGGCCACACCATACGCCGAGCAAACATTACACATGTCAGTGTTAAGTCTGACATCAGGTGGTACTTTTCGCTGGAGGAAGACATTGGCCGCCCCGGAACTGACAAAGAAGTTTACAGAGTGGGTGCTATGGAGTGGCCGCCGGTGCACGATTGGATATAATGGCAAAGTCAAAGCCATTACCTTAGTTTTAATTTTGTTAGTAATTTTGTTTGGTGTTTTGAATGCTAGTCCAATTTTTAATTGTTTACAACCGGTGCCGATGCTAATGCGCGTCCAAAAATATTAGATCTCCGTAGGCGGATTCACATTCCTGGCATCGAAAAGCGTCTTTTGATATCCCTCCCTACATTTTTGGACAAATATTAGTACTCGCCACCAGTCGCAAACAATTACCCTGCAAACATATCAAAAAACATCATTAGAGCACAAAAACAAAATATAGCGAGCGTTTTACAACTTTTACATACGAGTTTTACTTAAATTTCAAGAATTTCAACAAAAAATCGCGGGAATTAATCGTAAATTGTTTGCAAAATAAAAAACAAGCATTTATACGCCAACAAAATTCCAACGTAGAAAAACGTAGCTACGATCGAAGTGCAGAATTAGCAGAATTGGAAGTTTCGAAGTTGAACGTAGCGGAATTGAAACGCAGAATACCAAAGTTGCCAAGCGGAGAAATTTTCGATCCAAGTCGAAATGCAGAATAGGGGTGATTAAGTTATTTGTACTCTTTGTTTGTACCGCTAAAGCTAACAGTTTTAAGTCAAATTTTCACATGTTTTATTCGTTGTTTTGTCATTAAAACAAATGATATAAATATTTTACAATGTAAAGGAGTGTTTCTCATCTAGCCTTAAATATAAAAGTTCACTCTAAACAAAAATTTTGTTTAAAAAATTTAGATGAATTTTAAGGTTTACTTGAGAAAATGCCTCCAATTTCATAACAATAAAAAAAAGTTTCTTATACAGATGCTTTGCATCCTAATATACAGAGCTATAATAGTTCAACAATTCAAATCTGTATTTTTTAAAATAGCCTCAATATAAAGCTTACATTTACATATATTTGTTATATCTATTAAAAATAATGTGACTTAATGAAAAGTCGCAATAAAATAACGCATCAGGTAACGAATATATTTTAAATAACATATACTTTCATGGCATAAAATGAAAAAAAAAAAAAAGTTAATAAATTTGTGGGAAATGTACATATATATATATACATTTTACAATATTTCTATATCACAATTTTCTATATCTTGCTCTGAACTATCATAAATGCTAGAGTTATTCATAAGCGTAACGAGATCTTTAGTTATTATGAAGTCATGACAGCACTTATTTTCCCTTTTGAGTCCATATCTTACATACAAAATTGAATTTAGCATTTTTTCAGTAATTCTATTACGCTGCTTTGTTTTTTCATGGTGGCAATACTAAAAAGGCAATACTAAAAATTCAAACACAAATATAGCAAGAGCAGCAAAAGGATTTTCCCCTAAAGCATTTTTATACTCCCGAACTTGTGTCCAAAATTCTACAGTGGAACCCACGACTTCCCATTCATTCAAATGTAATTGTTTGTTACATTGGCAAAAAAACTAAAAACGGCTAAAACGGCTAAAAAAATATAAAAAAACGGCTAAAAAACGGCTAGCGGCTAGATTCAAATTTTCCCGGCTAAATGGAAAAAAAAACGGCTAGATCTAGCCGGAAAACGGCTAAAATGGCAACACTGTTCGTGACACGCCTTTGATTGGTAAGGCTACATTTTCTAAATTTGATGAATAAAACACAATAGATCAATACTGTGATTTTTTGCCGTTAATACACTGCTTACAGTTTGTGCGGAAGAAGATCTAAAAATGCCATGAAGTGTCGTCTTTGATTCATTTGCTGCTTGGTGACTTCGGTGAATTAAACATAATTAATGACTCAACTGCGACATTGCCTTAAATGTATTGATTATAATTCGTAAGGCGGCAGATCTACACCTGCCTTGAATTGTCGTCTTTGATTGGTGAGGCTACATTTTCTGAATTTGATGAATAAAACATAATAGATCAATACTGTGATTTTTTGCCATTAATACACATGCTTGCAATTTGTGCGATGGAAGATCTGAAAATGCCATGAAGTGTCGTCTTTGATTCATTTGCTGCTTGGTGACTTCGATGAATTAAACATAATTAATGACTCAAGTGCGACATTGCCTTAAAAGTATTGATTATAATTTGTAAGGTGGAAGATATACACCTGCCTTGAATTGTCGTCTTTGATTGATAAGTCTACATTTTCTGAATTTGATGAATAAAACATAATAGATCAATACTGTGATTTTTTGCCGTTAATACACATGCTTGCAATTTGTGCGATGGAAGATCTGAAAATGCCATGAAGTGTCGTCTTTGATTCATTTGCTGCTTGGTGACTTCGGTGAATTAAACATAATTAATGACTCAACTGCGACATTGCCTTAAATGTATTGATTATAATTCGTAAGGCGGCAGATCTACACCTGCCTTGAATTGTCGTCTTTGATTGGTAAGGCTACATTTTCTGAATTTGATGACTAAAACACAATATATCAATACAGTGATTTTTTGCCGTTAATACACATGCTTGCAATTTGTGCGATGGAATATCTGAAAATGCCATGAAAATTCGTCTTTGACTCATTTCCTGTTTGGTGATTTCGATGAAAAAAAACATAATTTATGACTGCGGTTATTACTTATAATTTGTACGGTGGAAGATCTACACTTGCCTTGAAGTCTCGCCTTTGATTGGTAAGGCTACATTTTCTAAATTTGATGAATAAAACACAAAAGATCAGTACTGTGATACACTGCTTACAATTTGTGCGTATGAAGATCTATAAATGCCATGAAGAGTCGTCTTTGATTCATTTGCTGTTTGGAGACTTCGATGAAAAAAAACATAATTTATGACTGCGGTTATTACTTATAATTTGTACGGTGGAAGATCTACACCTGCCTTGAAGTCTCGCCTTTGATTGGTAAGGCTACATTTTCTAAATTTGATGAATAGAACACAATAGATCAATACTGTGATTTTTTGGCGTTAATACACTACTTACAGTTTGTGAGGAGGAAGATCTAAAAATACCATGAAGTGTCGTCTTTGATTCATTTGCTGCTTGGTGACTTTGGTGAATTAAACATAATGAATGACTAACTGCGACATTGCCTTAAATGTATTGATTATAATTCGTAAGGCGGCAGATATACACCTGCCTTGAATTGTCGTCTTTGATTGATAAGTCTACATTTTCTGAATTTGATGGATAAAGCATAATAGATCAATACTGTGATTTTTTGCCTTTAATAAACATGCTTGCAATTTGTGCGGTGGAAGATCTAAAAATTCCATGAAGTGTCGTCTTTGATTCATTTGCTGCTTGGTGACTTCGATGAATTAAACATAATTAATGACTCAAGTGCGACATTGCCTTAAAAGTATTGATTATAATTTGTAAGGTGGAAGATATACACCTGCCTTGAATTGTCGTCTTTGATTGATAAGTCTACATTTTCTGAATTTGATGAATAAAACATAATAGATCAATACTGTGATTTTTTGGCGTTAATACACTACTTACAGTTTGTGAGGAGGAAGATCTAAAAATACCATGAAGTGTCGTCTTTGATTCATTTGCTGCTTGGTGACTTTGGTGAATTAAACATAATTAATGACTAACTGCGACATTGCCTTAAATGTAATGATTATAATTCGTAAGGCGGCAGATCTACACCTGCCTTGAATTGTCGTCTTTGATTGATAAGTCTACATTTTCTGAATTTGATGAATAAAACGCAATAGATCAATACTGTGATTTTTTGCCGTTAATACAGTGCTTACAATTTGTGCGGTGGAAGATCTAAAACTGCCATGAAAAGTCGTCTTTGATTTGTTTACTGTTTTGCTGACTTCGATGAATAAAACATAATTGATGACTGTGGTTATTGCTTATAATTTGTACGGTGGAAGATCTACACCTGCCTTGAAGTCTCGCCTTTGATTGGTAAGGCTACATTTTCTAAATTTGATGAATAGAACACAATAGATCAATACTGTGATATTTTGCCGTTAATACACTGCTTACAATTTGTGCGGTTGAAGATCTAAAAATGCCATGAAGTGTCGTCTTTGATTGGTAAGGCTACATTTTCTAAATTTGATGAATAGAACACAATAGATCAATACTGTGATATTTTGCCGTTAATACAGTGCTTACAATTTGTGCGGTGGAAGATCTAAAACTGCCATGAAAAGTCGTCTTTGATTTGTTTACTGTTTTGCTGACTTCGATGAATAAAACATAATTGATGACTGCGGTTATTACTTATAATTTGTACGGTGGAAGATCTACACTTGCCTTGAAGTCTCGCCTTTGATTGGTAAGGCTACATTTTCTAAATTTGATGAATAAAACACAAAAGATCAGTACTGTGATTTTTTGCCGTTAATACACTGCTTACAATTTGTGCGTATGAAGATCTATAAATGCCATGAAGAGTCGTCTTTGATTCATTTGCTGTTTGGAGACTTCGATGAATAAAACATAATTGATGACTGCGGTTATTACTTATAATTTGTACGGTGGAAGATCTACACCTGCCTTGAATTGTCGTCTTTGATTGATAAGTCTACATTTTCTGAATTTGATGAATAAAACATAATAGATCAATACTGTGATTTTTTGGCGTTAATACACTACTTACAGTTTGTGAGGAGGAAGATCTAAAAATACCATGAAGTGTCGTCTTTGATTCATTTGCTGCTTGGTGACTTTGGTGAATTAAACATAATTAATGACTAACTGCGACATTGCCTTAAAAGTATTGATTATAATTTGTAAGGTGGAAGATATACACCTGCCTTGAATTGTCGTCTTTGATTGATAAGTCTACATTTTCTGAATTTGATGAATAAAACATAATAGATCAATACTGTGATTTTTTGGCGTTAATACACTACTTACAGTTTGTGAGGAGGAAGATCTAAAAATACCATGAAGTGTCGTCTTTGATTCATTTGCTGCTTGGTGACTTTGGTGAATTAAACATAATTAATGACTAACTGCGACATTGCCTTAAATGTAATGATTATAATTCGTAAGGCGGCAGATCTACACCTGCCTTGAATTGTCGTCTTTGATTGGTAAGGCTACATTTTCTGAATTTGATGACTAAAACACAATATATCAATACAGTGATTTTTTGCCGTTAATACACTGCTTACAATTTGTGCGTATGAAGATCTATAAATGCCATGAAGAGTCGTCTTTGATTCATTTGCTGTTTGGAGACTTCGATGAAAAAAAACATAATTTATGACTGCGGTTATTACTTATAATTTGTACGGTGGAAGATCTACACTTGCCTTGAAGTCTCGTGATTGGTAAGGCTACATTTTCTAAATTTGATGAATAAAACACAAAAGATCAGTACTGTGATTTTTTGCCGTTAATACACTGCTTACAATTTGTGCGTATGAAGATCTATAAATGCCATGAAGAGTCGTCTTTGATTCATTTGCTGTTTGGAGACTTCGATGAAAAAAAACATAATTTATGACTGCGGTTATTACTTATAATTTGTACGGTGGAAGATCTACACCTGCCTTGAAGTCTCGCCTTTGATTGGTAAGGCTACATTTTCTAAATTTGATGAATAGAACACAATAGATCAATACTGTGATTTTTTGGCGTTAATACACTACTTACAGTTTGTGAGGAGGAAGATCTAAAAATACCATGAAGTGTCGTCTTTGAATCATTTGCTGCTTGGTGACTTTGGTGAATTAAACATAATTAATGACTAACTGCGACATTGCCTTAAATGTATTGATTATAATTCGTAAGGCGGCAGATATACACCTGCCTTGAATTGTCGTCTTTGATTGATAAGTCTACATTTTCTGAATTTGATGAATAAAACGCAATAGATCAATACTGTGATTTTTTGCCGTTAATACAGTGCTTACAATTTGTGCGGTGGAAGATCTAAAACTGCCATGAAAAGTCGTCTTTGATTTGTTTACTGTTTTGCTGACTTCGATGAATAAAACATAATTGATGACTGTGGTTATTGCTTATAATTTGTACGGTGGAAGATCTACACCTGCCTTGAAGTCTCGCCTTTGATTGGTAAGGCTACATTTTCTAAATTTGATGAATAGAACACAATAGATCAATACTGTGATATTTTGCCGTTAATGCACTGCTTACAATTTGTGCGGTTGAAGATCTAAAAATGCCATGAAGTGTCGTCTTTGATTGGTAAGGCTACATTTTCTAAATTTGATGAATAGAACACAATAGATCAATACTGTGATATTTTGCCGTTAATACAGTGCTTACAATTTGTGCGGTGGAAGATCTAAAACTGCCATGAAAAGTCGTCTTTGATTTGTTTACTGTTTTGCTGACTTCGATGAATAAAACATAATTGATGACTGTGGTTATTGCTTATAATTTGTGCGGTGGAAGAGCTACACCTGCCTTGAAGTCTCGCCTTTGATTGGTAAGGCTACATTTTCTAAATTTGATGAATAGAACACAATAGATCAATACTGTGATTTTTTGGCGTTAATACACTGCTTACAATTTGTGCGGTGGAAGATCTAAAACTGCCATGAAAAGTCGTCTTTGATTTGTTTACTGTTTTGCTGACTTCGATGAATTAAACATAATTGATGACTGCGGTTATTGCTTATAATTTGTACGGTGGAAGATCTACACCTGCCTTGAAGTCTCGCCTTTGATTGGTAAGGCTACATTTTCTAAATTTGATGAATAGAACACAATAGATCAATACTGTGATATTTTGCCGTTAATACACTGCTTACAATTTGTGCGGTGGAAGATCTAAAACTGCCATGAAGAGTCGTCTTTGATTTGTTTACTGTTTTGCTGACTTCGATGAATTAAACATAATTGATGACTGCGGTTATTGCTTATAATTTGTACGGTGGAAGATCTACACCTGCCTTGAAGTCTCGCCTTTGATTGGTAAGGCTACATTTTCTAAATTTGATGAATAGAACACAATAGATCAATACTGTGATTTTTTGGCGTTAATACACTACTTACAGTTTGTGAGGAGGAAGATCTAAAAATGCCATGAAGTGTCGTCTTTGATTCATTTGCTGCTTGGTGACTTCGGTGAATTAAACATAATTAATGACTCAACTGCGACATTGCCTTAAATGTATTGATTATAATTCGTAAGGCGGCAGATATACACCTGCCTTGAATTGTCGCCTTTGATTGGTAAGGCTACATTTTCTAAATTTGATGGATAAAGCATAATAGATCAATACTGTGATTTTTTGCCTTTAATAAACATGCTTGCAATTTGTGCGGTGGAAGATCTAAAAATTCCATGAAGTGTCCTATTTGATTCATTTGCTGTTTGGTGACTTCGATGAATAAAACATAATTGATGACTGCGGTTATTGCTTATAATTTGTACGGTGGAAGATCTACAGCTGCCTTGAATTGTCGTCTTTGATTGGTAAGGCTACATTTTCTGAATTTGATGACTAAAACACAATATATCAATACTGTGATTTTTTGCCGTTAATACACATGCTTGCAATTAGTGCGGTGGAAGATCTGAAAATGCCATGAAGTGTCGTCTTTGATTGGTAAGGCTACATTTTCTAAATTTGATGAATAAAACGCAATAGATCAATACTGTGATTTTTTGCCGTTAATACACTGCTTACAATTTGTGCGGTGGAAGATCTAAAACTGCCATGAAAAGTCGTCTTTGATTTGTTTACTGTTTTGCTGACTTCGATGAATTAAACATAATTGATGACTGCGGTTATTGCTTATAATTTGTGCGGTGGAAGAGCTACACCTGCCTTGAAGTCTCGCCTTTGATTGGTAAGGCTACATTTTCTAAATTTGATGAATAAAACACAATAGATCAATACTGTGATTTTTTGCCGTTAATACACATGCTTGCAATTTGTGCGGTGGAAGATCTAAAAATGCCATGAAGAGTCGTCTTTGACTCATTTGCTGTTTGGTGACTTCGATGAAAAAAACATAATTGATAACTCAAGTGCGACATTGCCTTAAATGTATTGATTATAATTTGTAAGGTGGAAGATATACACCTGCCTTGAATTGTCGCCTTTGATTGGTAAGGCTACATTTTCTAAATTTGATGAATAAAACACAATAGATCAATACTGTGATTTTTTGCCGTTAATACACTGCTTACAGTTTGTGCGGTGGAAGATCTAAAAATTCCATGAAGTGTCCCATTTGATTCATTTGCTGTTTGGTGACTTCGATGAAAAAAACATAATTTATGACTGCGGTTATTACTTATAATTTGAACGGTGGGAGATCTACACCTGTCTTGAAGTCTCGCCTTTGATTGGTGAGGCTACATTTTCTAAATTTGATGAATAAAACACAATAGATCAATACTGTGATTTTTTGCCGTTAATACACTGCTTACAGTTTGTGCGGTGGAAGATCTAAAAATTCCATGAAGTGTTCCATTTGATTCATTTGCTGTTTGGTGACTTCGATGAAAAAAACATAATTTATGACTGCGGTTATTACTTATAATTTGAACGGTGGGAGATCTACACCTGTCTTGAAGTCTCGCCTTTGATTGGTAAGGCTACATTTTCTAAATTTGATGAATAAAACACAATAGATCAATACTGTGATTTTTTGCCGTTAATACACTGCTTACAGTTTGTGCGGTGGAAGATCTAAAAATTCCATGAAGTGTCCCATTTGATTCATTTGCTGTTTGGTGACTTCGATGAAAAAAACATAATTTATGACTGCGGTTATTACTTATAATTTGAACGGTGGGAGATCTACACCTGTCTTGAAGTCTCGCCTTTGATTGGTAAGGCTACATTTTCTAAATTTGATGAATAAAACACAATAGATCAATACTGTGATTTTTTGCCGTTAATACACTGCTTACAGTTTGTGCGGTGGAAGATCTAAAAATTCCATGAAGTGTCCCATTTGATTCATTTGCTGTTTGGTGACTTCGATGAAAAAAACATAATTTATGACTGCGGTTATTACTTATAATTTGAACGGTGGGAGATCTACACCTGTCTTGAAGTCTCGCCTTTGATTGGTAAGGCTACATTTTCTAAATTTGATGAATAAAACACAATAGATCAATACTGTGATTTTTTGGCGTTAATACACTACTTACAGTTTGTGAGGAGGAAGATCTAAAAATGCCATGAAGTGTCGTCTTTGATTCATTTGCTGCTTGGTGACTTCGGTGAATTAAACATAATTAATGACTCAACTGCGACATTGCCTTAAATGTATTGATTATAATTCGTAAGGCGGCAGATATACACCTGCCTTGAATTGTCGTCTTTGATTGATAAGTCTACATTTTCTGAATTTGATGGATAAAGCATAATAGATCAATACTGTGATTTTTTGCCTTTAATAAACATGCTTGCAATTTGTGCGGTGGAAGATCTAAAAATTCCATGAAGTGTCCTATTTGAATCATTTGCTGTTTGGTGACTTCGATGAATAAAACATAATTGATGACTGCGGTTATTGCTTATAATTTGTACGGTGGAAGATCTACAGCTGCCTTGAATTGTCGTCTTTGATTGGTAAGGCTACATTTTCTGAATTTGATGACTAAAACACAATATATCAATACTGTGATTTTTTGCCGTTAATACACATGCTTGCAATTAGTGCGGTGGAAGATCTGAAAATGCCATGAAGTGTCGTCTTTGATTGGTAAGGCTACATTTTCTAAATTTGATGAATAAAACGCAATAGATCAATACTGCGATTTTTTGCCGTTAATACACTGCTTACAATTTGTGCGGTGGAAGATCTAAAACTGCCATGAAAAGTCGTCTTTGATTTGTTTACTGTTTTGCTGACTTCGATGAATTAAACATAATTGATGACTGCGGTTATTGCTTATAATTTGTGCGGTGGAAGAGCTACACCTGCCTTGAAGTCTCGCCTTTGATTGGTAAGGCTACATTTTCTAAATTTGATGAATAAAACACAATAGATCAATACTGTGATTTTTTGCCGTTAATACACATGCTTGCAATTTGTGCGGTGGAAGATCTAAAAATGCCATGAAGAGTCGTCTTTGACTCATTTGCTGTTTGGTGACTTCGATGAAAAAAACATAATTGATAACTCAAGTGCGACATTGCCTTAAATGTATTGATTATAATTTGTAAGGTGGAAGATATACAAGTGCCTTGAATTGTCGCCTTTGATTGGTAAGGCTACATTTTCTAAATTTGATGAATAAAACACAATAGATCAATACTGTGATTTTTTGCCGTTAATACACTGCTTACAGTTTGTGCGGTGGAAGATCTAAAAATTCCATGAAGTGTCCCATTTGATTCATTTGCTGTTTGGTGACTTCGATGAAAAAAACATAATTTATGACTGCGGTTATTACTTATAATTTGAACGGTGGGAGATCTACACCTGTCTTGAAGTCTCGCCTTTGATTGGTAAGGCTACATTTTCTAAATTTGATGAATAAAACACAATAGATCAATACTGTGATTTTTTGCCGTTAATACACTGCTTACAGTTTGTGCGGTGGAAGATCTAAAAATTCCATGAAGTGTTCCATTTGATTCATTTGCTGTTTGGTGACTTCGATAAATAAAACATAATTGATGACTGCGGTTATTGCTTATAATTTGTACGGTGGAAGATCTACACCTGCCTTGAATTGTCGTCTTTGATTGGTAAGGCTACATTTTCTGAATTTGATGACTAAAATACAATATATCAATACTGTGATTTTTGGCCGTTAATACACATGATGGCAATTTGTGCGGTGGAAGATCTGAAAATGCCATGAAGTGTCGTCTTTGACTGGTAAGGCTACATTTTCTAAATTTGATGAATAAAACGCAATAGATCAATACTGTGATTTTTTGCCGTTAATAGACTGCTTCCAATTTGTGCGGTGGAAGATCTAAAAATGCCATGAAGTGTCGTCTTTGATTTGTTTACTGTTTTGCTGACTTCGATGAATTAAACATAATTGATGAATGCGGTTATTGCTTATAATTTGTGCGGTGGAAGAGCTACACCTGCCTTGAATTGTCGTCTTTGATTGGTAAGGCTACATTTTCTGAATTTGATGACTAAAACACAATATATCAATACTGTGATTTTTTGCCGTTAATACACATGCTTGCAATTTGTGCGGTGGAAGATCTGAAAATGCCATGAAGTGTCGTCTTTGATTGGTAAGGCTACATTTTCTAAATTTGATGAATAAAACGCAATAGATCAATACTGTGATTTTTTGCCGTTAATACACTGCTTACAATTTGTGCGGTGGAAGATCTAAAACTGCCATGAAAAGTCGTCTTTGATTTGTTTACTGTTTTGCTGACTTCGATGAATTAAACATAATTGATGACTGCGGTTATTGCTTATAATTTGTACGGTGGAAGATCTACACCTGCCTTGAAGTCTCGCCTTTGATTGGTAAGGCTACATTTTCTAAATTTGATGAATAGAACACAATAGATCAATACTGTGATATTTTGCCGTTAATACACTGCTTACAATTTGTGCGGTGGAAGATCTAAAACTGCCATGAAAAGTCGTCTTTGATTTGTTTACTGTTTTGCTGACTTCGATGAATTAAACATAATTGATGACTGCGGTTATTGCTTATAATTTGTACGGTGGAAGATCTACACCTGCCTTGAAGTCTCGCCTTTGATTGGTAAGGCTACATTTTCTAAATTTGATGAATAGAACACAATAGATCAATACTGTGATTTTTTGGCGTTAATAAACATGCTTGCAATTTGTGCGGTGGAAGATATAAAAATTCCATGAAGTGTCCTATTTGATTCATTTGCTGTTTGGTGACTTCGATGAATAAAACATAATTGATGACTGTGCTTATTACTTATAATTTGAACGGTGGGAGATCTACACCTGTCTTGAAGTCTCGCCTTTGATTGGTAAGGCTACATTTTCTAAATTTGATGAATAAAACACAATAGATCAATACTGTGATTTTTTGCCGTTAATACACTGCTTACAGTTTGTGCGGTGGAAGATCTAAAAATTCCATGAAGTGTCCCATTTGATTCATTTGCTGTTTGGTGACTTCGATGAAAAAAACATAATTTATGACTGCGGTTATTACTTATAATTTGAACGGTGGGAGATCTACACCTGTCTTGAAGTCTCGCCTTTGATTGGTAAGGCTACATTTTCTAAATTTGATGAATAAAACACAATAGATCAATACTGTGATTTTTTGCCGTTAATACACTGCTTACAGTTTGTGCGGTGGAAGATCTAAAAATTCCATGAAGTGTCCCATTTGATTCATTTGCTGTTTGGTGACTTCGATGAAAAAAACATAATTTATGACTGCGGTTATTACTTATAATTTGAACGGTGGGAGATCTACACCTGTCTTGAAGTCTCGCCTTTGATTGGTAAGGCTACATTTTCTAAATTTGATGAATAAAACACAATAGATCAATACTGTGATTTTTTGGCGTTAATACACTACTTACAGTTTGTGAGGAGGAAGATCTAAAAATGCCATGAAGTGTCGTCTTTGATTCATTTGCTGCTTGGTGACTTCGGTGAATTAAACATAATTAATGACTCAACTGCGACATTGCCTTAAATGTATTGATTATAATTCGTAAGGCGGCAGATATACACCTGCCTTGAATTGTCGTCTTTGATTGATAAGTCTACATTTTCTGAATTTGATGGATAAAGCATAATAGATCAATACTGTGATTTTTTGCCTTTAATAAACATGCTTGCAATTTGTGCGGTGGAAGATCTAAAAATTCCATGAAGTGTCCTATTTGAATCATTTGCTGTTTGGTGACTTCGATGAATAAAACATAATTGATGACTGCGGTTATTGCTTATAATTTGTACGGTGGAAGATCTACAGCTGCCTTGAATTGTCGTCTTTGATTGGTAAGGCTACATTTTCTGAATTTGATGACTAAAACACAATATATCAATACTGTGATTTTTTGCCGTTAATACACATGCTTGCAATTAGTGCGGTGGAAGATCTGAAAATGCCATGAAGTGTCGTCTTTGATTGGTAAGGCTACATTTTCTAAATTTGATGAATAAAACGCAATAGATCAATACTGTGATTTTTTGCCGTTAATACACTGCTTACAATTTGTGCGGTGGAAGATCTAAAACTGCCATGAAAAGTCGTCTTTGATTTGTTTACTGTTTTGCTGACTTCGATGAATTAAACATAATTGATGACTGCGGTTATTGCTTATAATTTGTGCGGTGGAAGAGCTACACCTGCCTTGAAGTCTCGCCTTTGATTGGTAAGGCTACATTTTCTAAATTTGATGAATAAAACACAATAGATCAATACTGTGATTTTTTGCCGTTAATACACATGCTTGCAATTTGTGCGGTGGAAGATCTAAAAATGCCATGAAGAGTCGTCTTTGACTCATTTGCTGTTTGGTGACTTCGATGAAAAAAACATAATTGATAACTCAAGTGCGACATTGCCTTAAATGTATTGATTATAATTTGTAAGGTGGAAGATATACAAGTGCCTTGAATTGTCGCCTTTGATTGGTAAGGCTACATTTTCTAAATTTGATGAATAAAACACAATAGATCAATACTGCGATTTTTTGCCGTTAATACACTGCTTACAGTTTGTGCGGTGGAAGATCTAAAAATTCCATGAAGTGTCCCATTTGATTCATTTGCTGTTTGGTGACTTCGATGAAAAAAACATAATTTATGACTGCGGTTATTACTTATAATTTGAACGGTGGGAGATCTACACCTGTCTTGAAGTCTCGCCTTTGATTGGTAAGGCTACATTTTCTAAATTTGATGAATAAAACACAATAGATCAATACTGTGATTTTTTGCCGTTAATACACTGCTTACAGTTTGTGCGGTGGAAGATCTAAAAATTCCATGAAGTGTTCCATTTGATTCATTTGCTGTTTGGTGACTTCGATAAATAAAACATAATTGATGACTGCGGTTATTGCTTATAATTTGTACGGTGGAAGATCTACACCTGCCTTGAATTGTCGTCTTTGATTGGTAAGGCTACATTTTCTGAATTTGATGACTAAAATACAATATATCAATACTGTGATTTTTGGCCGTTAATACACATGATGGCAATTTGTGCGGTGGAAGATCTGAAAATGCCATGAAGTGTCGTCTTTGACTGGTAAGGCTACATTTTCTAAATTTGATGAATAAAACGCAATAGATCAATACTGTGATTTTTTGCCGTTAATAGACTGCTTCCAATTTGTGCGGTGGAAGATCTAAAAATGCCATGAAGTGTCGTCTTTGATTTGTTTACTGTTTTGCTGACTTCGATCAATTAAACATAATTGATGAATGCGGTTATTGCTTATAATTTGTGCGGTGGAAGAGCTACACCTGCCTTGAATTGTCGTCTTTGATTGGTAAGGCTACATTTTCTGAATTTGATGACTAAAACACAATATATCAATACTGTGATTTTTTGCCGTTAATACACATGCTTGCAATTTGTGCGGTGGAAGATCTGAAAATGCCATGAAGTGTCGTCTTTGATTGGTAAGGCTACATTTTCTAAATTTGATGAATAAAACGCAATAGATCAATACTGTGATTTTTTGCCGTTAATACACTGCTTACAATTTGTGCGGTGGAAGATCTAAAAATTCCATGAAGTGTCCTATTTGATTCATTTGCTGTTTGGTGACTTCGATGAATAAAACATAATTGATGACTGCGGTTATTACTTATAATTTGAACGGTGGGAGATCTACACCTGTCTTGAAGTCTCGCCTTTGATTGGTAAGGCTACATTTTCTAAATTTGATGAATAAAACACAATAGATCAATACTGTGATTTTTTGCCGTTAATACACTGCTTACAGTTTGTGCGGTGGAAGATCTAAAAATTCCATGAAGTGTCCCATTTGATTCATTTGCTGTTTGATGACTTCGATGAAAAAAACATAATTTATGACTGCGGTTATTACTTATAATTTGAACGGTGGGAGATCTACACCTGTCTTGAAGTCTCGCCTTTGATTGGTAAGGCTACATTTTCTAAATTTGATGAATAAAACACAATAGATCAATACTGTGATTTTTTGCCGTTAATACACTGCTTACAGTTTGTGCGGTGGAAGATCTAAAAATTCCATGAAGTGTCCCATTTGATTCATTTGCTGTTTGGTGACTTCGATGAAAAAAACATAATTTATGACTGCGGTTATTACTTATAATTTGAACGGTGGGAGATCTACACCTGTCTTGAAGTCTCGCCTTTGATTGGTAAGGCTACATTTTCTAAATTTGATGAATAAAACACAATAGATCAATACTGTGATTTTTTGGCGTTAATACACTACTTACAGTTTGTGAGGAGGAAGATCTAAAAATGCCATGAAGTGTCGTCTTTGATTCATTTGCTGCTTGGTGACTTCGGTGAATTAAACATAATTAATGACTCAACTGCGACATTGCCTTAAATGTATTGATTATAATTCGTAAGGCGGCAGATATACACCTGCCTTGAATTGTCGTCTTTGATTGATAAGTCTACATTTTCTGAATTTGATGGATAAAGCATAATAGATCAATACTGTGATTTTTTGCCTTTAATAAACATGCTTGCAATTTGTGCGGTGGAAGATCTAAAAATTCCATGAAGTGTCCTATTTGAATCATTTGCTGTTTGGTGACTTCGATGAATAAAACATAATTGATGACTGCGGTTATTGCTTATAATTTGTACGGTGGAAGATCTACAGCTGCCTTGAATTGTCGTCTTTGATTGGTAAGGCTACATTTTCTGAATTTGATGACTAAAACACAATATATCAATACTGTGATTTTTTGCCGTTAATACACATGCTTGCAATTAGTGCGGTGGAAGATCTGAAAATGCCATGAAGTGTCGTCTTTGATTGGTAAGGCTACATTTTCTAAATTTGATGAATAAAACGCAATAGATCAATACTGTGATTTTTTGCCGTTAATACACTGCTTACAATTTGTGCGGTGGAAGATCTAAAACTGCCATGAAAAGTCGTCTTTGATTTGTTTACTGTTTTGCTGACTTCGATGAATTAAACATAATTGATGACTGCGGTTATTGCTTATAATTTGTGCGGTGGAAGAGCTACACCTGCCTTGAAGTCTCGCCTTTGATTGGTAAGGCTACATTTTCTAAATTTGATGAATAAAACACAATAGATCAATACTGTGATTTTTTGCCGTTAATACACATGCTTGCAATTTGTGCGGCGGAAGATCTAAAAATGCCATGAAGAGTCGTCTTTGACTCATTTGCTGTTTGGTGACTTCGATGAAAAAAACATAATTGATAACTCAAGTGCGACATTGCCTTAAATGTATTGATTATAATTTGTAAGGTGGAAGATATACAAGTGCCTTGAATTGTCGCCTTTGATTGGTAAGGCTACATTTTCTAAATTTGATGAATAAAACACAATAGATCAATACTGTGATTTTTTGCCGTTAATACACTGCTTACAGTTTGTGCGGTGGAAGATCTAAAAATTCCATGAAGTGTCCCATTTGATTCATTTGCTGTTTGGTGACTTCGATGAAAAAAACATAATTTATGACTGCGGTTATTACTTATAATTTGAACGGTGGGAGATCTACACCTGTCTTGAAGTCTCGCCTTTGATTGGTAAGGCTACATTTTCTAAATTTGATGAATAAAACACAATAGATCAATACTGTGATTTTTTGCCGTTAATACACTGCTTACAGTTTGTGCGGTGGAAGATCTAAAAATTCCATGAAGTGTTCCATTTGATTCATTTGCTGTTTGGTGACTTCGATAAATAAAACATAATTGATGACTGCGGTTATTGCTTATAATTTGTACGGTGGAAGATCTACACCTGCCTTGAATTGTCGTCTTTGATTGGTAAGGCTACATTTTCTGAATTTGATGACTAAAATACAATATATCAATACTGTGATTTTTGGCCGTTAATACACATGATGGCAATTTGTGCGGTGGAAGATCTGAAAATGCCATGAAGTGTCGTCTTTGACTGGTAAGGCTACATTTTCTAAATTTGATGAATAAAACGCAATAGATCAATACTGTGATTTTTTGCCGTTAATAGACTGCTTCCAATTTGTGCGGTGGAAGATCTAAAAATGCCATGAAGTGTCGTCTTTGATTTGTTTACTGTTTTGCTGACTTCGATCAATTAAACATAATTGATGAATGCGGTTATTGCTTATAATTTGTGCGGTGGAAGAGCTACACCTGCCTTGAATTGTCGTCTTTGATTGGTAAGGCTACATTTTCTGAATTTGATGACTAAAACACAATATATCAATACTGTGATTTTTTGCCGTTAATACACATGCTTGCAATTAGTGCGGTGGAAGATCTGAAAATGCCATGAAGTGTCGTCTTTGATTGGTAAGGCTACATTTTCTAAATTTGATGAATAAAACGCAATAGATCAATACTGTGATTTTTTGCCGTTAATACACTGCTTACAATTTGTGCGGTGGAAGATCTAAAACTGCCATGAAAAGTCGTCTTTGATTTGTTTACTGTTTTGCTGACTTCGATGAATTAAACATAATTGATGACTGCGGTTATTGCTTATAATTTGTGCGGTGGAAGAGCTACACCTGCCTTGAAGTCTCGCCTTTGATTGGTAAGGCTACATTTTCTAAATTTGATGAATAAAACACAATAGATCAATACTGTGATTTTTTGCCGTTAATACACATGCTTGCAATTTGTGCGGCGGAAGATCTAAAAATGCCATGAAGAGTCGTCTTTGACTCATTTGCTGTTTGGTGACTTCGATGAAAAAAACATAATTGATAACTCAAGTGCGACATTGCCTTAAATGTATTGATTATAATTTGTAAGGTGGAAGATATACAAGTGCCTTGAATTGTCGCCTTTGATTGGTAAGGCTACATTTTCTAAATTTGATGAATAAAACACAATAGATCAATACTGTGATTTTTTGCCGTTAATACACTGCTTACAGTTTGTGCGGTGGAAGATCTAAAAATTCCATGAAGTGTCCCATTTGATTCATTTGCTGTTTGGTGACTTCGATGAAAAAAACATAATTTATGACTGCGGTTATTACTTATAATTTGAACGGTGGGAGATCTACACCTGTCTTGAAGTCTCGCCTTTGATTGGTAAGGCTACATTTTCTAAATTTGATGAATAAAACACAATAGATCAATACTGTGATTTTTTGCCGTTAATACACTGCTTACAGTTTGTGCGGTGGAAGATCTAAAAATTCCATGAAGTGTTCCATTTGATTCATTTGCTGTTTGGTGACTTCGATAAATAAAACATAATTGATGACTGCGGTTATTGCTTATAATTTGTACGGTGGAAGATCTACACCTGCCTTGAATTGTCGTCTTTGATTGGTAAGGCTACATTTTCTGAATTTGATGACTAAAATACAATATATCAATACTGTGATTTTTGGCCGTTAATACACATGATGGCAATTTGTGCGGTGGAAGATCTGAAAATGCCATGAAGTGTCGTCTTTGACTGGTAAGGCTACATTTTCTAAATTTGATGAATAAAACGCAATAGATCAATACTGTGATTTTTTGCCGTTAATAGACTGCTTCCAATTTGTGCGGTGGAAGATCTAAAAATGCCATGAAGTGTCGTCTTTGATTTGTTTACTGTTTTGCTGACTTCGATCAATTAAACATAATTGATGAATGCGGTTATTGCTTATAATTTGTGCGGTGGAAGAGCTACACCTGCCTTGAATTGTCGTCTTTGATTGGTAAGGCTACATTTTCTGAATTTGATGACTAAAACACAATATATCAATACTGTGATTTTTTGCCGTTAATACACATGCTTGCAATTTGTGCGGTGGAAGATCTGAAAATGCCATGAAGTGTCGTCTTTGATTGGTAAGGCTACATTTTCTAAATTTGATGAATAAAACGCAATAGATCAATACTGTGATTTTTTGCCGTTAATACACTGCTTACAATTTGTGCGGTGGAAGATCTAAAACTGCCATGAAAAGTCGTCTTTGATTTGTTTACTGTTTTGCTGACTTCGATGAATTAAACATAATTGATGACTGCGGTTATTGCTTATAATTTGTACGGTGGAAGATCTACACCTGCCTTGAAGTCTCGCCTTTGATTGGTAAGGCTACATTTTCTAAATTTGATGAATAGAACACAATAGATCAATACTGTGATATTTTGCCGTTAATACACTGCTTACAATTTGTGCGGTGGAAGATCTAAAACTGCCATGAAAAGTCGTCTTTGATTTGTTTACTGTTTTGCTGACTTCGATGAATTAAACATAATTGATGACTGCGGTTATTGCTTATAATTTGTACGGTGGAAGATCTACACCTGCCTTGAAGTCTCGCCTTTGATTGGTAAGGCTACATTTTCTAAATTTGATGAATAGAACACAATAGATCAATACTGTGATTTTTTGGCGTTAATAAACATGCTTGCAATTTGTGCGGTGGAAGATCTAAAAATTCCATGAAGTGTCCTATTTGATTCATTTGCTGTTTGGTGACTTCGATGAATAAAACATAATTGATGACTGCGGTTATTGCTTATAATTTGTACGGTGGAAGATCTACAGCTGCCTTGAATTGTCGTCTTTGATTGGTAAGGCTACATTTTCTGAATTTGATGACTAAAACACAATATATCAATACTGTGATTTTTTTGCCGTTAATACACATGCTTGCAATTTGTGCGGTGGAAGATCTGAAAATGCCATGAAGTGTCGTCTTTGATTGGTAAGGCTACATTTTCTAAATTTGATGAATAAAACGCAATAGATCAATACTGTGATTTTTTGCCGTTAATACACTGCTTACAATTTGTGCGGTGGAAGATCTAAAAATGCCATGAAAAGTCGTCTTTGATTTGTTTACTGTTTTGCTGACTTCGATGAATTAAACATAATTGATGACTGCGGTTATAGCTTATAATTTGTGCGGTGGAAGAGCTACACCTGCCTTGAAGTCTCGCCTTTGATTGGTAAGGCTACATTTTCTAAATTTGATGAATAAAGCACAATATATCAATACTGTGATATTTTGCCGTTAATACACTGCTTACAATTTGTGCGGTGGAAGATCTAAAAATTCCATGAAGTGTTCCATTTGATTCATTTGCTGTTTGGTGACTTCGATAAATAAAACATAATTGATGACTGCGGTTATTGCTTATAATTTGTACGGTGGAAGATCTACACCTGCCTTGAATTGTCGTCTTTGATTGGTAAGGCTACATTTTCTGAATTTGATGACTAAAATACAATATATCAATACTGTGATTTTTGGCCGTTAATACACATGATGGCAATTTGTGCGGTGGAAGATCTGAAAATGCCATGAAGTGTCGTCTTTGACTGGTAAGGCTACATTTTCTAAATTTGATGAATAAAACGCAATAGATCAATACTGTGATTTTTTGCCGTTAATAGACTGCTTCCAATTTGTGCGGTGGAAGATCTAAAAATGCCATGAAGTGTCGTCTTTGATTTGTTTACTGTTTTGCTGACTTCGATGAATTAAACATAATTGATGAATGCGGTTATTGCTTATAATTTGTGCGGTGGAAGAGCTACACCTGCCTTGAATTGTCGTCTTTGATTGGTAAGGCTACATTTTCTGAATTTGATGACTAAAACACAATATATCAATACTGTGATTTTTTGCCGTTAATACACATGCTTGCAATTTGTGCGGTGGAAGATCTGAAAATGCCATGAAGTGTCGTCTTTGATTGGCAAGGCTACATTTTCTAAATTTGATGAATAAAACGCAATAGATCAATACTGTGATTTTTTGCCGTTAATATACTGCTTACAATTTGTGCGGTGGAAGATCTAAAACTGCCATGAAAAGTCGTCTTTGATTTGTTTACTGTTTTGCTGACTTCGATGAATTAAACATAATTGATGACTGCGGTTATTGCTTATAATTTGTACGGTGGAAGATCTACACCTGCCTTGAAGTCTCGCCTTTGATTGGTAAGGCTACATTTTCTAAATTTGATGAATAGAACACAATAGATCAATACTGTGATATTTTGCCGTTAATACACTGCTTACAATTTGTGCGGTGGAAGATCTAAAACTGCCATGAAAAGTCGTCTTTGATTTGTTTACTGTTTTGCTGACTTCGATGAATTAAACATAATTGATGACTGCGGTTATTGCTTAAAATTTGTACGGTGGAAGATCTACACCTGCCTTGAAGTCTCGCCTTTGATTGGTAAGGCTACATTTTCTAAATTTGATGAATAGAACACAATAGATCAATACTGTGATTTTTTGGCGTTAATACACTACTTACAGTTTGTGAGGAGGAAGATCTAAAAATGCCATGAAGTGTCGTCTTTGATTCATTTGCTGCTTGGTGACTTCGGTGAATTAAACATAATTAATGACTCAACTGCGACATTGCCTTAAATGTATTGATTATAATTCGTAAGGCGGCAGATATACACCTGCCTTGAATTGTCGTCTTTGATTGATAAGTCTACATTTTCTGAATTTGATGGATAAAGCATAATAGATTAATACTGTGATTTTTTGCCTTTAATAAACATGCTTGCAATTTGTGCGGTGGAAGATCTAAAAATTCCATGAAGTGTCCTATTTGATTCATTTGCTGTTTGGTGACTTCGATGAATAAAACATAATTGATGACTGCGGTTATTGCTTATAATTTGTACGGTGGAAGATCTACAGCTGCCTTGAATTGTCGTCTTTGATTGGTAAGGCTACATTTTCTGAATTTGATGACTAAAACACAATATATCAATACTGTGATTTTTTTGCCGTTAATACACATGCTTGCAATTTGTGCGGTGGAAGATCTGAAAATGCCATGAAGTGTCGTCTTTGATTGGTAAGGCTACATTTTCTAAATTTGATGAATAAAACGCAATAGATCAATACTGTGATTTTTTGCCGTTAATACACTGCTTACAATTTGTGCGGTGGAAGATCTAAAAATGCCATGAAAAGTCGTCTTTGATTTGTTTACTGTTTTGCTGACTTCGATGAATTAAACATAATTGATGACTGCGGTTATAGCTTATAATTTGTGCGGTGGAAGAGCTACACCTGCCTTGAAGTCTCGCCTTTGATTGGTAAGGCTACATTTTCTAAATTTGATGAATAAAGCACAATATATCAATACTGTGATATTTTGCCGTTAATACACTGCTTACAATTTGTGCGGTGGAAGATCTAAAACTGCCATGAAAAGTCGTCTTTGATTTGTTTACTGTTTTGCTGACTTCGATGAATTAAACATAATTGATGACTGCGGTTATTGCTTATAATTTGTGCGGTGGAAGAGCTACACCTGTCTTGAAGTCTCGCCTTTGATTGGTAAGGCTACATTTTCTAAATTTGATGAATAAAACAAAATAGATCAATACTGTGATTTTTTGCCGTTAATACACTGCTTACAGTTTGTGCGGTGGAAGATCTAAAAATTCCATGAAGTGTTCCATTTGATTCATTTGCTGTTTGGTGACTTCGATGAAAAAAACATAATTTATGACTGCGGTTATTACTTATAATTTGTACGGTGGGAGATCTACACCTGTCTTGAAGTCTCGCCTTTGATTGGTAAGGCTACATTTTCTAAATTTGATGAATAAAACACAATAGATCAATACTGTGATTTTTTGCCGTTAATACACTGCAAGATCTAAAAATTCCATGAAGTGTCCCATTTGATTCATTTGCTGTTTGGTGACTTCGATGAAAAAAACATAATTTATGACTGCGGTTATTACTTATAATTTGTACGGTGGGAGATCTACACCTGTCTTGAAGTCTCGCCTTTGATTGGTAAGGCTACATTTTCTAAATTTGATGAATAAAACACAATAGATCAATACTGTGATTTTTTGCCGTTAATACACTGCTTACAGTTTGTGCGGTGGAAGATCTAAAAATTCCATGAAGTGTTCCATTTGATTCATTTGCTGTTTGGTGACTTCGATAAATAAAACATAATTGATGACTGCGGTTATTGCTTATAATTTGTACGGTGGAAGATCTACACCTGCCTTGAATTGTCGTCTTTGATTGGTAAGGCTACATTTTCTGAATTTGATGACTAAAATACAATATATCAATACTGTGATTTTTTGCCGTTAATACACATGATGGCAATTTGTGCGGTGGAAGATCTGAAAATGCTATGAAGTGTCGTCTTTGATTGGTAAGGCTACATTTTCTAAATTTGATGAATAAAACGCAATAGATCAATACTGTGATTTTTTGCCGTTAATACACATGCTTCCAATTTGTGCGGTGGAAGATCAAAAAATGTCATGAAGAGTCGTCTTTGATTTGTTTACTGTTTTGCTGACTTCGATGAATTAAACTTAATTGCCTGCCTTGAATTGTCGTTGGTGAATTAAACATAATTAATGACTCAACTGCGATATTGCCTTAAATGTATTGATTATAATTCGTAAGGAGGCAGATCTACACCTGCCTTGAATTGTCGTCTTTGATTGGTAAGGCTACATTTTCTGAATTTGATGACTAAAACATAATATATCAATACAGTGATTTTTTGCCGTTAATACGCATGCTTGCAATTTGTGCGATGGAAGATCTGAAAATGCCATGAAAAGTCGTCTTTGATTGGTAAGGCTACATTTTCTGAATTTGATGACTAAAATACAATATATCAATACTGTGATTTTTTGCCGTTAATACACATGCTTGCAATTTGTGCGATGGAAGATCTGAAAATGCCATGAAAAGTCGTCTTTGACTCATTTGCTGTTTGGTGACTTCGATGAAAAAAAAACATAATTTATGACTGCGGTTATTACTTATAATTTGTACGGTGGAAGATCTACACTTGCCTTGAAGTCTCGCCTTTGATTGGTAAGGCTACATTTTCTAAATTTGATGAATAAAACACAAAAGATCAGTACTGTGATTTTTTGCCGTTAATACCCTGCTTACAATTTGTGCGTATGAAGATCTATAAATGCCATGAAGAGTCGTCTTTGATTCATTTGCTGTTTGGAGACTTCGATGAAAAAAAACATAATTTATGACTGCGGTTATTACTTATAATTTGTACGGTGGAAGATCTACACCTGCCTTGAAGTCTCGCCTTTGATTGGTAAGGCTACATTTTCTAAATTTGATGAATAAAACACAATAGATCAATACTGTGATTTTTTGCCGTTAATACACATGCTTGCAATTTGTGCGGTGGAAGATCTAAAAATTCCATGAAGTGTCCTATTTGATTCATTTGCTGTTTGGTGACTTCGATGAATAAAACATAATTGATGACTGCGGTTATGCTTATAATTTGTACGGTGGAAGATCTACACCTGCCATGAAGTGTCGTCTTTGATTGGTAAGGCTACATTTTCTAAATTTGATGAATAAAACGCAATAGATCAATACTGTGATTTTTTGCCGTTAATACACATGCTTGCAATTTGTGCGGTGGAAGATCTAAAAATGCCATGAAGTGTCGTCTTTGATTTGTTTACTGTTTTGCTGATTCGATGAATTAAACATAATTGATGAATGCGGTTATTGCTTATAATTTGTACGGTGGAAGATCTACACTTGCCTTGAAGTCTCGCCTTTGATTGGTAAGGCTACATTTTCTGAATTTGATGACTAAAATACAATATATCAATACTGTGATTTTTTGCCGTTAATACACATGCTTCCAATTTGTGCGGTGGAAGATCTAAAAATGCCATGAAGAGTCGTCTTTGATTTGTTTACTGTTTTGCTGACTTCGATGAATTAAACTTAATTGCCTGCCTTGAATTGTCGTTGGTGAATTAAACATAATTAATGACTCAACTGCGATATTGCCTTAAATGTATTGATTATAATTCGTAAGGAGGCAGATCTACACCTGCCTTGAATTGTCGTCTTTGATTGGTAAGGCTACATTTTCTGAATTTGATGACTAAAACACAATATATCAATACAGTGATTTTTTGCCGTTAATACGCATGCTTGCAATTTGTGCGATGGAAGATCTGAAAATGCCATGAAAAGTCGTCTTTGACTCATTTGCTGTTTGGTGACTTCGATGAAAAAAAACATAATTTATGACTTCGGTTATTACTTATAATTTGTACGGTGGAAGATCTACACCTGCCTTGAAGTCTCGCCTTTGATTGGTAAGGCTACATTTTCTAAATTTGATGAATAAAACACAATAGATCAATACTGTGATTTTTTGCCGTTAGTACACATGCTTGCAATTTGTGCGGTGGAAGATCTAAAAATTCCATGAAGTGTCCTATTTGATTCATTTGCTGTTTGGTGACTTCGATGAATAAAACATAATTGATGACTGCGGTTATGCTTATAATTTGTACGGTGGAAGATCTACACCTGCCTTGAATTGTCGCCTTTGATTGGTAAGGCTACATTTTCTAAATTTGATGAATAAAACACAATAGATCAATACTCTGATTTTTTGTCGTTAATACACATGCTTGCAATTTGTGCGGTGGAAGATTTGAAAATGCCATGAAGTGTCGTCTTTGATTGGTAAGGCTACATTTTCTAAATTTGATGAATAAAACGCAATAGACCAATACTGTGTTTTTTGCCGTTAATATACTGCTTACAATTTGTGCGGTGGAAGATCTAAAAATGCCATGAAGTGTCCCATTTGATTCACTTGCTGTTTGGTGACTTCGATGAAAAAAACATAATTGATAACTCAAGTGCGACATTGCCTTAAATATATTGATTATAATTTGTAAGGTGGAAGATATACACCTGCCTTGAATTGTCGCCTCTGATTGGTAAGGCTTCATTTTCTAAATTTGATGAATAAAACACAATAGATCAATACTGTGATTTTTTGCCGTTAATACACTGCTTACAGTTTGTGCGGTGGAAGATCTAAAAATTCCATGAAGTGTCCCATTTGATTCACTTGCTGTTTGGTGACTTCGATGAAAAAAACATAATTGATAACTCAAGTGCGACATTGCCTTAAATATATTGATTATAATTTGTAAGGTGGAAGATATACACCTGCCTTGAATTGTCGCCTCTGATTGGTAAGGCTTCATTTTCTAAATTTGATGAATAAAACACAATAGATCAATACTGTGATTTTTTGCCGTTAATACACTGCTTACAGTTTGTGCGGAGGAAGATCTGAAAATGCCATGAAGTGTCGTCTTTGTTTCATTTGCTGCTTGGTGACTTCGATGAATTAAACATAATTAATGACTCAACTGCGACATTGCCTTAAATGTATTGATTATAATTCGTAAGGCGGCAGATCTACACCTGCCTTGAAGTCTCGCCTTTGATTGGTAAGGCTACATTTTCTGAATTTGATGACTAAAACACAATATATCAATACAGTGATTTTTTGCCGTTAATACACATGCTTGCAATTTGTGCGATGGAAGATCTGAAAATGCCATGAAAAGTCGTCTTTGACTCATTTGCTGTTTGGTGACTTCGATGAAAAAAAAACATAATTTATGACTGCGGTTATTACTTATAATTTGTACGTTGGAAGATCTACACTTGCCTTGAAGTCTCGCCTTTGATTGGTAAGGCTACATTTTCTGAATTTGATGACTAAAACACAATATATCAATACAGTGATTTTTTGCCGTTAATACACATGCTTGCAATTTGTGCGGTGGAAGATCTGAAAATGCCATGAAGAGTCGTCTTTGATTCATTTGCTGTTTGGTGACTTCGATGAAAAAAACATAATTTATGACTGCGGTTATTGCTTATAATTTGTACGGTGGAAGATCTACACTTGCCTTGAAGTCTCGCCTTTGATTGGTAAGGCTACATTTTCTGAATTTGATGACTAAAACACAATATAGCAATACAGTGATTTTTTGCCGTTAATACACATGCTTGCAATTTGTGCGGTGGAAGATCTGAAAATGCCATGAAGAGTCGTCTTTGATTCATTTGCTGTTTGGTGACTTCGATGAAAAAAACATAATTTATGACTGCGGTTATTACTTATAATTTGTACGGTGGAAGATCTACACTTGCCTTGAAGTCTCGCCTTTGATTGGTAAGGCTACATTTTCTGAATTTGATGACTAAAACACAATATATCAATACAGTGATTTTTTGCCGTTAATACACATGCTTGCAATTTGTGCGGTGGAAGATCTGAAAATGCCATGAAGAGTCGTCTTTGATTCATTTGCTGTTTGGTGACTTCGATGAAAAAAACATAATTTATGACTGCGGTTATTGCTTATAATTTGTACGGTGGAAGATCTACACTTGCCTTGAAGTCTCGCCTTTGATTGGTAAGGCTACATTTTCTGAATTTGATGACTAAAACACAATAGATCAATACTGTGATTTTTTGCCGTTAATACACATGCTTGCAATTTGTGCGGTGGAAGATCTGAAAATGCCATGAAGAGTCGTCTTTGATTCATTTGCTGTTTGGTGACTTCGATGAAAAAACCATAATTTATGGCTGCGGTTATTACTTATAATTTGTACGGTTTAAGATCTACACCTGCCTTGAAGTCTCGCCTTTGATTGGTAAGGCTACATTTTTTAAATTTGATGAATAAAACACAATAGATCAATACTGTGATTTTTTGCCGTTAATACACATGCTTGCAATTTGTGCGGTGGAAGATCTGAAAATGCCATGAAGAGTCGTCTTTGATTCATTTGCTGTTTGGTGACTTCGATGAAAAAAACATAATTTATGACTGCGGTTATTACTTATAATTTGTACGGTGGAAGATCTACACTTGCCTTGAAGTCTCGCCTTTGATTGGTAAGGCTACATTTTCTGAATTTGATGACTAAAACACAATATATCAATACAGTGATTTTTTGCCGTTAATACACATGCTTGCAATTTGTGCGGTGGAAGATCTGAAAATGCCATGAAGAGTCGTCTTTGATTCATTTGCTGTTTGGTGACTTCGATGAAAAAAACATAATTTATGACTGCGGTTATTACTTATAATTTGTACGGTGGAAGATCTACACTTGCCTTGAAGTCTCGCCTTTGATTGGTAAGGCTACATTTTCTGAATTTGATGACTAAAACACAATATATCAATACAGTGATTTTTTGCCGTTAATACACATGCTTGCAATTTGTGCGGTGGAAAATCTGAAAATGCCATGAAGAGTCGTCTTTGACTCATTTGCTGTTTGGTGACTTCGATGAAAAAAAAACACCATTTATGACTGCGGTTATTACTTATAATTTGTACGGTGGAAGATCTACACTTGCCTTGAAGTCTCGCCTTTGATTGGTAAGGCTACATTTTCTGAATTTGATGACTAAAACACAATATATCAATACAGTGATTTTTTGCCGTTAATACACATGCTTGCAATTTGTGCGGTGGAAGATCTGAAAATGCCATGAAGAGTCGTCTTTGATTCATTTGCTGTTTGGTGACTTCGATGAAAAAAACATAATTTATGACTGCGGTTATTGCTTATAATTTGTACGGTGGAAGATCTACACTTGCCTTGAAGTCTCGCCTTTGATTGGTAAGGCTACATTTTCTGAATTTGATGACTAAAACACAATATAGCAATACAGTGATTTTTTGCCGTTAATACACATGCTTGCAATTTGTGCGGTGGAAGATCTGAAAATGCCATGAAGAGTCGTCTTTGATTCATTTGCTGTTTGGTGACTTCGATGAAAAAAACATAATTTATGACTGCGGTTATTGCTTATAATTTGTACGGTGGAAGATCTACACCTGCCTTGAAGTTTCGCCTTTGATTGGTAAGGCTACATTTTTAGAATTTGATGACTAAAACACAATATATCAATACAGTGATTTTTTGCCGTTAATACACATGCTTGCAATTTGTGCGATGGAAGATCTGAAAATGCCATGAAAAGTCGTCTTTGACTCATTTGCTGTTTGGTGACTTCGATGAAAAAAAAACATAATTTATGACTGCGGTTATTACTTATAATTTGTACGGTGGAAGATCTACACTTGCCTTGAAGTCTCGCCTTTGATTGGTAAGGCTACATTTTCTAAATTTGATGAATAAAACACAAAAGATCTGTACTGTGATTTTTTGCCGTTAATACACTGCTTACAATTTGTGCGTATGAAGATCTATAAATGCCATGAAGAGTCGTCTTTGATTCATTTGCTGTTTGGAGACTTCGATGAAAAAAAACATAATTTATGAATGCGGTTATTACTTATAATTTGTACGGTTTAAGATCTACACCTTGTCAAGGATGACTCGATACCGATTTAATGTTTAATATTACAAATGTACGAAATTAAGTTTATTATTGACGAAATTGTGACAATAGTGAATGTATTACAATAAAAGAGAATTTAAGTAAAATGTATGAAGTAAATACGATATTCGCTCTTCGATATGGTTAGCACGTCCGCTCACTACGAGATATTACGACTCACTGACTACTGTTTTTGACAACCTGCCTTGAAGTCTCGCCTTTGATTGGTAAGGCTACATTTTCTAAATTTGATGAATAAAACACAATAGATCAATACTGTGATTTTTTGCCGTTAATACACATGCTTGCAATTTGTGCGGTGGAAGATCTGAAAATGCCATGAAGAGTCGTCTTTGATTCATTTGCTGTTTGGTGACTTCGATGAAAAAACCATAATTTATGACTGCGGTTATTGCTTATAATTTGTACGGTGGAAGATCTACACCTGCCTTGAAGTCTCGCCTTTGATTGGTAAGGCTACATTTTTAGAATTTGATGACTAAAACACAATATATCAATACAGTGATTTTTTGCCGTTAATACACATGCTTGCAATTTGTGCGGTGGAAGATCTGAAAATGCCATGAAGAGTCGTCTTTGATTCATTTGCTGTTTGGTGACTTCGATGAAAAAAACATAATTTATGACTGCGGTTATTGCTTATAATTTGTACGGTGGAAGATCTACACCTGCCTTGAAGTCTCGCCTTTGATTGGTAAGGCTACATTTTTAGAATTTGATGACTAAAACACAATATATCAATACAGTGATTTTTTGCCGTTAATACACATGCTTGCAATTTGTGCGATGGAAGATCTGAAAACGCCATGAAGAGTCGTCTTTGATTCATTTGCTGTTTGGTGACTTCGGTGATTTAAACATAATTAATGACTCAACTGCGACATTGCCTTAAATGTATTGATTATAATTCGTAAGGCGGCAGATATACACCTGCCTTGAATTGTCGTCTTTGATTGGTAAGGCTACATTTTCTGAATTTGATGACTAAACACACTATATCAATACTGTGATTTTTTGCCGTTAATACACTGCTTACAGTTTGTGCGGAGGAAGATCTGAAAATGCCATGAAGTGTCGTCTTTGATTCATTTGCTGCTTGGTGACTTCGATGAATTAAACATAATTAATGACTCAAGTGCGACATTGCCTTAAATGTATTGATTATAATTTGTAAGGTGGAAGATATACACCTGCCTTGAATTGTCGTCTTTGATTGATAAGTCTACATTTTCTGAATTTGATGAATAAAACACAATATATCAATACTGTGATTTTTTGCCGTTAATACACATGCTTGCAATTTGTGCGGTGGAAGATCTGAAAATGCCATGAAGTCTCGCCTTTGATTGGTAAGGCTACATTTTCTAAATTTGATGAATAAAACGCAATAGACCAATACTGTGTTTTTTGCCGTTAATATACTGCTTACAATTTGTGCGGTGGAAGATCTAAAAATGCCATGAAGAGTCGTCTTTGACTCATTTGCTGTTTGGTGACTTCGATGAAAAAAACATAATTGATAACTCAAGTGCGACATTGCCTTAAATATATTGATTATAATTTGTAAGGTGGAAGATATACACCTGCCTTGAATTGTCGCCTTTGATTGGTAAGGCTACATTTTCTAAATTTGATGAATAAAACACAATAGATCAATACTGTGATTTTTTGCCGTTAATACACTGCTTACAGTTTGTGCGGTGGAAGATATAAAAATTCCATGAAGTGTCCCATTTGATTCATTTGCTGTTTGGTGACTTCGATGAAAAAAACATAATTTATGACTGCGGTTATTACTTATAATTTGTACGGTGGAAGATCTACACCTGCCTTGAATTGTCGCCTTTGATTGGTAAGGCTACATTTTCTAAATTTGATGAATAAAACGCAATAGATCAATACTGTGATTTTTTGCCGTTAATACACTGCTTACAGTTTGTGCGGAGGAAGATCTGAAAATGCCATGAAGTGTCGTCTTTGATTCATTTGCTGCTTGGTGACTTCGATGAATTAAACATAATTAATGACTCAACTGCGACATTGCCTTAAATGTATTGATTATAATTCGTAAGGCGGCAGATCTACACCTGCCTTGAATTGTCGTCTTTGATTGGTAAGGCTACATTTTCTGAATTTGATGACTAAAACACAATAGATCAATACTGTGATTTTTTGCCGTTAATACACTGCTTACAATTTGTGCGGTGGAATATCTAAAAATGCCATGAAGAGTCGTCTTTGATTCATTAGCTGTTTGGTGACTTCGATGAAAAAAACATAATTTATGACTGCGGTTATTGCTTATAATTTGTACGGTGGAAGATCTACACCTGCCTTGAAGTCTCGCCTTTGATTGGTAAGGCTACATTTTCTAAATTTGATGAATAAAACACAATAGATCAATACTGTGATTTTTTGCCGTTAATACACTGCTTACAGTTTGTGCGGAGGAAGATCTAAAAATGCCATGAAGTGTCGTCTTTGATTCATTTGCTGCTTGGTGACTTCGGTGAATTAAACATAATTAATGACTCAACTGCGACATTGCCTTAAATGTATTGATTATAATTCGTAAGGCGGCAGATCTACACCTGCCTTGAATTGTCGTCTTTGATTGGTAAGGCTACATTTTCTGAATTTGATGACTAAAACACAATATATAAATACAGTGATTTTTTGCCGTTTATACACATGCTTGCAATTTGTGCGATGGAAGATCTGAAAATGCCATGAAAAGTCGTCTTTGACTCATTTGCTGTTTGGTGACTTCGATGAAAAAAAAACATAATTTATGACTGCGGTTATTACTTATAATTTGTACGGTGGAAGATCTACACTTGCCTTGAAGTCTCGCCTTTGATTGGTAAGACTACATTTTCTAAATTTGATGAATAAAACACAAAAGATTCATTTGCTGTTTGGTGACTTCGATGAAAAAAACATAATTTATGACTGCGGTTATTACTTATAATTTGTACGGTGGAAGATCTACACCTGTCTTGAAGTCTCGCCTTTGATTGGTAAGGCTACATTTTCTAAATTTGATGAACAAAACACAATAGATCAATACTGTGATTAATACACTGCTTACACTTTGTGCGGAGGAAGATCTGAAAATGCCATGAAGTGTCTTTTTTGATTCATTTGCTGCTTGGTGACTTCGATGAATTAAACATAATTAATGACTCAACTGCGACATTGCCTTAAATGTATTGATTATAATTTGTAAGGTGGAAGATCTACACCTGCCTTGAAGTCTCGCCTTTGATTGGTAAGGCTACATTTTCTAAATTTGATGAATAAAACACAATAGATCAATACTGTAATTTTTTGCCGTTAATACACTGCTTACAGTTTGTGCGGTGGAAGATCTAAAAATTCCATGAAGTGTCCCATTTGATTCACTTGCTGTTTGGTGACTTCGATGAAAAAAACATAATTTATGACTGCGGTTATTACTTATAATTTGTACGGTGGAAGATCTACACCTGTCTTGAAGTCTCGCCTTTGATTGGTAAGGCTACATTTTCTAAATTTGATGAATAAAACACAATAGATCAATACTGTGATTTTTTGCCGTTAATACACTGCTTACAGTTTGTGCGGAGGAAGATCTGAAAATGCCATGAAGTGTCGTCTTTGTTTCATTTGCTGCTTGGTGTCTTCGATGAATTAAACATAATTAATGACTCAACTGCGACATTGCCTTAAATGTATTGATTATAATTCGTAAGGCGGCAGATCTACACCTGCCTTGAAGTCTCGCCTTTGATTGGTAAGGCTACATTTTCTGAATTTGATGACTAAAACACAATATATCAATACAGTGATTTTTTGCCGTTAATACACATGCTTGCAATTTGTGCGATGGAAGATCTGAAAATGCCATTAAAAATCGTCTTTGACTCATTTGCTGTTTGGTGACTTCGATGAAAAAAAAACATAATTTATGACTGCGGTTATTACTTATAATTTGTACGGTGAAAGATATACACTTGCCTTGAAGTCTCGCCTTTGATTGGTAAGGCTACATTTTCTGAATTTGATGACTAAAACACAATATATCAATACAGTGATTTTTTGCCGTTAATACACATGCTTGCAATTTGTGCGGTGGAAGATCTGAAAATGCCATGAAGAGTCGTCTTTGATTCATTTGCTGTTTGGTGACTTCGATGAAAAAAACATAATTAATGCCATGAAGAGTCGTCTTTGATTCATTTGCTGTTTGGTGACTTCGGTGATTTAAACATAATTAATGACTCAACTGCGACATTGCCTTAAATGTATTGATTATAATTCGTAAGGCGGCAGATATACACCTGCCTTGAATTGTCGTCTTTGATTGGTAAGGCTACATTTTCTGAATTTGATGACTAAAACACAATATATCAATACAGTGATTTTTTGCCGTTAATACACTGCTTACAGTTTGTGCGGAGGAAGATCTGAAAATGCCATGAAGTGTCGTCTTTGTTTCATTTGCTGCTTGGTGACTTCGATGAATTAAACATAATTAATGACTGAACTGCGACATTGCCTTAAATGTATTGATTATAATTCGTAAGGCGGCAGATCTACACCTGCCTTGAAGTCTCGCCTTTGATTGGTAAGGCTACATTTTATGAATTTGATGACTAAAACACAATATATCAATACAGTGATTTTTTGCCGTTAATACACATGCTTGCAATTTGTGCGATGGAAGATCTGAAAATGCCATGAAAAGTCGTCTTTGACTCATTTGCTGTTTGGTGACTTCGATGAAAAAAAAACATAATTTATGACTGCGGTTATTACTTATAATTTGTACGGTGGAAGATCTACACTTGCCTTGAAGTCTCGCCTTTGATTGGTAAGGCTACATTTTCTGAATTTGATGACTAAAACACAATATATCAATACAGTGATTTTTTGCCGTTAATACACATGCTTGCAATTTGTGCGGTGGAAGATCTGAAAATGCCATGAAGAGTCGTCTTTGATTCATTTGCTGTTTGGTGACTTCGATGAAAAAAACATAATTTACGACTGCGGTTATTGCTTATAATTTGTACGGTGGAAGATCTACACTTGCCTTGAAGTCTCGCCTTTGATTGGTAAGGCTACATTTTCTGAATTTGATGACTAAAACACAATATATCAATACAGTGATTTTTTGCCGTTAATACACATGCTTGCAATTTGTGCGGTGGAAGATCTGAAAATGCCATGAAGAGTCGTCTTTGATTCATTTGCTGTTTGGTGACTTCGACTGCGGTTATTGCTTATAATTTGTACGGTGGAAGATCTACACCTGCCTTGAAGTTTCGCCTTTGATTGGTAAGGCTACATTTTTAGAATTTGATGACTAAAACACAATATATCAATACAGTGATTTTTTGCCGTTAATACACATGCTTGCAATTTGTGCGATGGAAGATCTGAAAATGCCATGAAAAGTCGTCTTTGACTCATTTGCTGTTTGGTGACTTCGATGAAAAAAAAACATAATTTATGACTGCGGTTATTACTTATAATTTGTACGGTGGAAGATCTACACTTGCCTTGAAGTCTCGCCTTTGATTGGTAAGGCTACATTTTCTAAATTTGATGAATAAAACACAAAAGATCTGTACTGTGATTTTTTGCCGTTAATACACTGCTTACAATTTGTGCGTATGAAGATCTATAAATGCCATGAAGAGTCGTCTTTGATTCATTTGCTGTTTGGAGACTTCGATGAAAAAAAACATAATTTATGACTGCGGTTATTACTTATAATTTGTACGGTGGAAGATCTACACCTGCCTTGAAGTCTCGCCTTTGATTGGTAAGGCTACATTTTCTAAATTTGATGAATAAAACACAATAGATCAATACTGTGATTTTTTGCCGTTAATACACATGCTTGCAATTTGTGCGATGGAAGATCTGAAAACGCCATGAAGAGTCGTCTTTGATTCATTTGCTGTTTGGTGACTTCGGTGATTTAAACATAATTAATGACTCAACTGCGACATTGCCTTAAATGTATTGATTATAATTCGTAAGGCGGCAGATATACACCTGCCTTGAATTGTCGTCTTTGATTGGTAAGGCTACATTTTCTGAATTTGATGACTAAAACACAATATATCAATACTGTGATTTTTTGCCGTTAATACACTGCTTACAGTTTGTGCGGAGGAAGATCTGAAAATGCCATGAAGTGTCGTCTTTGATTCATTTGCTGCTTGGTGACTTCGATGAATTAAACATAATTAATGACTCAACTGCGACATTGCCTTAAATGTATTGATTATAATTCGTAAGGCGGCAGATCTACACCTGCCTTGAAGTCTCGCCTTTGATTGGTAAGGCTACATTTTCTGAATTTGATGACTAAAACACAATATATCAATACAGTGATTTTTTGCCGTTTATACACATGCTTGCAATTTGTGCGATGGAAGATCTGAAAATGCCATGAAAAGTCGTCTTTGACTCATTTGCTGTTTGGTGACTTCGATGAAAAAAACATAATTTACGACTGCGGTTATTGCTTATAATTTGTACGGTGGAAGATCTACACTTGCCTTGAAGTCTCGCCTTTGATTGGTAAGGCTACATTTTCTGAATTTGATGACTAAAACACAATATATCAATACAGTGATTTTTTGCTGTTAATACACATGCTTGCAATTTGTGCGGTGGAAGATCTGAAAATGCCATGAAGAGTCGTCTTTGATTCATTTGCTGTTTGGTGACTTCGACTGCGGTTATTGCTTATAATTTGTACGGTGGAAGATCTACACCTGCCTTGAAGTTTCGCCTTTGATTGGTAAGGCTACATTTTTAGAATTTGATGACTAAAACACAATATATCAATACAGTGATTTTTTGCCGTTAATACACATGCTTGCAATTTGTGCGATGGAAGATCTGAAAATGCCATGAAAAGTCGTCTTTGACTCATTTGCTGTTTGGTGACTTCGATGAAAAAAAAACATAATTTATGACTGCGGTTATTACTTATAATTTGTACGGTGGAAGATCTACACTTGCCTTGAAGTCTCGCCTTTGATTGGTAAGGCTACATTTTCTAAATTTGATGAATAAAACACAAAAGATCTGTACTGTGATTTTTTGCCGTTAATACACTGCTTACAATTTGTGCGTATGAAGATCTATAAATGCCATGAAGAGTCGTCTTTGATTCATTTGCTGTTTGGAGACTTCGATGAAAAAAAACATAATTTATGACTGCGGTTATTACTTATAATTTGTACGGTGGAAGATCTACACCTGCCTTGAAGTCTCGCCTTTGATTGGTAAGGCTACATTTTCTAAATTTGATGAATAAAACACAATAGATCAATACTGTGATTTTTTGCCGTTAATACACATGCTTGCAATTTGTGCGGTGGAAGATCTGAAAATGCCATGAAGAGTCGTCTTTGATTCATTTGCTGTTTGGTGACTTCGATGAAAAAACCATAATTTATGACTGCGGTTATTGCTTATAATTTGTACGGTGGAAGATCTACACCTGCCTTGAAGTCTCGCCTTTGATTGGTAAGGCTACATTTTCTAAATTTGATGAATAAAACACAATAGATCAATACTGTGATTTTTTGCCGTTAATACACATGCTTGCAATTTGTGCGATGGAAGATCTGAAAACGCCATGAAGAGTCGTCTTTGATTCATTTGCTGTTTGGTGACTTCGGTGATTTAAACATAATTAATGACTCAACTGCGACATTGCCTTAAATGTATTGATTATAATTCGTAAGACGGCAGATATACACCTGCCTTGAATTGTCGTCTTTGATTGGTAAGGCTACATTTTCTGAATTTGATGACTAAAACACAATATATCAATACTGTGATTTTTTGCCGTTAATACACTGCTTACAGTTTGTGCGGAGGAAGATCTGAAAATGCCATGAAGTGTCGTCTTTGATTCATTTGCTGCTTGATGACTTCGATGAATTAAACATAATTAATGACTCAAGTGCGACATTGCCTTAAATGTATTGATTATAATTTGTAAGGTGGAAGATATACACCTGCCTTGAATTGTCGTCTTTGATTGATAAGTCTACATTTTCTGAATTTGATGAATAAAACACAATATATCAATACTGTGATTTTTTGCCGTTAATACACATGCTTGCAATTTGTGCGGTGGAAGATCTGAAAATGCCATGAAGTGTCGTCTTTGATTGGTAAGGCTACATTTTCTAAATTTGATGAATAAAACGCAATAGATCAATACTGTGATTTTTTGCCGTTAATAGACTGCTTACAATTTGTGCGGTGGAAGATCTAAAAATGCCATGAAAAGTCGTCTTTGATTTGTTTACTGTTTTGCTGACTTCGATGAATTAAACATATGTAATTGATGACTGCGGTTATTGCTTATAATTTTTGCGGTGGAAGAGCTACACCTGCCTTGAAGTCTCGCCTTTGATTGGTAAGGCTACATTTCCTAAATTTGATGAATAAAACGCAATAGACCAATACTGTGTTTTTTGCCGTTAATATACTGCTTACAATTTGTGCGGTGGAAGATCTAAAAATGCCATGAAGAGTCGTCTTTGACTCATTTGCTGTTTGGTGACTTCGATGAAAAAAACATAATTGATAACTCAAGTGCGACATTGCCTTAAATATATTGATTATAATTTGTAAGGTGGAAGATATACACCTGCCTTGAATTGTCGCCTTTGATTGGTAAGGCTACATTTTCTAAATTTGATGAATAAAACACAATAGATCAATACTGTGATTTTTTGCCGTTAATACACTGCTTACAGTTTGTGCGGCGGAAGATATAAAAATTCCATGAAGTGTCCCATTTGATTCATTTGCTGTTTGGTGACTTCGATGAAAAAAACATAATTTATGACTGCGGTTATTACTTATAATTTGTACGGTGGAAGATCTACACCTGTCTTGAAGTCTCGCCTTTGATTGGTAAGGCTACATTTTCTAAATTTGATGAATAAAACACAATAGATCAATACTGTGATTTTTTGCCGTTAATACACTGCTTACAGTTTGTGCGGAGGAAGATCTGAAAATGCCATGAAGTGTCGTCTTTGATTCATTTGCTGCTTGGTGACTTCGATGAATTAAACATAATTAATGACTCAACTGCGACATTGCCTTAAATGTATTGATTATAATTCGTAAGGCGGCAGATCTACACCTGCCTTGAATTGTCGTCTTTGATTGGTAAGGCTACATTTTCTGAATTTGATGACTAAAACACAATAGATCAATACTGTGATTTTTTGCCGTTAATACACTGCTTACAATTTGTGCGGTGGAATATCTAAAAATGCCATGAAGAGTCGTCTTTGATTCATTAGCTGTTTGGTGACTTCGATGAAAAAAACATAATTTATGACTGCGGTTATTGCTTATAATTTGTACGGTGGAAGATCTACACCTGCCTTGAAGTCTCGCCTTTGATTGGTAAGGCTACATTTTCTAAATTTGATGAATAAAACACAATAGATCAATACTGTGATTTTTTGCCGTTAATACACTGCTTACAGTTTGTGCGGAGGAAGATCTAAAAATGCCATGAAGTGTCGTCTTTGATTCATTTGCTGCTTGGTGACTTCGGTGAATTAAACATAATTAATGACTCAACTGCGACATTGCCTTAAATGTATTGATTATAATTCGTAAGGCGGCAGATCTACACCTGCCTTGAATTGTCGTCTTTGATTGGTAAGGCTACATTTTCTGAATTTGATGACTAAAACACAATATATAAATACAGTGATTTTTTGCCGTTTATACACATGCTTGCAATTTGTGCGATGGAAGATCTGCAAATGCCATGAAAAGTCGTCTTTGACTCATTTGCTGTTTGGTGACTTCGATGAAAAAAAAAACATATTTTATGACTGCGGTTATTACTTATAATTTGTACGGTGGAAGATCTACACTTGCCTTGAAGTCTCGCCTTTGATTGGTAAGGCTACATTTTCTAAATTTGATGAATAAAACACAAAAGATTCATTTGCTGTTTGGTGACTTCGATGAAAAAAACATAATTTATGACTGCAGTTATTACTTATAATTTGTACGGTGGAAGATCTACACCTGTCTTGAAGTCTCGCCTTTGATTGGTAAGGCTACATTTTCTAAATTTGATGAATAAAACACAATAGATCAATACTGTGATTTTTTGCCGTTAATACACTGCTTACACTTTGTGCGGTGGAAGATATAAAAATTCCATGAAGTGTCCCATTTGATTCATTTGCTGTTTGGTGACTTCGATGAAAAAAACATAATTTATGACTGCGGTTATTACTTATAATTTGTACGGTGGAAGATCTACACCTGCCTTGAAGTCTCGCCTTTGATTGGTACGGCTACATTTTTAGAATTTGATGACTAAAACACAATATATCAATACAGTGATATTTTGCCGTTAATACACATGCTTGCAATTTGTGCGATGGAAGATCTGAAAATGCCATGAAAAGTCGTCTTTGACTCATTTGCTGTTTGGTGACTTCGATGAAAAAAAAAACATAATTTATGACTGCGGTTATTACTTATAATTTGTACGGTGGAAGATCTACACTTGCCTTGAAGTCTCGCCTTTGATTGGTAAGGCTACATTTTCTAAATTTGATGAATAAAACACAATAGATCAATACTGTGATTTTTTGCCGTTAATACACTGCTTACACTTTGTGCGGTGGAAGATCTGAAAATGCCATGAAGAGTCGTCTTTGATTCATTTGCTGTTTGGTGACTTCGATGAAAAAAACATAATTTACGACTGCGGTTATTGCTTATAATTTGTACGGTGGAAGATCTACACTTGCCTTGAAGTCTCGCCTTTGATTGGTAAGGCTACATTTTCTGAATTTGATGACTAAAACACAATATATCAATACAGTGATTTTTTGCCGTTAATACACATGCTTGCAATTTGTGCGGTGGAAGATCTGAAAATGCCATGAAGAGTCGTCTTTGATTCATTTGCTGTTTGGTGACTTCGACTGCGGTTATTGCTTATAATTTGTACGGTGGAAGATCTACACCTGCCTTGAAGTTTCGCCTTTGATTGGTAAGGCTACATTTTTAGAATTTGATGACTAAAACACAATATATCAATACAGTGATTTTTTGCCGTTAATACACATGCTTGCAATTTGTGCGATGGAAGATCTGAAAATGCCATGAAAAGTCGTCTTTGACTCATTTGCTGTTTGGTGACTTCGATGAAAAAAAAACATAATTTATGACTGCGGTTATTACTTATAATTTGTACGGTGGAAGATCTGCACTTGCCTTGAAGTCTCGCCTTTGATTGGTAAGGCTACATTTTCTAAATTTGATGAATAAAACACAAAAGATCTGTACTGTGATTTTTTGCCGTTAATACACTGCTTACAATTTGTGCGTATGAAGATCTATAAATGCCATGAAGAGTCGTCTTTGATTCATTTGCTGTTTCGAGACTTCGATGAAAAAAAACATAATTTATGACTGCGGTTATTACTTATAATTTGTACGGTGGAAGATCTACACCTGCCTTGAAGTCTCGCCTTTGATTGGTAAGGCTACATTTTCTAAATTTGATGAATAAAACACAATAGATCAATACTGTGATTTTTTGCCGTTAATACACATGCTTGCAATTTGTGCGGTGGAAGATCTGAAAATGCCATGAAGAGTCGTCTTTGATTCATTTGCTGTTTGGTGACTTCGATGAAAAAAACATAATTTATGACTGCGGTTATTGCTTATAATTTGTACGGTGGAAGATCTACACCTGCCTTGAAGTCTCGCCTTTGATTGGTAAGGCTACATTTTTAGAATTTGATGACTAAAACACAATATATCAATACAGTGATTTTTTGCCGTTAATACACATGCTTGCAATTTGTGCGATGGAAGATCTGAAAACGCCATGAAGAGTCGTCTTTGATTCATTTGCTGTTTGGTGACTTCGGTGATTTAAACATAATTAATGACTCAACTGCGACATTGCCTTAAATGTATTGATTATAATTCGTAAGGCGGCAGATATACAGTGTATATTATACACCTGCCTTGAATTGTCGTCTTTGATTGGTAAGGCTACATTTTCTGAATTTGATGACTAAAACACAATATATCAATACTGTGATTTTTTGCCGTTAATACACTGCTTACAGTTTGTGCGGAGGAAGATCTGAAAATGCCATGAAGTGTCGTCTTTGATTCATTTGCTGCTTGGTGACTTCGATGAAAAAAAAACATAATTTATGACTGCGGTTATTACTTATAATTTGTACGGTGGAAGATCTACACTTGCCTTGAAGTCTCGCCTTTGATTGGTAAGGCTACATTTTCTGAATTTGATGACTAAAACACAATATATCAATACAGTGATTTTTTGCCGTTAATACACATGCTTGCAATTTGTGCGGTGGAAGATCTGAAAATGCCATGAAGAGTCGTCTTTGATTCATTTGCTGTTTGGTGACTTCGATGAAAAAAACATAATTTACGACTGCGGTTATTGCTTATAATTTGTACGGTGGAAGATCTACACTTGCCTTGAAGTCTCGCCTTTGATTGGTAAGGCTACATTTTCTGAATTTGATGACTAAAACACAATATATCAATACAGTGATTTTTTGCCGTTAATACACATGCTTGCAATTTGTGCGGAGGAAGATCTAAAAATGCCATGAAGTGTCGTCTTTGATTCATTTGCTGCTTGGTGACTTCGATAAATTAAACATAATTAATGACCCAAGTGCGACATTTCCTTAAATGTATTGATCATAATTTGTAAGGCGGAAGATCTACACCTGCCTTGAATTGTTGTCTTTGATTGGTAAGGCTACATTTTCTGAATTTGATGATGCTTGCAGTTTGTGCGGTGGAAGATCTGAAAATGCCATGAAGTGTCGTCTTTGATTCATTTGCTGCTTGGTGACTTCGATGAATTAAACAGAATTATTGACTCAAGTGCGACATTGCCTTAAATGTATTGATTATAATTCGTAAGGCGGCAGATCTACACCTGCCTTGAAGTCTCGCCTTTGATTGGTAAGGCTACATTTTCTGAATTTGATGACTAAAACACAATATATCAATACAGTGATTTTTTGCCGTTAATACACATGCTTGCAATTTGTGCGATGGAAGATCTGAAAATGCCATGAAAAGTCGTCTTTGACTCATTTGCTGTTTGGTGACTTCGATGAAAAAAAAACATAATTTATGACTGCGGTTATTACTTATAATTTGTACGGTGGAAGATCTACACTTGCCTTGAAGTCTCGCCTTTGATTGGTAAGGCTACATTTTCTGAATTTGATGACTAAAACACAATATATCAATACAGTGATTTTTTGCCGTTAATACACATGCTTGCAATTTGTGCGGTGGAAGATCTGAAAATGCCATGAAGAGTCGTCTTTGATTCATTTGCTGTTTGGTGACTTCGATGAAAAAAACATAATTTACGACTGCGGTTATTGCTTATAATTTGTACGGTGGAAGATCTACACTTGCCTTGAAGTCTCGCCTTTGATTGGTAAGGCTACATTTTCTGAATTTGATGACTAAAACACAATATATCAATACAGTGATTTTTTGCCGTTAATACACATGCTTGCAATTTGTGCGGTGGAAGATCTGAAAATGCCATGAAGAGTCGTCTTTGATTCATTTGCTGTTTGGTGACTTCGACTGCGGTTATTGCTTATAATTTGTACGGTGGAAGATCTACACCTGCCTTGAAGTTTCGCCTTTGATTGGTAAGGCTACATTTTTAGAATTTGATGACTAAAACACAATATATCAATACAGTGATTTTTTGCCGTTAATACACATGCTTGCAATTTGTGCGATGGAAGATCTGAAAATGCCATGAAAAGTCGTCTTTGACTCATTTGCTGTTTGGTGACTTCGATGAAAAAAAAACATAATTTATGACTGCGGTTATTACTTATAATTTGTACGGTGGAAGATCTACACTTGCCTTGAAGTCTCGCCTTTGATTGGTAAGGCTACATTTTCTAAATTTGATGAATAAAACACAAAAGATCTGTACTGTGATTTTTTGCCGTTAATACACTGCTTACAATTTGTGCGTATGAAGATCTATAAATGCCATGAAGAGTCGTCTTTGATTCATTTGCTGTTTGGAGACTTCGATGAAAAAAAACATAATTTATGACTGCGGTTATTACTTATAATTTGTACGGTGGAAGATCTACACCTGCCTTGAAGTCTCGCCTTTGATTGGTAAGGCTACATTTTCTAAATTTGATGAATAAAACACAATAGATCAATACTGTGATTTTTTGCCGTTAATACACATGCTTGCAATTTGTGCGGTGGAAGATCTGAAAATGCCATGAAGAGTCGTCTTTGATTCATTTGCTGTTTGGTGACTTCGATGAAAAAACCATAATTTATGACTGCGGTTATTGCTTATAATTTGTACGGTGGACGATCTACACCTGCCTTGAAGTCTCGCCTTTGATTGGTAAGGCTACATTTTTAGAATTTGATGACTAAAACACAATATATCAATACAGTGATTTTTTGCCGTTAATACACATGCTTGCAATTTGTGCGATGGAAGATCTGAAAATGCCATGAAAAGTCGTCTTTGACTCATTTGCTGTTTGGTGACTTCGATGAAAAAAAAACATAATTTATGACTGCGGTTATTACTTATAATTTGTACGGTGGAAGATCTACACTTGCCTTGAAGTCTCGCCTTTGATTGGTAAGGCTACATTTTCTAAATTTGATGAATAAAACACAAAAGATCTGTACTGTGATTTTTTGCCGTTAATACACTGCTTACAATTTGTGCGTATGAAGATCTATAAATGCCATGAAGAGTCGTCTTTGATTCATTTGCTGTTTGGAGACTTCGATGAAAAAAAACATAATTTATGACTGCGGTTATTGCTTATAATTTGTACGGTGGACGATCTACACCTGCCTTGAAGTCTCGCCTTTGATTGGTAAGGCTACATTTTTAGAATTTGATGACTAAAACACAATATATCAATACAGTGATTTTTTGCCGTTAATACACATGCTTGCAATTTGTGCGGTGGAAGATCTGAAAATGCCATGAAGAGTCGTCTTTGATTCATTTGCTGTTTGGTGACTTCGATGAAAAAAACATAATTTATGACTGCGGTTATTGCTTATAATTTGTACGGTGGAAGATCTACACCTGCCTTGAAGTCTCGCCTTTGATTGGTAAGGCTACATTTTTAGAATTTGATGACTAAAACACAATATATCAATACAGTGATTTTTTGCCGTTAATACACATGCTTGCAATTTGTGCGATGGAAGATCTGAAAACGCCATGAAGAGTCGTCTTTGATTCATTTGCTGTTTGGTGACTTCGGTGATTTAAACATAATTAATGACTCAACTGCGACATTGCCTTAAATGTATTGATTATAATTCGTAAGGCGGCAGATATACACCTGCCTTGAATTGTCGTCTTTGATTGGTAAGGCTACATTTTCTGAATTTGATGACTAAAACACAATATATCAATACTGTGATTTTTTGCCGTTAATACACTGCTTACAGTTTGTGCGGAGGAAGATCTGAAAATGCCATGAAGTGTCGTCTTTGATTCATTTGCTGCTTGGTGACTTCGATGAATTAAACATAATTAATGACTCAATTGCGACATTGCCTTAAATGTATTGATTATAATTCGTAAGGCGGCAGATCTACACCTGCCTTGAAGTCTCGCCTTTGATTGGTAAGGCTACATTTTCTGAATTTGATGACTAAAACACAATATATCAATACAGTGATTTTTTGCCGTTAATACACATGCTTGCAATTTGTGCGATGGAAGATCTGAAAATGCCATGAAAAGTCGTCTTTGACTCATTTGCTGTTTGGTGACTTCGATGAAAAAAAAACATAATTTATGACTGCGGTTATTACTTATAATTTGTACGGTGGAAGATCTACACTTGCCTTGAAGTCTCGCCTTTGATCGGTAAGGCTACATTTTCTGAATTTGATGACTAAAACACAATATATCAATACAGTGATTTTTTGCCGTTAATACACATGCTTGCAATTTGTGCGGTGGAAGATCTGAAAATGCCATGAAGAGTCGTCTTTGATTCATTTGCTGTTTGGTGACTTCGACTGCGGTTATTGCTTATAATTTGTACGGTGGAAGATCTACACCTGCCTTGAAGTTTCGCCTTTGATTGGTAAGGCTACATTTTTAGAATTTGATGACTAAAACACAATATATCAATACAGTGATTTTTTGCCGTTAATACACATGCTTGCAATTTGTGCGATGGAAGATCTGAAAATGCCATGAAAAGTCGACTTTGACTCATTTGCTGTTTGGTGACTTCGATGAAAAAAAAACATAATTTATGACTGCGGTTATTACTTATAATTTGTACGGTGGAAGATCTACACTTGCCTTGAAGTCTCGCCTTTGATTGGTAAGGCTACATTTTCTAAATTTGATGAATAAAACACAAAAGATCTGTACTGTGATTTTTTGCCGTTAATACACTGCTTACAATTTGTGCGTATGAAGATCTATAAATGCCATGAAGAGTCGTCTTTGATTCATTTGCTGTTTGGAGACTTCGATGAAAAAAAACATAATTTATGACTGCGGTTATTACTTATAATTTGTACGGTGGAAGATCTACACCTGCCTTGAAGTCTCGCCTTTGATTGGTAAGGCTACATTTTCTAAATTTGATGAATAAAACACAATAGATCAATACTGTGATTTTTTGCCGTTAATACACATGCTTGCAATTTGTGCGGTGGAAGATCTGAAAATGCCATGAAGAGTCGTCTTTGATTCATTTGCTGTTTGGTGACTTCGATGAAAAAACCATAATTTATGACTGCGGTTATTGCTTATAATTTGTACGGTGGAAGATCTACACCTGCCTTGAAGTCTCGCCTTTGATTGGTAAGGCTACATTTTTAGAATTTGATGACTAAAACACAATATATCAATACAGTGATTTTTTGCCGTTAATACACATGCTTGCAATTTGTGCGGTGGAAGATCTGAAAATGCCATGAAGAGTCGTCTTTGATTCATTTGCTGTTTGGTGACTTCGATGAAAAAAACATAATTTATGACTGCGGTTATTGCTTATAATTTGTACGGTGGAAGATCTACACCTGCCTTGAAGTCTCGCCTTTGATTGGTAAGGCTACATTTTTAGAATTTGATGACTAAAACACAATATATCAATACAGTGATTTTTTGCCGTTAATACACATGCTTGCAATTTGTGCGATGGAAGATCTGAAAACGCCATGAAGAGTCGTCTTTGATTCATTTGCTGTTTGGTGACTTCGGTGATTTAAACATAATTAATGACTCAACTGCGACATTGCCTTAAATGTATTGATTATAATTCGTAAGGCGGCAGATATACACCTGCCTTGAATTGTCGTCTTTGATTGGTAAGGCTACATTTTCTGAATTTGATGACTAAAACACAATATATCAATACTGTGATTTTTTGCCGTTAATACACTGCTTACAGTTTGTGCGGAGGAAGATCTGAAAATGCCATGAAGTGTCGTCTTTGATTCATTTGCTGCTTGATGACTTCGATGAATTAAACATAATTAATGACTCAAGTGCGACATTGCCTTAAATGTATTGATTATAATTTGTAAGGTGGAAGATATACACCTGCCTTGAATTGTCGTCTTTGATTGATAAGTCTACATTTTCTGAATTTGATGAATAAAACACAATATATCAATACTGTGATTTTTTGCCGTTAATACACATGCTTGCAATTTGTGCGGTGGAAGATCTGAAAATGCCATGAAGTGTCGTTTTTGATTGGTAAGGCTACATTTTCTAAATTTGATGAATAAAACGCAATAGATCAATACTGTGATTTTTTGCCGTTAATAGACTGCTTACAATTTGTGCGGTGGAAGATCTAAAAATGCCATGAAAAGTCGTCTTTGATTTGTTTACTGTTTTGCTGACTTCGATGAATTAAACATAATTGATGACTGCGGTTATTGCTTATAATTTGTGCGGTGGAAGAGCTACACCTGCCTTGAAGTCTCGCCTTTGATTGGTAAGGCTACATTTTCTAAATTTGATGAATAAAACGCAATAGACCAATACTGTGTTTTTTGCCGTTAATATACTGCTTACAATTTGTGCGGTGGAAGATCTAAAAATGCCATGAAGAGTCGTCTTTGACTCATTTGCTGTTTGGTGACTTCGATGAAAAAAACATAATTGATAACTCAAGTGCGACATTGCCTTAAATATATTGATTATAATTTGTAAGGTGGAAGATATACACCTGCCTTGAATTGTCGCTTTTGATTGGTAAGGCTACATTTTCTAAATTTGATGAATAAAACACAATAGATCAATACTGTGATTTTTTGCCGTTAATACACTGCTTACAGTTTGTGCGGTGGAAGATATAAAAATTCCATGAAGTGTCCCATTTGATTCATTTGCTGTTTGGTGACTTCGATGAAAAAAACATAATTTATGACTGCGGTTATTACTTATAATTTGTACGGTGGAAGATCTACACCTGTCTTGAAGTCTCGCCTTTGATTGGTAAGGCTACATTTTCTAAATTTGATGAATAAAACACAATAGATCAATACTGTGATTTTTTGCCGTTAATACACTGCTTACAGTTTGTGCGGAGGAAGATCTGAAAATGCCATGAAGTGTCGTCTTTGATTCATTTGCTGCTTGGTGACTTCGATGAATTAAACATAATTAATGACTCAACTGCGACATTGCCTTAAATGTATTGATTATAATTCGTAAGGCGGCAGATCTACACCTGCCTTGAATTGTCGTCTTTGATTGGTAAGGCTACATTTTCTGAATTTGATGACTAAAACACAATAGATCAATACTGTGATTTTTTGCCGTTAATACACTGCTTACAATTTGTGCGGTGGAATATCTAAAAATGCCATGAAGAGTCGTCTTTGATTCATTAGCTGTTTGGTGACTTCGATGAAAAAAACATAATTTATGACTGCGGTTATTACTTATAATTTGTACGGTGGAAGATCTACACCTGTCTTGAAGTCTCGCCTTTGATTGGTAAGGCTACATTTTCTAAATTTGATGAATAAAACACAATAGATCAATACTGTGATTTTTTGCCGTTAATACACTGCTTACAGTTTGTGCGGAGGAAGATCTGAAAATGCCATGAAGTGTCGTCTTTGATTCATTTGCTGCTTGGTGACTTCGATGAATTAAACATAATTAATGACTCAACTGCGACATTGCCTTAAATGTATTGATTATAATTCGTAAGGCGGCAGATCTACACCTGCCTTGAATTGTCGTCTTTGATTGGTAAGGCTACATTTTCTGAATTTGATGACTAAAACACAATATATAAATACAGTGATTTTTTGCCGTTTATACACATGCTTGCAATTTGTGCGATGGAAGATCTGAAAATGCCATGAAAAGTCGTCTTTGACTCATTTGCTGTTTGGTGACTTCGATGAAAAAAAAACATAATTTATGACTGCGGTTATTACTTATAATTTGTACGGTGGAAGATCTACACTTGCCTTGAAGTCTCGCCTTTGATTGGTAAGGCTACATTTTCTAAATTTGATGAATAAAACACAAAAGATTCATTTGCTGTTTGGTGACTTCGATGAAAAAAACATAATTTATGACTGCGGTTATTACTTATAATTTGTACGGTGGAAGATCTACACCTGTCTTGAAGTCTCGCCTTTGATTGGTAAGGCTACATTTTCTAAATTTGATGAATAAAACACAATAGATCAATACTGTGATTTTTTGCCGTTAATACACTGCTTACACTTTGTGCGGAGGAAGATCTGAAAATGCCATGAAGTGTCTTTTTTGATTCATTTGCTGCTTGGTGACTTCGATGAATTAAACATAATTAATGACTCAACTGCGACATTGCCTTAAATGTATTGATTATAATTTGTAAGGTGGAAGATCTACACCTGCCTTGAAGTCTCGCCTTTGATTGGTAAGGCTACATTTTCTAAATTTGATGAATAAAACACAATAGATCAATACTGTGATTTTTTGCAGTTAATACACTGCTTACAGTTTGTGCGGTGGAAGATCTAAAAATTCCATGAAGTGTCCCATTTGATTCACTTGCTGTTTGGTGACTTCGATGAAAAAAACATAATTTATGACTGCGGTTATTACTTATAATTTGTACGGTGGAAGATCTACACCTGTCTTGAAGTCTCGCCTTTGATTGGTAAGGCTACATTTTCTAAATTTGATGAATAAAACACAATAGATCAATACTGTGATTTTTTGCCGTTAATACGCTGCTTACAGTTTGTGCGGAGGAAGATCTGAAAATGCCATGAAGTGTCGTGTTTGTTTCATTTGCTGCTTGGTGTCTTCGATGAATTAAACATAATTAATGACTCAACTGCGACATTGCCTTAAATGTATTGATTATAATTCGTAAGGCGGCAGATCTACACCTGCCTTTAAGTCTCGCCTTTGATTGGTAAGGCTACATTTTCTGAATTTGATGACTAAAACACAATATATCAATACAGTGATTTTTTGCCGTTAATACACATGCTTGCAATTTGTGCGATGGAAGATCTGAAAATGCCATGAAAAGTCGTCTTTGACTCATTTGCTGTTTGGTGACTTCGATGAAAAAAAAACATAATTTATGACTGCGGTTATTACTTATAATTTGTACGGTGAAAGATATACACTTGCCTTGAAGTCTCGCCTTTGATTGGTAAGGCTACATTTTCTGAATTTGATGACTAAAACACAATATATCAATACAGTGATTTTTTGCCGTTAATACACATGCTTGCAATTTGTGCGGTGGAAGATCTGAAAATGCCATGAAGAGTCGTCTTTGATTCATTTGCTGTTTGGTGACTTCGATGAAAAAAACATAATTAATGCCATGAAGAGTCGTCTTTGATTCATTTGCTGTTTGGTGACTTCGGTGATTTAAACATAATTAATGACTCAACTGCGACATTGCCTTAAATGTATTGATTATAATTCGTAAGGCGGCAGATATACACCTGCCTTGAATTGTCGTCTTTGATTGGTAAGGCTACATTTTCTGAATTTGATGACTAAAACACAATATATCAATACTGTGATTTTTTGCCGTTAATACACTGCTTACAGTTTGTGCGGAGGAAGATCTGAAAATGCCATGAAGTGTCGTCTTTGATTCATTTGCTGCTTGGTGACTTCAATGAATTAAACATAATTAATGACTCAAGTGCGGTGCAGTGAAATAACTCCCAAATGAAATAACTCCCAACAAAAAAATGAAATAACTCCCAAATATTTTCCATGCAAGTTGGGACTTATTTCATTATGAAATAACTCCCAATTCATTGGGACCTATTTCATAATTTTAACTGGGAATTATTTCATAATGAAATAACTCCCAAATGAAATAATCCCCAATAAAATATCTTTGGGAGTTATTTCATAATTTTTGGAAATTGGGAGTTATTTCATTTTTTGGGACTTACTTCATTGCTTGTAATCCAGGCATTGGGAGTTATTTCATTTTTGTTGGGAATATTTTTAGCGAACTAACGTCATTGACATTACTTCGCATTAAGAAAGCGAACTAAAGTCAGTACATTTTTTTATATTCCAAATTTTCATTTTTCATTATCACCTTCGACTTATGATCATTATATCATGAATCTGGGATTTAAAAAATGAATCTGAGATTGGCTTAGGTCACATCCCCAATTCGGGGCGTGATCAATGGTATTTATGTGCAGAACTCCTTTCCGCATTGGCGGCCTTCGGCCGCGCTTCAAAAAATAACCCTGGGCTACGCCATTCCAACTCCGGGTGTGTGCCATAGCCGTGGCTACCGCCACGGTGATGTCCTTCCGCGTGCCACTCTTTTCTCACAGGGTAATCTGATTACAACAACCACATGAAAATGACTTTAACTGCAAATATCTCGCAAACTACTAAACATATTGGTTCAGCGGAGTTATATTCATGCTCCTGGGACCAAAGCGCGTCTCCTGATACATATCTCAACATTTTTGGTTGTGTATTAGCGCTCGGTACCCCACGTAAACGATTACCCATGTCTAGATTTAGAATCTGAAATGAGATTTTTTTCATTCAAAAGTTTCATTCAAGTTCAAAAGTTATTTGCAGTTAAAGTTCACAATTTTCTGTTATTTTCATGTGGTTGTTGTAATGGCACATTAGGCTGAGCCAAAAAAGTGAAAAAGTGTGGGAAACGTGGCACGCGGAAGGACATCACCGTGGCGGTAGCCACGGCTATGGCACACACCCGGAGTTGGAATGGCGTAGCCCAGGGTTATTTTTTGAAGCGCGGCCGAAGGCCGCCAATGCGGAAAGAAGTTCTGCACATAAATACCATGGATCACGCCCCGAATTGGGGATCTGACCTAAGTCAAATTTTCGCCTGCGGCGCTACTTTGTCGAATCTCAAACCCAAATGCCTCAATGACATTAATTCGCATGTCAAAATATTATACGAATTAACGGCACTGACTTTATTTCGTTTTTGGTCATGCGTCTTAATGTCACTGACACTGGGTGCGTAATTTGTTTGGAGGTTGAGCCCAATGTACTATTGATGCCGTGCAAACATTTAAAAATACGCAACGCTTGTGTTCTAATGCTGCAAGCTAAGAGTATTTCTGAAGGACTAGAAAACTTTAACTGTCCGATTTGCCGTCAAAAGGTCGACAACACTATTCAGGTTTTCATGTAATTGTTACATATGTACATTCACATATGTATCTATGTACATATTAATTTCCTGTATTTTTCAAATTTCATTGTAACTGATTATATTGTAAAAATATACCATTTCAAATTTTGATTTGGGATTTATTTCATTTTTTTGGGACTTATTTCATTTGGGAGTTATTTCATTTTTTTGGGACTTATTTCATTTTTTTGGGTACTTGTGGTTTCATTGTGAAATAACTGCCAAATATTGGGAGTTATTTCATTTCCTTCTTTGGGAGTTATTTCATTTATTAAAGTTGGGAATTATTTCATTTTTATTGGAACTTATTTCATTGGGAGTTATTTCATGGGAGTTATTTCATTTGGGAGTTATTTCACTGCACCCTCAAGTGCGACATTGCCTTAAATGTATTGATTATAATTTGTAAGGTGGAAGATATACACCTGCCTTGAATTGTCGTCTACATTTTCTGAATTTGATGAATAAAACACAATATATCAATACTGTGATTTTTTGCCGTTAATACACATGCTTGCAATTTGTGCGGTGGAAGATCTAAAAATTCCATGAAGTGTCCTATTTGATTCATTTGCTGTTTGGTGACTTCGATGAATAAAACATAATTGATGACTACGGTTATTGCTTATAATTTTTACGGTGGAAGATCTACACCTGCCTTGAATTGTCGCCTTTGATTGGTAAGGCTACATTTTCTGAATTTGATGACTAAAACACAATATATCAATACTGTGATTTTTTGCCGTTAATACACATGCTTGCAATTTGTGCGGTGGAAGATCTGAAAATGCCATGAAGTGTCGTCTTTGATTGGTAAGGCTACATTTTCTAAATTTGATGAATAAAACGCAATAGATCAATACTGTGATTTTTTGCCGTTAATAGACTGCTTACAATTTGTGCGGTGGAAGATCTAAAAATGCCATGAAAAGTCGTCTTTGATTTGTTTACTGTTTTGCTGACTTCGATGAAAAAAACATAATTGATAACTCAAGTGCGACATTGCCTTAAATATATTGATTATAATTTGTAAGGTGGAAGATCTACACCTGCCTTGAAGTCTCGCCTTTGATTGGTAAGGCTACATTTTCTGAATTTGATGACTAAAACACAATAGATCAATACTGTGATTTTTTGCCGTTAATACACTGCTTACAATTTGTGCGGTGGAATATCTAAAAATGCCATGAAGAGTCGTCTTTGACTCATTTGCTGTTTGGTGACTTCGATGAAAAAAACATAATTGATAACTCAAGTGCGACATTGCCTTAAATATATTGATTATAATTTGTAAGGTGGAAGATATACACCTGCCTTGAATTGTCGCCTTTGATTGGTAAGGCTACATTTTCTAAATTTGATGAATAAAACACAATAGATCAATACTGTGATTTTTTGCCGTTAATACACTGCTTACAGTTTGTGCGGTGGAAGATATAAAAATTCCATGAAGTGTCCCATTTGATTCATTTGCTGTTTGGTGACTTCGATGAAAAAAACATAATTTATGACTGCGGTTATTACTTATAATTTGTACGGTGGAAGATCTACACCTGTCTTGAAGTCTCGCCTTTGAGTGGTAAGGCTACATTTTGTAAATTTGATGAATAAAACACAATAGATCAATACTGTGATTTTTTGCCGTTAATACACTGCTTACAGTTTGTGCGGAGGAAGATCTGAAAATGCCATGAAGTGTCGTCTTTGATTCATTTGCTGTTTGGTGACTTCGATGAATTAAACATAATTAATGACTCAACTGCGACATTGCCTTAAATGTATTGATTATAATTCGTAAGGCGGCAGATCTACACCTGCCTTGAATTGTCGTCTTTGATTGGTAAGGCTACATTTTCTGAATTTGATGACTAAAACACAATAGATCAATACTGTGATTTTTTGCCGTTAATACACTGCTTACAATTTGTGCGGTGGAATATCTAAAAATGCCATGAAGAGTCGTCTTTGATTCATTAGCTGTTTGGTGACTTCGATGAAAAAAACATAATTTATGACTGCGGTTATTGCTTATAATTTGTACGGTGGAAGATCTACACCTGCCTTGAAGTCTCGCCTTTGATTGGTAAGGCTACATTTTCTAAATTTGATGAATAAAACACAATAGATCAATACTGTGATTTTTTGCCGTTAATACACTGCTTACAGTTTGTGCGGAGGAAGATCTAAAAATGCCATGAAGTGTCGTCTTTGATTCATTTGCTGCTTGGTGACTTCGGTGAATTAAACATAATTAATGACTCAACTGCGACATTGCCTTAAATGTATTGATTATAATTCGTAAGGCGGCAGATCTACACCTGCCTTGAATTGTCGTCTTTGATTGGTAAGGCTACATTTTCTGAATTTGATGACTAAAACACAATATATAAATACAGTGATTTTTTGCCGTTTATACACATGCTTGCAATTTGTGCGATGGAAGATCTGAAAATGCCATGAAAAGTCTTTGACTCATTTGCTGTTTGGTGACTTCGATGAAAAAAAAACATAATTTATGACTGCGGTTATTACTTATAATTTGTACGGTGGAAGATCTACACCTGTCTTGAAGTCTCGCCTTTGATTGGTAAGGCTACATTTTCTAAATTTGATGAATAAAACACAATAGATCAATACTGTGATTTTTTGCCGTTAATACACTGCTTACACTTTGTGCGGAGGAAGATCTGAAAATGCCATGAAGTGTCTTTTTTGATTCATTTGCTGCTTGGTGACTTCGATGAATTAAACATAATTAATGACTCAACTGCGACATTGCCTTAAATGTATTGATTATAATTTGTAAGGTGGAAGATCTACACCTGCCTTGAAGTCTCGCCTTTGATTGGTAAGGCTACATTTTCTAAATTTGATGAATAAAACACAATAGATCAATACTGTGATTTTTTGCAGTTAATACACTGCTTACAGTTTGTGCGGTGGAAGATCTAAAAATTCCATGAAGTGTCCCATTTGATTCACTTGCTGTTTGGTGACTTCGATGAAAAAAACATAATTTATGACTGCGGTTATTACTTATAATTTGTACGGTGGAAGATCTACACCTGTCTTGAAGTCTCGCCTTTGATTGGTAAGGCTACATTTTCTAAATTTGATGAATAAAACACAATAGATCAATACTGTGATTTTTTGCCGTTAATACGCTGCTTACAGTTTGTGCGGAGGAAGATCTGAAAATGCCATGAAGTGTCGTCTTTGTTTCATTTGCTGCTTGGTGTCTTCGATGAATTAAACATAATTAATGACTCAACTGCGACATTGCCTTAAATGTATTGATTATAATTCGTAAGGCGGCAGATCTACACCTGCCTTGAAGTCTCGCCTTTGATTGGTAAGGCTACATTTTCTGAATTTGATGACTAAAACACAATATATCAATACAGTGATTTTTTGCCGTTAATACACATGCTTGCAATTTGTGCGATGGAAGATCTGAAAATGCCATGAAAAGTCGTCTTTGACTCATTTGCTGTTTGGTGACTTCGATGAAAAAAAAACATAATTTATGACTGCGGTTATTACTTATAATTTGTACGGTGAAAGATATACACTTGCCTTGAAGTCTCGCCTTTGATTGGTAAGGCTACATTTTCTGAATTTGATGACTAAAACACAATATATCAATACAGTGATTTTTTGCCGTTAATACACATGCTTGCAATTTGTGCGGTGGAAGATCTGAAAATGCCATGAAGAGTCGTCTTTGATTCATTTGCTGTTTGGTGACTTCGATGAAAAAAACATAATTAATGCCATGAAGAGTCGTCTTTGATTCATTTGCTGTTTGGTGACTTCGGTGATTTAAACATAATTAATGACTCAACTGCGACATTGCCTTAAATGTATTGATTATAATTCGTAAGGCGGCAGATATACACCTGCCTTGAATTGTCGTCTTTGATTGGTAAGGCTACATTTTCTGAATTTGATGACTAAAACACAATATATCAATACTGTGATTTTTTGCCGTTAATACACTGCTTATAGTTTGTGCGGAGGAAGATCTGAAAATGCCATGAAGTGTCGTCTTTGATTCATTTGCTGCTTGGTGACTTCAATGAATTAAACATAATTAATGACTCAAGTGCGACATTGCCTTAAATGTATTGATTATAATTTGTAAGGTGGAAGATATACACCTGCCTTGAATTGTCGTCTTTGATTGGTAAGGCTACATTTTCTGAATTTGATGACTAAAACACAATATATCAATACAGTGATTTTTTGCCGTTAATACACATGCTTGCAATTTGTGCGGTGGAAGATCTAAAAATTCCATGAAGTGTCCTATTTGATTCATTTGCTGTTTGGTGACTTCGATGAATAAAACATAATTGATGACTACGGTTATTGCTTATAATTTTTACGGTGGAAGATCTACACCTGCCTTGAATTGTCGCCTTTGATTGGTAAGGCTACATTTTCTGAATTTGATGACTAAAACACAATATATCAATACTGTGATTTTTTGCCGTTAATACACATGCTTGCAATTTGTGCGGTGGAAGATCTGAAAATGCCATGAAGTGTCGTCTTTGATTGGTAAGGCTACATTTTCTAAATTTGATGAATAAAACGCAATAGATCAATACTGTGATTTTTTGCCGTTAATAGACTGCTTACAATTTGTGCGGTGGAAGATCTAAAAATGCCATGAAAAGTCGTCTTTGATTTGTTTACTGTTTTGCTGACTTCGATGAAAAAAACATAATTGATAACTCAAGTGCGACATTGCCTTAAATATATTGATTATAATTTGTAAGGTGGAAGATCTACACCTGCCTTGAAGTCTCGCCTTTGATTGGTAAGGCTACATTTTCTAAATTTGATGAATAAAACACAATAGATCAATACTGTGATTTTTTGCCGTTAATACACTGCTTACAGTTTGTGCGGTGGAAGATATAAAAATTCCATGAAGTGTCCCATTTGATTCATTTGCTGTTTGGTGACTTCGATGAAAAAAACATAATTTATGACTGCGGTTATTACTTATAATTTGTACGGTGGAAGATCTACACCTGTCTTGAAGTCTCGCCTTTGATTGGTAAGGCTACATTTTCTAAATTTGATGAATAAAACACAATAGATCAATACTGTGATTTTTTGCCGTTAATACACTGCTTACAGTTTGTGCGGAGGAAGATCTGAAAATGCCATGAAGTGTCGTCTTTGATTCATTTGCTGCTTGGTGACTTCGATGAATTAAACATAATTAATGACTCAACTGCGACATTGCCTTAAATGTATTGATTATAATTCGTAAGGCGGCAGATCTACACCTGCCTTGAATTGTCGTCTTTGATTGGTAAGGCTACATTTTCTGAATTTGATGACTAAAACACAATAGATCAATACTGTGATTTTTTGCCGTTAATACACTGCTTACAATTTGTGCGGTGGAATATCTAAAAATGCCATGAAGAGTCGTCTTTGATTCATTAGCTGTTTGGTGACTTCGATGAAAAAAACATAATTTATGACTGCGGTTATTGCTTATAATTTGTACGGTGGAAGATCTACACCTGCCTTGAAGTCTCGCCTTTGATTGGTAAGGCTACATTTTCTAAATTTGATGAATAAAACACAATAGATCAATACTGTAATTTTTTGCCGTTAATACACTGCTTACAGTTTGTGCGGAGGAAGATCTAAAAATGCCATGAAGTGTCGTCTTTGATTCATTTGCTGCTTGGTGACTTCGGTGAATTAAACATAATTAATGACTCAACTGCGACATTGCCTTAAATGTATTGATTATAATTCGTAAGGCGGCAGATCTACACCTGCCTTGAATTGTCGTCTTTGATTGGTAAGGCTACATTTTCTGAATTTGATGACTAAAACACAATATATAAATACAGTGATTTTTTGCCGTTTATACACATGCTTGCAATTTGTGCGATGGAAGATCTGAAAATGCCATGAAAAGTCGTCTTTGACTCATTTGCTGTTTGGTGACTTCGATGAAAAAAAAACATAATTTATGACTGCGGTTATTACTTATAATTTGTACGGTGGAAGATCTACACTTGCCTTGAAGTCTCGCCTTTGATTGGTAAGGCTACATTTTCTAAATTTGATGAATAAAACACAAAAGATTCATTTGCTGTTTGGTGACTTCGATGAAAAAAACATAATTTATGACTGCGGTTATTACTTATAATTTGTACGGTGGAAGATATACACCTGCCTTGAATTGTCGTCTTTGATTGGTAAGGCTACATTTTCTGAATTTGATGACTAAAACACAATATATCAATACAGTGATTTTTTGCCGTTAATACACTGCTTACAGTTTGTGCGGAGGAAGATCTGAAAATGCCATGAAGTGTCTTCTTTGATTCGTTTGCTGCTTGGTGACTTCGATGAATTAAACATAATTAATGACTCAACTGCGACATTGCCTTAAATGTATTGATTATAATTTGTAAGGTTGAAGATCTACACCTGCCTTGAAGTCTCGCCTTTGATTGGTAAGGCTACATTTTCTAAATTTGATGAATAAAACACAATAGATCAATACTGTGATTTTTTGCCGTTAATACACTGCTTACAGTTTGTGCGGTGGAAGATCTAAATATTCCATGAAGTGTCCCATTTGATTAATTTGCTGTTTGGTGACTTCGATGAAAAAAACATAATTTATGACTGCGGTTATTACTTATAATTTGTACGGTGGAAGATCTACACCTGTCTTGAAGTCTCGCCTTTGATTGGTAATGCTACATTTTCTAAATTTGATGAATGAAACACAATAGATCAATACTGTGATTTTTTGCCGTTAATACACTGCTTACAATTTGTGCGGTGGAAGATCTAAAAATGCCATGAAGAGTCGTCTTTGACTCATTTGCTGTTTGGTGACTTCGATGAAAAAAACATAATTGATAACTCAAGTGCGACATTGCCTTAAATATATTGATTATAATTTGTAAGGTGGAAGATCTACACCTGCCTTGAAGTCTCGCCTTTGATTGGTAAGGCTACATTTTCTAAATTTGATGAATAAAACACAATAGATCAATACTGTGATTTTTTGCCGTTAATACACTGCTTACAGTTTGTGCGGTGGAAGATCTAAAAATTCCATGAAGTGTCCCATTTGATTCATTTGCTGTTTGGTGACTTCGATGAAAAAAACATAATTTATGACTGCGGTTATTACTTATAATTTGTACGGTGGAAGATCTACACCTGTCTTGAAGTCTCGCCTTTGATTGGTAAGGCTACATTTTCTAAATTTGATGAATAAAACACAATAGATCAATACTGTGATTTTTTGCCGTTAATACACTGCTTACAGTTTGTGCGGAGGAAGATCTGAAAATGCCATGAAGTGTCGTCTTTGATTCATTTGCTGCTTGGTGACTTCGATGAATTAAACATAATTAATGACTCAACTGCGACATTGCCTTAAATGTATTGATTATAATTCGTAAGGCGGCAGATCTACACCTGCCTTGAAGTCTCGCCTTTGATTGGTAAGGCTACATTTTCTGAATTTGATGACTAAAACACAATATATCAATACAGTGATTTTTTGCCGTTAATACACATGCTTGCAATTTGTGCGATGGAAGATCTGAAAATGCCATGAAAAGTCGTCTTTGACTCATTTGCTGTTTGGTGACTTCGATGAAAAAAAAACATAATTTATGACTGCGGTTATTACTTATAATTTGTACGGTGAAAGATATACACTTGCCTTGAAGTCTCGCCTTTGATTGGTAAGGCTACATTTTCTGAATTTGATGACTAAAACACAATATATCAATACAGTGATTTTTTGCCGTTAATACACATGCTTGCAATTTGTGCGGTGGAAGATCTGAAAATGCCATGAAGAGTCGTCTTTGATTCATTTGCTGTTTGGTGACTTCGATGAAAAAAACATAATTAATGCCATGAAGAGTCGTCTTTGATTCATTTGCTGTTTGGTGACTTCGGTGATTTAAACATAATTAATGACTCAACTGCGACATTGCCTTAAATGTATTGATTATAATTCGTAAGGCGGCAGATATACACCTGCCTTGAATTGTCGTCTTTGATTGGTAAGGCTACATTTTCTGAATTTGATGACTAAAACACAATATATCAATACTGTGATTTTTTGCCGTTAATACACTGCTTACAGTTTGTGCCGAGGAAGATCTGAAAATGCCATGAAGTGTCGTCTTTGATTCATTTGCTGCTTGGTGACTTCGATGAATTAAACATAATTAATGACTCAAGTGCGACATTGCCTTAAATGTATTGATTATAATTTGTAAGGTGGAAGATATACACCTGCCTTGAATTGTCGTCTTTGATTGATAAGTCTACATTTTCTGAATTTGATGAATAAAACACAATATATCAATACTGTGATTTTTTGCCGTTAATACACATGCTTGCAATTTGTGCGGTGGAAGATCTAAAAATTCCATGAAGTGTCCTATTTGATTCATTTGCTGTTTGGTGACTTCGATGAATAAAACATAATTGATGACTACGGTTATTGCTTATAATTTGTACGGTGGAAGATCTACACCTGCCTAGAATTGTCGCCTTTGATTGGTAAGGCTACATTTTCTGAATTTGATGACTAAAACACAATATATCAATACTGTGATTTTTTGCCGTTAATACACATGCTTGCAATTTGTGCGGTGGAAGATCTGAAAATGCCATGAAGTGTCGTCTTTGATTGGTAAGGCTACATTTTCTAAATTTGATGAATAAAACGCAATAGATCAATACTGTGATTTTTTGCCGTTAATAGACTGCTTACAATTTGTGCGGTGGAAGATCTAAAAATGCCATGAAAAGTCGTCTTTGATTTGTTTACTGTTTTGCTGACTTCGATGAATTAAATATAATTGATGACTGCGGTTATTGCTTATAATTTGTGCGGTGGAAGAGCTACACCTGCCTTGAAGTCTCGCCTTTGATTGGTAAGGCTACATTTTCTAAATTTGATGAATAAAACACAATAGATCAATACTCTGATTTTTTGCCGTTAATACACATGCTTGCAATTTGTGCGGTGGAAGATTTGAAAATGCCATGAAGTGTCGTCTTTGATTGGTAAGTCTACATTTTCTAAATTTGATGAATAAAACGCAATAGACCAATACTGTGTTTTTTGCCGTTAATATACTGCTTACAATTTGTGCGGTGGAAGATCTAAAAATGCCATGAAGAGTCGTCTTTGACTCATTTGCTGTTTGGTGACTTCGATGAAAAAAACATAATTGATAACTCAAGTGCGACATTGCCTTAAATATATTGATTATAATTTGTAAGGTGGAAGATCTACACCTGCCTTGAAGTCTCGCCTTTGATTGGTAAGGCTACATTTTCTAAATTTGATGAATAAAACACAATAGATCAATACTGTGATTTTTTGCCGTTAATACACTGCTTACAGTTTGTGCGGTGGAAGATATAAAAATTCCATGAAGTGTCCCATTTGATTCATTTGCTGTTTGGTGACTTCGATGAAAAAAACATAATTTATGACTGCGGTTATTACTTATAATTTGTACGGTGGAAGATCTAAACTTGCCTTGAAGTCTCGCCTTTGATTGGTAAGGCTACATTTTCTAAATTTGATGAATAAAACACAAAAGATTCATTTGCTGTTTGGTGACTTCGATGAATAAAACATAATTGATGACTACGGTTATTGCTTATAATTTGTACGGTGGAAGATCTACACCTGCCTAGAATTGTCGCCTTTGATTGGTAAGGCTACATTTTCTGAATTTGATGACTAAAACACAATATATCAATACTGTGATTTTTTGCCGTTAATACACATGCTTGCAATTTGTGCGGTGGAAGATCTGAAAATGCCATGAAGTGTCGTCTTTGATTGGTAAGGCTACATTTTCTAAATTTGATGAATAAAACGCAATAGATCAATACTGTGATTTTTTGCCGTTAATAGACTGCTTACAATTTGTGCGGTGGAAGATCTAAAAATGCCATGAAAAGTCGTCTTTGATTTGTTTACTGTTTTGCTGACTTCGATGAATTAAATATAATTGATGACTGCGGTTATTGCTTATAATTTGTGCGGTGGAAGAGCTACACCTGCCTTGAAGTCTCGCCTTTGATTGGTAAGGCTACATTTTCTAAATTTGATGAATAAAACACAATAGATCAATACTCTGATTTTTTGCCGTTAATACACATGCTTGCAATTTGTGCGGTGGAAGATTTGAAAATGCCATGAAGTGTCGTCTTTGATTGGTAAGGCTACATTTTCTAAATTTGATGAATAAAACGCAATAGACCAATACTGTGTTTTTTGCCGTTAATATACTGCTTACAATTTGTGCGGTGGAAGATCTAAAAATGCCATGAAGAGTCGTCTTTGACTCATTTGCTGTTTGGTGACTTCGATGAAAAAAACATAATTGATAACTCAAGTGCGACATTGCCTTAAATATATTGATTATAATTTGTAAGGTGGAAGATCTACACCTGCCTTGAAGTCTCGCCTTTGATTGGTAAGGCTACATTTTCTAAATTTGATGAATAAAACACAATAGATCAATACTGTGATTTTTTGCCGTTAATACACTGCTTACAGTTTGTGCGGTGGAAGATATAAAAATTCCATGAAGTGTCCCATTTGATTCATTTGCTGTTTGGTGACTTCGATGAAAAAAACATAATTTATGACTGCGGTTATTACTTATAATTTGTACGGTGGAAGATCTACACCTGTCTTGAAGTCTCGCCTTTGATTGGTAAGGCTACATTTTCTAAATTTGATGAATAAAACACAATAGATCAATACTGTGATTTTTTGCCGTTAATACACTGCTTACAGTTTGTGCGGAGGAAGATCTGAAAATGCCATGAAGTGTCGTCTTTGATTCATTTGCTGCTTGGTGACTTCGATGAATTAAACATAATTAATGACTCAACTGCGACATTGCCTTAAATGTATTGATTATAATTCGTAAGGCGGCAGATCTACACTTGCCTTGAATTGTCGTCTTTGATTGGTAAGGCTACATTTTCTGAATTTGATGACTAAAACACAATAGATCAATACTGTGATTTTTTGCCGTTAATACACTGCTTACAATTTGTGCGGTGGAATATCTAAAAATGCCATGAAGAGTCGTCTTTGATTCATTAGCTGTTTGGTGACTTCGATGAAAAAAAAATAATTTATGACTGCGGTTATTGCTTATAATTTGTACGGTGGAAGATCTACACCTGCCTTGAAGTCTCGCCTTTGATTGGTAAGGCTACATTTTCTAAATTTGATGAATAAAACACAATAGATCAATACTGTGATTTTTTGCCGTTAATACACTGCTTACAGTTTGTGCGGAGGAAGATCTGAAAATGCCATGAAGTGTCGTCTTTGATTCATTTGCTGCTTGGTGACTTCGATGAATTAAACATAATTAATGACTCAACTGCGACATTGCCTTAAATGTATTGATTATAATTCGTAAGGCGGCAGATCTACACCTGCCTTGAATTGTCGTCTTTGATTGGTAAGGCTACATTTTCTGAATTTGATGACTAAAACACAATATATAAATACAGTGATTTTTTGCCGTTTATACACATGCTTGCAATTTGTGCGATGGAAGATCTGAAAATGCCATGAAAAGTCGTCTTTGACTCATTTGCTGTTTGGTGACTTCGATGAAAAAAAAACATAATTTATGACTGCGGTTATTACTTATAATTTGTACGGTGGAAGATCTAAACTTGCCTTGAAGTCTCGCCTTTGATTGGTAAGGCTACATTTTCTAAATTTGATGAATAAAACACAAAAGATTCATTTGCTGTTTGGTGACTTCGATGAAAAAAACATAATTTATGACTGCGGTTATTACTTATAATTTGTACGGTGGAAGATCTACACCTGTCTTGAAGTCTCGCCTTTGATTGGTAAGGCTACATTTTCTAAATTTGATGAATAAAACACAATAGATCAATACTGTGATTTTTTGCCGTTAATACACTGCTTACACTTTGTGCGGAGGAAGATCTGAAAATGCCATGAAGTGTCTTCTTTGATTCGTTTGCTGCTTGGTGACTTCGATGAATTAAACATAATTAATGACTCAACTGCGACATTGCCTTAAATGTATTGATTATAATTTGTAAGGTTGAAGATCTACACCTGCCTTGAAGTCTCGCCTTTGATTGGTAAGGCTACATTTTCTAAATTTGATGAATAAAACACAATAGATCAATACTGTGATTTTTTGCCGTTAATACACTGCTTACAGTTTGTGCGGTGGAAGATCTAAATATTCCATGAAGTGTCCCATTTGATTCATTTGCTGTTTGGTGACTTCGATGAAAAAAACATAATTTATGACTGCGGTTATTACTTATAATTTGTACGGTGGAAGATCTACACCTGTCTTGAAGTCTCGCCTTTGATTGGTAAGGCTACATTTTCTAAATTTGATGAATGAAACACAATAGATCAATACTGTGATTTTTTGCCGTTAATTCACTGCTTACAATTTGTGCGGTGGAAGATCTAAAAATGCCATGAAGAGTCGTCTTTGACTCATTTGCTGTTTGGTGACTTCGATGAAAAAAACATAATTGATAACTCAAGTGCGACATTGCCTTAAATATATTGATTATAATTTGTAAGGTGGAAGATCTACACCTGCCTTGAAGTCTCGCCTTTGATTGGTAAGGCTACATTTTCTAAATTTGATGAATAAAACACAATAGATCAATACTGTGATTTTTTGCCGTTAATACACTGCTTACAGTTTGTGCGGTGGAAGATCTAAAAATTCCATGAAGTGTCCCATTTGATTCATTTGCTGTTTGGTGACTTCGATGAAAAAAACATAATTTATGACTGCGGTTATTACTTATAATTTGTACGGTGGAAGATCTACACCTGTCTTGAAGTCTCGCCTTTGATTGGTAAGGCTACATTTTCTAAATTTGATGAATAAAACACAAAAGATTCATTTGCTGTTTGGTGACTTCGATGAAAAAAACATAATTTATGACTGCGGTTATTACTTATAATTTGTACGGTGGAAGATCTACACCTGTCTTGAAGTCTCGCCTTTGATTGGTAAGGCTACATTTTCTAACTTTGATGAATAAATCACAATAGATCAATACTGTGATTTTTTGCCGTTAATACACTGCTTACACTTTGTGCGGAGGAAGATCTGAAAATGCCATGAAGTGTCTTCTTTGATTCATTTGCTGCTTGGTGACTTCGATGAATTAAACATAATTAATGACTCAACTGCGACATTGCCTTAAATGTATTGATTATAATTTGTAAGGTGGAAGATCTACACCTGCCTTGAAGTCTCGCCTTTGATTGGTAAGGCTACATTTTCTAAATTTGATGAATAAAACACAATAGATCAATACTGTGGTTTTTTGCCGTTAATACACTGCTTACAGTTTGTGCGGAGGAAGATCTAAAAATGCCATGAAGTGTCGTCTTTGATTCATTTGCTGCTTGGTGACTTCGGTGAATTAAACATAATTAATGACTCAACTGCGACATTGCCTTAAATGTATTGATTATAATTCGTAAGGCGGCAGATCTACACCTGCCTTGAATTGTCGTCTTTGAGTGGTAAGGCTACATTTTCTGAATTTGATGACTAAAACACAATATATAAATACAGTGATTTTTTGCCGTTTATACACATGCTTGCAATTTGTGCGATGGAAGATCTGAAAATGCCATGAAAAGTCGTCTTTGACTCATTTGCTGTTTGGTGACTTCGATGAAAAAAAAACATAATTTATGACTGCGGTTATTACTTATAATTTGTACGGTGGAAGATCTACACTTGCCTTGAAGTCTCGCCTTTGATTGGTAAGGCTACATTTTCTAAATTTGATGAATAAAACACAAAAGATTCATTTGCTGTTTGGTGACTTCGATGAAAAAAACATAATTTATGACTGCGGTTATTACTTATAATTTGTACGGTGGAAGATCTACACCTGTCTTGAAGTCTCGCCTTTGATTGGTAAGGCTACATTTTCTAAATTTGATGAATGAAACACAATAGATCAATACTGTGATTTTTTGCCGTTAATACACATAATTTATGACTGCGGTTATTACTTATAATTTGTACGGTGGAAGATCTACACCTGTCTTGAAGTCTCGCCTTTGATTGGTAAGGCTACATTTTCTAACTTTGATGAATAAATCACAATAGATCAATACTGTGATTTTTTGCCGTTAATACACTGCTTACACTTTGTGCGGAGGAAGATCTGAAAATGCCATGAAGTGTCTTCTTTGATTCATTTGCTGCTTGGTGACTTCGATGAATTAAACATAATTAATGACTCAACTGCGACATTGCCTTAAATGTATTGATTATAATTTGTAAGGTGGAAGATCTACACCTGCCTTGAAGTCTCGCCTTTGATTGGTAAGGCTACATTTTCTAAATTTGATGAATAAAACACAATAGATCAATACTGTGATTTTTTGCCGTTAATACACTGCTTACAGTTTGTGCGGTGGAAGATCTAAATATTCCATGAAGTGTCCCATTTGATTCATTTGCTGTTTGGTGACTTCGATGAAAAAAACATAATTTATGACTGCGGTTATTACTTATAATTTGTACGGTGGAAGATCTACACCTGTCTTGAAGTCTCGCCTTTGATTGGTAAGGCTACATTTTCTAAATTTGATGAATGAAACACAATAGATCAATACTGTGATTTTTTGCCGTTAATACACTGCTTACAATTTGTGCGGTGGAAGATCTAAAAATGCCATGAAGAGTCGTCTTTGACTCATTTGCTGTTTGGTGACTTCGATGAAAAAAACATAATTGATAACTCAAGTGCGACATTGCCTTAAATATATTGATTATAATTTGTAAGGTGGAAGATCTACACCTGCCTTGAAGTCTCGCCTTTGATTGGTAAGGCTACATTTTCTAAATTTGATGAATAAAACACAATAGATCAATACTGTGATTTTTTGCCGTTAATACACTGCTTACAGTTTGTGCGGTGGAAGATCTAAAAATTCCATGAAGTGTCCCATTTGATTCATTTGCTGTTTGGTGACTTCGATGAAAAAAACATAATTTATGACTGCGGTTATTACTTATAATTTGTACGGTGGAAGATCTACACCTGTCTTGAAGTCTCGCCTTTGATTGGTAAGGCTACATTTTCTAAATTTGATGAATAAAACACAATAGATCAATACTGTGATTTTTTGCCGTTAATACACTGCTTACAGTTTGTGCGGAGGAAGATCTGAAAATGCCATGAAGTGTCGTCTTTGATTCATTTGCTGCTTGGTGACTTCGATGAATTAAACATAATTAATGACTCAACTGCGACATTGCCTTAAATGTATTGATTATAATTCGTAAGGCGGCAGATCTACACCTGTCTTGAATTGTCGTCTTTGATTGGTAAGGCTACATTTTCTGAATTTGATGACTAAAACACAATAGATCAATACTGTGATTTTTTGCCGTTAATACACTGCTTACAATTTGTGCGGTGGAATATCTAAAAATGCCATGAAGAGTCGTCTTTGATTCATTAGCTGTTTGGTGACTTCGATGAAAAAAACATAATTTATGACTGCGGTTATTGCTTATAATTTGTACGGTGGAAGATCTACACCTGTCTTGAAGTCTCGCCTTTGATTGGTAAGGCTACATTTTCTAAATTTGATGAATAAAACACAATAGATCAATACTGTGGTTTTTTGCCGTTAATACACTGCTTACAGTTTGTGCGGAGGAAGATCTAAAAATGCCATGAAGTGTCGTCTTTGATTCATTTGCTGCTTGGTGACTTCGGTGAATTAAACATAATTAATGACTCAACTGCGACATTGCCTTAAATGTATTGATTATAATTCGTAAGGCGGCAGATCTACACCTGCCTTGAATTGTCGTCTTTGAGTGGTAAGGCTACATTTTCTGAATTTGATGACTAAAACACAATATATAAATACAGTGATTTTTTGCCGTTTATACACATGCTTGCAATTTGTGCGATGGAAGATCTGAAAATGCCATGAAAAGTCGTCTTTGACTCATTTGCTGTTTGGTGACTTCGATGAAAAAAACATAATTTATGACTGCGGTTATTACTTATAATTTGTACGGTGGAAGATCTACACCTGTCTTGAAGTCTCGCCTTTGATTGGTAAGGCTACATTTTCTAAATTTGATGAATGAAACACAATAGATCAATACTGTGATTTTTTGCCGTTAATACACATAATTTATGACTGCGGTTATTACTTATAATTTGTACGGTGGAAGATCTACACTTGCCTTGAAGTCTCGCCTTTGATTGGTAAGGCTACATTTTCTAAATTTGATGAATAAAACACAAAAGATTCATTTGCTGTTTGGTGACTTCGATGAAAAAAACATAATTTATGACTGCGGTTATTACTTATAATTTGTACGGTGGAAGATCTACACCTGTCTTGAAGTCTCGCCTTTGATTGGTAAGGCTACATTTTCTAACTTTGATGAATAAATCACAATAGATCAATACTGTGATTTTTTGCCGTTAATACACTGCTTACACTTTGTGCGGAGGAAGATCTGAAAATGCCATGAAGTGTCTTCTTTGATTCATTTGCTGCTTGGTGACTTCGATGAATTAAACATAATTAATGACTCAACTGCGACATTGCCTTAAATGTATTGATTATAATTTGTAAGGTGGAAGATCTACACCTGCCTTGAAGTCTCGCCTTTGATTGGTAAGGCTACATTTTCTAAATTTGATGAATAAAACACAATAGATCAATACTGTGATTTTTTGCCGTTAATACACTGCTTACAGTTTGTGCGGTGGAAGATCTAAATATTCCATGAAGTGTCCCATTTGATTCATTTGCTGTTTGGTGACTTCGATGAAAAAAACATAATTTATGACTGCGGTTATTACTTATAATTTGTACGGTGGAAGATCTACACCTGTCTTGAAGTCTCGCCTTTAATTGGTAAGGCTACATTTTCTAAATTTGATGAATGAAACACAATAGATCAATACTGTGATTTTTTGCCGTTAATACCCTGCTTACAATTTGTGCGGTGGAAGATCTAAAAATGCCATGAAGTGTCTTCTTTGACTCATTTGCTGTTTGGTGACTTCGATGAAAAAAACATAATTGATAACTCAAGTGCGACATTGCCTTAAATATATTGATTATAATTTGTAAGGTGGAAGATCTACACCTGCCTTGAAGTCTCGCCTTTGATTGGTAAGGCTACATTTTCTAAATTTGATGAATAAAACACAATAGATCAATACTGTGATTTTTTGCCGTTAATACACTGCTTACAGTTTGTGCGGTGGAAGATCTAAAAATTCCATGAAGTGTCCCATTTGATTCATTTGCTGTTTGGTGACTTCGATGAAAAAAACATAATTTATGACTGCGGTTATTACTTATAATTTGTACGGTGGAAGATCTACACCTGTCTTGAAGTCTCGCCTTTGATTGGTAAGGCTACATTTTCTAAATTTGATGAATAAAACACAATAGATCAATACTGTGATTTTTTGCCGTTAATACACTGCTTACAGTTTGTGCGGTGGAAGATCTAAATATTCCATGAAGTGTCCCATTTGATTCATTTGCTGTTTGGTGACTTCGATGAAAAAAACATAATTTATGACTGCGGTTATTACTTATAATTTGTACAGTGGAAGATCTACACCTGTCTTGAAGTCTCGCCTTTGATTGGTAAGGCTACATTTTCTAAATTTGATGAATGAAACACAATAGATCAATACTGTGATTTTTTGCCGTTAATACACTGCTTACAATTTGTGCGGTGGAAGATCTAAAAATGCCATGAAGAGTCGTCTTTGACTCATTTGCTGTTTGGTGACTTCGATGAAAAAAACATAATTGATAACTCAAGTGCGACATTGCCTTAAATATATTGATTATAATTTGTAAGGTGGAAGATCTACACCTGCCTTGAAGTCTCGCCTTTGATTGGTAAGGCTACATTTTCTAAATTTGATGAATAAAACACAATAGATCAATACTGTGATTTTTTGCCGTTAATACACTGCTTACAGTTTGTGCGGTGGAAGATCTAAAAATTCCATGAAGTGTCCCATTTGATTCATTTGCTGTTTGGTGACTTCGATGAAAAAAACATAATTTATGACTGCGGTTATTACTTATAATTTGTACGGTGGAAGATCTACACCTGTCTTGAAGTCTCGCCTTTGATTGGTAAGGCTACATTTTCTAAATTTGATGAATAAAACACAATAGATCAATACTGTGATTTTTTGCCGTTAATACACTGCTTACAGTTTGTGCGGAGGAAGATCTGAAAATGCCATGAAGTGTCGTCTTTGATTCATTTGCTGCTTGGTGACTTCGATGAATTAAACATAATTAATGACTCAACTGCGACATTGCCTTAAATGTATTGATTATAATTCGTAAGGCGGCAGATCTACACCTGTCTTGAATTGTCGTCTTTGATTGGTAAGGCTACATTTTCTGAATTTGATGACTAAAACACAATAGATCAATACTGTGATTTTTTGCCGTTAATACACTGCTTACAATTTGTGCGGTGGAATATCTAAAAATGCCATGAAGAGTCGTCTTTGATTCATTAGCTGTTTGGTGACTTCGATGAAAAAAACATAATTTATGACTGCGGTTATTGCTTATAATTTGTACGGTGGAAGATCTACACCTGTCTTGAAGTCTCGCCTTTGATTGGTAAGGCTACATTTTCTAAATTTGATGAATAAAACACAATAGATCAATACTGTGGTTTTTTGCCGTTAATACACTGCTTACAGTTTGTGCGGAGGAAGATCTAAAAATGCCATGAAGTGTCGTCTTTGATTCATTTGCTGCTTGGTGACTTCGGTGAATTAAACATAATTAATGACTCAACTGCGACATTGCCTTAAATGTATTGATTATAATTCGTAAGGCGGCAGATCTACACCTGCCTTGAATTGTCGTCTTTGAGTGGTAAGGCTACATTTTCTGAATTTGATGACTAAAACACAATATATAAATACAGTGATTTTTTGCCGTTTATACACATGCTTGCAATTTGTGCGATGGAAGATCTGAAAATGCCATGAAAAGTCGTCTTTGACTCATTTGCTGTTTGGTGACTTCGATGAAAAAAACATAATTTATGACTGCGGTTATTACTTATAATTTGTACGGTGGAAGATCTACACCTGTCTTGAAGTCTCGCCTTTGATTGGTAAGGCTACATTTTCTAAATTTGATGAATGAAACACAATAGATCAATACTGTGATTTTTTGCCGTTAATACACTGCTTACAATTTGTGCGGTGGAAGATCTAAAAATGCCATGAAGTGTCTTCTTTGACTCATTTGCTGTTTGGTGACTTCGATGAAAAAAACATAATTGATAACTCAACTGCGACATTGCCTTAAATGTATTGATTATAATTTGTAAGGTGGAAGATCTACACCTGCCTTGAAGTCTCGCCTTTGATTGGTAAGGCTACATTTTCTAAATTTGATGAATAAAACACAATAGATCAATACTGTGATTTTTTGCCGTTAATACACTGCTTACAGTTTGTGCGGTGGAAGATCTAAAAATTCCATGAAGTGTCCCATTTGATTCATTTGCTGTTTGGTGACTTCGATGAAAAAAACATAATTTATGACTGCGGTTATTACTTATAATTTGTACGGTGGAAGATCTACACCTGTCTTGAAGTCTCGCCTTTGATTGGTAAGGCTACATTTTCTAAATTTGATGAATAAAACACAATAGATCAATACTGTGATTTTTTGCCGTTAATACACTGCTTACAGTTTGTGCGGAGGAAGATCTGAAAATGCCATGAAGTGTCGTCTTTGATTCATTTGCTGCTTGGTGACTTCGATGAATTAAACATAACACTGTGTTACAGTGATTCTGAACTTCTAAAGCGACCTAGTGTGCGTTGTAGGTCCTGACGAGTAGATCATCATGACATTTCTCAAAATTTTCTAACACCCCCAAATTTTTAAGTTATGGTCAAAAAACCGTTTTCAGTGTTCTTCGCGCAATCAAAAACTCGTAGGTCCGTTATTAGTAAACCAATTTTGAATTTCTTTACCTTTTTCAAAAGCTGACAGATTGGGTCTTCGAATAAAATTCACACATTTATACTTTCTATTGCAAAATTTTTAGATTTTTTAAAAGTTAGCAAAAAAAAACTGTTTGTTATTTAACGTTTTTTAAATTCAATATGAAATTCTTCTGACTAAATCTTGCAACTTTCTGACTAAGAGTGAAATTTTCTATTTCATAAACGATGTTGTAATTTCAACAATTGTCAACCGATTTTGATTGACCAGCACTTTTTAAACTTGAAATAAAGTACTATTTCAGAATATATAACAAAAAAAAAAAATTCCGCTAGAATTAACAGGAAAAACGATGTAAGCATTTGAAAAATGTTACATAAAAACAGTTTTTTTTGATAACTTTTGAAAAATCTAAAAATTTTGCAATACAAAGTATAAATGTGTGAATTTTATTCGAAGACCCAATCTGTCAGCTTTCCAAAAAGGTAAAGAAATTAAAAACTGGTTTACTAAAAACGGACCTACGAGTTTTTGACTGCGCGAAGAACACTGAAAACGGTTTTTTGACCATAACTTAAAAATTTGGGGGTGTTAGAAAATTTTGAGATATGCCATGATGATCTACTCTTCAAGACCTACAACGCACACTAGGTCGCTATAAAAGTTCTTTCAATATTTTTGATTTTGTAACACAGTGTAATTAATGACGCAACTGCGACATTGCCTTAAATGTATTGATTATAATTCGTAAGGCGGCAGATCTACACCTGTCTTGAATTGTCGTCTTTGATTGGTAAGGCTACATTTTCTGAATTTGATGACTAAAACACAATAGATCAATACTGTGATTTTTTGCCGTTAATACACTGCTTACAATTTGTGCGGTGGAATATCTAAAAATGCCATGAAGAGTCGTCTTTGATTCATTAGCTGTTTGGTGACTTCGATGAAAAAAACATAATTTATGACTGCGGTTATTGCTTATAATTTGTACGGTGGAAGATCTACACCTGTCTTGAAGTCTCGCCTTTGATTGGTAAGGCTACATTTTCTAAATTTGATGAATAAAACACAATAGATCAATACTGTGGTTTTTTGCCGTTAATACACTGCTTACAGTTTGTGCGGAGGAAGATCTAAAAATGCCATGAAGTGTCGTCTTTGATTCATTTGCTGCTTGGTGACTTCGGTGAATTAAACATAATTAATGACTCAACTGCGACATTGCCTTAAATGTATTGATTATAATTCGTAAGGCGGCAGATCTACACCTGCCTTGAATTGTCGTCTTTGAGTGGTAAGGCTACATTTTCTGAATTTGATGACTAAAACACAATATATAAATACAGTGATTTTTTGCCGTTTATACACATGCTTGCAATTTGTGCGATGGAAGATCTGAAAATGCCATGAAAAGTCGTCTTTGACTCATTTGCTGTTTGGTGACTTCGATGAAAAAAACATAATTTATGACTGCGGTTATTACTTATAATTTGTACGGTGGAAGATCTACACCTGTCTTGAAGTCTCGCCTTTGATTGGTAAGGCTACATTTTCTAAATTTGATGAATGAAACACAATAGATCAATACTGTGATTTTTTGCCGTTAATACACATAATTTATGACTGCGGTTATTACTTATAATTTGTACGGTGGAAGATCTACACTTGCCTTGAAGTCTCGCCTTTGATTGGTAAGGCTACATTTTCTAAATTTGATGAATAAAACACAAAAGATTCATTTGCTGTTTGGTGACTTCGATGAAAAAAACATAATTTATGACTGCGGTTATTACTTATAATTTGTACGGTGGAAGATCTACACCTGTCTTGAAGTCTCGCCTTTGATTGGTAAGGCTACATTTTCTAACTTTGATGAATAAATCACAATAGATCAATACTGTGATTTTTTGCCGTTAATACACTGCTTACACTTTGTGCGGAGGAAGATCTGAAAATGCCATGAAGTGTCTTCTTTGATTCATTTGCTGCTTGGTGACTTCGATGAATTAAACATAATTAATGACTCAACTGCGACATTGCCTTAAATGTATTGATTATAATTTGTAAGGTGGAAGATCTACACCTGCCTTGAAGTCTCGCCTTTGATTGGTAAGGCTACATTTTCTAAATTTGATGAATAAAACACAATAGATCAATACTGTGATTTTTTGCCGTTAATACACTGCTTACAGTTTGTGCGGTGGAAGATCTAAATATTCCATGAAGTGTCCCATTTGATTCATTTGCTGTTTGGTGACTTCGATGAAAAAAACATAATTTATGACTGCGGTTATTACTTATAATTTGTACGGTGGAAGATCTACACCTGTCTTGAAGTCTCGCCTTTAATTGGTAAGGCTACATTTTCTAAATTTGATGAATGAAACACAATAGATCAATACTGTGATTTTTTGCCGTTAATACACTGCTTACAATTTGTGCGGTGGAAGATCTAAAAATGCCATGAAGTGTCTTCTTTGACTCATTTGCTGTTTGGTGACTTCGATGAAAAAAACATAATTGATAACTCAAGTGCGACATTGCCTTAAATATATTGATTATAATTTGTAAGGTGGAAGATCTACACCTGCCTTGAAGTCTCGCCTTTGATTGGTAAGGCTACATTTTCTAAATTTGATGAATAAAACACAATAGATCAATACTGTGATTTTTTGCCGTTAATACACTGCTTACAGTTTGTGCGGTGGAAGATCTAAAAATTCCATGAAGTGTCCCATTTGATTCATTTGCTGTTTGGTGACTTCGATGAAAAAAACATAATTTATGACTGCGGTTATTACTTATAATTTGTACGGTGGAAGATCTACACCTGTCTTGAAGTCTCGCCTTTGATTGGTAAGGCTACATTTTCTAAATTTGATGAATAAAACACAATAGATCAATACTGTGATTTTTTGCCGTTAATACACTGCTTACAGTTTGTGCGGTGGAAGATCTAAATATTCCATGAAGTGTCCCATTTGATTCATTTGCTGTTTGGTGACTTCGATGAAAAAAACATAATTTATGACTGCGGTTATTACTTATAATTTGTACAGTGGAAGATCTACACCTGTCTTGAAGTCTCGCCTTTGATTGGTAAGGCTACATTTTCTAAATTTGATGAATGAAACACAATAGATCAATACTGTGATTTTTTGCCGTTAATACACTGCTTACAATTTGTGCGGTGGAAGATCTAAAAATGCCATGAAGAGTCGTCTTTGACTCATTTGCTGTTTGGTGACTTCGATGAAAAAAACATAATTGATAACTCAAGTGCGACATTGCCTTAAATATATTGATTATAATTTGTAAGGTGGAAGATCTACACCTGCCTTGAAGTCTCGCCTTTGATTGGTAAGGCTACATTTTCTAAATTTGATGAATAAAACACAATAGATCAATACTGTGATTTTTTGCCGTTAATACACTGCTTACAGTTTGTGCGGTGGAAGATCTAAAAATTCCATGAAGTGTCCCATTTGATTCATTTGCTGTTTGGTGACTTCGATGAAAAAAACATAATTTATGACTGCGGTTATTACTTATAATTTGTACGGTGGAAGATCTACACCTGTCTTGAAGTCTCGCCTTTGATTGGTAAGGCTACATTTTCTAAATTTGATGAATAAAACACAATAGATCAATACTGTGATTTTTTGCCGTTAATACACTGCTTACAGTTTGTGCGGAGGAAGATCTGAAAATGCCATGAAGTGTCGTCTTTGATTCATTTGCTGCTTGGTGACTTCGATGAATTAAACATAATTAATGACTCAACTGCGACATTGCCTTAAATGTATTGATTATAATTCGTAAGGCGGCAGATCTACACCTGTCTTGAATTGTCGTCTTTGATTGGTAAGGCTACATTTTCTGAATTTGATGACTAAAACACAATAGATCAATACTGTGATTTTTTGCCGTTAATACACTGCTTACAATTTGTGCGGTGGAATATCTAAAAATGCCATGAAGAGTCGTCTTTGATTCATTAGCTGTTTGGTGACTTCGATGAAAAAAACATAATTTATGACTGCGGTTATTGCTTATAATTTGTACGGTGGAAGATCTACACCTGTCTTGAAGTCTCGCCTTTGATTGGTAAGGCTACATTTTCTAAATTTGATGAATAAAACACAATAGATCAATACTGTGGTTTTTTGCCGTTAATACACTGCTTACAGTTTGTGCGGAGGAAGATCTAAAAATGCCATGAAGTGTCGTCTTTGATTCATTTGCTGCTTGGTGACTTCGGTGAATTAAACATAATTAATGACTCAACTGCGACATTGCCTTAAATGTATTGATTATAATTCGTAAGGCGGCAGATCTACACCTGCCTTGAATTGTCGTCTTTGAGTGGTAAGGCTACATTTTCTGAATTTGATGACTAAAACACAATATATAAATACAGTGATTTTTTGCCGTTTATACACATGCTTGCAATTTGTGCGATGGAAGATCTGAAAATGCCATGAAAAGTCGTCTTTGACTCATTTGCTGTTTGGTGACTTCGATGAAAAAAACATAATTTATGACTGCGGTTATTACTTATAATTTGTACGGTGGAAGATCTACACCTGTCTTGAAGTCTCGCCTTTGATTGGTAAGGCTACATTTTCTAAATTTGATGAATGAAACACAATAGATCAATACTGTGATTTTTTGCCGTTAATACACATAATTTATGACTGCGGTTATTACTTATAATTTGTACGGTGGAAGATCTACACTTGCCTTGAAGTCTCGCCTTTGATTGGTAAGGCTACATTTTCTAAATTTGATGAATAAAACACAAAAGATTCATTTGCTGTTTGGTGACTTCGATGAAAAAAACATAATTTATGACTGCGGTTATTACTTATAATTTGTACGGTGGAAGATCTACACCTGTCTTGAAGTCTCGCCTTTGATTGGTAAGGCTACATTTTCTAACTTTGATGAATAAATCACAATAGATCAATACTGTGATTTTTTGCCGTTAATACACTGCTTACACTTTGTGCGGAGGAAGATCTGAAAATGCCATGAAGTGTCTTCTTTGATTCATTTGCTGCTTGGTGACTTCGATGAATTAAACATAATTAATGACTCAACTGCGACATTGCCTTAAATGTATTGATTATAATTTGTAAGGTGGAAGATCTACACCTGCCTTGAAGTCTCGCCTTTGATTGGTAAGGCTACATTTTCTAAATTTGATGAATAAAACACAATAGATCAATACTGTGATTTTTTGCCGTTAATACACTGCTTACAGTTTGTGCGGTGGAAGATCTAAATATTCCATGAAGTGTCCCATTTGATTCATTTGCTGTTTGGTGACTTCGATGAAAAAAACATAATTTATGACTGCGGTTATTACTTATAATTTGTACGGTGGAAGATCTACACCTGTCTTGAAGTCTCGCCTTTGATTGGTAAGGCTACATTTTCTAAATTTGATGAATAAAACACAATAGATCAATACTGTGATTTTTTGCCGTTAATACACTGCTTACAGTTTGTGCGGAGGAAGATCTGAAAATGCCATGAAGTGTCGTCTTTGATTCATTTGCTGCTTGGTGACTTCGATGAATTAAACATAATTAATGACTCAACTGCGACATTGCCTTAAATGTATTGATTATAATTCGTAAGGCGGCAGATCTACACCTGTCTTGAATTGTCGTCTTTGATTGGTAAGGCTACATTTTCTGAATTTGATGACTAAAACACAATAGATCAATACTGTGATTTTTTGCCGTTAATACACTGCTTACAATTTGTGCGGTGGAATATCTAAAAATGCCATGAAGAGTCGTCTTTGATTCATTAGCTGTTTGGTGACTTCGATGAAAAAAACATAATTTATGACTGCGGTTATTGCTTATAATTTGTACGGTGGAAGATCTACACCTGCCTTGAAGTCTCGCCTTTGATTGGTAAGGCTACATTTTCTAAATTTGATGAATAAAACACAATAGATCAATACTGTGGTTTTTTGCCGTTAATACACTGCTTACAGTTTGTGCGGAGGAAGATCTAAAAATGCCATGAAGTGTCGTCTTTGATTCATTTGCTGCTTGGTGACTTCGGTGAATTAAACATAATTAATGACTCAACTGCGACATTGCCTTAAATGTATTGATTATAATTCGTAACGCGGCAGATCTACACCTGCCTTGAATTGTCGTCTTTGAGTGGTAAGGCTACATTTTCTGAATTTGATGACTAAAACACAATATATAAATACAGTGATTTTTTGCCGTTTATACACATGCTTGCAATTTGTGCGATGGAAGATCTGAAAATGCCATGAAAAGTCGTCTTTGACTCATTTGCTGTTTGGTGACTTCGATGAAAAAAAAACATAATTTATGACTGCGGTTATTACTTATAATTTGTACGGTGGAAGATCTACACTTGCCTTGAAGTCTCGCCTGTGATTGGTAAGGCTACATTTTCTAAATTTGATGAATAAAACACAAAAGATTCATTTGCTGTTTGGTGACTTCGATGAAAAAAACATAATTTATGACTGCGGTTATTACTTATAATTTGTACGGTGGAAGATCTACACCTGTCTTGAAGTCTCGCCTTTGATTGGTAAGGCTACATTTTCTAACTTTGATGAATAAATCACAATAGATCAATACTGTGATTTTTTGCCGTTAATACACTGCTTACACTTTGTGCGGAGGAAGATCTGAAAATGCCATGAAGTGTCTTCTTTGATTCATTTGCTGCTTGGTGACTTCGATGAATTAAACATAATTAATGACTCAACTGCGACATTGCCTTAAATGTATTGATTATAATTTGTAAGGTGGAAGATCTACACCTGCCTTGAAGTCTCGCCTTTGATTGGTAAGGCTAACTACATTTTCTAAATTTGATGAATAAAACACAATAGATCAATACTGTGATTTTTTGCCGTTAATACACTGCTTACAGTTTGTGCGGTGGAAGATCTAAATATTCCATGAAGTGTCCCATTTGATTCATTTGCTGTTTGGTGACTTCGATGAAAAAAACATAATTTATGACTGCGGTTATTACTTATAATTTGTACGGTGGAAGATCTACACCTGTCTTGAAGTCTCGCCTTTGATTGGTAAGGCTACATTTTCTAAATTTGATGAATGAAACACAATAGATCAATACTGTGATTTTTTGCCGTTAATACACTGCTTACAATTTGTGCGGTGGAAGATCTAAAAATGCCATGAAGAGTCGTCTTTGACTCATTTGCTGTTTGGTGACTTCGATGAAAAAAACATAATTGATAACTCAAGTGCGACATTGCCTTAAATATATTGATTATAATTTGTAAGGTGGAAGATCTACACCTGCCTTGAAGTCTCGCCTTTGATTGGTAAGGCTACATTTTCTAAATTTGATGAATAAAACACAATAGATCAATACTGTGATTTTTTGCCGTTAATACACTGCTTACAGTTTGTGCGGTGGAAGATCTAAAAATTCCATGAAGTGTCCCATTTGATTCATTTGCTGTTTGGTGACTTCGATGAAAAAAACATAATTTATGACTGCGGTTATTACTTATAATTTGTACGGTGGAAGATCTACACCTGTCTTGAAGTCTCGCCTTTGATTGGTAAGGCTACATTTTCTAAATTTGATGAATAAAACACAATAGATCAATACTGTGATTTTTTGCCGTTAATACACTGCTTACAGTTTGTGCGGAGGAAGATCTGAAAATGCCATGAAGTGTCGTCTTTGATTCATTTGCTGCTTGGTGACTTCGATGAATTAAACATAATTAATGACTCAACTGCGACATTGCCTTAAATGTATTGATTATAATTCGTAAGGCGGCAGATCTACACCTGCCTTGAAGTGTCGTCTTTGATTGGTAAGGCTACATTTTCTGAATTTGATGACTAAAACACAATAGATCAATACTGTGTTTTTTGCCGTTAATACACTGCTTACAATTTGTGCGGTGGAATATCTAAAAATGCCATGAAGAGTCGTCTTTGATTCATTTGCTGTTTGGTGACTTCGATGAAAAAAACATAATTTATGACTGCGGTTATTGCTTATAATTTGTACGGTGGAAGATCTACACCTGCCTTGAAGTCTCGCCTTTGATTGGTAAGGCTACATTTTCTAAATTTGATGAATAAAACACAATAGATCAATACTGTGATTTTTTGCCGTTAATACACTGCTTACAGTTTGTGCGGAGGAAGATCTGAAAATGCCATGAAGTGTCGTCTTTGATTCATTTGCTGCTTGGTGACTTCGATGAATTAAACATAATTAATGACTCAACTGCGACATTGCCTTAAATGTATTGATTATAATTCGTAAGGCGGCAGATCTACACCTGCCTTGAAGTGTCGTCTTTGATTGGTAAGGCTATATTTTCTGAATTTGATGACTAAAACACAATATATCAATACTGTGATTTTTGGCCGTTAATACACTGCTTACAGTTTGTGCGGAGGAAGATCTAAAAATGCCATGAAGTGTCGTCTTTGATTCATTTGCTGCTTGGTGACTTCGGTGAATTAAACATAATTAATGACTCAACTGCGACATTGCCTTAAATGTATTGATTATAATTCGTAAGGCGGCAGATCTACACCTGCCTTGAATTGTCGTCTTTGATTGGTAAGGCTACATTTTCTGAATTTGATGACTAAAACACAATATATAAATACAGTGATTTTTTGCCGTTTATACACATGCTTGCAATTTGTGCGATGGAAGATCTGAAAATGCCATGAAAAGTCGTCTTTGACTCATTTGCTGCTTGGTGACTTCGATGAATTAAACATAATTAATGACTCAACTGCGACATTGCCTTAAATATATTGATTATAATTTGTAAGGTGGAAGATCTACACCTGCCTTGAAGTCTCGCCTTTGATTGGTAAGGCTACATTTTCTAAATTTGATGAATAAAACACAATAGATCAATACTGTGATTTTTTGCCGTTAATACACTGCTTACAGTTTGTGCGGAGGAAGATCTGAAAATGCCATGAAGTGTCGTCTTTGATTCATTTGCTGCTTGGTGACTTCGATGAATTAAACATAATTAATGACTCAACTGCGACATTGCCTTAAATGTATTGATTATAATTCGTAAGGCGGCAGATCTACACCTGCCTTGAAGTGTCGTCTTTGATTGGTAAGGCTACATTTTCTGAATTTGATGACTAAAACACAATATATCAATACTGTGATTTTTGGCCGTTAATACACTGCTTACAGTTTGTGCGGAGGAAGATCTAAAAATGCCATGAAGTGTCGTCTTTGATTCATTTGCTGCTTGGTGACTTCGGTGAATTAAACATAATTAATGACTCAACTGCGACATTGCCTTAAATGTATTGATTATAATTCGTAAGGCGGCAGATCTACACCTGCCTTGAATTGTCGTCTTTGATTGGTAAGGCTACATTTTCTGAATTTGATGACTAAAACACAATATATAAATACAGTGATTTTTTGCCGTTTATACACATGCTTGCAATTTGTGCGATGGAAGATCTGAAAATGCCATGAAAAGTCGTCTTTGACTCATTTGCTGTTTGGTGACTTCGATGAAAAAAAAACATAATTTATGACTGCGGTTATTACTTATAATTTGTACGGTGGAAGATCTACATTTGCCTTGAAGTCTCGCCTTTGATTGGTAAGGCTACATTTTCTAAATTTGATGAATAAAACACAAAAGATTCATTTGCTGTTTGGTGACTTCGATGAAAAAAACATAATTTATGACTGCGGTTATTACTTATAATTTGTACGGTGGAAGATCTACACCTGTCTTGAAGTCTCGCCTTTGATTGGTAAGGCTACATTTTCTAACTTTGATGAATAAATCACAATAGATCAATACTGTGATTTTTTGCCGTTAATACACTGCTTACACTTTGTGCGGAGGAAGATCTGAAAATGCCATGAAGTGTCTTCTTTGATTCATTTGCTGCTTGGTGACTTCGACGAATTAAACATAATTAATGACTCAACTGCGACATTGCCTTAAATGTATTGATTATAATTTGTAAGGTGGAAGATCTACACCTGCCTTGAAGTCTCGCCTTTGATTGGTAAGGCTACATTTTCTAAATTTGATGAATAAAACACAATAGATCAATACTGTGATTTTTTGCCGTTAATACACTGCTTACAGTTTGTGCGGTGGAAGATCTAAATATTCCATGAAGTGGCCCATTTGATTCATTTGCTGTTTGGTGACTTCGATGAAAAAAACATAATTTATGACTGCGGTTATTACTTATAATTTGTACGGTGGAAGATCTACACCTGTCTTGAAGTCTCGCCTTTGATTGGTAAGGCTACATTTTCTAAATTTGATGAATGAAACACAATAGATCAATACTATGATTTTTTGCCGTTAATACACTGCTTACAATTTGTGCGGTGGAAGATCTAAAAATGCCATGAAGAGTCGTCTTTGACTCATTTGCTGTTTGGTGACTTCGATGAAAAAAACATAATTGATAACTCAAGTGCGACATTGCCTTAAATATATTGATTATAATTTGTAAGGTGGAAGATCTACACCTGCCTTGAAGTCTCGCCTTTGATTGGTAAGGCTACATTTTCTAAATTTGATGAATAAAACACAATAGATCAATACTGTGATTTTTTGCCGTTAATACACTGCTTACAGTTTGTGCGGAGGAAGATCTGAAAATGCCATGAAAAGTCGTCTTTGACTCATTTGCTGTTTGGTGACTTCGATGAAAAAAACATAATTGATAACTCAAGTGCGACATTGCCTTAAATATATTGATTATAATTTGTAAGGTGGAAGATCTACACCTGCCTTGAAGTCTCGCCTTTGATTGGTAAGGCTACATTTTCTAAATTTGATGAATAAAACACAATAGATCAATACTGTGATTTTTTGCCGTTAATACACTGCTTACAGTTTGTGCGGAGGAAGATCTGAAAATGCCATGAAAAGTCGTCTTTGACTCATTTGCTGTTTGGTGACTTCGATGAAAAAAACATAATTTATGACTGCGGTTATTACTTATAATTTGTACGGTGGAAGATCTACATTTGCCTTGAAGTCTCGCCTTTGATTGGTAAGGCTACATTTTCTAAATTTGATGAATAAAACACAATAGATCAATACTGTGATTTTTTGCCGTTAATACACTGCTTACAGTTTGTGCGGAGGAAGATCTAAAAATGCCATGAAGAGTCGTCTTTGACTCATTTGCTGTTTGGTGACTTCGATGAAAAAAACATAATTGATAACTCAAGTGCGACATTGCCTTAAATATATTGATTATAATTTGTAAGGTGGAAGATCTACACCTGCCTTGAAGTCTCGCCTTTGATTGGTAAGGCTACATTTTCTAAATTTGATGAATAAAACACAATAGATCAATACTGTGATTTTTTGCCGTTAATACACTGCTTACAGTTTGTGCGGAGGAAGATCTGAAAATGCCATGAAAAGTCGTCTTTGACTCATTTGCTGTTTGGTGACTTCGATGAAAAAAACATAATTTATGACTGCGGTTATTACTTATAATTTGTACGGTGGAAGATCTACATTTGCCTTGAAGTCTCGCCTTTGATTGGTAAGGCTACATTTTCTAAATTTGATGAATAAAACACAATAGATCAATACTGTGATTTTTTGCCGTTAATACACTGCTTACAGTTTGTGCGGTGGAAGATCTAAAAATTCCATGAAGTGTCCCATTTGATTCATTTGCTGTTTGGTGACTTCGATGAAAAAAACATAATTTATGACTGCGGTTATTACTTATAATTTGTACGGTGGAAGATCTACACCTGTCTTGAAGTCTCGCCTTTGATTGGTAAGGCTACATTTTCTAAATTTGATGAATAAAACACAATAGATCAATACTGTGATTTTTTGCCGTTAATACACTGCTTACAGTTTGTGCGGAGGAAGATCTGAAAATGCCATGAAGTGTCGTCTTTGATTCATTTGCTGCTTGGTGACTTCGATGAATTAAACATAATTAATGACTCAACTGCGACATTGCCTTAAATGTATTGATTATAATTCGTAAGGCGGCAGATCTACACCTGCCTTGAAGTGTCGTCTTTGATTGGTAAGGCTACATTTTCTGAATTTGATGACTAAAACACAATAGATCAATACTGTGATTTTTTGCCGTTAATACACTGCTTACAGTTTGTGCGGAGGAAGATCTGAAAATGCCATGAAGTGTCGTCTTTGATTCATTTGCTGCTTGGTGACTTCGATGAATTAAACATAATTAATGACTCAACTGCGACATTGCCTTAAATGTATTGATTATAATTCGTAAGGCGGCAGATCTACACCTGCCTTGAAGTCTCGCCTTTGATTGGTAAGGCTACATTTTCTAAATTTGATGAATAAAACACAATAGATCAATACTGTGATTTTTTGCCGTTAATACACTGCTTACAGTTTGTGCGGAGGAAGATCTGAAAATGCCATGAAGTGTCGTCTTTGATTCATTTGCTGCTTGGTGACTTCGATGAATTAAACATAATTAATGACTCAACTGCGACATTGCCTTAAATGTATTGATTATAATTCGTAAGGCGGCAGATCTACACCTGCCTTGAAGTCTCGCCTTTGATTGGTAAGGCTACATTTTCTAAATTTGATGAATAAAACACAATAGATCAATACTGTGATTTTTTGCCGTTAATACACTGCTTACAGTTTGTGCGGAGGAAGATCTGAAAATGCCATGAAAAGTCGTCTTTGACTCATTTGCTGTTTGGTGACTTCGATGAAAAAAACATAATTTATGACTGCGGTTATTACTTATAATTTGTACGGTGGAAGATCTACATTTGCCTTGAAGTCTCGCCTTTGATTGGTAAGGCTACATTTTCTAAATTTGATGAATAAAACACAATAGATCAATACTGTGATTTTTTGCCGTTAATACACTGCTTACAGTTTGTGCGGAGGAAGATCTAAAAATGCCATGAAGAGTCGTCTTTGACTCATTTGCTGTTTGGTGACTTCGATGAAAAAAACATAATTGATAACTCAAGTGCGACATTGCCTTAAATATATTGATTATAATTTGTAAGGTGGAAGATCTACACCTGCCTTGAAGTCTCGCCTTTGATTGGTAAGGCTACATTTTCTAAATTTGATGAATAAAACACAATAGATCAATACTGTGATTTTTTGCCGTTAATACACTGCTTACAGTTTGTGCGGAGGAAGATCTGAAAATGCCATGAAAAGTCGTCTTTGACTCATTTGCTGTTTGGTGACTTCGATGAAAAAAACATAATTTATGACTGCGGTTATTACTTATAATTTGTACGGTGGAAGATCTACATTTGCCTTGAAGTCTCGCCTTTGATTGGTAAGGCTACATTTTCTAAATTTGATGAATAAAACACAATAGATCAATACTGTGATTTTTTGCCGTTAATACACTGCTTACAGTTTGTGCGGAGGAAGATCTGAAAATGCCATGAAAAGTCGTCTTTGACTCATTTGCTGTTTGGTGACTTCGATGAAAAAAACATAATTGATAACTCAAGTGCGACATTGCCTTAAATATATTGATTATAATTTGTAAGGTGGAAGATCTACACCTGCCTTGAAGTCTCGCCTTTGATTGGTAAGGCTACATTTTCTAAATTTGATGAATAAAACACAATAGATCAATACTGTGATTTTTTGCCGTTAATACACTGCTTACAGTTTGTGCGGAGGAAGATCTGAAAATGCCATGAAAAGTCGTCTTTGACTCATTTGCTGTTTGGTGACTTCGATGAAAAAAACATAATTTATGACTGCGGTTATTACTTATAATTTGTACGGTGGAAGATCTACATTTGCCTTGAAGTCTCGCCTTTGATTGGTAAGGCTACATTTTCTAAATTTGATGAATAAAACACAATAGATCAATACTGTGATTTTTTGCCGTTAATACACTGCTTACAGTTTGTGCGGAGGAAGATCTAAAAATGCCATGAAGAGTCGTCTTTGACTCATTTGCTGTTTGGTGACTTCGATGAAAAAAACATAATTGATAACTCAAGTGCGACATTGCCTTAAATATATTGATTATAATTTGTAAGGTGGAAGATCTACACCTGCCTTGAAGTCTCGCCTTTGATTGGTAAGGCTACATTTTCTAAATTTGATGAATAAAACACAATAGATCAATACTGTGATTTTTTGCCGTTAATACACTGCTTACAGTTTGTGCGGAGGAAGATCTGAAAATGCCATGAAAAGTCGTCTTTGACTCATTTGCTGTTTGGTGACTTCGATGAAAAAAACATAATTTATGACTGCGGTTATTACTTATAATTTGTACGGTGGAAGATCTACATTTGCCTTGAAGTCTCGCCTTTGATTGGTAAGGCTACATTTTCTAAATTTGATGAATAAAACACAATAGATCAATACTGTGATTTTTTGCCGTTAATACACTGCTTACAGTTTGTGCGGTGGAAGATCTAAAAATTCCATGAAGTGTCCCATTTGATTCATTTGCTGTTTGGTGACTTCGATGAAAAAAACATAATTTATGACTGCGGTTATTACTTATAATTTGTACGGTGGAAGATCTACACCTGTCTTGAAGTCTCGCCTTTGATTGGTAAGGCTACATTTTCTAAATTTGATGAATAAAACACAATAGATCAATACTGTGATTTTTTGCCGTTAATACACTGCTTACAGTTTGTGCGGAGGAAGATCTGAAAATGCCATGAAGTGTCGTCTTTGATTCATTTGCTGCTTGGTGACTTCGATGAATTAAACATAATTAATGACTCAACTGCGACATTGCCTTAAATGTATTGATTATAATTCGTAAGGCGGCAGATCTACACCTGCCTTGAAGTGTCGTCTTTGATTGGTAAGGCTACATTTTCTGAATTTGATGACTAAAACACAATAGATCAATACTGTGATTTTTTGCCGTTAATACACTGCTTACAGTTTGTGCGGAGGAAGATCTGAAAATGCCATGAAGTGTCGTCTTTGATTCATTTGCTGCTTGGTGACTTCGATGAATTAAACATAATTAATGACTCAACTGCGACATTGCCTTAAATGTATTGATTATAATTCGTAAGGCGGCAGATCTACACCTGCCTTGAAGTCTCGCCTTTGATTGGTAAGGCTACATTTTCTAAATTTGATGAATAAAACACAATAGATCAATACTGTGATTTTTTGCCGTTAATACACTGCTTACAGTTTGTGCGGAGGAAGATCTGAAAATGCCATGAAGTGTCGTCTTTGATTCATTTGCTGCTTGGTGACTTCGATGAATTAAACATAATTAATGACTCAACTGCGACATTGCCTTAAATGTATTGATTATAATTCGTAAGGCGGCAGATCTACACCTGCCTTGAAGTCTCGCCTTTGATTGGTAAGGCTACATTTTCTAAATTTGATGAATAAAACACAATAGATCAATACTGTGATTTTTTGCCGTTAATACACTGCTTACAGTTTGTGCGGTGGAAGATCTAAAAATTCCATGAAGTGTCCCATTTGATTCATTTGCTGTTTGGTGACTTCGATGAAAAAAACATAATTTATGACTGCGGTTATTACTTATAATTTGTACGGTGGAAGATCTACACCTGTCTTGAAGTCTCGCCTTTGATTGGTAAGGCTACATTTTCTAAATTTGATGAATAAAACACAATAGATCAATACTGTGATTTTTTGCCGTTAATACACTGCTTACAGTTTGTGCGGAGGAAGATCTGAAAATGCCATGAAGTGTCGTCTTTGATTCATTTGCTGCTTGGTGACTTCGATGAATTAAACATAATTAATGACTCAACTGCGACATTGCCTTAAATGTATTGATTATAATTTGTACGGTGGAAGATCTACACTTGCCTTGAAGTCTCGCCTTTGATTGGTAAGGCTACATTTTCTAAATTTGATGAATAAAACACAAAAGATCAGTACTATGATTTTTTGCCGTTAATACACTGCTTACAATTTGTGCGTATGAAGATCTATAAATGCCATGAAGAGTCGTCTTTGATTCATTTGCTGTTTGGAGACTTCGATGAAAAAAAACATAATTTATGACTGCGGTTATTACTTATAATTTGTACGGTGGAAGATCTACACCTGCCTTGAAGTCTCGCCTTTGATTGGTAAGGCTACATTTTCTGCATTTGATGCCTAAAACACAATATATCAATACTGTGATTTTTGGCCGTTAATACACTGCTTACAGTTTGTGCGGAGGAAGATCTAAAAATGCCATGAAGTGTCGTCTTTGATTCATTTGCTGCTTGGTGACTTCGGTGAATTAAACATAATTAATGACTCAACTGCGACATTGCCTTAAATGTATTGATTATAATTCGTAAGGCGGCAGATCTACACCTGCCTTGAATTGTCGTATTTGATTGGTAAGGCTACATTTTCTGAATTTGATGACTAAAACACAATATATCAATACTGTGATTTTTTGCCGTTAATACACATGCTTGCAATTTGTGCGGTGGAAGATCTAAAAATTCCATGAAGTGTCCTATTTGATTCATTTGCTGTTTGGTGACTTCGATGAATAAAACATAATTTATGAATGCGGTTATTACTTATAATTTGTACGGTGGGAGATCTACACCTGCCTTGAAGTCTCGCCTTTGATTGGTAAGGCTACATTTTCTAAATTTGATGAATAAAACACAATAGATCAATACTGTGATTTTTTGCCGTTAATACACTGCTTACAATTTGTGCGGTGGAATATCTAAAAATGCCATGAAAAGTTGGGTTTGATTTGTTTACTGTTTTGCTGACTTCGATGAATTAAACATAATTGATGACTGCGGTTATTGCTTATAATTTGTAAGGTGGAAGAGCTACACCTGCCTTGAAGTCTCGCCTTTGATTGGTAAGGCTACATTTTCTGAATTTGATGACTAAAACACAATATATCAATACTGTGATTTTTTGCCGTTAATACACATGCTTGCAATTTGTGCGGTGGAAGATCTGAAAATGCCATGAAGTGTCGTCTTTGATTGGTAAGGCTACATTTTCTAAATTTGATGAATAAAACGCAATAGATCAATACTGTGATTTTTTGCCGTTAATAGACTGCTTACAATTTGTGCGGTGGAAGATCTAAAAATGCCATGAAAAGTCGGGTTTGATTTGTTTACTGTTTTGCTGACTTCGATGAATTAAACATAATTGATGACTGCGGTTATTGCTTATAATTTGTAAGGTGGAAGAGCTACACCTGCCTTGAAGTCTCGCCTTTGATTGGTAAGGCTACATTTTCTGAATTTGATGACTAAAACACAATATATCAATACTGTGATTTTTTGCCGTTAATACACTGCTTACAGTTTGTGCGGTGGAAGATCTAAAAATTCCATGAAGTGTCCCATTTGATTCATTTGCTGTTTCGATGAAAAAAACATAATTTATGACTGCGGTTATTACTTATAATTTGTACGGTGGAAGATCTACACCTGTCTTGAAGTCTCGCCTTTGATTGGTAAGGCTACATTTTCTAAATTTGATGAATAAAACACAATAGATCAATACTGTGATTTTTTGCCGTTAATAAACTTGCTTGCAGTTTGTGCGGAGGAAGATCTAAAAATGCCATGAAGTGTCGTCTTTGATTCATTTGCTGTTTGGTGACTTCGATGAATTAAACATAATTGATGACTGCGGTTATTGCTTATAATTTGTGAGGTGGAAGAGCTACACCTGCCTTGAAGTCTCGCCTTTGATTGGTAAGGCTACATTTTCTGAATTTGATGACTAAAACACAATATATCAATACTGTGATTTTTTGCCGTTAATACACTTGCTTGCAATTTGTTCGGTGGAAGATCTGAAAATGCCATGAAATGTCGTCTTTGATTGGTAAGGCTACATTTTCTAAATTATATGAATAAAACGCAATAGATCAATACTGTGTTTTTTGCCGTTAATACACTGCTTACAATTTGTGCGGTGGAAGATCTAAAAATGCCATGAAGAGTCGTCTTTGATTTGTTTACTGTTTTGCTGACTTCGATGAATTAAACATAATTGATGACTGCGGTTATTGCTTATAATATGTGAGGTGGAAGAGCTACACCTGCCTTGAAGTCTCGCCTTTGATTGGTAAGGCTACATTTTCTGAATTTGATGACTAAAACACAATATATCAATACTGTGATTTTTTGCCGTTAATACACTTGCTTGCAATTTGTGCGGTGGAAGATCTGAAAATGCCATGAAGTGTCGTCTTTGATTGGTAAGGCTATATTGTCTAAATTTGATGAATAAAACGCAATAGATCAATACTGTGTTTTTTGCCGTTAATACACTGCTTACAATTTGTGCGGTGGAAGATCTAAAAATGCCGTGAAGAGTCGTCTTTGACTCATTTGCTGTTTGGTGACTTCGATGAATGAAACATAATTGATGACTGCGGTTATTGCTTATAATTTGTAAGGTGGAAGAGCTACACCTGCCTTGAAGTCTCGCCTTTGATTGGTAAGGCTACATTTTCTGAATTTGATGACTAAAACACAATATATCAATACTGTGATTTTTTGCCGTTAATACACATGCTTGCAATTTGTGCGGTGGAAGATCTGAAAATGCCATGAAGTGTCGTCTTTGATTGGTAAGGCTACATTTTCTAAATTTGATGAATAAAACGCAATAGATCAATACTGTGATTTTTTGCCGTTAATAGACTGCTTACAATTTGTGCGGTGGAAGATCTAAAAATGCCATGAAAAGTCGGGTTTGATTTGTTTACTATTTTGCTGACTTCGATGAATTAAACATAATTGATGACTGCGGTTATTGCTTATAATTTGTAAGGTGGAAGAGCTACACCTGCCTTGAAGTCTCGCCTTTGATTGGTAAGGCTACATTTTCTGAATTTGATGACTAAAACACAATATATCAATACTGTGATTTTTTGCCGTTAATACACTGCTTACAGTTTGTGCGGTGGAAGATCTTAAAATTCCATGAAGTGTCCCATTTGATTCATTTGCTGTTTCGATGAAAAAAACATAATTTATGACTGCGGTTATTACTTATAATTTGTACGGTGGAAGATCTACACCTGTCTTGAAGTCTCGCCTTTGATTGGTAAGGCTACATTTTCTAAATTTGATGAATAAAACACAATAGATCAATACTGTGATTTTTTGCCGTTAATAAACTTGCTTGCAGTTTGTGCGGAGGAAGATCTAAAAATGCCATGAAGTGTCGTCTTTGATTCATTTGCTGTTTGGTGACTTCGATGAATTAAACATAATTGATGACTGCGGTTATTGCTTATAATTTGTGAGGTGGAAGAGCTACACCTGCCTTGAAGTCTCGCCTTTGATTGGTAAGGCTACATTTTCTGAATTTGATGACTAAAACACAATATATCAATACTGTGATTTTTTGCCGTTAATACACTTGCTTGCAATTTGTTCGGTGGAAGATCTGAAAATGCCATGAAATGTCGTCTTTGATTGGTAAGGCTACATTTTCTAAATTATATGAATAAAACGCAATAGATCAATACTGTGTTTTTTGCCGTTAATACACTGCTTACAATTTGTGCGGTGGAAGATCTAAAAATGCCATGAAGAGTCGTCTTTGATTTGTTTACTGTTTTGCTGACTTCGATGAATTAAACATAATTGATGACTGCGGTTATTGCTTATAATATGTGAGGTGGAAGAGCTACACCTGCCTTGAAGTCTCGCCTTTGATTGGTAAGGCTACATTTTCTGAATTTGATGACTAAAACACAATATATCAATACTGTGATTTTTTGCCGTTAATACACTTGCTTGCAATTTGTGCGGTGGAAGATCTGAAAATGCCATGAAGTGTCGTCTTTGATTGGTAAGGCTATATTGTCTAAATTTGATGAATAAAACGCAATAGATCAATACTGTGTTTTTTGCCGTTAATACACTGCTTACAATTTGTGCGGTGGAAGATCTAAAAATGCCGTGAAGAGTCGTCTTTGACTCATTTGCTGTTTGGTGACTTCGATGAATGAAACATAATTGATGACTGCGGTTATTGCTTATAATTTGTGCGGTGGGAGATCTACACCTACCTTGAAGTCTCGCCTTTGATTGGTAATTCTACATTTTCTAAATTTGATGAATAAAACACAATAGATCAATATTGATTTTTTGCCGTTAATACACTGCTTGCAGTTTGTGCGGAGGAAGATCTAAAAATGCCATGAAGTGTCGTCTTTGATTCATTTGCTGCTTGGTGACTTCGATAAATTAAACATAATTAATGACTCAAGTGCGACATTTCCTTAAATGTATTGATCATAATTTGTAAGGCGGCAGATCTACACCTGCCTTGAATTGTCGTCTTTGATTGGTAAGGCTACATTTTCTGAATTTGATGACTAAAACACAATATATCAATACTGTGATTTTTTGCCGTTAATACACATGCTTGCAATTTGTGCGGTGGAAGATCTAAAAATTCCATGAAGTGTCCTATTTGATTCATTTGCTGTTTGGTGACTTCGATGAATAAAACATAATTTATGAATGCGGTTATTACTTATAATTTGTACGGTGGGAGATCTACACCTGCCTTGAAGTCTCGCCTTTGATTGGTAAGGCTACATTTTCTAAATTTGATGAATAAAACACAATAGATCAATACTGTGATTTTTTGCCGTTAATACACTGCTTACAATTTGTGCGGTGGAATATCTAAAAATGCCATGAAAAGTCGGGTTTGATTTGTTTACTGTTTTGCTGACTTCGATGAATTAAACATAATTGATGACTGCGGTTATTGCTTATAATTTGTAAGGTGGAAGAGCTACACCTGCCTTGAAGTCTCGCCTTTGATTGGTAAGGCTACATTTTCTGAATTTGATGACTAAAACACAATATATCAATACTGTGATTGTTTGCCGTTAATACACATGCTTGCAATTTGTGCGGTGGAAGATCTGAAAATGCCATGAAGTGTCGTCTTTGATTGGTAAGGCTACATTTTCTAAATTTGATGAATAAAACGCAATAGATCAATACTGTGATTTTTTGCCGTTAATAGACTGCTTACAATTTGTGCGGTGGAAGATCTAAAAATGCCATGAAAAGTCGGGTTTGATTTGTTTACTGTTTTGCTGACTTCGATGAATTAAACATAATTGATGACTGCGGTTATTGCTTATAATTTGTAAGGTGGAAGAGCTACACCTGCCTTGAAGTCTCGCCTTTGATTGGTAAGGCTACATTTTCTGAATTTGATGACTAAAACACAATATATCAATACTGTGATTTTTTGCCGTTAATACACTGCTTACAGTTTGTGCGGTGGAAGATCTAAAAATTCCATGAAGTGTCCCATTTGATTCATTTGCTGTTTCGATGAAAAAAACATAATTTATGACTGCGGTTATTACTTATAATTTGTACGGTGGAAGATCTACACCTGTCTTGAAGTCTCGCCTTTGATTGGTAAGGCTACATTTTCTAAATTTGATGAATAAAACACAATAGATCAATACTGTGATTTTTTGCCGTTAATAAACTTGCTTGCAGTTTGTGCGGAGGAAGATCTAAAAATGCCATGAAGTGTCGTCTTTGATTCATTTGCTGTTTGGTGACTTCGATGAATTAAACATAATTGCTGACTGCGGTTATTGCTTATAATTTGTGAGGTGGAAGAGCTACACCTGCCTTGAAGTCTCGCCTTTGATTGGTAAGGCTACATTTTCTGAATTTGATGACTAAAACACAATATATCAATATTGTGATTTTTTGCCGTTAATACACTTGCTTGCAATTTGTGCGGTGGAAGATCTGAAAATGCCATGAAGTGTCGTCTTTGATTGGTAAGGCTATATTGTCTAAATTTGATGAATAAAACGCAATAGATCAATACTGTGTTTTTTGCCGTTAATACACTGCTTACAATTTGTGCGGTGGAAGATCTAAAAATGCCGTGAAGAGTCGTCTTTGACTCATTTGCTGTTTGGTGACTTCGATGAATGAAACATAATTGATGACTGCGGTTATTGCTTATAATTTGTGCGGTGGGAGATCTACACCTACCTTGAAGTCTCGCCTTTGATTGGTAATTCTACATTTTCTAAATTTGATGAATAAAACACAATAGATCAATATTGATTTTTTGCCGTTAATACACTGCTTGCAGTTTGTGCGGAGGAAGATCTAAAAATGCCATGAAGTGTCGTCTTTGATTCATTTGCTGCTTGGTGACTTCGATAAATTAAACATAATTAATGACTCAAGTGCGACATTTCCTTAAATGTATTGATCATAATTTGTAAGGCGGCAGATCTACACCTGCCTTGAATTGTCGTCTTTGATTGGTAAGGCTACATTTTCTGAATTTGATGACTAAAACACAATATATCAATACAGTGATTTTTTGCCGTTAATACACATGCTTGCAATTTGTGCGATGGAAGATCTGAAAATGCCATGAAAAGTCGTCTTTGACTCATTTGCTGTTTGGTGACTTCGATGAAAAAAAAACATAATTTATGACTGCGGTTATTACTTATAATTTGTAGTCTTGAAGTCTCGCCTTTGATTGGTAAGGCTACATTTTCTAAATTTGATGAATAAAACACAAAAGATCAGTACTGTGATTTTTTGCCGTTAATACACTGCTTACAATTTGTGCGGTGGAATATCTAAAAATGCCATGAAGAGTCGTCTTTGATTCATTTGCTGTTTGGTGATTTCGGTGAATTAAACATAATTAATGACTCAACTGCGACATTGCCTTAAATGTATTGATTATAATTCGTAAGGCGGCAGATATACACCTGCCTTGAATTGTCGTCTTTGATTGGTAAGGCTACATTTTCTGAATTTGATGACTAGAACACAATATATCAATACTGTGATTTTTTGCCGTTAATACACTGCTTACAGTTTGTGCGGAGGAAGATCTGAAAATGCCATGAAGTGTCGTCTTTGATTCATTTGCTGCTTGGTGACTTCGATGAATTAAACATAATTAATGACTCAAGTGCGACATTGCCTTAAATGTATTGATTATAATTCGTAAGGCGGCAGATATACACCTGCCTTGAAGTCTCGCCTTTGATTGGTAAGGCTACATTTTCTAAATTTGATGAATAAAACACAATAGATCAATACTGTGATTTTTTGCCGTTAATACACTGCTTACAATTTGTGCGGTGGAATATCTAAAAATGCCATGAAGAGTCGTCTTTGATTCATTTGCTGTTTGGTGATTTCGGTGAATTAAACATAATTAATGACTCAACTGCGGCATTGCCTTAAATTTATTGATTATAATTCGTAAGGCGGCAGATATACACCTGCCTTGAATTGTCGTCTTTGATTGGTAAGGCTACATTTTCTGAATTTGATGACTAGAACACAATATATCAATACTGTGATTTTTTGCCGTTAATACACTGCTTACAGTTTGTGCGGAGGAAGATCTGAAAATGCCATGAAGTGTCGTCTTTGATTCATTTGCTGCTTGGTGACTTCGATGAATTAAACATAATTAATGACTCAAGTGCGACATTGCCTTAAATGTATTGATTATAATTCGTAAGGCGGCAGATATACACCTGCCTTGAAGTCTCGCCTTTGATTGGTAAGGCTACATTTTCTAAATTTGATGAATAAAACACAATAGATCAATACTGTGATTTTTTGCCGTTAATACACTGCTTACAATTTGTGCGGTGGAATATCTAAAAATGCCATGAAGAGTCGTCTTTGATTCATTTGCTGTTTGGTGATTTCGGTGAATTAAACATAATTAATGACTCAACTGCGACATTGCCTTAAATGTATTGATTATAATTCGTAAGGTGGAATATATACACCTGCCTTGAATTATCGTCTTTGATTGATAAGTCTACATTTTCTGAATTTGATGAATAAAACATAATAGATCAATACTGTGATTTTTTGCCGTTAATACACATGCTTGCAATTTGTGCGGTGGAAGATCTAAAAATTCCATGAAGTGTCCTATTTGATTCATTTGCTGTTTGGTGACTTCGATGAATAAAACATAATTGATGACTGCGGTTATTGCTTATAATTTGTACGGTGGAAGATCTACACCTGCCTTGAATTGTCGTCTTTGATTGGTAAGGCTACATTTTCTGAATTTGATGACTAAAACACAATATATCAATACTGTGATTTTTTTGCCGTTAATACACATGCTTGCAATTTGTGCGGTGGAAGATCTGAAAATGCCATGAAGTGTCGTCTTTGATTGGTAAGGCTACATTTTCTAAATTTGATGAATAAAACGCAATACATCAATACTGTGATTTTTTGCCGTTAATACACATGCTTGCAATTTGTGCGGTGGAAGATTTGAAAATGCCATGAAGTGTCGCCTTTGACTCATTTGCTGTTTGGTGACTTCGATGAAAAAAAAACATAATTTATGACTGCGGTTATTACTTATAATTTGTACGGTGGAAGATCTACACTTGCCTTGAAGTCTCGCCTTTGATTGGTAAGGCTACATTTTCTAAATTTGATGAATAAAACACAATAGATCAATACTCTGATTTTTTGCCGTTAATACACATGCTTGCAATTTGTGCGGTGGAAGATTTGAAAATGCCATGAAGTGTCGTCTTTGATTCATTTGCTGTTTGGAGACTTCGATGAAAAAAAACATAATTTATGACTGCGGTTATTACTTATAATTTGTACGGTGGAAGATCTACACCTGCCTTGAAGTCTCGCCTTTGATTGGTAAGGCTACATTTTCTAAATTTGATGAATAAAACACAATAGATCAATACTGTGATTTTTTGCCGTTAATACACTGCTTACAATTTGTGCGGTGGAAGATCTAAAAATGCCATGAAGAGTTGTCTTTGACTCATTTGCTGTTTGGTAACTTCGATGAAAAAACATAATTGATAACTCAAGTGCGACATTGCCTTAAATGTATTGCTTATAATTTGTACGGTGGAAGATCTACACCTGCCTTGAATTGTCGTCTTTGATTGGTAAGGCTACATTTTCTGAATTTGATGACTAAAACACAATATATCAATACTGTGATTTTTTGCCGTTAATAGACTGCTTACAATTTGTGCGGTGGAAGATCTAAAAATGCCATGAAAAGTCGGGTTTGATTTGTTTACTGTTTTGCTGACTTCGATGAATTAAACATAATTGATGACTGCGGTTATTGCTTATAATTTGTAAGGTGGAAGAGCTACACCTGCCTTGAAGTCTCGCCTTTGATTGGTAAGGCTACATTTTCTGAATTTGATGACTAAAACACAATATATCAATACTGTGATTTTTTGCCGTTAATACACATGCTTGCAATTTGTGCGGTGGAAGATCTGAAAATGCCATGAAGTGTCGTCTTTGATTGGTAAGGCTACATTTTCTAAATTTGATGAATAAAACGCAATAGATCAATACTGTGATTTTTTGCCGTTAATAGACTGCTTACAATTTGTGCGGTGGAAGATCTAAAAATGCCATGAAAAGTCGGGTTTGATTTGTTTACTGTTTTGCTGACTTCGATGAATTAAACATAATTGATGACTGCGGTTATTGCTTATAATTTGTAAGGTGGAAGAGCTACACCTGCCTTGAAGTCTCGCCTTTGATTGGTAAGGCTACATTTTCTGAATTTGATGACTAAAACACAATATATCAATACAGTGATTTTTTGCCGTTAATACACATGCTTGCAATTTGTGCGATGGAAGATCTGAAAATGCCATGAAAAGTCGTCTTTGACTCATTTGCTGTTTGGTGACTTCGATGAAAAAAAAACATAATTTATGACTGCGGTTATTACTTATAATTTGTAGTCTTGAAGTCTCGCCTTTGATTGGTAAGGCTACATTTTCTAAATTTGATGAATAAAACACAAAAGATCAGTACTGTGATTTTTTGCCGTTAATACACTGCCTACAATTTGTGCGGTGGAATATCTAAAAATGCCATGAAGAGTCGTCTTTGATTCATTTGCTGTTTGGTGATTTCGGTGAATTAAACATAATTAATGACTCAACTGCGACATTGCCTTAAATTTATTGATTATAATTCGTAAGGCGGCAGATATACACCTGCCTTGAATTGTCGTCTTTGATTGGTAAGGCTACATTTTCTGAATTTGATGACTAGAACACAATATATCAATACTGTGATTTTTTGCCGTTAATACACTGCTTACAGTTTGTGCGGAGGAAGATCTGAAAATGCCATGAAGTGTCGTCTTTGATTCATTTGCTGCTTGGTGACTTCGATGAATTAAACATAATTAATGACTCAAGTGCGACATTGCCTTAAATGTATTGATTATAATTCGTAAGGCGGCAGATATACACCTGCCTTGAAGTCTCGCCTTTGATTGGTAAGGCTACATTTTCTAAATTTGATGAATAAAACACAATAGATCAATACTCTGATTTTTTCCGTTAATACACATGCTTGCAATTTGTGCGGTGGAAGATTTGAAAATGCCATGAAGTGTCGTCTTTGATTCATTTGCTGTTTGGAGACTTCGATGAAAAAAAACATAATTTATGACTGCGGTTATTACTTATAATTTGTACGGTGGAAGATCTACACCTGCCTTGAAGTCTCGCCTTTGATTGGTAAGGCTACATTTTCTAAATTTGATGACTAGAACACAATATATCAATACTGTGATTTTTTGCCGTTAATACACTGCTTACAGTTTGTGCGGAGGAAGATCTGAAAATGCCATGAAGTGTCGTCTTTGATTCATTTGCTGCTTGGTGACTTCGATGAATTAAACATAATTAATGACTCAAGTGCGACATTGCCTTAAATGTATTGCTTATAATTTGTACGGTGGAAGATCTACACCTGCCTTGAATTGTCGTCTTTGATTGGTAAGGCTACATTTTCTGAATTTGATGACTAAAACACAATATATCAATACTGTGATTTTTTGCCGTTAATAGACTGCTTACAATTTGTGCGGTGGAAGATCTAAAAATGCCATGAAAAGTCGGGTTTGATTTGTTTACTGTTTTGCTGACTTCGATGAATTAAACATAATTGATGACTGCGGTTATTGCTTATAATTTGTGCGGTGGAAGAGCTACACCCGCCTTGAAGTCTCGCCTTTGATTGGTAAGGCTACATTTTCTAAATTTGATGAATAAAACACAATAGATCAATACTCTGATTTTTTGCCGTTAATACACATGCTTGCAATTTGTGCGGTGGAAGATTTGAAAATGCCATGAAGTGTCGTCTTTGATTCGTAAGGCTACATTTTCTAAATTTGATGAATAAAACGCAATAGACCAATACTGTGTTTTTTGCCGTTAATATACTGCTTACAATTTGTGCGGTGGAAGATCTAAAAATGCCATGAAGAGTTGTCTTTGACTCATTTGCTGTTTGGTAACTTCGATGAAAAAACATAATTGATAACTCAAGTGCGACATTGCCTTAAATATATTGATTATAATTTGTAAGGTGGAAGATATACACCTGCCTTGAATTGTCGCCTTTGATTGGTAAGGCTACTGTTTAAGCGACATACATACATACATAAGCTACGGTTTTTCATTCGTTTATTTTGTTTGCATTGCATGCTATTGTAATTCGCAATCAGCTTATAAAATATTTCGAAGATATAGTTTATGTTTTGGAAAGCCAAAGGGTGGTTTTTCATACAGGAAATGAGGAAGCCAATCGCGCCATGCCTCAGAGCCAACAGTGCTCGCCACCAATAATACATATATACTCTCTCGTTCTCCAAAGAACATTTTAGGCAAACATGGTCGTCAGAACCTGAGCCAACTGAATACATACAATTTGAGCAAAACGGTCACATAGCACCTGAGCCAAATAATAAAATAAAATAAAAAATAATAATAACTAAAAAAACAACTCGCCTTCTCTAAAGCTTAGACATGGTCCTTCGAGCCGGATTCGAACCGGCGACTTATACATTTCACTAGACGACTAAGCCGTCTAGGGGGGCGAGGATGTTTAAGCGACATACATACATACATAAGCTACGGTTTTTCATTCGTTTATTTTGTTTGCATTGCATGCTATTGTAATTCGCAATCAGCTTATAAAATATTTCGAAGATATAGTTTATGTTTTGGAAAGCCAAAGGGTGGTTTTTCATACAGGAAATGAGGAAGCCAATCGCGCCATGCCTCAGAGCCAACAGTGCTCGCCACCAATAATACATATATACTCTCTCGTTCTCCAAAGAACATTTTAGGCAAACATGGTCGTCAGAACCTGAGCCAACTGAATACATACAATTTGAGCAAAACGGTCACATAGCACCTGAGCCAAATAATAAAATAAAATAAAAAATAATAATAACTAAAAAAACAACTCGCCTTCTCTAAAGCTTAGACAGCTACATTTTCTAAATTTGATGAATAAAACACAATAGATCAATACTGTGATTTTTTGCCGTTAATACACTGCTTACAGTTTGTGCGGTGGAAGATCTAAAAATTCCATGAAGTGTCCCATTTGATTAATTTGCTGTTTGGTGACTTCGATGAAAAAAACATAATTTATGACTGCGGTTATTACTTATAATTTGTACGGTGGAAGATCTACACCTGTCTTGAAGTCTCGCCTTTGATTGGTAAGGCTACATTTTCTAAATTTGATGAATAAAACACAATAGATCAATACTGTGATTTTTTGCCGTTAATACACTGCTTACAGTTTGTGCGGTGGAAGATCTAAAAATTCCATGAAGTGTCCCATTTGATTCATTTGCTGTTTGGTGACTTCGATGAAAAAAACATAATTTATGACTGCGGTTATTACTTATAATTTGTACGGTGGAAGATCTACACCTGTCTTGAAGTCTCGCCTTTGATTGGTAAGGCTACATTTTCTAAATTTGATGAATAAAACACAATAGATCAATACTGTGATTTTTTGCCGTTAATACACTTGCTTGCAGTTTGTGCGGAGGAAGATCTAAAAATGCCATGAAGTGTCGTCTTTGATTCATTTGCTGTTTGGTGACTTCGATGAATTAAACATAATTAATGACTCAAGTGCGACATTTCCTTAAATGTATTGATTATAATTTTTAAGGCGGCAGATCTACACCTGCCTTGAATTGTCGTCTTTGATTGGTAAGGCTACATTTTCTGAATTTGATGACTAAAACACAATATATGTAGGCAAACTCGTCAGAAGTCTTCAAACAATTTTTATTGAATCCCCACTTCATTTACAAAGCAGTGACATAATTCACAAACATACATATTCCAAAACTTATTCATATTGTATCTAACAAGTAATAACATTTATAGTAGTTAATAATAAGTATATATAATAACTAGTTAGTTTATATATTAGACCATATCTATATCTACTACTACAATTCGGCCGTCCTGACAAAGAGAACACCTGATCTCTATCTTAATTTGTTAACTCAATCACTTTTTTCTGTATCACATCCTTTGAACCATGGCCGAATATTTCCAACAGCCCATACCCCTTTATATGGTATGCGAGTAAGCTGAAAACCTTCTACATCTTCAATAACATACCTATCATTTCCTAAAACTTTCGTTATCTTATAAGGACCCTTAAATTTTGGAATAAGCTTTTTACTACCACCAACATTTATGTCAAAATTTTTTATCATAACATAATCACCTTCTTTATAATTAGTTGGTGTCTGCCGCTTTTTATTAACATAATCTGCATTATATTTCTGAATCTTGTTCTGACTGTCAGCAGCCCGAGCTCGAATTTCCTCATGGGTTTCCTGACTTTGTACTGAAAAATTTTGATCAAAACATTCTCTAAAATCATCAGATATTTCCCCTCTTTGTCCAATTCCAAACAGCATTACACTAGGATGTTCATTAATAGTTCGGTTTACGACATTATTTAAAACATATTCAGCTTTATCTAAGATTTTATCCCAAAAAATACCCTTTTCCGGATCCACTAATTTTGCTAATATTGGGCCAAGTGATCTATTTACTCTTTCCACTTGACCATTGGCTTGTGGGGATGCAGTTGCTACTTTAATGTGTTTAACAAAATGTCTATCCAAAAATTCATTAAATTCATTCGACGTAAAACAGCTTCCACGTTCTGATACTATACATACATTTCGGTCGACTATAAGCTCGAAAATAATCGGTAAGACTTTTAATAACTTCCTTAGTGCACGTACTTTTTGTCGGGTATAACCGCACAAACATCGTACAAGAATCTACAATAACTAATATATGTTTTAAAGCTCGCGATCTATCAATCGGGCCATAAAAATCAATATGAACTACTTGAAATGGTAAATTACTTTTTGGGATATTATGGAGAAACCCTTCTTCTCGACCAGATTTTGAAGAATACGCAATACACTTTAAACAATTTTGTATATGCCTTTTGATCTTTTCTCTCAAATTTGGAAAATAGTATATTCTTGAAACCAACTCTGCAACCTTATCTATCCCAAAATGACGTAACTCATCGTGATACTTATAAAGAATATGATCTTCCATACTTTCCGGTACATAAAACAAAACCGAGCCATCCTCTTTCTTCCTATAAATAATTCCATTCCGCATTTCATATAAATGATTTTCCTGAGTTTCTAATTTTCTATGCAATTCCTTTAATTTTGTATCTCGACCTTGACAAATTATCAAATTTTCCTCAAACGTATTTGTCTCCAAAACGCATATAATATTTGAACGACTTAATGCATCTACATGCTGCATACGAGCACCCGAACGATGTTGTAGCGAATAATCAAAATTTTGTAACTCTAGAGCCCATCTTGCAATACGAAGGGTTAAGATCAGAGAATTACAATCCGTAACAATTTTAAAGTGTTTTCCCTGCAAATATATCCGAAAACGCTTTAAAGCGTAAATTATAGCTAACGTTTCTAATTCAAAGCTGTGATACTTTGATTCTGCCTCAGTCGTTTTTTTAGAAAAATAAAATACCGGATGTAACTTTCCATCACCTTTTCTTTGTAATAAAATTGATCCAAACCCTATAGTACTTGCATCACAATGTAATTCTGTATCATCTTTTGGATCATATAATGCAAGTACTGGTGATTCTATCAACCTTTGCTTAAGAGTTTCAAACGCCCGGAGTTCCAGTTCTCCAAATTTAAACTTTGTACCTTTTCTAGTTAAATCTGATAGTGGTTTAGCTATAATCGAAAAATCCTTGACAAATCTCCTAAAATAAGAACACAAACCAAGAAAGCTTAGAACTGAATTAAGTTTTTGTGGCACGGGAAAATCTCTTATTGTTGACAAACCCTTTTCATCTGCTTTTATTCCATCTTTCGAAATATTATAACCTAAATACTTTACTTTTGATTGCAAAAACTCACACTTATCCAGTCGCAATTCCAATTTATTTTCCGTAAGTTTGCTAAATACTTCCTGCAAAATAATAAAATGTTCTTCTATTGTCTGAGTTGCAATCATTATATCATCTAAGTAAATAATCACTTTATCTTCTCTGACCATACTAGCAAAAACTTTATTAACAAATCGTTGAAATGTCGAAGGAGCGTTCTTAAGACCAAATGGCATTCTCAGAAATTCGAACTGCCCTAATGGTGTAATAAAAGACGTAAATTTGACAGAATCATCGCTCATATAAATGTGAAAAAATGCGTTTCTAAGATCTAACTTTGTGAAATATTGTTTTTTTGATAACCTGTCCAAAAGATCATCAATAAGAGGAATTGGATAATTATCTTTTGCTGTGACTTTGTTTAGTCTACGATAATCCACGCACATTCTTAAATCACCAGTCTTTTTCCTAACCAACACTATTGGTGAAACAAATTCGGACTCACTCGGCCTAATATAACCTAAACGCAAATAATCATCTAACAACAACTGCAACTCATTTTTCTCTGAATATGACAAACGCCTAGGGGGACAACTAAAAGGTTTATGAGACTCAACAACAATTTTCATTTCACCTCTAATCTTTGGTTCAATAGGACGTTCAACATTTAAATAGTAATCAGAAAAAATTGAATTCAACTGCTTTTGTTGAGTACAATTTATCTCACTTCCAATTTTTAAATTAAATTTTTCATTTAAATCAAGATCAATCACTAATAAAGGATTGTGAAAAATATCTGTTCCTTCAACATTACTCAAAAACTGTCTTGGTATGTCAATATTTAATCCCTTACTCAACTTATTAACATCTTCATTTTTAAATTTAATTATCTTATCATCGCAGTCTTTCATTTCAAACAAATGACAGGTATCAACTCTAATTTTTTCACCTAATTTAGTACTTTTAAAATTTTCTTCATCTTGTTTTACCTTGTTACAATCATTCTGTATTTGTTCATTCTTTTTATCTACATTATTTTCAAATACTAGTTTTAGTCCAGCCGCTTGCAAAAAATTCCTGCCCAATACCACATCATAACACATTGATTCATTTGTCACAACAAATAAATTAATTTCAATTTCTTTATTTTCAAAAAACACAAAACCATAAACTCTACCAATAATATTCAATTTGCTTTTATTTAACCCAACAAAACAGAAACTTTCGCTCAAATGTTTATCAATGCATATATTCTCCACCAAGCAGGAATCTTTCACAAAACTGATTGGACTCCCCGTATCTAAAAGGCATTCTAAAAATTTGTTGACAAAATGAGTTTCGCATTTAAAACTTAAACTTAACCAACTTACATAATCAGCGTTCTCAAGATAGTGAATTGTCTTTTTTTTGTCTGGACAGTTCACTACTCGATACTCTTGACTACCGCAAGCATAACATGCACCCTGCTCTCTCTTCGGTTTTTGACAATCCGACGCATAATGTCCAATACTGTTACAATTATAACAACGCACGTCTTTTTTATCTATCGATTTAGTTGGTCGCAAACCAACATTTACATTTAAAGTAATTTTTCCAAAAGCTTGCAAAAGTTGTGAAGTGGTTGTAAAACATTGTATTAACGCTTGTGTTCGTAATTGCTGATCAGGTATACCCTCAATAATATAATCCAACAACTCGTCTTCCTCAATTTGAATGTTCGCAGATAAAGCTTTCTTATCATTGAAATACTTAACAAAAGCTTCCGAATTTTTCCACTTACGTAATTCGAACTGCCGCCGTAATATAAGCTTACTCTCACCCACTCCAAAAGCATTCATCATATCATCCAAAATGGTATCTACGCCTTCAGTGACAGAATTTAATTTTGCATGCAACCATACCTGTGCTTTTCCCTTGAATTTACATAGCAGAAGTGCTCTCAACATTTTCTCATCTGGATTGTATATAGATTTTATTGTTTTGAACTGCATAACCCAAGCATTTGGACTTCCAACGCCATCATATTCATCCACCAATTCTTTCAATGTATTAAAACTGAACTCTTGAACCATAGCAACAGACTCGGTGTTTACAAAATTTGATTGCCTCAACATTTCATTTTCTCTGGCAAGAAGTGCTTTTTCACGCTTTAATAACTCAATTTCGCGATTATAGTAGTGTGTATAACTACCTGATAACATATTTTCCTCAGCTTCTGTTCCAACGTTATTTGCAAATTCAACCGGAATTGAAACAGTAGCTTGTTCTTCTTCGATAAAATCGTCGCCAACCGAACTATCTTTATTATGCATTTCTGGACAATCTCCACGTTCGTTCAAAGGTACTTTGCTTAAGCGGACAGCTAATTCACCTTTCGTGCCATTAGTACGCAATCCTAATTTACGTAACCATGAGCGCAATTGTACAACAGAATACTGACATGCATCGATAGAAACCTCCATTCCAAATAAATTTTTCAAAACTTAATTTGTATTTTATATTCGCAACTTATAAATTGTATAACTGATTTTTTGATAAAATAAATTTTTTAAAATTTTATTCTCTTGTTAAATTTTTTTTTATTTCAAATCGGCAAATCTGTCTTTCAACTTTCAAATTTTTCTGCTTTCGTTTTTTTTTTTTTTTTTTTTTTTTTTTTCAAAATCACAAAATGTATCTTTCAATTTGTCTTCTGCTTTCAATTTTTATTTATTATTATCACAAATCTGTATTTTTTAAATCTTCTTCTCTTCAAATCAATCCAATTTTAAGCTGACCCTCAGTTTTTGAATTCGATCTTTTGCATTCGTCGTAAAATTTTCGCCTTTTTCCGCTCTTTTTTTTTTCGAATCCTTCTTCTGAATAATTGTAGGCAAACACGTCAGAAGTCTTCAAACAATTTTTATTGAATCCCCACTTCATTTACAAAGCAGTGACATAATTCACAAACATACATATTCCAAAACTTATTCATATTGTATCTTACAGGTAATAACATTTATAGTAGTTAATAATAAGTATATACATATAATAACTAGTTAGTTTATATATTAGACCATATCTATATCAACTACTACATATATCAATACCGTGATTTTTGCCGTTAATACACTGCTTACAATTTGTGCGGTGGAAGATCTAAAAATGCCATGAAGAGTCGTCTTTGATTTGTTTACTGTTTTGCTGACTTCGATGAATTAAACATAATTGATGACTGCGGTTATTGCTTATAATTTGTGAGGTGGAAGAGCTACACCTGCCTTGAAGACTCGTCTTTGATTGGTAAGGCTACATTTTCTGAATTTGATGACTAAAACACAATATATCAATACTGTGATTTTTTGCCGTTAATACACTTGCTTGCAATTTGTGCGGTGGAAGATCTAAAAATGCCATGAAGAGTCGTCTTTGATTTGTTTACTGTTTTTCTGACTTCGATGAATTAAGCATAATTGATGACTGCGGTTATTGCTTATAATTTGTGAGGTGGAAGAGCTACACCTGCCTTGAAGTCTCGCCTTTGATTGGTAAGGCTACATTTTCTGAATTTGATGACTAAAACACAATATATCACTACTGTGATTTTTTGCCGTTAATACACTTGCTTGCAATTTGTGCGGTGGAAGATCTAAAAATGCCATGAAGAGTCGTCTTTGATTGTTAAGGCTACATTTTCTGAATTTGATTACTAAAACACAATATATCAATACTGTGATTTTTTGCCGTTAATACACTGCTTACAATTTGTGCGGTGGAAGATCTAAAAATGCCATGAAGAGTCGTCTTTGACTCATTTGCTGTTTGGTGACTTCGATGAATAAAACATAATTGATGACTGCGGTTATTGCTTATAATTTGTGCGGTGGGAGATCAACACCTGCCTTGAAGTCTCGCCTTTGATTGGTAAGGCTACATTTTCTAAATTTGATGAATAAAACACAATAGATCAATACTGTGATTTTTTGCCGTTAATACACTGCTTACAGTTTGTGCGGAGGAAGATCTAAAAATGCCATGAAGTGTCGTCTTTGATTGGTAAGGCTACGTTTTCTAAATTTGATGAATAAAACACAATAGATCAATACTGTGATTTTTTGCCGTTACTACACTGCTTACAATTTGCCATGAAGTGTCGTCTTTGATTGGTAAGGCTACATTTTCTAAATTTGATGAATAAAACGCAATAGATCAATACTGTGTTTTTTGACGTTAATACACTGCTTACAATTTGTGCGGTGGAAGATCTAAAAATGCCATGAAGAGTCGTCTTTGATTTGTTTACTGTTTTGCTGACTTCGATGAATTAAACATAATTGATGACTGCGGTTATTGCTTATAATTTGTGAGGTGGAAGAGCTACACCTGCCTTGAAGTCTCGCCTTTGATTGGTTAGGCTACATTTTCTGAATTTGAGGACTAAAACACAATATATCACTACTGTGATTTTTTGCCGTTAATACACTTGCTTGCAATTTGTGCGGTGGAAGATCTGAAAATGCCATGAAGTGTCGTCTTTGATTGGTAAGGCTATATTGTAAAAATTTGATGAATAAAACGCAATAGATCAATACTGTGTTTTTTGCCGTTAATACACTGCTTACAATTTGTGCGGTGGAAGATCTAAAAATGCCATGAAGAGTCGTCTTTGATTTGTTTACTGTTTTGCTGACTTCGATGAATTAAACATAATTGATGACTGCGGTTATTGCTTATAATTTGTGAGGTGGAAGAGCTACACCTGCCTTGAAGTCTCGCCTTTGATTGGTAAGGCTACATTTTCTGAATTTGATGACTAAAACACAATATATCAATACTGTGATTTTTTGCCGTTACTACACTGCTTACAGTTTGTGCGGAGGAAGATCTAAAAATGCCATGAAGTGTCGTCTTTGATTCATTTGCTGCTTGTTGACTTCGATAAATTAAACATAATTAATGACTCAAGTGCGACATTTCCTTAAATGTATTGATCATAATTTGTAAGGCGGAAGATCTACACCTGCCTTGAATTGTTGTCTTTGATTGGTAAGGCTACATTTTCTGAATTTGGTGAATAAAACACAATAGATCAATACTGTGATTTTTTGCCGTTAATACACTGCCTACAGTTTGTGCGGAGGAAGATCTAAAAATGCCATGAAGAATCGTCTTTAATTTTTTACTGTTTTGCTGACTTCGATGAATTAAACATAATTGATGACTGCGGTTATTGCTTATAATTTGTGAGGTGGAAGAGCTACACCTGCCTGTCCACCAGTCTCGCCTTTGATTGGTAAGGCTACATTTTCTGAATTTGATGACTAAAACACAATATATCAATACTGTGATTTTTTGCCGTTAATACAATTGCTTGCAATTTGTGCGGTGGAAGATCTGAAAATGCCATGAAGTGTCGTCTTTGATTGGTAAGGCTACATTTTCTAAATTTGGTGAATAAAACGCAATAGATCAATACTGTGTTTTTTGACGTTAATACACTGCTTACAATTTGTGCGGTGGAAGATCTAAAAATGCCATGAAGAGTCGTCTTTGATTTGTTTACTGTTTTGCTGACTTCGATGAATTAAACATAATTGATGACTGCGGTTATTGCTTATAATTTGTGAGGTGGAAGAGCTACACCTGCCTTGAAGTCTCGCCTTTGATTGGTAAGGCTACATTTTCTGAATTTGATGACTAAAACACAATATATCACTACTGTGATTTTTTGCCGTTAATACACTTGCTTGCAATTTGTGCGGTGGAAGATCTGAAAATGCCATGAAGTGTCGTCTTTCATTGGTAAGGCTATATTGTCTAAATTTGATGAATAAAACGCAATAGATCAATACTGTGTTTTTTGCCGTTAATACACTGCTTACAATTTGTGCGGTGGAAGATCTAAAAATGCCATGAAGAGTCGTCTTTGATTTGTTTACTGTTTTGCTGACTTCGATGAATTAAACATAATTGATGACTGCGGTTATTGCTTATAATTTGTGAGGTGGAAGAGCTACACCTGCCTTGAAGTCTCGCCTTTGATTTGTAAGGCTACATTTTCTGAATTTGATGACTAAAACACAATATATCAATACTGTGATTTTTTGCCGTTAATACAATTGCTTGCAATTTGTGCGGTGGAAGATCTGAAAATGCCATGAAGTGTCGTCTTTGATTGGTAAGGCTACATTTTCTAAATTTGATGAATAAAACGCAATAGATCAATACTGTGTTTTTTGACGTTAATACACTGCTTACAATTTGTGTGGTGGAAGATCTAAAAATGCCATGAAGAGTCGTCTTTGATTTGTTTACTGTTTTGCTGACTTCGATGAATTAAACATAATTGATGACTGCGGTTATTGCTTATAATTTGTGAGGTGGAAGAGCTACACCTGCCTTGAAGTCTCGCCTTTGATTGGTTAGGCTACATTTTCTGAATTTGATGACTAAAACACAATATATCACTACTGTGATTTTTTGCCGTTAATACACTTGCTTGCAATTTGTGCGGTGGAAGATCTGAAAATGCCATGAAGTGTCGTCTTTGATTGGTAAGGCTATATTGTCAAAATTTGATGAATAAAACGCAATAGATCAATACTGTGTTTTTTGCCGTTAATACACTGCTTACAATTTGTGCGGTGGAAGATCTAAAAATGCCATGAAGAGTCGTCTTTGATTTGTTTACTGTTTTGCTGACTTCGATGAATTAAACATAATTGATGACTGCGGTTATTGCTTATAATTTGTGAGGTGGAAGAGCTACACCTGCCTTGAAGTCTCGCCTTTGATTGGTTAGGCTACATTTTCTGAATTTGATGACTAAAACACAATATATCACTACTGTGATTTTTTGCCGTTAATACACTTGCTTGCAATTTGTGCGGTGGAAGATCTGAAAATGCCATGAAGTGTCGTCTTTCATTGGTAAGGCTATTGTCTAAATTTGATGAATAAAACGCAATAGATCAATACTGTGTTTTTTGCCGTTAATACACTGCTTACAATTTGTGCGGTGGAAGATCTAAAAATGCCATGAAGAGTCGTCTTTGATTTGTTTACTGTTTTGCTGACTTCGATGAATTAAACATAATTGATGACTGCGGTTATTGCTTATAATTTGTGAGGTGGAAGAGCTACACCTGCCTTGAAGTCTCGCCTTTGATTGGTTAGGCTACATTTTCTGAATTTGATGACTAAAACACAATATATCACTACTGTGATTTTTTGCCGTTAATACACTTGCTTGCAATTTGTGCGGTGGAAGATCTGAAAATGCCATGAAGTGTCGTCTTTGATTGGTAAGGCTATATTGTCTAAATTTGATGAATAAAACGCAATAGATCTATACTGTGTTTTTTGCCGTTAATACACTGCTTACAATTTGTGCGGTGGAAGATCTAAAAATGCCATGAAGAGTCGTCTTTGATTTGTTTACTGTTTTGCTGACTTCGATGAATTAAACATAATTGATGACTGCGGTTATTGCTTATAATTTGTGAGGTGGAAGAGCTACACCTGCCTTGAAGTCTCGCCTTTGATTGGTAAGGCTACATTTTCTGAATTTGATGACTAAAACACAATATATCACTACTGTGATTTTTTGCCGTTAATACACTTGCTTGCAATTTGTGCGGTGGAAGATCTGAAAATGCCATGAAGTGTCGTCTTTCATTGGTAAGGCTATATTGTCTAAATTTGATGAATAAAACACAATATATCAATACTGTGATTTTTTGCCGTTAATACAATTGCTTGCAATTTGTGCGGTGGAAGATCTGAAAATGCCATGAAGTGTCGTCTTTGATTGGTAAGGCTACATTTTCTAAATTTGATGAATAAAACGCAATAGATCAATACTGTGTTTTTTGACGTTAATACACTGCTTACAATTTGTGCGGTGGAAGATCTAAAAATGCCATGAAGAGTCGTCTTTGATTTGTTTACTGTTTTGCTGATTTCGATGAATTAAACATAATTGATGACTGCGGTTATTGCTTATAATTTGTGAGGTGGAAGAGCTACACCTGCCTTGAAGTCTCGCCTTTGATTGGTAAGGCTACATTTTCTGAATTTGATGACTAAAACACAATATATCACTACTGTGATTTTTTGCCATTAATACACTTGCTTGCAATTTGTGCGGTGGAAGATCTGAAAATGCCATGAAGTGTCGTCTTTGATTGGTAAGGCTATATTGTCTAAATTTGATGAATAAAACGCAATAGATCAATACTGTGTTTTTTGCCGTTAATACACTGCTTACAATGTGTGCGGTGGAAGATCTAAAAATGCCATGAAGAGTCGTCTTTGATTTGTTTACTGTTTTGCTGACTTCGATGAATTAAACATAATTGATGACTGCGGTTATTGCTTATAATTTGTGAGGTGGAAGAGCTACACCTGCCTTGAAGTCTCGCCTTTGATTGGTAAGGCTACATTTTCTGAATTTGATGACTAAAACACAATATATCACTACTGTGATTTTTTGCCGTTAATACAATTGCTTGCAATTTGTGCGGTGGAAGATCTGAAAATGCCATGAAGTGTCGTCTTTGATTGGTAAGGCTATATTGTCTAAATTTGATGAATAAAACACAATATATCACTACTGTGATTTTTTGCCATTAATACACTTGCTTGCAATTTGTGCGGTGGAAGATCTGAAAATGCCATGAAGTGTCGTCTTTGATTGGTAAGGCTATATTGTCTAAATTTGATGAATAAAACGCAATAGATCAATACTGTGTTTTTTGCCGTTAATACACTGCTTACAATGTGTGCGGTGGAAGATCTAAAAATGCCATGAAGAGTCGTCTTTGATTTGTTTACTGTTTTGCTGACTTCGATGAATTAAACATAATTGATGACTGCGGTTATTGCTTATAATTTGTGAGGTGGAAGAGCTACACCTGCCTTGAAGTCTCGCCTTTGATTGGTAAGGCTACATTTTCTGAATTTGATGACTAAAACACAATATATCACTACTGTGATTTTTTGCCGTTAATACAATTGCTTGCAATTTGTGCGGTGGAAGATCTGAAAATGCCATGAAGTGTCGTCTTTGATTGGTAAGGCTATATTGTCTAAATTTTATGAATAAAACGCAATAGATCAATACTGTGATTTTTTGCCGTTAATACAATTGCTTGCAATTTGTGCGGTGGAAGATCTGAAAATGCCGTGAAGTGTCGTCTTTGATTGGTAAGGCTATATTGTCTAAATTTGATGAATAAAACACAATATATCAATACTGTGATTTTTTGCCGTTAATACAATTGCTTGCAATTTGTGCGGTGGAAGATCTGAAAATGCCATGAAGTGTCGTCTTTGATTGGTAAGGCTACATTTTCTAAATTTGATGAATAAAACGCAATAGATCAATACTGTGTTTTTTGACGTTAATACACTGCTTACAATTTGTGCGGTGGAAGATCTAAAAATGCCATGAAGAGTCGTCTTTGATTTGTTTACTGTTTTGCTGATTTCGGTGAATTAAACATAATTGATGACTGCGGTTATTGCTTATAATTTGTGAGGTGGAAGAGCTACACCTGCCTTGAAGTCTCGCCTTTGATTGGTAAGGCTACATTTTCTGAATTTGATGACTAAAACACAATATATCACTACTGTGATTTTTTGCCATTAATACACTTGCTTGCAATTTGTGCGGTGGAAGATCTGAAAATGCCATGAAGTGTCGTCTTTGATTGGTAAGGCTATATTGTCTAAATTTGATGAATAAAACGCAATAGATCAATACTGTGTTTTTTGCCGTTAATACACTGCTTACAATGTGTGCGGTGGAAGATCTAAAAATGCCATGAAGAGTCGTCTTTGATTTGTTTACTGTTTTGCTGACTTCGATGAATTAAACATAATTGATGACTGCGGTTATTGCTTATAATTTGTGAGGTGGAAGAGCTACACCTGCCTTGAAGTCTCGCCTTTGATTGGTAAGGCTACATTTTCTGAATTTGATGACTAAAACACAATATATCACTACTGTGATTTTTTGCCGTTAATACAATTGCTTGCAATTTGTGCGGTGGAAGATCTGAAAATGCCGTGAAGTGTCGTCTTTGATTGGTAAGGCTATATTGTCTAAATTTGATGAATAAAACACAATATATCAATACTGTGATTTTTTGCCGTTAATACAATTGCTTGCAATTTGTGCGGTGGAAGATCTGAAAATGCCATGAAGTGTCGTCTTTGATTGGTAAGGCTATATTGTCTAAATTTTATGAATAAAACGCAATAGATCAATACTGTGATTTTTTGCCGTTAATACAATTGCTTGCAATTTGTGCGGTGGAAGATCTGAAAATGCCGTGAAGTGTCGTCTTTGATTGGTAAGGCTATATTGTCTAAATTTGATGAATAAAACACAATATATCAATACTGTGATTTTTTGCCGTTAATACAATTGCTTGCAATTTGTGCGGTGGAAGATCTGAAAATGCCATGAAGTGTCGTCTTTGATTGGTAAGGCTATATTGTCTAAATTTTATGAATAAAACGCAATAGATCAATACTGTGATTTTTTGCCGTTAATACAATTGCTTGCAATTTGTGCGGTGGAAGATCTGAAAATGCCGTGAAGTGTCGTCTTTGATTGGTAAGGCTATATTGTCTAAATTTGATGAATAAAACACAATATATCAATACTGTGATTTTTTGCCGTTAATACAATTGCTTGCAATTTGTGCGGTGGAAGATCTGAAAATGCCATGAAGTGTCGTCTTTGATTGGTAAGGCTACATTTTCTAAATTTGATGAATAAAACGCAATAGATCAATACTGTGTTTTTTGCCGTTAATACACTGCTTACAATTTGTGCGGTGGAAGATCTAAAAATGCCGTGAAGAGTCGTCTCTGACTCATTTGCTGTTTGGTGACTTCGATGAATTAAACATAATTGATGACTGCGGTTATTGCTTATAATTTGTGAGGTGGAAGAGCTACACCTGCCTTGAAGTCTCGCCTTTGATTGGTAAGGCTACATTTTCTGAATTTGATGACTAAAACACAATATATCACTACTGTGATTTTTTGCCGTTAATACACTTGCTTGCAATTTGTGCGGTGGAAGATCTGAAAATGCCATGAAGTGTCGTCTTTCATTGGTAAGGCTATATTGTCTAAATTTGATGAATAAAACGCAATAGATCAATACTGTGTTTTTTGCCGTTAATACACTGCTTACAATTTGTGCGGTGGAAGATCTAAAAATGCCGTGAAGAGTCGTCTCTGACTCATTTGCTGTTTGGTGACTTCGATGAATTAAACATAATTGATGACTGCGGTTATTGCTTTTAATTTGTGAGGTGGAAGAGCTACACCTGCCTTGAAGTCTCGCCTTTGATTGGTAAGGCTACATTTTCTGAATTTGATGACTAAAACACAATATATCACTACTGTGATTTTTTGCCGTTAATACACTTGCTTGCAATTTGTGCGGTGGAAGATCTGAAAATGCCATGAAGTGTCGTCTTTCATTGGTAAGGCTATATTGTCTAAATTTGATGAATAAAACGCAATAGATCAATACTGTGTTTTTTGCCGTTAATACACTGCTTACAATTTGTGCGGTGGAAGATCTAAAAATGCCGTGAAGAGTCGTCTCTGACTCATTTGCTGTTTGGTGACTTCGATGAATTAAACATAATTGATGACTGCGGTTATTGCTTATAATTTGTGAGGTGGAAGAGCTACACCTGCCTTGAAGTCTCGCCTTTGATTGGTAAGGCTACATTTTCTGAATTTGATGACTAAAACACAATATATCACTACTGTGATTTTTTGCCGTTAATACACTTGCTTGCAATTTGTGCGGTGGAAGATCTGAAAATGCCATGAAGTGTCGTCTTTCATTGGTAAGGCTATATTGTCTAAATTTGATGAATAAAACGCAATAGATCAATACTGTGTTTTTTGCCGTTAATACACTGCTTACAATTTGTGCGGTGGAAGATCTAAAAATGCCGTGAAGAGTCGTCTCTGACTCATTTGCTGTTTGGTGACTTCGATGAATTAAACAGAATTAATGACTCAAGTGCGACATTGCCTTAAATGTATTGATTATAATTTGTAAGGCGGAAGATCTACACCTGCCTTGAATTGTTGTCTTTCATTGGTAAGGCTATATTGTCTAAATTTTATGAATAAAACGCAATAGATCAATACTGTGTTTTTTGCCGTTAATACACTGCTTACAATTTGTGCGGTGGAAGATCTAAAAATGCTATGAAGAGTCGTCTTTGATTTGTTTACTGTTTTGCTGACTTCGATGAATTAAACATAATTGATGACTGCGGTTATTGCTTATAATTTGTGAGGTGGAAGAGCTACACCTGCCTTGAAGTCTCGCCTTTGATTGGTAAGGCTACATTTTCTGAATTTGATGACTAAAACACAATATATCAATACTGTGATTTTTGCCGTTAATACAATTGCTTGCAATTTGTGCGGTGGAAGATCTGAAAATGCCATGAAGTGTCGTCTTTGATTGGTAAGGCTACATTTTCTAAATTTGATGAATAAAACGCAATAGATCAATACTGTGTTTTTTGACGTTAATACACTGCTTACAATTTGTGCGGTGGAAGATCTAAAAATGCCATGAAGAGTCGTCTTTGATTTGTTTACTGTTTTGCTGACTTCGATGAATTAAACATAATTGATGACTGCGGTTATTGCTTATAATTTGTGAGGTGGAAGAGCTACACCTGCCTTGAAGTCTCGCCTTTGATTGGTAAGGCTACATTTTCTGAATTTGATGACTAAAACACAATATATCACTACTGTGATTTTTTGCCGTTAATACACTTGCTTGCAATTTGTGCGGTGGAAGATCTGAAAATGCCATGAAGTGTCGTCTTTGATTGGTAAGGCTATATTGTCTAAATTTGATGAATAAAACGCAATAGATCAATACTGTGTTTTTTGCCGTTAATACACTGCTTACAATTTGTGCGGTGGAAGATCTAAAAATGCCATGAAGAGTCGTCTTTGATTTGTTTACTGTTTTGCTGACTTCGATGAATTAAACATAATTGATGACTGCGGTTATTGCTTATAATTTGTGAGGTGGAAGAGCTACACCTGCCTTGAAGTCTCGCCTTTGATTGGTAAGGCTACATTTTCTGAATTTGATGACTAAAACACAATATATCACTACTGTGATTTTTTGCCGTTAATACACTTGCTTGCAATTTGTGCGGTGGAAGATCTGAAAATGCCATGAAGTGTCGTCTTTCATTGGTAAGGCTATATTGTCTAAATTTGATGAATAAAACGCAATAGATCAATACTGTGTTTTTTGCCGTTAATACACTGCTTACAATTTGTGCGGTGGAAGATCTAAAAATGCCGTGAAGAGTCGTCTCTGACTCATTTGCTGTTTAGTGACTTCGATGAATTAAACAGAATTAATGACTCAAGTGCGACATTGCCTTAAATGTATTGATTATAATTTGTAAGGCGGAAGATCTACACCTGCCTTGAATTGTTGTCTTTGATTGGTAAGGCTACATTTTCTGAATTTGATGAATAAAACACAATAGATCAATACTCTGATTTTTTGCCGTTAATACACATGCTTGCAATTTGTGCGGTGGAAGATCTGAAAATGCCATGAAGTGTCGTCTTTGATTGGTAAGGCTACGTTTTATAAATTTGATGAATAAAACACAATAGATCAATACTGTGATTTTTTGCCGTTACTACACTGCTTACAATTTGTGCGGTGGAAGATCTAAAAATGCCATGAAGTGTCGTCTTTGATTCATTTGCTGCTTGGTGACTTCGATAAATTAAACATAATTAATACTCAAGTGCGACATTTCCTTAAATGTATTGATCATAATTTGTAAGGCGGAAGATCTACACCTGCCTTGAATTGTTGTCTTTGATTGGTAAGGCGACATTTTCTGAATTTGATGAATAAAACACAATAGATCAATACTCTGATTTTTTGCCGTTAATACACATGCTTGCAAGTTGTGCGGTGGAAGATCTGAAAATGCCATGAAGTATCGTCTTTGATTGGTAAGGCTACGTTTTCTAAATTTGATGAATAAAACACAATAGATCAATACTGTGATTTTTTGCCGTTACTACACTGCTTACAATTTGCCATGAAGTGTCGTCTTTGATTGGTAAGGCTACATTTTCTGAATTTGATGACTAAAACACAATAGATCAATACTGTGATTTTTTGCCGTTACTACATTGCTTACAATTTGTGCGGTGGAAGATCTAAAAATGCCATGAAGAGTCGTCTTTGATTGTTAAGGCTACATTTTCTGAATTTGATGACTAAAACACAATATATCAATACTGTGATTTTTTGCCGTTAATACACTGCTTACAATTTGTGCGGTGGAAGATCTAAAAATGCCATGAAGAGTCGTCTTTGACTCATTTGCTGTTTGGTGACTTCGATGAATAAAACATAATTGATGACTGCGGTTATTGCTTATAATTTGTGCGGTGGGAGATCTACGCCTGCCTTGAAGTCTCGCCTTTGATTGGTAAGGCTACATTTTCTGAATTTGATGACTAAAACACAATATATCACTACTGTGATTTTTTGCCGTTAATACACTTGCTTGCAATTTGTGCGGTGGAAGATCTGAAAATGCCATGAAGTGTCGTCTTTGATTGGTAAGGCTATATTGTCTAAATTTGATGAATAAAACGCAATAGATCAATACTGTGTTCTTTGCCGTTAATACACTGCTTACAATTTGTGCGGTGGAAGATCTGAAAATGCCATGAAGTGTCGTCTTTGATTGGTAAGGCTATATTGTCTAAATTTGATGAATAAAACGCAATAGATCAATACTGTGTTTTTTGCCGTTAATACACTGCTTACAATTTGTGCGGTGGAAGATCTAAAAATGCCATGAAGAGTCGTCTTTGATTTGTTTACTGTTTTGCTGACTTCGATGAATTAAACATAATTGATGACTGCGGTTATTGCTTATAATTTGTGAGGTGGAAGAGCTACACCTGCCTTGAAGTCTCGCCTTTGATTGGTAAGGCTACATTTTCTGAATTTGATGACTAAAACACAATATATCTGTTCATATGTCTTAGTGGATTGTCAACGATGTGGACTGTATAAATTAAATAACTGCACGATTCAAATGTCGGTTGAAGACTGTTGGGCCAAGCCAAATTTATTCAATTCATTGTCACCTGTTTACATAGTTGCATTTTTACAGTGTTGTATTTTGGTGTAGTATATCTTAACTTAAATAGAACAACTAAACAAATGAGTACAAAAATGATGGATTATGGATACAAATTGATTGATCAGTTTGAACAATTTCAAGCAATTTAATTCAATGTGTAATTCGGTTATCTATAACCACGAGACGCAAACAATATCACTACTGTGATTTTTTGCCGTTAATACACTTGCTTGCAATTTGTGCGGTGGAAGATCTGAAAATGCCATGAAGTGTCGTCTTTGATTGGTAAGGCTATATTGTCTAAATTTGATGAATAAAACGCAATAGATCAATACTGTGTTTTTTGCCGTTAATACACTGCTTACAATTTGTGCGGTGGAAGATCTGAAAATGCCATGAAGTGTCGTCTTTGATTGGTAAGGCTATATTGTCTAAATTTGATGAATAAAACGCAATAGATCAATACTGTGTTTTTTGCCGTTAATACACTGCTTACAATTTGTGCGGTGGAAGATCTAAAAATGCCATGAAGAGTCGTTTTTGATTTGTTTACTGTTTTGCTGACTTCGATGAATTAAACATAATTGATGACTGCGGTTATTGCTTATAATTTGTGAGGTGGAAGAGCTACACCTGCCTTGAAGTCTCGCCTTTGATTGGTAAGGCTACATTTTCTGAATTTGATGACTAAAACACAATATATCTGTTCATATGTCTTAGTGGATTGTCAACGATGTGGACTGTATAAATTAAATAACTGCACGATTCAAATGTCGGTTGAAGACTGTTGGGCCAAGCCAAATTTATTCAATTCATTGTCACCTGTTTACATAGTTGCATTTTTACAGTGTTGTATTTTGGTGTAGTATATCTTAACTTAAATAGAACAACTAAACAAATGAGTACAAAAATGATGGATTATGGATACAAATTGATTGATCAGTTTGAACAATTTCAAGCAATTTAATTCAATGTGTAATTCGGTTATCTATAACCACGAGACGCAAACATATCGCCCCTCTTGAAAGGATCCACTTTCAAAAATCCATAAATAGTGGACATAACTTAACTATGGGACGTTTAAATATTCCCCTTGATGTTTTGACGGAGACTACTCTTACAAGTTCATCCTTACCTGGGTGTGTTTCTACAACTCGACCTATATTCCATTTGCTTGGTGGCAGTGTATCATCCTTTAGGAGAACAATGTCACCGCATTCTACATTTTTGAGTTTTTGACTCCATTTTGGGCGTTGTCGTAACTGATTTATATATTCTAATGACCATTTTTTCCAAAATTGCTGAACTAGTTTTTGTAAATATTGCCAACGAGTTAAGATATTCACCTTAGAATTAGTATAATCAAAGTCTGGAACGGTGGCCATTGATCTAAGAATTAAAAAATGCCCTGGTGTAAGGGGATCAGTATCGCCTTCAAATTTAATACAGAGTGGCCGTGAATTTAAACAGCACTCTATTTGGCATAAGACCGTGTATGTTTCCTCAAATGTTGTATTAGCATCTCCTAAGACTCTTTTCAAATGATACTTGGTACTCTTAACCCCTGCTTCCCACATTCCTCCGAAGTGAGGACCAGTGGGGGGAATGAAATGCCATTGAATTTGCTGCTCTAACATATCCTTAACAATTTTTTCTTGATTATGCCTTTCATGTAAAAAATGCCACAGTTCTTTCAACTGCTGATTACAGCCTACAAAATTTGTACCATTGTCAGAATATATATTTAATGGTTTTCCTCTTCTAGCCACAAATCTGCGAAGGGTTGCCAGAAATGATGCAGTTGATAACTCTGACACCAACTCTAAATGTATTGCCTTTGTCACTAAACAAACAAACACCGCTATCCAGCATTTGTAAGTTTTGCTTCCCCTGCCCTTCCATGACTTAACGTGTACTGGTCCTGCAAAATCTATACCTGTATTTACAAAAGCTAATGTTGGTTCTACTCGATATTGTGGTAAGTTACTCATTTGCTGGCAAAATGGTTTATTTCTGAAACGCATACATGTCGTACACTTGTATATACATTGTTTGATGAGTCGGATTACACCTGGAATCCAGTACTTTAATCCAAGTATGTATTGCAGTTGTCGATTACTTGCATGTAAATATTTCTTATGATAATATCTCACTATCAACTGTGTCAACAAATTATCATTTTTAAGAATTATCGGGTGCCTTTGATCAAAACTTATATTTGCGTTGTCTATCCGTCCACCTACACGCAACATCTGTTTCGGATCGATAAATGGTGTAAGTGCAGATAGAACGTGTTTCACAGCCAGTACTTTGCCAGCTAATAATATCTGAATTTCTGAATTGAACGACTCTTTCTGTGCCTTCCTAATTAACACGTCATGTGCATTACGAATCTCCTGAACACTTAAGACCCCTGTTGCTCTATTTACCTTGCTTCTTCTACAGTTTGAAATGAATCTTAACATGTATGCGGTCACTGACAACAATGTTTCAAAACTTGAAAAACGTGCAAATAAATCTTCTGATGGATTTTTAGAAACGTGATAAATGACCGCTTGTCTTTCTTCCAAATGTGTTCCATCTGGAGGCTCTGGTACAACCTCTTCCCAATAATTATGTGTTTTCAGTATGTCAGGTCCATGCCACCAAAGATCACTATTTATTAAGTTACAAGCAGTAACACCCCTTGTCGCTAAATCTGCAGGGTTTTGATGCGAAGAAATATGATGCCAATTTTCTCGTGGCAATATGTTTAAAATGTATGAAGTACGATTAGCAATGAATGTTTTCCAACGTCGTGGATAATCACTTAACCAAGCTAAAACAATGGTTGAATCAGAGTACCCGAATATAGGTAGCTGCTCGACATCAAGTGTTTCCTTTACTTTGACGACAAGTTTGGTCATGAGTTGTGCAGCGCACAACTCAAGTCTTGGTAATGTTATTTGTTTAATAGGTGCCACACGACTTTTGGCTGCTATAAGATTTGTTGACACTAACCCATCTAAATGGCGAACCTTTACGTAAACTGCCGCTGCATACGCTACCTCAGACGCATCTGCAAAACAATGAAGTTCCAGCGAATCACCCTTTCTGTATTTAATCCATCTTGGAATTTTTATATTTGAAATGTCATTGATGCCACTCCTCAACTCATCCCATCGCGTGACCACATCGTTAGGTAAAGGTTCATTCCACTCAATTCCCTTTAACCATAACTGTTGCATTAAAAGTTTCATTGAGATAACTACTGGTGCCAACCATCCTAATGGATCAAATATTTTCGAAATATCTGATAGAACTGTTCGTTTGGTAATTTGTGGTTGTAATTCACTTAGAGCTGCCTTATATTTAAAGGAATCGCACGTTGTATCCCATAACAACCCTAAAGTTTTAACTGTCTGCGTATCATCAATAATCGTTTCTGACGACATTTCCTTATCATTTGCATCGATCGTGGACATAAATTCTGATGAGTTCGAGCACCACTTGCGTAAATGGAATCCTGCTTGAGTTAATAACTTACACACCTCGTTTTTTAATTTCACAGCAGATTCTACGTCTCCGGAGCAGCACATAAAATCGTCTACATAAAAACAATCTACAATTGCCCTACTTGCTTCGGGAAATACAAGTGAATTTTCAATTCCTATTTGCTTGAGTGTCCTTGTTGCTAAAAACGGTGCACATGCAGTGCCATAAGTGACTGTCTTAAGGTCGTAAGCTTTCACTTCGTCTTCGTTAGATTCTCTCCATAAAACTCGCTGATAGCATCTGTCTTTCTTGTTGACCAAAATCTGTCTATACATTTTTTCTATATCACCTGTCAGCCCTATTTCAAATATGCGAAATTGTAACAATAAAGAAAATAAATCCTTTTGAACCGTGGTCCCTATGAGTAACTGATCATTAAGAGATTTTCCATTTGATGACTTACAAGATGCATCAAATACTACCCTGAGTTTTGTAGTTGTACTATCCGGCTTAAACACTGCATGATGTGGAAGATAATTCTCGCCCTGTATATTTGTATCTACAATTTCTTCCATGTGGTTCATCGTCTCGTACTCGTGCATAAATTGTTTGTAATTATGTGCTAATGTTTCATCTTTTTGAAATCTCTTTTCCATTAAGTATAATCGATTCAAAGCCGCTAACTTTGATTCCCCGAATTCAAACTTTTCTTCCTTGACTGGAAGCCGAACTATGTATCTACCATCCGTTGCACGTGCAACATGCCTTACATAGTGATCTTCTGCTAGTTGCTCCTCAACTGTTAGTAACTGTGTCATTGGCTGAATTTCTTCAACTTCCCAAAATTTTTGTAACTGAATAGTTGGATCAAGTGATGCTGCACCCACGAAAATATGATATGATTGGCTCGATTCTATCCTTCCAAGTATTACCCAACCGAATATTGTTTCAACCGCTGAGGGTGAACCACTTGGATGAACCAGTTTACCTGACAACATACAATCTGCAAACACTTCTGCCCCTAAAATTATATCTACACCGTTTGGTGTGTCATAATTTTTATCGGCCAATTTGAGATGGCGGAAATAGTCTAATTTCTCATTTTGTACTTTTCTTCCTGGCAAATTCTGAGTTAAATCTGAGAGGCACAGTGCGCTAGTTTCAATCTTGTGATTTTCATTGAGTGGACTTATGCTTAATTTTACTTCACCTTTGCAACGATTATTACCCCCTCTTCCGATATCATGAATCGTCGTATTATTAAATCTTCTTTTTAAACCCAACCGCTGCATACACGCTTCTCTTATGATTGAAACCTGTGCCCCTGAATCAATTAGCACTCTACACGCTTGATACTGATTATTGTTATCTAATACCTTAATAATTGCAGTAGGTAGTAGGGTAACGTATTTATATTGTACATTCGATACATTTATTGATACTGACTCCATTTGATTTTGCGGGTTACTGATTTCATTCGAATTATTTTGTGCTACATGTAATAATGAATTGTGCTTTTTGTTGCATATTTTACACAAGGATGATGTGCAATTGAAAGCTCGGTGATTGTCTCTAAGACAATTAAAGCATAAACCGATGTCACGCACTATTTGAATGCGCTCTTGTACTGATTTGCCTTTAAATTGGTCGCATTGGTATACCAAATGATTTCCTGCACATACAGGACATGGTTTCACTTGTGAAACGTATATTTTTGATGTCTGTTGTTGGCGACTGACATTGCTCGAAGAAGCTAATGTTTTAACTGAACCTTTATTTAAACTAATTGATTGTATATTTTCTAATTCAGTGACGCGTTGCTCTAAAAATATCATCAATTGTGCAAATTTACTTTCTTTTTCTGCGCTCCTGCTCCTATACCAAAGCATTGCTGTTTCGGGATCTAATTTTTTTTCAAACAAATATAACAAAAGCGTGTCCCACTGATCCACTGATTCACCTAAAGCTCTTAACGCATTCATACTTTCATTAGAATCATTGTACAGACGCCTAATCTCACTCAATGTTGGTGCTTTTATTGATTGCTGATCAAGTAACAAACCTACATATGCTTTTTTCACTTTATCGCCCTCATTATATTTTTTATGTAGCAATTCCCATGCAACTGTATAGTTCTCATTCGTTGGCTTTAAATGTCTAACTATCGATAATGCTTCACCTTTCAACTTCGTCAACAGATACTCAAACTTTTCTATATTAGCCAAACTCGATTTTGTATGAACCATTACCTCAAACAAGTCGCGAAAGTGTATCCAGTTTATATATGTCCCATCAAATTCTGGAATCTGTATACGGGGTAACCTAACTTCTTGCTGAATGGTATTCGTATGCACCGTTGATGGGCCAGCGTTTCCATTATTGCATGGAGTCGCCAACCTCTCAACCAAGGTGCCCAATGTATTCTGATGATCTATAAGCGCGTGAATTGCACTGGATACACTACCGTCCTGCTCAGTTTGGTTCTGAATATCTACTACCGTATTCTCAAGTTGTTCTTCGCGCATTCGAACAGATAACATTGCCTTAACTGCAAAATATTTATCTTCTATGTCACTACGATAATCTTCCTCCACAGAAATGTTGTCTAAACTTGTAAGAGTGTCTATATTGCTTTGTACATCCTCATATTCCCGAAATATTGACTCCAACTTCTCTACTCTGACCTTGATATCGTCAATCGAATTATTACCATTTTGACAATAGGAAAAAATACGCGTGATAGAACCCTTTAGGGTTTTACGTTTCTGTTTCAATTCATCCATTGGTTATAGATAACTAATAGCTTTTTTTTACATAAATTTTAGTTCTGTTTTTCTCTTTTCTCGTTTGTCTTTTTACAATTGCATTAGTGTTTGTTTACATGTACTATTGAATGATTTCATATACAGCCGTTTGGTTTCGTTACCAATTATGTACCATATAGCTCTAATTGTTATAAATTCACTGACTGTTTAACGCTTATCAGTCTTCGTACATATGTATGTAAAAAGGTATCTCAAGTATGAATTATGCTTACAATGCTTGATTCATTTCGCAACTCAGAATAATTTCTTTGATTTTAGTCTAGCTTTGCATTCAAAATGTTATTGCTCTGAATGATGTTATTCTAACTTGCATATTATGTTACTTGAAATATTATGTTACTACTTTAATTCAACTGTGAAATGCGTATAATGGACTACTTACATTGCTTACACATTCTCTTGTCTTCAATGTTAGCTTGCTTGTAAACTTTTGTGCGTTACCTTTTCAGTTTGAATATGTTATGCTACTCAACTAAACTGTTACTGTTCTTGGACGTTATGTTTCTTTTCTCAAATGTTAAATGATATGCTTCTTTTTTCAAATGTTGTTTCCCTGACTCTCAAATGTTTAGCTTACAGATTTTTGTGCGTTACGTTTTCCGTTTGAATTGTTTACATTTACTCTTGTTCTATCGAATATGTTATGCTACTCAACTAAACTGTTGTTTGTGAATGTTATGTTTCTTTTCTCAAATGTTAAACGATATGCTTCTTTTCTCAAATGTTGTTTCAATGTTAGCTTGCTTGTAAACTTTTGTGCGTTACGTTTTCAGTTTGAATTGTTTACATTTACTCTTGTTCTATCGAATATGTTATGCTACTCAACTAAACTGTTGTTTGTGAATGTTATGCTTCTTTTCTCAAATGTTGTTTCCCTGACTCTCAAATGTTAAGTTTACAGATTTTTGTGCGTTACGCTTTGAACTTAAAATGTTTACATTGACTCTTGTTCTAGCGACTACTCTACTGTTTATGGATGCTATGGTTATTTTCTCGAATGTTAAATATGTTTCATGAACGATATCAATTGTTTACATATGTACATTGATATATAATGCCCAATTGATATGAAATTGCGTTTCTTTTTTATTAAATATAATATTTCATGTCACCAATATATTTTAAAATAACTCAAATTAGCTTATTATATACATACTACTTACATATGTATGTATGTATATACATTTAGAATATAATGTTAACTCAACCAGATTCTGCATGCTCTGCTGACATGTTCCAACTTGTCCAATGATGTTGCTTTTAGTTTGAGTGACCAGCTAGTAAATATTTTATCTGACCGGGACGTTGCAAGGCTCTACAATATTTATAATATGCGTTACCAACTTCGCATTACATGTAACTAAATATGTAAGTATGTGCGCATGCATATTTTGCGCAATTGGCTTTTTGATTTGAAGATACGTGTGTATTCAACTACGATATGTATTCAATCACTTTAGATGAACTGTACATATTATACACTCAATGTTTCTGTATATATATACACAATTAATTTTAATTCAACAATGCTTTTTCTGAGAATTGGTTTTTTTTTTGTATTGCAAATGACATCACTTTAGATGAAACTGTACATATTTTCATGCATTTTTATACACTCATGTTTCTGTAACAGATTCTGCATGCTCTGCTGACATGTTCCAACTTGTCCAATGCTGTAAGTATGTGCGCATGCATATTTTGCGCAATTGGCTTTTTGATTTGAAGATACGTGTGTATTCAACTACATTAATGCACTTCAACAATGTACTTTCTGCAAATTGTCTTTTTATATTGCAAACTACATTAAATTTTCCCAATCTGTACAATAAATTCACTGCACTAAATTGTTGCACGATAACTGAAATTCTTTTTGCTCACTTTTCGACCGACAATTCGGCTCGACGGACCAAATTTTATGTTCATATGTCTTAGTGGATTGTCAACGATGTGGACTGTATAAATTAAATAACTGCACGATTCAAATGTCGGTTGAAGACTGTTGGGCCAAGCCAAATTTATTCAATTCATTGTCACCTGTTTACATAGTTGCATTTTTACAGTGTTGTATTTTGGTGTAGTATATCTTAACTTAAATAGAACAACTAAACAAATGAGTACAAAAATGATGGATTATGGATACAAATTGATTGATCAGTTTGAACAATTTCAAGCAATTTAATTCAATGTGTAATTCGGTTATCTATAACCACGAGACGCAAACAATATCACTACTGTGATTTTTTGCCGTTAATACACTTGCTTGCAATTTGTGCGGTGGAAGATCTGAAAATGCCATGAAGTGTCGTCTTTGATTGGTAAGGCTATATTGTCTAAATTTGATGAATAAAACGCAATAGATCAATACTGTGTTTTTTGCCGTTAATACACTGCTTACAATTTGTGCGGTGGAAGATCTAAAAATGCCGTGAAGAGTCGTCTCTGACTCATTTGCTGTTTGGTGACTTCGATGAATTAAACAGAATTAATGACTCAAGTGCGACATTGCCTTAAATGTATTGATTATAATTTGTAAGGCGGAAGATCTACACCTGCCTTGAATTGTTGTCTTTGATTGGTAAGGCTACATTTTCTGAATTTGATGAATAAAACACAATAGATCAATACTCTGATTTTTTGCCGTTAATACACATGCTTGCAATTTGTGCGGTGGAAGATCTGAAAATGCCATGAAGTGTCGTCTTTGATTGGTAAGGCTACGTTTTATAAATTTGATGAATAAAACACAATAGATCAATACTGTGATTTTTTGCCGTTACTACACTGCTTACAATTTGTGCGGTGGAAGATCTAAAAATGCCATGAAGAGTCGTCTTTGATTGTTAAGGCTACATTTTCTGAATTTGATGACTAAAACACAATATATCAATACTGTGATTTTTTGCCGTTAATACACTGCTTACAATTTGTGCGGTGGAAGATCTAAAAATGCCATGAAGAGTCGTCTTTGACTCATTTGCTGTTTGGTGACTTCGATGAATAAAACATAATTGATGACTGCGGTTATTGCTTATAATTTGTGCGGTGGGAGATCTACACCTGCCTTGAAGTCTCGCCTTTGATTGGTAAGGCTACATTTTCTAAATTTGATGAATAAAACACAATAGATCAATACTGTGATTTTTTGCCGTTACTACACTGCTTACAGTTTGTGCGGAGGAAGATCTAAAAATGCCATGAAGTGTCGTCTTTGATTCATTTGCTGCTTGGTGACTTCGATAAATTAAACATAATTAATACTCAAGTGCGACATTTCCTTAAATGTATTGATCATAATTTGTAAGGCGGAAGATCTACAACTGCCTTGAATTGTTGTCTTTGATTGGTAAGGCGACATTTTCTGAATTTGATGAATAAAACACAATAGATCAATACTCTGATTTTTTGCCGTTAATACACATGCTTGCAAGTTGTGCGGTGGAAGATCTGAAAATGCCATGAAGTATCGTCTTTGATTGGTAAGGCTACGTTTTCTAAATTTGATGAATAAAACACAATAGATCAATACTGTGATTTTTTGCCGTTACTACACTGCTTACAATTTGCCATGAAGTGTCGTCTTTGATTGGTAAGGCTACATTTTCTGAATTTGATGACTAAAACACAATAGATCAATACTGTGATTTTTTGCCGTTACTACATTGCTTACAATTTGTGCGGTGGAAGATCTAAAAATGCCATGAAGAGTCGTCTTTGATTGTTAAGGCTACATTTTCTGAATTTGATGACTAAAACACAATATATCAATACTGTGATTTTTTGCCGTTAATACACTGCTTACAATTTGTGCGGTGGAAGATCTAAAAATGCCATGAAGAGTCGTCTTTGACTCATTTGCTGTTTGGTGACTTCGATGAATAAAACATAATTGATGACTGCGGTTATTGCTTATAATTTGTGCGGTGGGAGATCTACGCCTGCCTTGAAGTCTCGCCTTTGATTGGTAAGGCTACATTTTCTAAATTTGATGAATAAAACACAATAGATCAATACTGTGATTTTTTGCCGTTAATACACTGCTTACAGTTTGTGCGGAGGAAGATCTAAAAATGCCATGAAGTGTCGTCTTTGATTCATTTGCTGCTTGGTGACTTCGATGAATTAAACATAATTAATGACTCAAGTGCGACATTTCCTTAAATGTATTGATCATAATTTGTAAGGCGGAAGATCTACACCTGCCTTGAATTGTTGTCTTTGATTGGTAAGGCTACATTTTCTGAATTTGATGAATAAAACACAATAGATCAATACTGTGATTTTTTGCCGTTAATACACTGCCTACAGTTTGTGCGGAGGAAGATCTAAAAATGCCATGAAGTGTCGTCTTCGATTCATTTGCTGCTTGGTGACTTCGATGAATTAAACATAATTAATGACTCAAGTGCGACATTTCCTTAAATGTATTGATTATAATTTGTAAGGCGGCAGATCTACACCTGCCTTGAATTGTCGTCTTTGATTGGTAAGGCTACATTTTCTGAATTTGATGACTAAAACACAATATATCAATACTGTGATTTTTGCCGTTAATACACTGCTTACAACTTGTGCGGTGGAAGATCTAAAAATGCCATGAAGAGTCGTCTTTGATTTGTTTACTGTTTTGCTGACTTCGATGAATTAAACATAATTGATGACTGCGGTTATTGCTTATAATTTGTGAGGTGGAAGAGCTACACCTGCCTTGAAGTCTCGCCTTTGATT